>CM060630.1:3817500-4417500 GCA_030578275.1 Meda fulgida | reverse complement strand
ACAGTACAGCCTAGACTACTTGGGACATACACTGTTCAAGACATGCATACAAAGAGCTTTCTCCTCTCTTTTCTCTCTAAATAAATCAGTAGCGTTAACAAATGTCTGTGTTTGGTTTCAAAGTTCACAATGGAGCGGTCCCAGTGGAGTAACATGCACAAGCGAGCCATAAAAAGGACAAATGACAGAATTTTAGAGGTACAAAGAAGTCTTTGCACAGGTGTCGTAGAGCACAATGAGATGGTAAGTAGTGACTTTGGTGAAGTTGTGGACACTGAGATGGTGAGTGAGGATGAGGTCTCTGAAGATGATGATGAGGATGATGATGATGATGATATTTCTCCTCCTTTAGATTTGTCCACTGCTCAGTCTGACTGGGGTGTTGAGTATGGTGTATCATTAGTGGCATTGTCTGCTCTTCTGTGCATCCTTAGAGTGCATCACCCCTTTCTTCCAAAGGATGGGAGAACCCTTTTAAAAACGGCAACCAACTACACTCTGGAAAGGTTGGCTGGTGGGGTGTTTTTCTATTTTGGTATTTTGAACATGTTTCTCAAAACATTTGAGTATTTGTCGTCCAAATTTCCTGATAGAATTATGCTTATGTTGCAGCTTAATTTTGATTGATTGCCGCTGTGTAAGAGCTCGTCGACTCAGTTCTGGCCAGTGTTAGGCATGTTGCGTCACAAAGATTATGTTTCCAGCAGGCCACTGTTAATTGCTTTGTTCTGTGGTGAGACTAAACCCACTTCATTGCAAGAGTATCTTGGTGCCCTTGTTTAACAATGCCTAGAGAGGGATATGTCATAGGCTCAAAAACCTTGTTTCTGAAGGTAAGTTTGGTCATTTGTGGTGCTCCTGCTAGAGCCTTTATCAAACAGGTGAAAGGCCATTCAGGTTATGCAGGATGTGATAAGTGTTTACAGCCAGGTGTTTATGCTCGTCACCGCATGACATTCCCAGAGGTAAGTGCTGCTAATAGGACTGATGAGTCATTTGCGAGGGGCACAGATGAGGAACATCACATTGCAGTTTCCCCTCTACTTGAAACGGGTATCGGTATGGTCAGTCAGTTTCATCACAATTATATGCATTTGGTTTGGGAGTAATGAGGAGGCTCTTAGATTTGTGGTTTGGCAGTTCTGGCCCTCTTCGGTTTCGTCGTTCGGGTCGTGACATGCGGGAGATCTCTGAAAAACTGGCAAGTTTGAAGGCATTCGTTCCAGTTGAATTTGTTAGGTAGCGAAGGAGTCTGGCAGAAAGACTAAGGTGAAAGGCAACTGAACTCAGGCAGTTCCTTCTGTACACCGGTCCTCTTGTTCTTAGAGGTGTGTTACCTGAGGAAATATATAACAATTTCATGCTGCTGTCAGTTGCCATCTCGATTTTAGCCAATCCTTTGGCTAAAAAGGATTCAGAGCTCCTTTGTTCAGCTCTGAATGTTTTTGCGAAAAGGTTGCTTGTCATTTGTGGAGCACTTCAGTAAATTGTATGGTCCTGAGTTTGTTGTCTACAATATACATGGGTTGATTCATCTTAGTGATGTAAAGATTCATGGTCATTTAGATGTGATCTCTGGGTTTCCATTTGAAAATTACCTGTGTACATTAAAAAAAATGATCAGAAAACCACACAGCCCTCCAACTCAGGTGATCCGTAGAGTGTCTGAAGTTCACAACCAAAAGCATAGCGTTGAAGTTAAGTGGCCAAAAATTCAAGTAAATATAGAGCATAGAACTTGGCCTGTACCAGACTTGTTTGAAGGGGATGTTCTACAATTCAGAGAACTGGTAGTGAATGATGTGCACGTCAGAATTACAGGAGACAATTGTGTACGAATCAATCAGATTGTTGCTTTGGTGGAAAATATTATTGTCTCTAAAGACCAGGAGTACATCATCTACCGTGAATTTGCAAAGATGGAGACATTCCCCCCCCCCCCAACCCTCAGTGTATTTCATAGTGAGCTTCATTAAGACAAATGAAGTGGAGGTGGTGCCAGATCTGTGGGTAGAAGGAGAGGTTTGTAAATGGCCTAACTTTAATCCATTGTTCATGGTTCAAGACTAAATCAAGCCACCTTTTTATGTATTTCTTCAAATTTAAATGTAACGGTAACTTTTTATTTGAAGGTGTCTACATAAGAGTGAACCTTATTAGCATGAAGCATCATGAACATGAATGACACTTATGTTTATAACTGGTGTCATTAAGTGTATTTATTTGTTTTTTTTGTAATGTAAAGTTGACACTGGGATGCAGACATTACAAGAACCGAATGATTTAATATATATATAACAATCATGATCTAATCTCACAACACTAATACCGATTTGGGTAAAGCTTTGTTTTTCACTTGGTTCCCATTCTTGACAGATAGCTTTAGTGAGGCAAGGTTGAAACGCCGGGCAGAAGATGACACAGACCTTCAGTCAGAAGCAGAGGAGGGGAGGCCAGAAAAAAGAAAAACCAGGTATGTTGCAAATCTGCTGAATCCAGGATAATGTGTGTTGCACTCAGATTTTGCTCAGTTTGTCTACATAATGTATGTAATGTATGTCTCTAAACTAAGCCATGTAAAAAGATTTAAGCATTTAAGTTGCCAAATTTCTGTAAGAAGTAGCACTGAAAAAAATAATATGTGGGGTAGTTGCTGAGAAGCCATAATTGTGGGATTTAATTTACTTTAAAACCTCAGTTTTATAAAGTTTCATTCATATATGGGTCACTTAATAGTAGGCAGTGTAAATGGGCCTTCCATGGCTGTAGGGTTGTAAATAATTTTAGTTATTTTTCGGTAACACTTTACAATAAGGTTCATTAGTTAACATTAGTTAATGTATTAACTAACATGAACTAACCATGAGCAATACGTTATTGTATTTGTTCATCTTTGTTAATGTTAGTTAATAAGAATACGGTCATTCATTGTTTGTTCATGTTAGTTCACAGTGCATTAACTAATGTTAGCAAGATTTTAATAATGTATTAGTAACTGTTGAAATTAACATTAACAAAGTTGAACAAATACTGTATAAGTGCAGTTCATTATTAGTTCATACTCATTAATGTGGTTAACTGATGTTAACTAATGGACCTTATTGTAAAGGGTTACCTATTTTTCTCTCTTCAAAGACCAAACCAGCGCTTCCTCTCAAGTCAGGAGGAGTCTGATGAGGAGCCTGTGAAGCGCAAACCAGTCGTCCCTAAGGTGCCTTCCATTCCACCTCTGCCATCACTGTTGGGTGACGGCATTTCCTCATCAGATGAAATATCTCCGCCAGCTAGTCAACTTGCCTCTCTGCAGCCGTTTCACGCCCTTGGACCTCCTGAGCCGTCCTACCATCTTCCCTCTCAATCGTCTCGCCACCATTGAACTCCTGAGCCATCCTACCATCTTGCCTCTCAGCCGCATCGCCACCATGGACCTTCCTGAGTCGTCCTACCATCTTGGCTCTCAGCTGTCTCGCCACCATGGAACTCCTGGGCCCTCCTACCATCTTGGCTCTCAGCTGCCTCGCCACCATGGAACTCCTGAGCCATCCTACCATCTTGGCTCTCAGCCATCTCGCCACCATGGAACTCCTGAGCCATTCCATCTTGCCCCTCATGCTGCTTCTGAGATGGACCTGCACTCTGGTGACAGCTTATGCTCTATTACAATTTACAATACATTTCTATGTTATTGCTAACAAGGACTGAACAGTTTTAAGAAGTTCTATTTTCAGCATTACTACGAGAGATCATTGCCAAGCAGGAGGTAATGTTTGATATGCAAAGAAATCTGCTGCGGATTTTTCAGGATCTCTCTTCTACACCTACACCACATGGACACCACATGGATGGAAGTTTCCTGCTGTTAAGGGATGCTGAGGCTCTTTTGGCGCTGGACCGTGACATTAAGACAAAGCCAGAGAAGAGAAAGGACTTGGTAATAATTACTTTTATCTTAAGTATTTGGACCAGATTTTTTTCAGAACGGTTTTTTTTTCTTTGCATTTTTTTCTCCGCAATGAACATTCATATTTTCAAAACTTTTATTTTTTATTTTTCCAGGTGCTGACACTGGGCCTTACTGGGGGCGTGACCCTCAAGGACACTGTGTGGAGGGTCATGAAGATGCTTCTTCAGAACTACTTGGCCTGCAAAATGAATTGGACAGGCCTCCATGGCAAAACATCATTCCAGTGCCTAAAAGTCAAGAATGTTGTTACAGGTAAAAGTGTTGATTAGATGTACCAGGCAACAATTTTAGGTTAATTTTAGGGGTGCGCCGATCCGATATTCAGTATCGGTATTAGTCCGATACTGGCCAAAAAAACTGGATCGGATATTTTATGAATCGCGGTAGTATAATCCGATCCAATACGATCACGGACCTTAGTCCTAAACTGTCATACAAATGCTTAACAACACCTGAGAGACATGCCGTAAAGACAGACGAGCAACATGCGTCACGCAGGGTTGCCATATTTTCACAACAAAACCCGCCCAATTGCTTCTTAAAAAAAATAGCCAATTGCGTTTCGGGGTGGGAGAGGGACCGCGGACTTGGCAACAATGATGTGACGTGAACGGTAGCTAGAACCGACGGAGTGAGGTGAGATCTGTCAGCAATTATCATGTCAGTTCTGTGGAGTTATTATAAATCAGATATATGTACAATATATAGATCCACAAACTTTGAGTTTTTCCCAATGGTCTAGTGACAGAACTTTTGCCAAGTGCGTGTCAGAGGTTACGGGTTGTAATCGGTTCTACTCCGCATTCGTATAGTTTTTTTCCCCTCATCAAATCCGAATATGTTCATCAGTGGTTGTATACCAGACAGCAACACGCGATAGATTGAAGAGCGCGTTCGAGTGAACACTGTGCGCGAGCCCCAAGAGAACACTTTATCCATGACACTGATCGCAGCGGCAACGGGCGGTCAGCTTGAGTTAAAAAACACATTTTTAGTGCTAGATTTTAATTAATGCTCTGCTATTAATAGTGAACTCAAATAATGCTCTGCCATCTGCTAGTTAACTGGAAATGTTTTATTTATTTGGATTACATCTGTGCCTCATAATGTTTCAAAAAGTGGTGGGGGACAATATCGATCCTGAGAAGAAGTGGGTGGGGACATGTCCCATCCGCAAATAACGCCTAAAGATGTTATATGGGAAAACTTAGCTTGTCCTGTCTACCCTTTATCAGGTGTAATGGCCTAGAGTTTCTATTCTATTGTACATTTTATAATGGAGATATCATTATTTTTATGTTAGGTTACCGTATGTAAGGGATAATGTAGAGCGAGGCGGTTATAGCGAATACGAACCCCGACAGGCTGATCAGCGACGTTAAGCGGAGTGGTCTTGAATCAGCCTGAAGGGCTTGTATTCGCTATGACAACCGCCTCGCTCTACATTATCCCGCTTATTACATGGCTACCTACCAAATAAATCAATAATTTGACAAAATATTGATTTTAAAAAGGAATTTATTGATTTAAAAACGATTGTATTGCTTCCGCTAAAGAAAATAGTCTGTTCCGTCTCTACGGTTAAAATCCATGGCAACGCTCTGTTTTTCATGGCAACGGTGTGTTATACTTAGCAGCGCAATTCAACCAAGCCATGTAATAAGCTTATTTAAGTTATGACTACATAGGATTTTGTGTTACATCCAGTATGTGGCACTGGAATTATATATCTTTTTTAATTTGCACAGTTGCATTTTAAATTTCATTCATTGGATGGTGCTGAATAATTAAAAATGCTGCTACAAGTTCTGTTTAAAAATTGTTTTAATACAAATTAAGCAGCAGTATTGCACAACTGAGTCATGTTGTGGGCTACGTATTTCTTCCTTTAGCGGAGTAGAACATGTATTGCACTGCTTGAGCGTGATGCTTTTTAGATGGCTAGGTTAATCACAGTGCATCCTCCTGACAAATGTGTTATTAACAGCTTAATTAAGAGGGAGAAAAATATGGTATTATATCGATATCGGCAGATACTCAAGTTTTTGGTATCAGTATCGGACATGAAAAAGTGGTATCGAGCCACCCCTAGTTAATTTACCAGCTTCGTAGTCACTTCGATGAGCTACCACCCCTCAATACAGGGTGAATAAAGGCTCTTGGCCGCCTCCAGTGTAGTGGCCACCGTTTTTAGAGACAAATTCTTTGTTTGTATGTAAACAAAGGGCATAAACACAAAGAAATGTCTTTGTTTTTCAAAATAACCATTTTCCTGTGAAAGGGGTGTTAGTCTTATCGTTTGTGGTCAGACTACACATGATATAGTCTGGCTTGTCAGGCTATGTATACATCTCTTTTGTAAGGCATTTGCCTGTACAACTCCATAGTGGTAAAGAAACTGTGTGACAGACTTAAGGAAAAGGGACAGCATAATTTGTTCATACAAAGTCAACAGAAGAATGGGAATTAACTTAAAGGCCTAAATTAAGTTTAAATGGCATTGCCTGTCTTTACTTTACTATTTAAACTCTGAAACCTGCCATGATATCTTTAATTGTTTGTTTCTAGAAGCCATTCGGAGAAATCCTGGATGCAGAGAATCCACGAACCAGGAGGTGGAGCAATGGTTGAGGTGTTGGTTGTATTTGGCTGGCGATCGAGGGGGGGGTAGGAGGAGGAGAAGCACAGTCCTCCACCACCAGCCACCCACCACCACATAACGTCAGGGCACAAGCCAACACACAACGTCGGGCGCACACGCAAACATGTCAATTGGCCCGTTTCTGGTCACACTTTAACATACACTACCGTTCATAAGTTTGTGGTCTTTCATGGTTTACACAGCTAAGTATGATTTCTAAAACCAAGCTTTGTATCAAATGTTTTTACATTTTATTTTCTTACATTTATTTGTGTAAAAAAAATGAATAATTGTAAATGTTTACCTATTTAGGTCATATGTTTATGTTGATTGAAAATAAACACCAATATTCAGCAGTTATGATATCCTAGTTTGATTTCTCTTTGAATTGCATGGTTGCTGTTGGGCGCAGATATTGAATATGGGCCAAATTAGTTTTAATATAATCTGGCAGAGGTGTGGCCTGTGCTCGGGAGACATCTGACTTTTCAAATGGCGATATTATGGCATGAACATGGGCCAATTTAGGGTCTTCTGGCTCTCGTCTGGTAAGGCATTGGCATTTTTCTGGCGTGCTTTTGCCAAAACTGTTTGGGCCGTTTTTGGCCCTGCATTCCTGGCGGTATGATTGCCAAAACTAAGAACAGTGTTTGGGCCATAAAAGGCCCGGAACAATTTTGCTATCTGGGATAGAGGCCATACTCCTCGTAGAATAAGCCTGGACAGCCAAAGGTGAAGGCTGTCCGGCCGCTTCATAAGCAAGTGAGAGCCTCAACTACCCACTTAATCTTCATCTGTTTAGTATGCAGCGAAACCTATCTAAGGTGACCCGAAGCAGATAAATAATTGCTCTGATATACGCCACAGAGAGCTCTGTGGACATAAGCATCCAAAGCCCGAAAAGGGCATAACAGATTAAGTTCTTCCTGATCTGGGGTATTAAAGGTAGAGGACAGAAGGCCTGCAGCACAAAAGACCCACAAATTAGTAGAGACCTAGGAATACAACCCAAACTGGGGTGAAGGAATACTACCACCATACCAGGTGCAAATCCAAGTACATGCAGGCCTCAGCCTCATCTACCACGGAGAAGACGAAATTAAGGATCTCTCCTTAGATATAACCCAGCAAAGAAACATTCATTACAGAAATCAAGTACTGAACCAACAGGGCAGAAACAAGATAAAGAAGGCGTTCTCCGCACCAGGCAGAGAACGGTTTTCATTTCAATGCATATTAGTCTTCTCATTGAGGGAGCTCTAGACTGTAGTATGCCTCCATGACCTCGGTCGAGAGACCTGAATCTATGAGCTGGGCCCCCTAAGAGGCCGAGCCCAGAGTATCCATAAGTCTTTTTAGAACTCCCGGAAGCAAAGACATCGGGAAATGCGTACAGGTGTAGCTTCAACCACACCCAATACATCACATCCAGTTTAAGCAGAGCTGGATGCGTGAAGGAGAACCACATTAGACAATGCGTTGTACAAACGATGCGAAAGGTCGACTTGAGCTGACCGAAGTTCTCCCAAAGAAGCTCCACCACCTCAGGGTGAAGTCTCCATTCCCCGGGCCTCAGCCCCTGCCTCAACAGGATATCTGCTCTGATATAAGAGACTATCAGTGTGTTTGTCCGAGAGGACAATTATGTGCTAAAAAGTAGATGGTCCTGCCAAACACCCTTCGCCGAGCGACCACTCATCCTCACCCCTGACTTGTGAGGGAAGCATCCGTCGATAGCATTACTGTGCGTTCACACCGCCGCCGGCAGCGACAAAATTCGCTCTCGCCGCCCTGCCAATGACGTCATGGAAAGATTCGTGGACGCTCTGACATAGATCGAATGCTTGGTCTTTTTTTAAACTGTATTTAAAGGGGCCGCAAAGCAAACATGCATGTCGATCGTTATTTTTGCAGAGTGACAAAGTAGGGTATAAGTTAACATCATGGAATCTTTTAAATGTTTAAGTAATACATCGATGGAAAGAACTTAACAATTATAGTGACATGTTTGCTAACTAAATAAACCAATTAAACGCCATTTGTGTGGTGTGGCTTTTGTGTTCATGGTTAAGTGCTAATCTAATTTGCATTCCCGCTGAAAAACAAGCGTTCTAGCGCAAAAATATTGTCTATAGTGTTGCGCGCCTTCTTAACGAATTCAAATGATCAAACTCTCCTCTATTTTGCTTGGGAACTACTGTGGTCGGAACCTAAGTTTACAGGACTGCGTACCCTGGAATCCTCTCAAACGGAGCACTTCTACATTCCGATTGGTTGCCGCCGAACCGCGCCATAGCTCATTACCATAAAGTTGACTTGACTTCAACTTCTCCTTGCCGCGCCGCCCTCGCCGGAGCTCGCCGCAGGCTCTCATTGAAAATGAATGGCTTCCGGCCACTTTGACGCTCTCGCCGGCGGCGGTGTGAACGCACGGTTATGCGTCGACAAGAAGCCCCCAACACTGGGCCTGGGCGAGGAACCAAGGTTCTACCACATGATCAAGGCACGTAGGCATAGCCGCGTGACCTTGATCATGCGAAAACGGATTTCCCCTCGGAGAAAACCCCTTGGTCCAGAGACAATCGTACCCGCATTGTTGTTGAATCCCAGATTACACCTAGAAAAGTGGTCCTCAGAGCTGGGAGGAGCACACTCTTCTTGGCATTGAGCCGCAACCCCAACATCTTTAAATGAGACAGAACGACATCTCGATGCCGAACTGCCATATGCTCAGATTGAGCTAGGATCAACCAATCGTCGATATAGTACAATATACGCGAATACCCTGGAGTCTGAGAGGAGCCAGAGCTGCATCCACGCATATTGTAAAGGTGTGGGGTGATAAACCTAGGCCGAATGGAAGAACCCGATACTGGTATGCTTCGCCCCCGAAAGCAAACCTCAGGAACCTCCTGTGATGAGGATGAATAGATAAGCAAGCGTTCTTCAAGTCTATTTTGACAAACCGTCCTCGGACTGAATCTGTGACTCATTCATATTTAGCATGAACATACTTTGAACTTGAGATTCTGAAACCTGCTGTTTAATTGACGCAGGTCTAGAATAGGACGCAACCCCATATCCTCTTTCGGAACAACGAAGTAACTGCTGTAAAACCCTGACTGTCTGCTGGGAGGAGGAACCCCTTCTACAGCTCATTTTGCAGAAGTGTCAGTACTTCCTGCTCCATAACCAAAGCCTGCTCAGGGTCCACCACTGTGGGGAGGACCCCTAGAAATCTGGGCGGAAGAGAACCAAACTGAATTCTGAAACCCTTTTCTATATTGTGCAGGACCCACTGAGAAATATGTGGCAGTAGTTTCCACGCTGCCAGAAATTCTACTTGGGGAACCAGTCTTTTAAGACTGGCCTCTGGATTTAGTTGAACAGTCACTTCGGCGCCCTGAAGCGATGAACCGGCAGGGAACAACCGAGTAGCCTCGGCTTCTTGTTCTTCTACCACCCTCCTCAGAGGATCGTATGGGGACGCTGACACCTCGGTGCCCTGAACGGCAAACCGGCAGGGAACAACCGAACTGTCAGCGCTGCGAACTTCTTAAGAGAGTCGCACCCCAGAGGGCGCTGAGGAGAAACAATTTCTCAAAACCGTCCCTGCCCTGGAAGAGCCCTCAGAAGCCCGATAGCCTCGGCTTCTTGTTCTTCTACGACCCTCCTCGGAGGATCGTTGGGAAAAGTAGGCACCTCTGCGCCCTGAAACGGCAAACCGGCAGGGAAATCGAACTGACTGCTCTACAACCCTCCTCGGAGGACCGTTTGAACTAGCAAACCGAATCTGACCCTCCTCAGAGAGTCGCACCCCAGAGGGCGCCAAGGAGAAACGATTTCTCAAAACCGTCCCTACCTCGGAGGGGACCACCCTTAGAAGCCTGATAGCCTCGGCGTCAGGGCTTCTTCTTTGTCCAAGCTATTTTAAGATAAAACAGTCCTCAGATCTTGCATATCTCTAACAGGCTAGACTGCGACCGCCACCCAGGTCCCCTTCGATTGTGGAGGAGCCCGAATGGCGATGCTCTGTTTTGCTGCACTCTGTGCTGCGAGGAGCTTAGAAGGCCGAGACTGCTCCCGCCCAGCAGTCTCAGAAACATTAGATTGGTGAGGAAGAAACCTCTGGAACGCCGTTATTTCTTTGTTGTTTGAAAGCGGAGCGTCCAGAAGAACAGACATATTTGTATCTTTATTTTTATATCAGAAAAACTAGCAGGAAAACAACCGAACTGGCAGCGCTGGGACCCTCCTCAGAGACCCCCCCCAGAGGACACTTAGGAGAAACGATTTCTCGAAACCGTCCCGAGGGCATTGGCTGGTCAGTATGGATGACTTTAGCATCCAGAAGACAGATTTTATAACCAAGAAGAGCCAATATGAGTTGGCCTGAAAAATGCTGCTGCTACTTTCCAAAGGTTTATGTATACAGTGTTGCAAGACTTGATTGGCCAGTGCTGTTCCGTCTATATTGTTGATGTAGTAATTTACTCCAAGCATGTTCAAGAAAATCTCCTGTCTGTCTCGTCCTTTTGTTTGTTGCGATTATTTTCGGTACAAACCATTATTAGATGCACTGTCTTACAGACCGATACCATAAGTCACTGGGAGTCGCTTATGGGAGTGGGCTTTTATAGTCGGGTTGATAAAGTTTATTATCAGCGTGCCAAGTGAACCGACCAGAAACGGAGTCACATGTACACTACAACAGAGATTTTCTCTTACAACTGAGCACCAACGCGGGCGATTGGGATCATACCGATGTAAACATACCCACGGAGATAACAAGAACTGTCAATGACAAGAAATACAAGAGAAAATGAGGAAAGAGGGGAGGAGTGCGCCAAAGACTCAGTTGGAAGTGGAACTTTTGTTTTCCTCTTCCTATCATTCTCTCAAACGTCCAATCGATAAAAAGAAAAGCAGACGAGTTGCGAGCAAACACTCATTACCTGCTTGATTACAGGGAAGCCTGTGTCTTAGCCTTCTCTGAAACTTGGCTTAATGATACCGTGCCAGACTCCGAAGTTTGTCCTGACGGATTTAGTAAAGAACGCTTGGACCGATGCAGCAAGGCTACAGGCAAGGAACACGGAGCGTGCGTCATGATAAACGACAGATGTTGCAAAACAACTGTGGTAAGAAAAAAAGATCTGCACTTCTGACATTGAACTTTTATCAGTTTCTATGAGACCCTCCTATCTTCCCCGTGAATTCCCACAAATATTTCTGACTGTTGTCTATATACATCCAAGAGCAGACATAAGGCAGCAGACATTTTTAATATCACCCAAGAATTGGATGAAATCTCTCCAGATGCACACAAGTTTATAATAGGGGACTTTAATAACTACACCCTCAAAAAAAACTGTCTACCTATTCGCAGTATGTCACCTGTCCAACACGAAAAAATAAAATCATCAACTTATGCTACGGCTCCATCCCCAAGGCATGCTGATCCAGTGCCAGGGCCCCCCTATCTTGGGCTACATAGACTTTGTGTAAGTACAGTCATTCCAACTAAGACCATCAAGGTCAACCCAAACAATAAACCGTGTGTGACGAAGGAACTAAAGGACATACCAAATGAGAAAGAAGAGAGTCTTCGTTTCAGGAAGCTTACAGAATAGAAAAGATATGCAAAGGAAGGTCAATAAAGAGATCTTTTTTTTCCATGTACATTTCTGATATCCACTTTCTGTAAAGCTGCTTTGAAACAATATGTATTGTGAAAAGCGCTATACAAATAAATTTGAATTGAATTGAATCTATAAGGCCAGGTGTCAGTACAAGGGCAAGGTACAGAGTACCCTGGCTGTGGGGAACTCAAGGGCTGCATGGACTGGTATAAAGTTGATGGCCAACACCCCCTTTAAGACAGGGGGAAAAAAAGTTTGTAAATGTGTAAAAAAAAAAAAAAAAGTAACATTTTACCCGCTTTTAATTAAATGACAGTGATAATGTCTATCCCTTGCAACAGATTGTGATAGATGATGCTGGGATGGAGAGCACTTTGATCATTAAGGAGGAGATGGTCCAGCGAGTGTTTGAGAGGACTAACGCACAGAAAAGCCCAGGGCCGGATAACATTGGAGGCAGAGTGCTGAAGCACTGTGCGGCCCAAATAAGTGGAATTTTTTCTTCCCTCTTCCAGCGCTCAATGGACACCCAGGTGGTTCCACTGCTTTGGAAAACAGCAGTTGTGACCCCCCTTCTGAAAGTCTCCCATCCATCCTCAACATTGGATCATTGTCCCATCGCCCTCACCTCTCTTTGAGTTAAATCACTTGAGCGGATCATTAAAACACACATCATGAACTTCTGTAGACATGCCCTTGACCCTCTACAATTTGCCTACTGATTTGGAGGGGGACGGACGATGCCATTGTAGTGCTTTTAAATTATCTGTATACACACCTGGAGGGTTGTAAAACACACATCAAATACAATCCACCCACAAATTTTTAGCAAACAGACTTAGAGACAAGCTAAACTCAACACTAATTAAATGGATCTTGGACGTCCTGAGTGGGTGGCCACAAAGAATAAGGGTGGGGAACACATTATCTGGGGTCCGCTTCACTTCAATTGGGACACCACAAGGTAGCGTCGTCACCACTACTATATATATATATTTGTACACTGACTGTTGGTGCAGTAGTTGCCCTGGACGTCATATAATTAAATTTGCAGACGATACTGCTGTGATTAGTTTACTGGAGCAAGATGAAACTGAACATGGTCCAGTGTTACATGAATTTGCTGACTGGTGTGAAGCTTCCCAGGTGCATTTGAATACGTCCAAGACCAGATTCTTTGATTTTAGACATGGGGCGCCCTCACCCACTCCAACTCTGATAAAATGAGAGGAAATAGAGATGGTGACGGAGTACCCTGTCTTATCACTGACCATAAATTATCCTGGGATCAGTGTGCTGATGCCGTTTTTAAAAAGGGCCAACAAAGTTTGTATTTTCTTAGGAAACTTAATTATTTTAATGTTGACAACAAAATTCTGACTTTTTTATTTGTCCTTTATTGAGAGTATTCTCTCCTACTGTATTGTATGCTGGTATGGACATTCAAAAATCACCCATAGGAACGAATTGGGGAAGATAGTTAAAACCTGTGAAAAAATAATTGGTAAACAACAAGTAGACCTGTACCTACTATATCTGACCTGATTGGCACAGAAGGCAGACAAAGTTTGCATGGATACAACCCATCCACTTTCAGTGGAGTTCAATACCCTTAGGTTAGAACAAACTGAGCAAAAAATGTATTAATTGCCATGGCAATAACCCAATCAAATAAGGTGTGGAGAGGGGTTTGCCTGGAGAATATATATGAAGTAATGTGAAGTAGTTTTATTTATGACGTTGTGCATGTGGATAATGTTTGTGTTGTGGATTATGTGTCAATATCCCTGTATTGTACAACAAATTGCCTTTCGGGGGAACATTAAAGTTTTCTAAGTCTAAGTCAGGTGTTTGTCAAGCTTGAATCTGCACGGTTGACCCTTAACTTAGAGAAGGAAATTTTCCACTGAGTCTGCCAAAGTTTCCAGCACCCCAAAATTGTGAAAGAAGTGCAACGTTTTTTGAGGCTTGCTTCAGTCCCTCTGCATGGGCTTAAGAAGAAAACGCATCCTGGGTATGGACTCCTGAAAGTCAACAGGCTTTTGAAGATTTAAAGGATGCTTTGAAAAAAGCTCCAGTGTTGCTGGCCCCAGACTTCAGCCAATCTTGTACTGTGCAAATGGATGCAAGTGATATGGGCCTGGGAGCTGTCTTGCATCTTGTCTTGCATATGCATCCCGGCTGTTGCACAGAGCTTAAAAATCTCATGCTGCAGCAGAAAAGTAATGTCTAGCTGTAGTGTGGGCTGTGGAAAAATGGCGACAAAATCTAGAGGGGTGAACCTTTGAAATAGTCACTGATAATTATGCACTCACTTGGGTTTTCAGTCACCCTTGACCAACTTCTCGTCTTACAAGGTGGGCCATCCATCTGTAAGGTTTTGATTTTGTTGTACGCCACTGTAAAGGAAGGTGCCATATCACTCAATAAACAGTTAACTTACTGTGTGCTTAAACAGGGACTCTGTTTCCTCTGTTGCTTTCTGGGCGTCGTTATGCGCTTCCTATGTGTAAGATGAACCGCTAATCCAAATCTTTCATCCCTTCTGCGATCAAACTTTTAAACTATGGAGGGTTTTTTTTTTTAAATGTGCACATAACTGACTGACTGTATGTTGTGAATAATGTGTTTGATTTGTGTTATGTACTGTTGCAAACATGCTGCTCTAAAATTAATTGCCCTTTGTGGGATTAATAAAGTTGATTGAATTGAATTGAATTGGGACCGTGGCTTCGAATTCCAGATTCAGAAGAATAAGTGGCTTGGAACCTAAACTACACAAATGGAGAAAGGCCTGTAGACACTGGTAAAGAGTTATGCGCATACTCAAACTATGAAAGTTGCTAACTCCAAGAGGATGGGTTCTGAGACACCAAACATCTTGGTTGGCCCTCTCCTTCTGACCATTACTCTTCGAAACCCAGAAGAAAGACTAACACGCACACCCAACAAATGCATTTCTCCCCCAGTCAGAGAGACTACGTCCATCGGGAGGCCATGAATGCGAAAAAAGTGATGACACTTTGACACAATGACAGCAACCGCTGTTTCTCTGGCTGAAGATATTATTGGCAGAGGGATGAAATGAGTTGTCATTGAGAACCGGTCTAGCGCATTCAAACCCACTGTGTTACCCTTTGAGGGTGGGAGTACTGTAACGAAATCTAGGTATATGTGGGACCAGGGTCCAGCAGGGGGTCGATTGGAAGTCTTAGAAGTAGCACAAACTGACAAAAAGTCGTATGGCATAGGCCATCGATTGCCACCAGAACCGTTGTTTCGTGAGAAATGTGGTGCGACTAACCCCCGGAAGACAACCCACCTTGGAACAATGACCTTAATGTATGATGTCAGACCGTAAACTCTCAGGCACAAACGACCTGGTGGGCATCCGGGCGGAGGCGTTACCCCGTGTAAGGCCGTATGGACCTTTGACTCAATCTCCCAAGTCACCATTAAAACTATGACTTTCTGTGGCAAGATGAACGCAGGAGACGACAGGTGTTCGGATTGTTCAAAAACACTGGAAAAAGCATCGGGTTTTATGTTTTTGGATCTCGGACGGTAGGACATGGAAAAATTCAAATGACCGAAAAATAAAGCCCACCGAACCTGCCTAGAGTTTAACCTTTTGGCAGACCTGATTGACTCAGGGTTTTATGGTAAGATCAAATGATAAAAGGTACCCCCCGAACCCTCCAACCAATAACACCATTTCTCCAAGGCAAGCTTGACTGCCAGTAACTCAATTACCAATGTCATAATTCCGTTCGGCGGGTGATAAACGATGAGAAAAATACGTGCAGGGATGCATCTTACCGCGTGGAAGACCGCTGGGAAAGAACCGCGCCAACCCCACCTCTGATGCGTCGACCTCCACCACAAACTGACAAGAAGGATCAGGGGCAGCAAGAATTAGAGCTGAAACAAAGCAGCTTTTCAGTTTGGAAAACGCAGCATCAGCAGTGCTGGACCACCTGAACCTCGTCTTGGTGAAAGGTCAAGGAAGTCAAAGGGGCGGACAAATTCCCTTGTTGTAACTTAGCCAATACCCACCGCCTCTCTGCCAGAAACCACCTGATTGTACAGCTTCTAAAGTTCCTTAGTGAAGGACTGATATGATTATCAACAAGTCTTTTTGTTACTAAACAGCTGTTTCCCAAGCTGTTACTAAGCCGCTCGACTGGATAACAGTGTAACCACAAAGGCCACTTTGGACAACTCTGTGAGAAAAGACGATGGCTGGAGAGCGATATGCAAAGAACCCTTTGCCAGAAAAGAGCAGCACAACTGGGGCTCACCTGAGTATGCAGCTGGAGGTGGCAGGCAGGGTTCAGCATTGCGGCCGATGTGGCCTACAGGTGGAACAACAGGTAGGTTGAGCGCAGTGGGCTGGTGGGCAGACTCCATCTTAAACTGCTGAAGTATGGTGGTTAGGTCAGAAAACTGTGCTACTAGGGCTTGGACTGCACAACCAGTAGCCATAATATGATCATCTAGTCGTTCCATGCGTGCATTGCTGTTTGTCAAAATGTCTCTTAATTCCGAAGCACTCACTGGATCCATTGTGGTCAGATTGTTCTGTCAAGAAAGAAACTCAAGGTCCAATTATGAGTGCAACAGTAAGGTTTATTAAAGTGAAGGGAAATAAAGCAAGGCAAATGGTCAGATGTAACTCTACACCCTTGCCTCATTTAGTATATGTGTTTCTATTAATATGCAAATTAGCCCCACCTCTAGTCACCCGCACACCAGAGATCCACTCGTTGATGATCACAGTTCTGTCAGGATCACTATTGTCAAATACAATTGACAATTAGCATACAGTTAGGATTGGCGGTATGGTTCTGTTCTGGGAAAGAACTCCCTGTGCATCCATGCAGCCTAACAAAGGTAAGAGAAGGGAGAGCAGCTATAACCCCCCTTATGATAAACTGAACAGAACCAACATGAATGTATAGCAGATATCATTAATTCAAGATTTTAAAGTACAACATAATTTGAGTATTTATTCTGATTCAAAGGGCACTCAGAGGCCAAATACTGACTGCATGAGAGGAGCTGGGGATGGATGAGGGTATTTAGCTTCTGAGAAACACGATAGCTGCTGATAATACTAAAGGAGCTTATATATATGTATACAGTGATAGGCGTCATATTCCTAGAGGTAGACGTGGATAAACAGAGTCAGCTGATGCGAGCTTGACTAATGTGACCTGTCAGAACTGACGCTAGGAATTATATTGTCACGATTGGTTACAAGGTAGTTTGTGACATCAAAACACCAGCGATTTCAAACCGTGTTTTTGAGACCGTCTTTGGTTCACTGCAGTTTTAAGGAGAAAATATTCAGCAATGGTGTTGACTTATGCTTTAAGACAAAACATGACAAATGTATATTAAAAACGCTTCATATACATATAAACATAATTAAAAGCTTGATTTTCACCACAGGGGGACATAAAATGTTTAGGACGTTTGCATTGTAAGAATTGCATTGTACAGACTTCAGATATAAAAACGCTGACTTGTTAGGTAATGTGTTCCTAATTCCTGTGGTGGGAACACGCCAAATAACGGTTACTCCCGCCTATAGTTGAGGCCCCTTCGTAAGAGACTGGATCCAAACTGGAGCTGATGTATTCTCTTGTATAAAGCAGAAAAACAAATGGAAAATAATTAGCGTAGCTGCTGTTCATAACATTAAGCCAGGATTCAGTAAGGCAGAGTAGGGGTGAGCGGGGCACAACACAACGAGGGGCTAGTTGTAACAGACTTGTTTTAAATACTTCCATACACGCCAGCATGACGAATCTATTTACTAGTTGCCATATCAACACTGTAATAGAGATTTTTTTGGGCCAAAATTCAGAAATCTTTGGAAGATATCACTGAACATTTATTTAACCATAACAAAAGTAAATTTCTTATGTTAATTTTTGATCTCTTTTTTGTTTATTTAAAATTAGACATCTGATATTATTTTAATTTCCAATCTGTTATTTAACAGTTTAATGCTAATCTAACCAGCAGAAGACCCTAGCAGGGTTTAAATCCTAGTTGCGTAGGTGGGGTTTATTGTCATACAGTGTTACACTAGCCGCGTTTCCATTACAGATTTGCACAAAACGTTTGTGATATTTTCTAAATGTTGATAAATGATTACGAAATGACGCCGTTTCCATTAACCGATGTTATGCGACTAAAACTTAATTTTTTCCTCTTGTGATATTGAGTCATTCCAAAAATCATGGCAACGGACGTTGGTGAGTTTACGTATATCCCAGCCACTGCACTGGCCATTATTATTAACCGAAGGAGACGTGTGTGTGCGTCTGTCTGTGTGTGTGTGTGTGTGTTCCAAACATTAATGACAAGGAAAGACTCTTATACTGTGAGCAGCTCATTTGAGGAGTTTCTGGTGTTTCTCACTTATTTCTGCTTCAGGGTCTTGGTCAATTGTGGCATTTCTTTGTTGTTTAGAATCCAGTATTGCTGTAATACTTTTGTCTTTTATGAGTTTAATGAAGAACTCGGTCTCGTCTTCTATCCAAACACACCGCGTCTTCTATGTCAGGCAACTGGACGTGTTTCCATTGAGCGTATATTCAATTTGCAATTTTCGCAATTTAAAGGGTAATAGAAATGCGGCTAATGTGCCTCTATTAGAACTATGCAATTGTATTCTATAATTTTATGAATTCTATTGAGAAACCATGAGAAAAAGGTGAATAAAGACTCGAGTCAATGTTCAGAAATTATGAATTATTATTCTGTCATGACAACTCTCAATCTCATGGTAATAGAGATTGGCATGGTAATGGAGATTTTACCTGATCTCTGATTAGTTTTATACATTTGTAGAATTTTTAATTAGACATTAGTATAATGAGTGGAGGACCTTCATGCCAGAGGCATAATGGTAAGTAAGTAATAATTAAAATGAATAATGGTCTTTAATAGTCCCATTGGCCTGTAAGCGGAGCCATTCATAGAACAAACAAAACAAACCCTGACAATTGATAAAAGAACATATAGATACTTCCTAATCTTAGTAGATGATTGCATATGAAATATTTTACTTTAAAAGAAAATTGTATGGCCCGTTTGGCCCGTATTTTTGCTGCATTTACACTGTTCTGACCACTTGGGGTCACCGTGGAGACGGGTGTCGGATTGTTTCGAAGCCTCCACATAATACAGCATTTTTGCTTCAAACTGTTTCAGTGTTCCACGAAGCCTCGATCTGCCCACCACTAGTTATATATGCTTCAGTCAGTGATTCACTCATGCACTGTTGACATCAGAGTCCGAGTCGAGACCAGAGAGGGTCGAGTCCGAGTCGAGACCAGAGAGGGTCGAGTCCGAGTCGAGACCAGAGAGGGTCGAGTCAGAGTCGAGACCAGAGAGGGTCGAGTCAGAGTCGAGACCAGAGAGGGTCGAGTCAGAGTCGAGACCAGAGAGGGTCGAGTCCGAGTCGAGACCAGAGAGGGTCGAGTCCGAGTCGAGACCAGAGAGGGTCGAGTCCGAGTCGAGACCAGAGAGGGTCGAGTCCGAGTCGAGACCAGAGAGGGTTGATTACCTAATTTACTTAGTGATATTGGTTTAAAAAAATATTATCAGTTTAGGGTAAAAAGGCCACATAGTAGGTGGTGTTAAAGTAATTTTATTACAATTTGTCAGTATTAAGTGCTCTTGTCCACTTAACATCATTTCATTGTACCACTATATACATCCATGTAACATTTCTAGTACACATAACATTACTGTACCACTCTATATTGTAAGTCCACATAACATTTCTAGTACACAACATTACTGTACCACTCTATACTGTAAATCCTATTATTATCCTATTTATTCTGAGCTAAATCACGTTGTGTTACAGTAGCAGATAATTTAATGCTTTCATCTCACTGCATGGTGCGTTAATGCAGGGTAAAAATAAAATATACACTAGTCGAAAACCTTTTTAGTAAACCAGTGTTTAAGCTAATAAACCCATATGATCCAATAGAACTGTGGGAAATCTACATTAGAAGTCAATCTGATTAACGTTTTCAGAGCTGCCAACTGTCACGCATTGGCCGTGAGACACCCGCAAATGATTGGTTTCACACGCAACACCCCCGATTTCTCACGCTGAAGTGTCAACCCGGTTGGTCAAATGCCAGATAGATAGATAGATAGATAGATAGATAGATAGATAGATAGATAGATAGATAGATAGATAGATAGATAGATAGATAGATAGATAGATAGATAGATAGATAGATAGATAGATAGATAGATAGATAGGGGCTGCACGATTAATCGCACGATGTTGTTATGCGCATCTCATCAGTAAAGCCGGTTCCTTGATTAGTAGTAAATCACCTTCACCTGCTTTCAGATGGACGATATGATGCAGATATGAACGTTAAATTAACACTCAAGAGTGTTAAAGTTAGTGAGATAATTAAGTGATTAATTTAGTGATCATTGAGCATTATTGAAGACACCTGATGATAACAAGCAGAATCACTGAAGGAGAAAATCTAAAATTGTAAGCCACTAGGGCTGGGCGATAAAACGATAACGATAGTTATCGCGATATCATTTTTCTCGATAAAACGATATCAAGAGTTCGATAAATGTTCGATAATGTTTGTGCGCCAAAAGCGGAACAAAACTCATCTGAACCGCGCGCCACACGGACCGTTTATCCGCTCGGCTCAAAGTCCAAACGGCAGCGCAGCGCGAGCTCACTAGCAGACGCGTTTACTCTGATCGTCTCGTCACGAGATCCAGTGAGAAGCGCTTGAGTTCAGCGAAGAACACAAATGTCTCAGTGATTTAAACCAGTTTAAAGGCAGATGAAACAGCGCTGACGAACTGGAGGAACACTGGGCGCAACGATACAGTCAGAAGCTTTTCCGGCTGCAAACTCCCATCATTTAACATGGATTTACTGTAACGTTAGCCTACTAATATTAACTGCACTATGAAATGTGGGATATACATATTGAATTGTATTATATTATTATTGTAGACAGTGTATTAAAGGACTAATGGAATATAATTACAGTATTTAATAATGTATCTAGGCTACTGTTTTTCATACAAATACCATAGAAACCATAAAGTAACATTTAGCCAACATAGTGAGGTGCTTTTATCTGTGGTTATCATGATCTAAATGCATGATGCTGGATTACCAATGGCTAATTTTAATTAAACTCAGTCAGAATATTACATTTTACCAAATAGAAATTAGCACATGCAGAAACTAAGAAATATTTTTTTCTATTAAGATATTTATTTTGTTAAGGAAAAATTACAAATGTTTGAATGTTCTACCTCAGATTTGTTTGTCATGATATGTTCTGACAATAAGGAGTAGTTTAAAACCACAATTAACACTGGTTTCTACAACTTTCACTTAGGAGCAAAAATCTGCTTGAAAGAAATAAAGATTTGACGTTTATCGTGATAATTATCGATATCGACTGATATAAAAAAATTATCGTGATAATTTTTTTTGGCCATATCGCCCAACCCTATAAGCCACCGTTATGGCGATCAGTGTTTGCTTTAGTTGGGCTCTTGATCCTTATACTTTACGTTTTAATTTTGTTTGTCTGCTGTTATTGATGTATTACAGTCAAATGAACATATTCAAGTATGATCTGATATAGTGATGGTTATGTTTTGACATAATCATGCTGTGATTTGAAAAGTGAAAGTCATTCAGATGATCTGGTTTAACTAGATAGCAACAGTTCAGTGGTTATATAACATATGATAATATTATTTTTCTTATAATCTAAAACATTTAATAAAAATTGTTCTGATCAAATCACTTTCAATTGCATTTATTTAGAAACACAGACATCAATAATCAGCCTGAGAATCTCAACCGTGGTGACAATAATAATCCTTGTTGCCACCAATCACAACTTATAAATGGCTCCCATCATGCATTGCGGTATAAATAAATTATGATCTGAATTTTCTTTGTACTTTTCCTAATTTAATATTCTGCTCGTCACCATTGTTAAGATGTATAGACTGAATCTTGATATTTGAGATTTTTTTTTTTTTATATAACTTTTAAGAATTCCTTTATATTATATCCAAAATTCTGAATATTTAATGCAGAATCTCAGTTATGCTGCAACCAACAGCATAAATCGCAAACATTTAGTTCAAATGATGAATGTCATAATATAACCAACCAACACCATTTTTTTTTCTTTGTTCATCTGCTGGCAGGTATAACTCGAGACAACAGCCGAACAATATCTAAAGTTAATTATATAAGGGTCAAGAGTCCAACTAAAGCAAACACTCATCTCCATAAGGTGGCCTGAAATTCCAGTTTTCTCCTTCAGTGATTCTGCTTTAGGTGTCTTCAATAATGCTCAATCACTCAATTAATCACTTAAATATCTCATTAACTAACACTCTTGAGTGTGGACTCATATACACTCCCAGGTGTGTTAATTTAACACTGAGTTTTTGCTGTGTACAAAGAGCCGTAGTTAACTGACAAGCTGAGCCATATCGTATTAAATATCGCTGGCGATATGTCCTCGATATTAACGCGATTTGGCTCAGCTTGTCAGTGAACTACGGCTCTTTGTAGTAAATGCCGCTCCATCTGAAAGCAGGTGAAGGTGATTTACTACTAATCAAGGAACCGGCTTTACGGATTAGATGCGCATAACAACATCGTGCGATTAATCGTGCAGCCCTAATATATATATATATATATATATATATATATATATATATATATATATACACACCTGTTTAGCCACTCGTGATCGACTAGTTGTAACGCAAATTTGTTAAAATCTCGAGCGAGCGTGCATGCGAGACAGATTGTGCTCCAAACTGCGTATGAGAGTTAATGCGAGTGAGAGAGACCTTGCGTGTGCAGAGCATCCTTACCCTCTTATCGCGAGGGAGAGCACATGGCGGGAGCGCGGGGCGAAAAAAGTAGTCCCTTGCAGACTTCTACGCCGAGCTAGCATTAGCTGTATAAATGGTGCATACATTTTATGCATATACAGAAATTATGAGTTCTTAATCTTACCTTTCTTTGTCCTTTCGCTCCACATGACGATGAAAATTGGAAGTTGTTCCCTTTGCTTCTGTAATTTAAGTCCCGCAGAATGTACATGTTGCAGAGTGTTTCCTTTTAAAAGTCTTATTGCATATGAAATCTTTGTGTCCTTTAAAGGCAAACTGAATAATGGTCGATTTAGCAGACATTTTCACACATTGCTAGAGGCTCACATCCTCCCTACCTGACCGGAATCTTGCTGCCTTTGCGCTAACTAGTCTCAAGTCATGCGCAGTTCCGCATAAGAAAAATCACCAATCACTGGGCGTGTCAATAAATTTAAAGAAATATTATATACATACATTAATAATCATGAAAAATATTTTGAATTGGACTCGAGTGGACTCGGGAATAAGTCCGAGTCCTAAAATGTTCGAGAACGAGTCAATACCGAGTCAAAATGCACACGAGTCCATGACAAGACCAAGACCATTAAAATATGGTCTCGAGACCGAGTCCGAGTCTCGAGTACTACAACACTGGTTGACATGATGCAAGTTTAAAACACTTCTAACATGAAGCTAGTTTTAAATTTGTAAAGATTGCTCCACTTAGGAATTAATAACCGGACCACACCATAAGGATGGCTGGCGTGAAACAGACGTTCCGAAGCTTTGCGAGATCCCGAAGCAAAGATGATTCGAAACACTGATCCGAAGCGTGATTCAAAACACCCACGTTACGTGACAACGGCTAAATGAAGCGTCTAAGTGTTTCATCAGGTGGAGTGCTCCGCCGAATCAGGGTTTCATTGATTGTTCGGTTCGGGAACAAATCACACAATCACACAGTATAAAAGTTTTGTCAACGCATTTTCATATCGTGGGTTTTTGTGAGAGGAGTTTGGTTTTGAGATAGCGGATTTTTGGTGATATAGTGACATTTATAGTGCGATTTGTTTAGTTATATTTAGGGTTTAATTTACATTTACACATTGACTTAGAGGCACACAGAGTACATATAGTGACACATTAATAGATGCATTGATAGAAAAAAAAAAAAAAAAAAAAATATATATATATATATATATATATATATATATTAATAGATAGATACATATATTACAGATACATATAGATTATTAGATAGATAGATAGATAGATAGATAGATAGATAGATAGATAGATAGATAGATAGATAGATAGATAGATAGATAGATAGATAGAAATGGAGGCTCCACAGAAGAGATGCCGTACACCTGTGGTGAGGGAGCATTTCCATTTGGAAACCCCAAATAAAGTGAGATGTGTGTATTGTGATCGGCAGCTCACCTACTGCAACAATACATCATCCATGATGCGCCATTTGAGGAGCATTCATCCTGCCATTCTGCAGGGTGCAGAGGATGGTAGTGTTCCCCCTGTACCAAGGCCTGCTACTGACACTGCTGGACCCAAGGTTTAAAAATGTGGCTTTTGGAAATCCTGCCAAAGCCCTGGATGCTGAAAAGCACATCGCACTGGAGTGTGCTTCACTGATGCGTTCAAACACAACTCCTGGTGAGTTTCAGTCTATGTTATCTTATGTAATGTGATTCATGAAATTTATACTTCATATGTGTTGTCAGTTTATGATTTGTTACTAATTGCCGTTCTCTTTTAATTCAGAACCACAAATGTCAACATCAGGCCCATCATCATCAACACCAGTTGAAACACAAGACAGTTTATGGGAACATTTTGCCAATCGTATCCGTGAGACCCAGATGATACACAATCCTACAGCTGATGCCACAGTGGAAGTGAAAAAATACCTCAGCGATGCGTTTTTGCCCAGAACTCATGATCCTCTAACTTACTGGAAAGAGAGAGCAGTAATCTGTCCTCATTTGTATGTCCTAGCTAAAAAATATCTTTGTATGCCAGCAACAAGTGTCCCTTGTGAGGGGATTTTTTTCAAAGGCTGGAGAAATTATCTTTAAAAAAAGAAGTAGGCTGAGTCCTTCAACAGCAGAGAAATTAATATTTTTGAATAAAAATCTATAAGAAAGGGAGACATTGTGGCTTGATTTATTTTTATTAATATTCATTTTTCATGACCAAAATCACATTATGCAATGTGGAGAGACTACAGGTTACAAGCTTCATATATTACAAAAATACAATAATAAAAAAAAAAAAAAACTTTTTTATTAGCTCTTTGTAAAGGTTGTTTCAGATCAACACCTGCAAGTGACCACGAGGTGTCACCGTGGAGACGGGTTTCGGATTGATTTGAAGTCTCGAAACAAAATGGCACATTTGCTTCGACTGTTTCATTGCTTCACGAAGCCTCGATCTGCCCATCACTACCACACCATATGCGCATTCTGAAAGCGTGCTGTTAACAGCTAAAAGTATTTGAATGTTTTGAGCAGCAAGCTCATTGGCTGCTGATGCAAGCGCAACCAATCAGATGTGCTAAGTAGATAACGACATGATTGATACCAATAAGCTGAAGACCTATAGCCTGCACCATTCAGAGTTTCATGCCAGAACTATGTAATATGTTTTGAACTATGTTGTATAGCTGTTTTTCAGTATGTTTGTTTTCAAATTCAAAACATTTTTTATTTTTAATTATTTAAAAATTGTATTATTTTATATGAAAAAGTTAATAATTGTATTTTATTGAGAAAATATTTTAGTTTGTCTTGTATATTTTTTAAGTAGATCAGATAAAATTGTAAGCAGTCATATGGTCATGTTACAATGTGCCCCACCTATGGGGCATGTTGTCAAATTTCACTTACATTCTTTCGGGGTAAATCAAGAAAAAAGTATACACTGTATCAATGAAACAAAACCATATAATTGTACTAGATGTGTGAAATTAATCTGGGGAAAAAATAAACTACAAAATAAACTACAGTTACACAAACTACGAAAGTCAAAAAGCGTAAGGTTGTGCCCCGCTCTCCCCTTCTTTAAAACTATTATCTGTGATCATTTCATTTACAAGAACTGCCTTAGGTTTCAGTGATCTAATGTTTACGAGCCCAAGCTTCAGAAAATGTTTTTGTTCAGTTATTTTGTGATTTTCTGGTTTAATCACTATTAGATTTTTTCTAGATCCTATCGTAGATTTATTGTTTGACCTCACTATTCGTAGGCCTATCAGCACGGAAGAGCCTAGGTCGCTCCCAGAAAAGATTAAAATTATTTACAAAGAGCAGTTTCTTTTCATTACAACATGACATTACCCATTATTTTAGAGCAAATTATCAGTGATGGGAAATCCGGCTCTTTTTCGTGAGTCGGCTTGTTTGACTCAGCTCACTGAAAAGAGCCGGCTCTTTTGGCTCACAAACGGCTCTTTAAAAAAAAAATGTATTGTCTATGATAGGTGTGAAATAATACTATTAAACATTTGCATTTAAATTAGAACTTTTTAATGTATAGAAACAACATGCAAAACAAATACAATCTGAACATAATAGAACCCATATTAAAGAAAAATAAATAACTGAAAGGATTAAACTGGTCCCTATTTTTTATCTCTTCTTTGGCATGCCAGCATGAACATGAACACACACACACAATGCTGGGTTCTCGCCTTCTGTTGCTGCATCCAGGCTCTGGAGTGAAGGAGGCCTGAGATGATCGCGTTCTGGGTGCACTGGCTCTGTGCAGAGAGCCACACGGAGCAGAGGTGGTCGGAGTGTTAACATTGCACCACAGACTTGTGAGTAGATGTTTCAAGCCCTGATAACCATTCCCATAGCTCAGACTGCTTCTCTAGTAGGTCGCGGATCTGTTTCTCCACAGCTGCAGCTCGAACATGTCCCCACCGGCACTCAAAGATAGACACACATTCGAAACATTCGCCATTAGAATAAATATAACCGTAATTTCCAGAGTGAGAAGAGTGTGATGAAGACAAGGATTTGCCGTGGCCATGCTAGGGATGCTAACGGGCTAAAGCTAGTAGCAACTGTTGGGGAAGTCGGATAAAACTAGTGATATCAAAGCATTCCGATTGTTTTTGATATATAATATTATCTAGGACACGTTCACCCGCTGAGAGAAGAGAAAATAATAGGTTATTAAATTGATTTGAAGAAGAAAAACTAGGATTAAATCAAGCTCCAAAGAGAATTTTGAACTAGGTGTTAAAAACCACCAAAAACAACCTAAAGCAAACAAATTACACATTTGTGTATTTGGACTTAAACACACAAACCCTTAAAGTATGGTTACTGAGATTGTGACAAATAACCCCTATATATTTATTGTTCTCCCCTATATATTATTATTATATTAACTAGTGAACTTTGCATATAGGTTGTGAAATGTAGCGAGATTTTTTTCCCCAAACCACTTCAGCGGAAATCCCGCCCTGCAGCCGATTCTAAAGTTTTCATTGGTCATGTTAATCACTGTACTGATTGCCTACACCAAACACTGATCCCTAAACCTACCCGTCAATGTAACCTAAACCAATGAAATCGGCTGCAGGGCGGGACTGAACTGGTTTGGGGGAAAAAATCACGCTGAAATGCACCCTCAATGTACCCTCACTTGTTTCACAAGTCAAATTGAATGCTTGCAGATTTTCCCCACAGGTCAATAATTCTTTTAGTTTATATTAATTCTGGTACAAAGACTAGTACTCATTTCTCTCTCCTGGTCTCATTCTCTTTCGGACTGTTCCCCCTCCCTCCTTCTCAGCAGCTGAACATTTGTGGTCTGAAAAATCCATCTGCATGCCCATATCTTTGCAGCCTTGTAAAATCATTTTTATGAGGCTGTTAGTGTGTTACCAATTTGTATCTCTCATTTAAAAAAGCCTTTAGGGTCACAGGTGGTTTTGTGCACACGGCTAATCAACCAGGGTGTTTAAAATGTCTTTCAAACCATTAGTACATTTTTTCTATTTCATTCAACAGATTGTTTTCAATGCAAGAGAGAGAGAGCCACAACAATCAAAAAGACTTAATTGGGCACTTGTTGGCTAATACAACAAAAAATATCAAATAAATTAACTATGAACAGCAAATTTAGAAAACTGATTTAAAGCAAACACATTCACACAACACATGCTTGGACTTGGGGTAACATGCTGGTTAACTAAGGAAATTATGTATGAACACAGATGGGCTCAGGAAAAACATTTATAATAACAGGATAAAGCATTTAAAATGCTGGTAGAAATTTACTACATATTTGATCTCCCATTAGATCGAAATAATAATGCATACATCGACTGACTGTCACGGATGGTTGCTGGCAGACAGATGAGGAAGACGTATACGATTAAATTCAAAGGTTTATTCTCTAAAGATCCAACAGAAAGGCGAACAGAGTGCAACACACACTTAACATAGACGGTACCAGACACTGACCTGAAACAGAACTGAACATATATAGGTGTTATTTATATATATATAAATAACATCTTCTCGTTGTGCAGCGTTTTTTGCCACACTTTTTCCTTCCCACAGACTTCCCACTGAGGTGCCTTGATACAGCACTCTGGGAACAGCCTATTTGTTCAGAAATTTCTTTCTGTGTCTTACCCTCTTGCTTGAGGGTGTCAATGATGGCCTTCTGGACAGCAGTCAGGTCGGCAGTCTTACCCATGATTGCGGTTTTTAGTAATGAAACAGGCTGGGAGTTTTTAAAAGCCTCAGGAATCTCTTGCAGGTGTTTAGAGTTAATTAATTGATTAGGATGATTAGGTTAATAGCTCGTTTAGAGAACCTTTTCATGATATGCTAATTTTTTGAGACAGGAATTTTGGGTTTTCATGAGCTGTATGCCAAAATCATCAGTATTAAAACAATAAAAGACCTGAAATATTTCAGTTGGTGTGCAATGAATCTAAAATATATGAAAGTTTAATTTTTATCATTACATTATGGAAAATAATGAACTTTATCACAATATGCTAATTTTTTTAGAAGGACCTGTATATATATATATGTGTGTATATGTTTTCTCCAACACCTACCCACTAATCGAGGAAAAATGACGACCAGAGAGTGCGGCCAGGCAAATAGGGTGGTAAAGAGTTTCAAATTTTTACAAAGTAAAACCATTACTGGCTGGCTTTATGCACAGTTGAAATAAGTCACATTTCCCATTTTCCACCTTCCCAAACCCTGTACAGCTGCTGGGATGGGGAGCTCTGGAGGACTTGATTGAAAAAAATGTTCCGTGTTTTCCTGCACGTGGGACCTGCCTTAAAAGTGTACAACCTGGCATCTCCAAACTTCATTTGATTCTCAACTTAAAACAATGATGGCCAAAGGAGCAGGTTCACTGAGGATGTTATAGACATTACGTAGTTGATCCGCATCATTTAACCCACCCTGAGCCAGGAAATAGGGCCAGCAATTAGAAATCTTTTGATCTTGAACAAGGCACTCTTATATCTGGATGCATGCAGCTTCACTGTGAAGACAGCTGTGTGTAATGAGCCTTTAGAATGAAAAGAGCAAGACTGAGAGATTGTGTCTATTATATGTAGTCACTCTCTGTTTTTTAGGACAAGGTCTCATTCACAGAATTGGAAACAACTAATCAAGACCAACTCAGTTTTTTTGTACTCTAGGTGCAAACTGTAATGTGTCTGACAAACAAAGTGAAAAATCGGAATATACACTAATTACAATATACAATATTACAATTCATTAATATATCGGTAACATTTTAGAATACTGTATCTTACTTACTGCATAACTAATAAGGATTTATTGAAGAACTAGTAAGTAATTCTTCATTAACTACTTCTTCACTGCTGTTATAGGGAACCCATTAGTAATTAATAAAGAATTAACAGATATTTCTGACTCAAATAAAACTTACTGTAAAAAAAAACTATTAACGTAATCATCTATAACCTTTGTAAATTACACTACAATGACTCGTTTAAGCTACATGATATCTTCCTTTATTTCAGATGATATTTTGTTTTAACATGTATACTACCTACATTTAAACTCATTTACCAAACATTTTAAAATCAAAAGTTAAACCTTTAAAAGTAATTGAAGTAATCGACTGGTCTCGTTTCCAGGGTAGTGGTGCTGGATCTCTTGCGGGAGCTGGGCTCGTGTTCAGCAGGGAAACTGCTTTAACTTCAGACCGCCGCTCTGCGTTTCATTCATAGACTCCATAACCTGCCCATAAACAAACAGTGCACAGCTCTAAGAACATATTTTAACATCTGTTGTAAATAGATTTACTATCTTTATGAATAAAATAATTTGTTTTATGCAAGGGATCAGGCTTTTCCATCACGCAAAAAAGACTGATATAACATACATGATATAACTGACATCGGGTCCTTGTATGTTGCCTTGCATAAAATAAAATGATTTACAGCACAGTAATAATTTTATAGATTAAATAAAACGTACACAAACCTGTATTTCGTAAATGCTCGCGCTCTTGCATCACCAAATCACTATAAAATGTTGGCTACCATGATATTGCAAGAACTTTAATGGTGCAAAATGAGTTTAAAATGTATAACAACTAAGTATAATAATATGCTTTTTACTTTTTAAGTACTTAAAATTAATTACCTTTGTACTTTTACTAAGGTAATTCTGAAAAAGGCCTAATTATAATTTTACTGCATGGAGTAATATTTTATTGGGGTATCTGTACTTTACTCAAGCACTTGATTTGTGTACTTCTTCCACCACTACAATGCTAAAAAAAAAAAAAAAAAAATGGATTATTGTAGTGACTACTGATGACTGTTCATTAGTTACTTCATTCAACCTTAATTAATAGATAAGCAATGGTAGTTCTTCAGGAGGTATGACATAATTCATTAGTTATTAACTAACTGTTACTTAACACAATCATAAAATTCTATTACATACTGATTAGTTAACACATCTTCCTTATCACTGTAAAACCTAACTATATATTTACTCAATTCAATTGAGTTCACTGCACTCAAATAATACTGAAAAACTTGAAGTGGCTTGAATGACTGAAACAGAACTCAAACTGAATGAGTTATAGAACATTTCAGATCCCAGAATGATAATTGAATAATAATTGTAGTTAAGTGATCAATTAAGTGATGATTGGTCATTAGTGATGAACACCTGATGTTAACAAGCAGAATCACTGAAGGAAAGAGGAACACAAGAAATACAAGGTTTAAGGTCACCATGATGGAGATCAGTGTTTGCTTTAGTTGGGATCTTGACCCTTGACTTTAGAGTACAAGTTTTTCTTTGACTGCTGTAATTGAGTGTTTATCAAACATTTATTATGGCACAAGTCAAGGAAAAATATGATTGGGAATGGTGGTCAAGGTTTTATGATGACAATCATCGCTTAAAGACTTGATTCACTAATCTCATTCAGAGTCTAGTCTCTGATTAAAAGGGTAACAAATTATTAGTTTTATTTGAAACTGAGACTACAGTAAAAGAACTAGCAATATTATAACTATCAGATAATATGAAGGACTTTACAGAAAATGTAATTCATCACCAAAACTAACACAGATATCATGAATCAGCATATGAATCTCAACAATGGTGACCATTAAAAAACTATTCATACTGCAAAGCATGCTGGGTACTACCATAATACAAAACTTATCCATGACTCCCAGCATGCATTGCAGCATGAATAATTTTTTAATTGTCACCATTGTTGAGATTCATATGCTGATTCTTGATGTCTGTGTAAGTCAGCATTGTATCATAGAGGTTTTTAAAATATGATTGTAACAACACTGGGCCTTACACCAGAATCACAGTTCTTTTATAATGAATAATACAAATTACATATCACCTGTTTAATCAGAGATTATTCTCTAGAAAAGATCAGAGAATCAAGGCACCAAATGATAATTCATCTTTCCATAAATCATCATCAAAACACAACCACATGCTCACATTTTCTTTTGGCTTTTGTGCCATAACAAATGTGTTATAATAATACTGAGTTACAGCAGACAGAGAAAAAACTGGTGTTATAAAATCAAGGATCAAGAGCCCAACTAAAGCAAACACTGAACACTATCATGGTGTCTTTAAATGAAAAAAAAATCATCTTCATCTAAACCTCTGTTCATTCACAATAACATCCTCTGTAGACGCATGATATAACTCAAACTGGTTAGTAATAAGTGAAGCTGGTAATGCTGTTTGTGAAGTTGTTTAATCCTCCTCTGAGATCTTCAGAGATTTAAAGATATTTTATCTTCAGTGATTTCATCTAATGTTGTGTCTGAAGTCAGTTGTAGTTCTTGTGTTTCTCTTTCCTTCAGTGATCCTGCTTGTTAACAGCAGGTGTTCATCACTAATGCTCAACAATCACTTAATTAATCACTTAATTAATCACTTAATTTCTTGACTGCAATATCTACTTTTAGTGAACTCAACTGAAATAAGTTCAGAGTACTCATAACTATTGTTTTTTATGAACTTAAATGAATTGAGGTAATAAGTTTCCTCAAATGTAATGAGTTAGCTTAACTCATGGAATTGGACTTTGTGTGTGATTTTGTGAGCTAGCAGTAACTGCAAGTGCTCTGAGTTCATTTAAAGTTTGTCATTTCACTGTTTTTACTCAATAAAGTGAAGTTTCAGCTATATACAGTATTAAATGCCGTGTAAAGTTTAATTGTGTATTAAGAAATATTATTGTTTTAGTAAACTCGAATAAAATAAGTTCAGAGTACTCATAACTATTGTTTTTTATAAACTTGAATGAATTGAGGTAATCTGTTTCCTCAAATGAAATGAGTTAGCTTAACTTGTTGGGTTTTACAGTGAAGTAGTTAACGGCAGTGAAGAAGTAGTTAATGAAGAATTACTTACTAGTTCATCAATAATTCCTGATTAGTTATGCAGTAAGAAAGATACAGTATTCTAAAGTGTTACCAATATATTTAATGTAATCAGAAATGTTTAAACATAAACAAAATCACAGTTAGCTAAAAATTTATTAATTTAGAAACAATGAGCTAATTGAAGTAATGAATACTTGTTTGTTAACAAATGATAGTGACATTTAGAAAAATGTAGCATTGGTGCATGTTGATTCAGAGTAGCGTCATTTGAAGTCTTCGCGGGAGTTGGCGCCGTCTCTTTACAGGTGTTGGGCATCTGAATCGAATAGAATCGAATCGAATAGAATAGAATAGAATGAGGCATTTATATACTACTGTACACCCAAAGCGCTTTACAATCAAATCAGGGAATCTCTCCTCAACCACCACCAGTGTCCACCAAGTCTTCATAATACATACTTTTGATATTTTAAGAACATGACGCAAGAGTGCTCCGCCACAGCCCACTCTACAGGAGGTCACTCTACCCTCTTTATCCTGGCAGACGGAGGGTAGCCGTGCCTCCAACACCCACTCGCCCTGATCACTCCCTACAAGAGGCCAGTACAAAGTCCAGGACACGCTCCATTATAGAGCATGCTTTCGGGATGATGAAGACGAAGATCCAGGCCATCTTCCTGCATGCACTGGAGGTGCATCACACTTTTTACCTCACGTAAGCAAGCACTCAAAATATATTTTCAGAGTAATGATAACTAAATCAAACAAAATTGGTGATGTTTTTAAGGATATATATATATATATATATATATATATATATATATATATATATTATATATTTACTATTTTACCATTTCAGGTCATAAAAGCCTGTGCCATCCTCATACCCAGATAGCAACATTGTTTCATCCCAGATCCAGCCCACATCTGGCCCTTGGGTGGACCGCTCCTGTTTGCCAGATCTGGGCCATAGCAGTGCCACATGTCAGCCAGAGCAAATAAATAAACCAGAACTGGACCTTATCTGACCCACAAAATCTTTATATATTAAATATGGAGTCATCTCAGCCTTAATAAGCCTTTTAACAAGCAGAATCACTGAAGGAAAGAAGAGAACAGAAAAAGAGACGAGTAGAAACACAAGAACTACAACTGACTTCAGACACAGGCTTAGATGAAATCAACTGAAGATAAACTGAAGACATTTAATCTCTGAAGATCTCAGCAGAGGAGGATTAAACAACTCCACAAACAGCATTACCAGCTTCACTTATTACTAACCAGACTGACTTTATTTCTGACAGACGTCTACATAAGTTCTTATTGAGAATTAACAGAGGTTTAACTCTGTGTTTCATGTGAACTCATCATAGCAGTAATTAGTGTTTCCATTAGTTGGGCTCTTATCTCTTATTTAATCTTTTGTCTTTTTTGGCTGCTGTGACAGTGTGTTTGTTAAACACATTTGCAGTAGCAAAAGCTAAAGTGAAATGAGGTCAGGTGATGATGGTTACATGTTGATGGATTTATAACCATAATGTAATAACCTGATTTGCTAATATAATTTAAATCTAACCAAATCTACCAATTTTATTGAACCATTAATACATTTATGATCCAATCCCTCAATTCCATCAGATTTTAACAACTATGAGCACAACAAATCAATCTATAGTGTCATGGTGACGCACAGAAATAAACTATCAGCGCATGAATCTCAACAATGGTGACAATCAAAAGTGCCATGCTGCAATGCATTCCACCCAAGTGCCATTATTCCACGCAGCATGTGGGCCAGATCAGTATTCCACAAGTGCCAGAAGTGGGACGGATCTGGGCCGAAAAAATGTTGTTATCTGGGTATTGATGAGGCTAGAAGCGTTTACACTGTACGAAGATCCTGTACTCCAGGCGCCGGGGTGGTCATCTGGAGTATCTGGTTGACTGGAAGTGTAACGGCCCAGAGGAACAATCCTGGGTTCCCAGAGATGATATACTCAACCCTGAGCCACTTACCTACTTCCACAAGACTCTTCCAAATTGACCAGCACAACGCAGCAGAGGATGACCGCCTTGACATCAGGGTCCCCTGCCCTCAGAAGTGAGCTGTGGAGAGGGGGGTACTGTCATGGACACACAGCGATCAGCATCACCTGTCACTCATCATCATCACCTTGCACCCACCACACTTTAATAGCACGCACCACGCACCCGTTCATCGTCTGGTCTACGACTAGGACTTCCTGAAAGGAATGCATGTTAGCCTTACCTGTGATACTTACCAGTGTTCGTCTCCTTGTCTCCAACTCCTTGGATTGTATCTTCAACTTCCAGTTTCCCTCTCGATCACTTTCCAAACCTGCAAAAGAACGACATGCTTCATTAAGTCTTTGTTTACAGCAACAAACGGGTATGTGTGTGGTGCAACTCACCTGACTTTGGACTCTTCTTCTTTTACTTCTCCGTGTTGTTTGCCAAATACTCAACTGTTGCACTTATCTTGTTAATAAATGTGTTGCATTATATTCTTACCATCTCTTTGCGAATCTTTTCCTTGACACATACTACATTCAGAGTCTTTGTCAAGATAAAAATCACAGATACAGCAAATATACTGAAACTGATTCCTGTTCCTTTACCAACTGCATTGTTACCCAGCACAACTCATGGAAGAAGACACTGCCATTGGACTGCTCATTCGACCACGTGGAAACTTAAATATAACTTAACCAAACCTCTTTCCAGAGACCTTGGCATTGCTGCATTACAATATCTGTATATTGTATATTTTCTATTTTACATTGTGTTATTTTCATAATATTTTTCAATGCGGAAGTAAGCTGTTTTCTGTGAATGTACGAGACATTCAGATCATTAGCCGCTACATGGAAATAACAAGAAGAATAACAAGGTGTTCTAAACTGTAAAACTATTTGCACTACAAAGCAGTGTGTTTTTAATCAAAACAGCCAATGTTTATAATGTATAGCACTTTGGTCAACTTCTGTTGTTTTAAATGTGCTCTAGAAATAAAATTGACTTCGACTTTGATGAAGACAATACAGTAACCTGCTAATATATTATTTACTTGTTTATCTTTTTGTTAATAACATTTATTTTATTACACTTGACAATGTCATGTATTGACAATGACACTGACAATTTCCATCCAATTTCCATAACTTTTATTTGTTCATCAATCTTTTATTGTTCTTTACTGTTTAGGTGAACCTCCTTTTCTTGTGTCCCTTTATAAGGTATTGGTTTGCTGGATATCTGATGGATCTCTGCATGCTGGTGAGTAAATCCGATGTGCTCTGGCGCTGCATGACTTGATGCTGCTATTTTGCCTTTGCGGCTATGTGAAAATGGTAAATGGACTCCATTTATATAGTGCTTTCACAGACCCAATGGCCACCACAGCACTTTACATATAGCCTCACATTCACCCATTCACTCACTCATTCATACACCGACGGTGGTGTCAGCCATGCAAGGCGCCAGCCAGCTCGTCGGGAGCAGCTGGGGTTAGGTGTCTTGCTCATGGACACCTCAACACTTTGGTGAAACCGGGGATTGAACCACCAACTTTCTGGTTTGTAGACAACCTACATGAACCACTGCCACCCCGAAGATGAGGTACAAAGAATTGCTGACACAAAAGAATAGTTTATTCAAGGGCATACACAACAACAAGCCGTAGCATACTCACAAGCTCTGCTCTCCTCCACGAGATGGGTATACATTTCTACCCTCCTGGTATCTTCTGACATCAGATCTTTTCACCGTCTTCACAATGACCTATGACACTTGGGAAAGTGTCAACCTTAAAACAATCAGTTAAGCAAACCTTATAAGAAGCACGCAGCAGCTGGGAGCCTGTAAACTTATGGATATTTCAACACATACCATCGGAACTAAGCACTAGATATCAGCTTTGAGCCAGAGACTTATTGTGGTCACTATACAGGTACACAATGTCCCCAGGGCTATATCTGGTCTAGGTGCACACCGACTCCATGGTGCTTTCGCTTAATACTGCGGGGGTGGTTAGCTAAGCGTTGTGTGTGCTGCAACAAAATCAGTTCCTGGTCACTGGAACGAAAGACACTTTTGCATGTCATTCCAGCTAGCAGTCAGCAATAAGTAATTAACATGTCTACCCAATCAGCACGAGTGGAGGGCTATATGTACGCAGTCGACCCACCTATATTTCTTGACAGTTTTCTGCATCCTTCCACCACCCTGTATCCTCACACTCACCTCGTTTCTGTCAGGATCACTATCGTCAAATACGATTGACAATTAGCATACGGTTAGGATTGGCGGTATGGTTCTTTTCTGGCCAAGAACTCCCTGTGCATCCATGCAGCCTAACATGGATAAGAGCAGGGAGAGCAGCAATAACCCCCCTTAGGGTAAACAGAACAGAAACAACATGAATGTGTTGCAGATATCATTAATTCAAGATTTTAAAGTACAACATAATTCGAGAAATTATTCTGATTTAAGGGGAATCAGAATTCCATACTGACTGGACGAGAGGAGGGTAATTAACTCCTGAGATACGCGAAATATGAAGGATATATGAAGGAGCTTAAATATGTATACAGTGATGTGTCGTATTCTATATAGGTAGACGTGATCATGGCAGGGGAATTTTTGCTAAATTATTATTGAAATAATTATTTATATAATCATTGCTAAAACGAGTGTTTTTTGGCAGGGTAAGCATACACCCTACAGCAATAGCTCTGTCTAGCGGCAACAAAATCTGATACAACAAGCATGTCATATAACCATAGGACTAGTATTAAAACTAGAGTAGTCCGGTCGGGAAGCATACACCCTGTAGCTCTGAGTCATATGCAGTGCACAGCTATGAAGTACTGCTCATTTGACTGCTCATTACTACTCATACCACCAAACATGACCCTAACCTTACTCACCCGTATCCCACCTCAATATCAGCTTAAATGATTTGCAATACAATAAGTACACAATATGTTCATTGTACTCATTTTTTAAGTAAGTACATAAGGACAATACTGGCGCTATTCACATGGTAAACAGGTGATCTATATCCCCCCATAAATGCCATAAAAACCCAAAGTTTCTTTATGAGATTCACTGATAGATCATTGCGTTTTGAGGATGGCACGCTACTCCGGTGAAGAAGCCCTTCAGATGATTCTGGACAGCGAGGAAGAACCTTTTCCTCAGAGGAAGATTGTAACTCAGACGAGGAACGGCTGCATTTTGAAGAACGAATTGATCCCGCCGAGGATACAAGTTCGGAATAAGTTGTTTAGTGTTATATAATTCCTTTTCTGATCATATATAGAACTCATGAATTTTCAGACAGTATTTTGCCTTTTGGCTAGCTTTTGACATCCCTAACATTCATGTATGCTCAAGTGTAAACTTTTAAAATGTGATATTACACTCTAAACATATTGGTATATGAAATATATTTCACTCGGTTTTGATTAGCTTATGACACTGATTATCATGCTAAAATACTGCCTTATGCATAATGTATCTTCTTTGCGAATATCTGCTTAGGCAACACGATCTCATAAAAGTGCGTTTCTAGGCTTAGTTTATATAATGTGATTTAGTGCAAATATATTTCCGGTAAAATATGTGATAGGCCTACTGTCTATGCAATATATTTATATTATGTTCAGTTTTGGTTAGCCTATGACTCTATCACGCTTACTGCCTTATGCACAGATGTGAATAGCCTACAGGTGTAAATGTTTGAAATGTAGTGATGTGTCGTTCGCGAACGATCTGTTTATTGCGTGTAGGCCACTAAACACGCGCGGTCTATATGGCTCATCAATACTCGATATATACATACATTGTGCATCCATACCCATTAATTGTCCGTCAGTTTACTTTGGATAATGTATGCTAACAGTTTTTTTTTTAGTAATGTTTCTGCATCGCTCTCCTTCTCCAGCACCTCGCAGAGGGGAACGCAGGCGTCGTTCAGTTCTCTGATTGAGAATCAAACTAAGTAAGTGCATAGATGTAATATTTTACAGATGAAATGAGGTGCTCTTTTCCAAAACGCGATAAATCCATTTCAATAGGTTTCAGGAAAATTACATTTTTTACCTAGACCCACACATTTTGTGAATAGCCTATTCAATTTATCCTGTTAAAATGTTTTTTTTTTTTTTACGTCAGTCTGAACATGAACAATGATTGTTAAATCAAACAACAATATTGTTGATGATAAATTCAGATTGAAAAACAAAATCTTTGAATCTCCTCTCATTCTTTGTTCAGGCTTCCTCACCCTAATGGGCCATTAGCCATTGGGGCTGTGTCTGCCACACCCCTGGTCTGAATCTCATTAATATTCATAGGCCATTACCACTCCCACGCATAAACCTCTTCTGACAAAAAATCTGACATACAAAGTATAATGTAAAGTTTTGTTTTATGTGAACGATTAGAAGGGTCTTATTCTATTTCACTTTTCAATAACCACGCATAAACATTCTCTTAAAAATACAAACATGTACATACATGTTGCTCACATATTATGGTAGCCCCGTTTGTGCTATATAGAGTGAATTTACACCTTTGCCATTAACATGTTTATAAATAACTGAAAAAAGCACAAATGTAAGGATACATATCAGAACATCCCAATGGCCCCAAAAACACCTCAGACCCCAGAGGGTTAAAGAATTGTTCAATATTGGCCAATTGACTGGAGAGAATTTAACATGCCTCTGTGGCTGATAAAGCCTGTTTCTTGACCATGAATCTACTCGGTGACTTGTAAATAGAAAACAACTGTTCTGTCCATTGGCTGCTCCTAGAGGTCACATCTTTGTGCCAGCCCCATCTGCCGAAAGTGCTTAAAGACTTTAATGTTCAATCCCTGGAACAGACCTCTGTGGATTTCATTATCTGGGCAAGAAACTCTTGAAAGTTTCCAGTCTTGCTTAGAACTTGAGGACTAATACGAATCAAGATTGCAAGATGATAAAGTATCCCATTTGGCTGTACATATGAATAGCATATTTGTTTGACTTTGTGAAACCCTCTTCAGGACAGAAATAAAGCAGAAGGGATTAGAAACTAGATTATGTGCATATGTTCCAGAACATAATTATATAAATACTGAATTAGCATGAACACCTTAAATGCACATTTCTAAAAAAAAATTACATATTATGACCTTATCCCTAATTTAAGTATATAGTGTTGTACACTGCATGACATTGACACCCGCCAATAACTGGGTAATCAAGTCATTAAATGATGACTGTCATCATCAAACCTTGACCATCATACCTGATCATACTTTTCCTTGAATTTGGTTGCATAACAAATATTTAATAAACACTCAATTACAGCAACCAAAGATTTTATCCCTAAGATTTTAAGATTTTTACCCTTTTATTTCTTGTGTTCCTCTGTCCTTCAGTGATTCTGCTTGTTAACAGCAGGTGTTCATCACTAATGATCAATCATCACTTAATTGATCACTTAACTATACAATTATTATTCAATTATCATTGTGGGATCTAGAAATGTTCTATAACCTTCTGTTCTGGTCACCTTCCGGTTGAGTAGACGCTGGCGCGTTTTGCAGCCGCTACTCTCCGATAACTATTTTAGCTATTTTAAGTTATTTTAACGTTCTTACGGATTACTGGGCCGTGTATTTATACTCAAGTGAGAGCAAAAGCCTTCGCCTTCGCTTGGAACGTCTTTACTTTAGTTGTCATCCCGATGTTTTGGTGTCTGAGTGTGGTAAACTAACCTCATTCTCCACCTCATTCTCCACCTGTCTTCTCGACTCCACGCGGCTGATGCTGCTGGCTAGCTGCCCGCTGCCGTTCATAATGTGGGCTTGCAAGTTCTACATGTGGTTTATCCTCCTCTGGACTGTCCTTTCAATTCTACATCGTCCTGGGGCAGGTCTGACCCAGTATACAGCGGCTGATCTCCTCCTGCTCCGCGGGCTTCTGTCTGTGCCTACCCCTCTAGTTCTACAGCTACACCCGGAGATTGCGCTCCTTCCCCGCCGGAGATACATTCACCGCGGATCTCGCCAGAATTTCCACTTCAACGACTCCAATCCAATAACATCACTCTGGTCCACTTCTCGCCGTTCCCGCTGATGCTCAAGTCAAGCTGCTGATTGCGGTTTGCTCGCTAACCTGGCTAGGGCAGCAAGCTCCGCCCCCAGTTACAACAACTCTACTGTCAACTTTGGTCTCCTGAATGTCCGCTCTCTCACTAAAAAGGGTCAGCTTATCCAGGATCTCCTCGTTGACCGTAAGCTGGACTTCCTCTGTCTCACGGAGACCTGGCAACAACCTAGTGACTTCTCCCAGCTCAACACCTCCACTCCATCTGGGTTTGTTTACCACTCTCTTCCTCGTGGCTCTGACCACGGGGGAGGTCTCGCGCTGCTCTATCGCGAGAAGTGGAAGATGTTGCCCATTTCCACTCCAGTTTTCTGCACTATGGAATGCTTTGTATTTAAATTGCCTGGTCCCACTCCCACAGTTATTGCCACAGTCTACCGTCCCCCCAAACCACACAGTTACTTTTTAAACGAATTTTCCATAAAACTCACCCATCTCTTTACTCTCTCTCCTAATGTCATTCTCCTTGGTGATTTAAATATTCATATGGAAAATATAAACCTCCTACTCACCAGAGACTTTACCTCCTGCCTAGACAGTTTTGGATTCTATCAGTATGTTGAATTTCCAACCCACATAAAAGGTCATTAACTTGATTTGATTTGCTGCTCGGGCTTAATCCCCTTCAACTGTTCTGCTGATGATGTTCACATTTCTGATCATTTTCTTTTGTCCTTCAATATCTCCCTGTCTCTCTCTGTAATCAAGCCAGTCCGCCAGATTTCCTTTCGTAATATTAATAACATAAATACAGACATCCTATCCTCCTACATTGACAATTTGCTTATCCCTGACCTTTCTTCTCCGGACCACCTCTCAAAACCCGATCTGTGTCTTTTTCTCGTTCTGCCCCATGGTTCTCTTCAGAGCTTCGCCTCATGAAAGCCAAAGGTCGCCAACTTGAATGCCTTAAAGAAAACTGGTATTTCTATTCACAAAGAAATGCACAAAACTCATCTTCTTCACTACTCAAACTCAATAGCTGTAATTAAGTCTAACTACTACTCTGATCTCATCTGCTCCAACGAAGGAAACTCCAGGTCTCTCTTCTCAATAATACATAACATTTTTAGGTAACACTTTATTTTGATGGTCCCTTTTGAACATTCTGGTGACTATAAGTAACTTTGCAACTACATGTCAACTAACTCTCATAACTCTTTATTGTGATGTTCTCCAACAGACAGATTTAACCCTAACCCTACCAGTCTACTAATACTCTACTGACACTCTAATGAGAGTTAGTAGACATGTAGGTGCAAGGTTATTTATAGTCAACAGAATGTGTTAAAGGGACCATCCAAATGAAGTGAAACCCATTTTTAACCCCCCTGATTCCCTACCCTCTCACATGTATTCAAGTGAGACTTGTAGTTCATTAATTATCTTTTTCAATAAAAAAATCAACTCCATTCACCAGCAATTACATTCGACCCCTTTGCCTCCCTCTCCCCCCTTGCCCCTCCCCAATAGCGAGTCATTTTGCTGCTTTCTACTGCCCTCCTCCTCCGAAATCTCTGATCTCATCCGTAAATCCAAGTCCTCAACCTGTTCTCTTGACCCCCTCCCCACAGCTCTGGTCAAAACCTGCCTCACTTCCCTCCTCCCCTTCATAACTTCCATTATTCATTCCTCTATCCTCTGGTATTGTCGCCTCACTTTTCAAAACTGCATCTGTCTCCCCGATTCTAAAAAAAACCTGGCTTAGATCCCACTATCTATGAAAATCATCGTCCCATCTCAAAACTTCCCTTTATCTCTAAAATACTTGAAAAAATAGTGTCTGCTTGACTCCAGGCCCTTCTTACCCTCAACAGTCTTTACGAACCTTTCCAGTCTGGTTTTCGCCCCTCCCATAGTACTGAAACTGCCCTAATAAAAATCACCAATGATCTACTCATAGCTGCTGATTCCAGACTCATCTCCATCCTCATCCTCCTCGATCTTAGTGCGGCCTTTGATACGATTTCTCACTCCATTCTCCTTAATAGACTATCCTCTCTTGGCATCTCACACACCCCTCTTGATTGGTTCCGCTCATATCTCTCCGACCGCACTCAGTTTATTTAACTCAAATCTTTCACATCCCACCCTTCGCCTGTCACTGCTGGTGTCCCTCAAGGTTCAGTTCTTGGCCCCCTCCTTTTCATCACCTACCTAATGCCCCTTGGCAATATTTTCCGCAAATTCAACATTCATTTTCATTGTTACGCTGATGACACCCAGCTCTATTTATCTAGCAAACCCACCTCCCCCCCCCCCCCCCTTGTCCCTTACCAACTGCTTATTTGAAATTAAAGACTGGTTCACCTCAAACTTCCTTAAACTTAACAGTGATAAAACTTAACTCCTCCTCGTAGCCACCAAATCCACTCTTTCCAAAATCAATAGTTTCTCACTACCCATTGATAATTCCTTGGTCTCCCCCTCCCCTCAGGTCAAGAGTCTGGGCGTAATCCTCGATTCCTCCCTATCCTTTCAGTCACACATAAATAATGTTAGCAGGTCTGCATACTTCCACCTTCGCAACATTAACCGCCTCTGACCGTTCCCTTACCACTCACACTGCCTCTATCCTTATCCATAGCCTCATCACCTCCCGCCTTGATTACTGTAACTCCCTTCTTTTTGGCCTCTCTCATAAATCTCTCCATAAACTCCAACTTATTCAGAACTCAGCAGCTCGTGTCATCACCAGAACCCCCTCTTTTCATCATATAACCCCTGTCCTTCAGCAGCTCCATTGGCTCTGGGTTCAATTCAGAATTCAATTTAAAATCCTTCTGCATACTTTCAAAGCTATCCATAACCTTGCTCCTCCGTATCTATCTGCCCTCCTTCACATCGCCACCTCCTCCCGCTCCCTCAGATCCTTCTCCTCTATCCGCCTCACTGTACCCCCTGCTCGACCTGTTTTTTATTATCTGTAAAGCAACCTTGAGTGCTTAGAAAGGCGCTGTTAAATAAAATGTATTATTATTATTATTATTATAACTCATTTAGTTTGAGTTCTGTAGTCATTCAAGCCACCTCAAGTTTCGGTATTTTTTGAGTGCAGTGAATTCAATTTAATTTAGTACATTTTACTGTTACTTTTTTACAGCATGCAAAACACCCCTAAATAGGGTTAAGTATTCTAACACCTTCAACCATCAGAGGCAGAAGATGTTAGAATCTCCACCCTATTGAGGTTTTTTTTTTGGGGGGGGGGGGGGGGGGGGTCACGAGGAAGCCAGGAGTTGTGTCTCACACTGCGCACTATAAAACCTAACAGTAATATGTACTAAATTAAATTGAGTATGTTGAATTCACTGCACTCAAATAATACAGAAACTTGAAATGGCTTGAATGACTGACACCTGACCTGAACTCAAACTGAATGAGTTATAGAACATAGACATCTCCTGTTTAATCAGAGATTATGCTCTTGAAAAGATCAGAGACTCAAGACACCAAATGATGATTCATTATTCCATAAATCATGCTTATATTTTCTTCTGGCTTTTGTGCCATAACAAATGTGTTATATAAACACTCAGTTACAGCAGCCAGAGGAAAAACTGGTGTTATAAAGTCAAGGGTCAGGAGCCCAACTAAAGCAAACACTGAACACTATCATGGTGTCTTTAAATGAAACAATAAATCATCTTCATCTAAACCTCTGTTCATTCATTCACAATAACAACTTCTGTAGACGCATGATAAAAGTCAAACTGGGCCGGGTTTCCCATTAACGATGTATCTTAGCTCTTAAGAACGCACTCTACGTGCAAGGTTACGAACGCTCGCCGCAATTCCACACGCGTTTCCCAAAAATGCACTTAACATGAGCGCGCGAGAACGTGTTCTACGTGCTACTTAAGCGTCGATGTCCATTCACGAAGTGCTGAAATATAACCTTATATGGAATCGTATTCTGATGTTTAACCTAATAATCGTCATTTGTTGTGGATTCGAAATCAAGACAAGTCTATATGGATATAAAACACCTATACAGGCTGACAAAATGGCTGAACAAAAACAAAAAAACAAGAGAAGAGACCTTTCAAAAAGATAAAATTAATTTCCTTTTAGAGGAGATAGAGGGAAACAAAGATTTTATTTTTTAACAGATTTAAAGGACACCATACAAATAAGGAAAAACAAAACATCTGAAAGGACATTGTCACATTGCAAACTAACTGCAACCGTGTTCAAAGATCAAGGAAGGAGGTCCGCAAGAAATGGTCAATACATGGCTGGTTTTCGTGCACGTCAGCAAGTCATTGACAGATTTTTTTGAATTCGTCCCTATTTTGCCCTATTTTGTCTTTAAAGCATATTTCCCAGATTACTTATTTTATGATTTTTTTTGTTCATTCGTTTAATTTAGATGTGTAGCCTATTTTTATTTTTTTCTACCCTTTTTAATCATTTCATTTATTAATTTAAACAAAACACGAGTACAACAAAGTGTACAATAAAGTACAATCAAAACCTGTATATTATACTTACGTTGCAGTGTAATCTGTTAAATCTAGATAAAAGTGTAATCTGCCGGTTGTCCTGCAGGTGACCTCATAAATCTGTCTTCTTACGATGCACTTGGGGATTTTCGATTACTCCAGAGCACTCGTAGTTCTACGAAGATTTTCAAGTGCTACTTAAGTTATGATGCTTTTGGGAAACAGACCATAATATTAAGATCAGTCGTACGATCGTTTTTACGATCAACTTAGGCTTACAATGCTTTTGGGAAACGTAGCCCAGGTTAGTAATAAGTGAAGCTGGTAATGCTGTTTGTGGAGTTGTTCAATCCTCTTCTGAGATCTTCAGAGATTTAAACACATTTTATCTTCAGTTGATTTCATCTAATGTTGTTGTTGGAAGTCAGTTGTAGTTCTTGTGTTTCTCTTTCCTTCAGTGATCCTGCATGTTAACATCAGGTGTTCGTCACTAATGCTCAACAATCTCTTAATTAATCACTTAATCACTTAATTTCTTGACTGCTATATCTACTTTTAGTAAACTCAACTGAAATAATTTGAGAGTACTCATAACTATTGTTTTTTATGAACTGAAATTAATTGAGGTAATAAGTTGGGTTTTTTTTGTCCCCAAATGTAATGAGTTAGCTTAACTCATTGGATTTGACTTTGTGTATGATATTGTGAGCTATAACTGTAAAACCGAACAAGTTAAGCTAACTCATTTCATTTGAGGAAACCTATTACCTCAATTCATTTAAGTTTATAAAAAACAATAGTTTATATAGAATAGAACTTATTTTAATCGAGTCCACTAAAACAGTAATATTTCTTAATACAGAATTAAACTTTACACTGCATTTATAGCTGAAACTTCACTTTATTGAGTAAAACAGTGAAATGACAAAGTTTAAATGAACTCAGAGCACTTGCAGTTACTGCTAGCTCACAATATCACAGTCAAATCCAATGAGTTAAGCTAACTCATTACATTTGAGGAAACTTATTACCGCAATTCATTTGTTCATAAAAAACAATAGTTATGAGTACTCTGAAATGATTTCAGTTGAGTTCACTAAAAGTAGATATTGCAGTCAAGAAATTAAATGATTAATTAAGTGATTGTTGAGCATTAGTGATGAACACCTGCTGTTAACAAGCAGAATCACTGAAGGACAGAAGGACAGAAACACAAGAACTACAACTGACTTCCAGCCACAACATTAGATGAAATCAACTGAAGATACAATATGTTTAAATCTCTGAAGATCTCAGAGGAGGATTGAACAACGGCACAAACAGCATTACCAGCTTCACTTATTACTAACCAGTTTGAGTTTTATCATGCGTCTACAGATGTTGTTATTGTGAATGAACAGACGTTTAGATGATGATTTGTTTTTCATTTAAAGACACCATGACAGTGTTAAGTGTTTGCTTTAGTTGGGCTCTTGACCCTTGACTTTATAACACTAGCTTTTCCTCTGGCTGCTGTAACTGAGTGTTTATTAAACACATTTGTTATAGCACAAAAGCCAAAAGAAAATATGAGCATGTGGTTGAGCTTTGATGATGATTTACGGAAAAATGAATTATCATTTGGTGTCTTGATTCTCTGATCTTTTCTAGAGAATAATCTCTGATTAAACAGGTGATATATAACTTGTATTATTCTTTATAAAAGAACTGTGATTCTGCTGCAAGGCCCAGTGTTATTACAATCAGATTTTAAAAACTTCTATGGTTTAATGCTGACTTCAGCATATGAATCTCAACAATGGTGACCATTAAAAAATTATTCATGCTGCAATGCATGCTGGGAGCCACGGATAAGTTTTGTATTATGGTAGTACCCAGCATGCTTTGCAGTATGAATAGTTTTTTAATGATCACCATTGTTGAGATTCATATGCTGATTATTGATATCCGTGTTAGTTTTGGTAATGAATTACATTTTCTGTAAAATCCTTCATATTATCTTATAGTTACAATATTGCTAGTTCTTATGCTGTAGAATTTCAGACCGAAAATTAACAACTTTTTGGCAGAACATAAAAGAAAACTAGAACAAAATCTCTTTCGTTCCAGAGTGAAATAATTATTTTTAGTAAAGTAATTTATAAAGTTATTTTGTTCTGATAATTTGTCAATGACAAACTGTCATAATATTAAAGAAGCCAACATGTTCTTGTTTCACTGTAAACATTCAGAAATACACTACTTCTGTTTGCAGATTGCTTTAATTGCTCACATGAATGCGGGTGAGAAAAAAATGTATCTGTTGTTCTGTGCATCCGTCAATTGAAGGCTGATTTTCAAGGGTTGGCTAGGCCCCTTACTTCCAGTAATGGCATTTGAACAAATGCTATGCCTCCAACTTTGTGGGAACAGTTTGGGGAAGGCCCTTTTCTAATCCAGCATGATTGTGTCCCAGTGCATGAAGGTGCATTAAAACAAGGTTGGATGAGTTTGGCTTGGAATAATTTGACTGGCTCTTCACAGAGACCTGACCACAACCCCATCAAACACATTTAGGATGAACTAGATTGGGGATGTCCTTCTTGTCCAACATTAATTTCTGACCTTACAAATGCTCTACTCTACTGGATGAATGGGAAACAAATTCCAACAAAAAAAACACTCTTGTGGAAATAACTTTTTGTAGGCATTTTTTTCTTATTAGACTAGGATAAATCTTTATCCACTCCTCCATGCTTGACTTTACATTCTTTTTTTGAGACTCATGGTCTTCATTGCTAACCTCCCAATGTCACAGACACACCAGGCTCCACGTCACACCGGCACAGTGCTCACTCGCCCCTGAATTCTAATCACCGGCACCTGTTCCACAATCCCCGCAGCACCAGTATAAAAGCACACACCTCTTAGTCACTCATTTCCTGGCTTTGAATGTGGAAACAGATTCCTTACCTGTTCTACTAACCTTGTTGATTGTGGCGGGTGGAAACTTTTCGTTGGTAAAAGGGAAACTTCTTCTCGCCCTTGGGGGAGTGAAGCCCCTTTTTAACCTGTTCAGAGTCTTAAATTTTAATGAAAACACCAACTACGCCACCCAGGGGGTTTCACCCCGGGAAATAGAGTTAAACTAGCTCAATGAGTAACTCTCCAAATTTACAGGAAGCACACAGGTTCGGTTCTTGCATGAAGCCAGAGACGCAGTTCCAGTAAAACAATAATTTTATTTAGATCATTAAAATGGACATCAAATATAAAGTAGGTTTCACACTAACACAAAAAAAACGAAAAAAAAAAAAAAAAGGAAAACGAGTGCTGAGGCCTTACCATTGGAGGAAACCGGGTCAGAATGTGTGGGACCTCAGGGGTTAAGGATTCCCTAATCACACGTACACACCAAAGTAACCACACTCCAAATACACAATAACAAAAGGGAAACAGCACACAGGAGGAGACCCCACCACCAAGGACACCGACGCCACCACTTCTGGCACTCAGCACTAAAAGAAAACACATTCAATTAATAAAGACAGAAATCACACGATATACCAAAACAAATCAGACGAAAACAATAAAAAAAAAACAATCTTCTCTATAAACACTTAAACCAAAGAAACAAACTAATCAAAATCACTTAATCATATCAAGCAACAAACACCTTTCACACACATACACACATTAAAAACGCCGATAGGCCAGAAAAAGGCCAAACCGTCGGCTGTATCACAGTCACTGAAATACAGAATGACCAAACGCCCAATTGCGCGTTGAATCCTGCGCTATAAAGTGCATCAAGGAGTCCCGAGGCCGGAATGAACTCCTCTAGCTCTTCCTCATGAACAGTCGGTCAGTACACCGGAATCAGTTAAAACAGAGCAATCCGTAGAGACAGAACAGCAGCATAGCGGGAAATGAGAGACTTGTGCAGGAACCGGTGCCAGCAAGCGCTGCACGGTCCCGTCAGGGAGCTGCGCATATATACTAATCGTGTCGTTTAGTACAGCTACACGAAACCAACAGCACCACGCAACCCGGTTCCGTTACAGGAAAGATCGGTTTGTGACAGGAGAAACACTGTTTGATAACCGTAACTGCACCACGAACACGAGGACCCACCACGAGAATGTGCCTCTGATGGCAAAACCATAAAGTGTCACACGAGCCACCCTCTGCCCATATAGCAGGCAGTTCAGTCCTGATTGGTCCAGAGAGCATGACCTACACCTGCTGGAGTCAATCAACCCGCTACAATCTACCCCAACCATTGAATCGTCGCCCCGACGATTGGACGCACCACAAATTTAACCCCAGCTACTTCTATGGTCTAGAAAAGGCCAACACAGAATTAGCCAGAGGGTCCGGGAGGTCCACTGCACCACCTTCTGCTTCCCCCACGGCCCTCGGGAGATGATTAATATTAGAATGGTGGCCCGCTGTTGATCGGGCTGTCCGACGGACTGCCACTTTGCCGGAATCAGGAGGGGTAGCCAGTGGAATTACATCCGCAGGACTAGGAGCCCTAGCGGCCTCCAGAACCGGGGATACTGGGTTAGTTCGGGTTCGTTCTACCACAGGAGGCCCCTCCCCAAGAACTAGCACCTCATTGTCACCAAAGTACTCCTCTTCTGACTCGTTGTGGTCGAAGGGGGGTGACGGAAAGGCCACAGCAGCCCCAGAAGGGTCTAACCTGACCACAGCCTTCAGCAAGGCACGATTAACATGCCTGGACTTAGTGGGATCGTTAACAGGCGCTATGGTGTACACGGCTCCACCTTCAGCCGGTGCCCTCAGAACTCTATATGACGTAGAATCAAACAGATCTTGGATCTTATGACGACCCCGGGTATTGAAGTTCCGCAACCACACCAACTGGCCTACTTTCAAAGGGTGGTCTCGAACATGCTGATCATAATTCCTCTTACGACGCTCAGCCGCACCTCTTAGCCTTTCCCCAGCCCCTTCAAAGGCTATCCGTAAGCGGGTCTGATGTTCTTGGATCCAGTCATGGGTGCTGCCACCAAAAGGGTCCTGTACTCGACCTAACAGGAAATCGACTGGGAGCCTGGGCTCTTGCCCAAACATCAACAAAAAGGGGGACTCCCCAGTGGCTTGATGGGGAGTGGTGTTATACGAGTACAGTACCTGTGGCAGACAGGAACTCCAATCCCGCTTCCGAGACACTGGGAAGGTACGTAATAAGTTGTGCAGAGTGCCATTGAAGCGTTCACACTGACCATTCCCAGCCGGATGGTACGGGGTGGTACGAGACTTCTTAATGCCATAGAGCCCACAGAGCTGCTGGATCAGAGCACTCTCAAAGTTGCGACCCTGATCCGAATGTAACCGAGCAGGAACACCAAACTTAGAGAACCATTCCGTCACCAGAACCTGAGCCACAGTAGAGGCTCTTTGGTCACGGGTGGGAACAGCAAGCGTGTATTTGCTAAAAACGTCAGTCATAATGAGGACATTCTCCAACCCGTTATAAGTCGGTTCCAACATTGTGAAATCCATAGCCACAATCTCATTCGGCCTTGAAGCCAATAAATGCCCCATGAAGCTACGAGCGGCTGGTTGGGTGTCCTTGGCCACCTGGCACCTCTCACAGGCCTGACACCATTTTGCAACCGCCACGGACATACCTGGCCAGTAACACCGCCGTCGTAACAGCTCCAGAGTTCTTTCCACGCCCTGGTGACCATGTTCTTGGTGGACCTTGGTCAACACCTCTTCCCTTAAGGAAGCTGGCAAAATTAACTGGAATACTACCTCCAGGCCATCAGGGCGGAAGGTCTGACGATATAAGACCCCGTCCTTTTCCATCAAGCGGTCCCACTGGCGGAGCAATACCAAGGCAGGCTGTGAAACCGCCTTTCGCTCCTCCCCATTAGGACGACTTCCTCTCTGCCAAAAGACCAGGGCCTCTTTAATGACTGGATCTGCTTGTTGCAGGTCAGTGAGGTCCAATAGGGCATATTCTGGCAAAGAAACGACAGCAGATTGAACTGCTTCAACTGGGACATGCTGTAAAGAGTCTGGGAGTAACATACCAGGAACCACAGTCTCTAAGTCCTGTCTACCAGAAGGATGTTGACGAGACAGGGCATCTGCATTTCTATTACTCCTCCCTGATCGATATTTCACTTCAAAATCGAAAGAGGCCAGCTGCGCTGCCCAACGTTGCTCGGTAGCCCCGAGCTTCGCCGAGAACAAATGACTAAGGGGATTATTGTCCGTGAAGACAACACATTTATGGCCCAGCAGGTACTCCCGGAATTTCTCGGTCATGGCCCACTTGAGTGCCAGAAACTCCAGCTTCATAGAGCTGTAGTTTTGCATATTGCGCTCAGTAGGCCTCAGACCTCGACTGGCATAAGCCACGGGTCTAACCTTGCCCGCCTGCTCCTGGGAAAGCACTGCCCCAAGTCCCCCATAACTTGCATCGACCTCAAGAATGAACGGCAATGAGAAATCGGCGTAAGCAAGCACCGGTGCTGTAACAAGTTTGACCTTAAGTGCCTCGAAATTGCCCTGACATTGCTCCGTCCAATGTCCTCCCACAGACAGTTCCGCCCTTCTCCTCAACTTGGTGCCCCCTAGTTGAGCTACCAGCCTATGCAGAGGGGCCGCCAACTTGGCGAATCCCTCTACAAAACGGCGGTAATAACTAGCAAAACCGAGGAACGACCGCAACTCTGGGATAGTGGTAGGGGGCGGCCAATTTGCCACCACCTACACCTTACGGGGGTCTGTGGAGACGCCTTTGTCCGAAATGACATGGCCCAAGTAGCGCACTTCCTGTTGGAAGAATGCACATTTGCTGAACTTAGCCTTCAGGGCCTGTTGCTGAAGCCTTCCCAACACTACCTCCAACCTCTCCAGATGCTGTTCAACCGTGGACGAGAAAACCACAATATCGTCAAGATACAAGAGCAACGATTGGCACTGTTGGTCACCAAATATACGTTGCATCAGCCTCTGGAAAGTACTAGGAGCGTTGCACAGCCCAAACGGCATACGATTCCATTCAAAAAGACCAAATGGAGTACAGAATGCCGTCTTGGGTCGATCCGCCTCAGACACAGGGACCTGATTATAGCCGCTGGCCAAATCCAAAGTTGAGAACCAGCGGGCACCCGTCAAGGCATCCAGGGACTCATCAATACGAGGAAGAGGAAAAGCATCCTTTCTCGTTTTGTTATTGAGTTGCCTGTAGTCAACGCACATACGCATGCTTCCATCCTTTTTCTTCACTAACACAATGGGACTAGCATAGGGACTGCTGCTCTCCCGAATTACCTGTGCCTCCAAGAGTTGGTTGATGTGATCTTTAACTAACTCATACTCAGAAGGAGGAATACGCCTATGGCGTTGCCGAACAGGGACTTCGTCCAAAAGCGGGATGTCGTGAGCAATCAGATCTGTACAGCCCAAGTCACCATCATGAGTGGCAAAGACGGGGATATACTCTCGCAAAAAGGACCTAACCCGGCCCTGCTCTTCCGCAGGCAATGAGGACAAGTCCATGATCTCGATCTGGTCCTGCACCCCGGAAGCAACAGCTTGGGACCTCACCATGGCAACCACAGATGGCACCTCGGTCACCCCTGTAGGCAAGCTGACCACACGAACCCTATCCAGGGTACCCACCACAGTACGCGGGTACAGCATCACATCGATGGCCCCGACATTTACAATAGGGATGTAGGCCGTACCTCTAGCCACCTGAACCAGGGCTGGGGAGGCCAACAGTCCGGCCGGTAAACCAAAGTCCAGGGGCTCGAACAGTACCGGACAACCAGAGTACTGCTCTGAACAGGTCGCAGCGATGATCTTCATCGTGCCACCAGGAATGCGGCAGGACGTACTACCTCGAACCCTCACCCTACCTGGAACATCCCGAGGGGCCTGCTCGCTGGCCTGGTGACACCGCTGCAATGCCTTCACCACCGGCTCCGGAGCCCCAGATACCGAGGGTAAATTGAACAAGGCCAACCCATACTGGCCAAACAGCTCTCTATAGCACCTGCGGATGATATTCATTCCCATCACACCAGGGACATGGAGTGGCATGTCACCGGCGGGATCTTTAACCACCAGAACCCCGCACCTTGTCATTAACTTACTACAAAGTTTAACATCCAACTCCAGGTAGCCAATATAAGGGATGGCCAATCCATTGGCCGCCCTGAGCTGCAGCCAGTGGCACGACTGAAGTCTCTCTCCACCCCACGGCTCAAAATGCTGAAGGAAAAAGCTCTCTGTGACTGTAGACACCATGGATCCAGTGTCCACCAAGCAGGGAACATCAACCCCTCCCATCATTACATCCAAATGTGGACAAGAGGAAATACACATAGGACCCCTTTCCGAAACACTTGGAATAACTTCCGAGCCAATGACTGCCCCCCCCGAATTGTGACTCTGCAACTCGGCGGGCGCTAGTTTTCCGAAGATGGAAAATAGCGCAACTGTCTACCAGACTGTTGGGAGGCAGGCAAAACAGACGAAGCGTTAGATGGAACACGTATCCCCTCACACTCCCTGGCAAAGTGACCTGGTTGCTGACAGCGCCGACATATGACAGGGCCTTTATAAGATGGCCGGTTGCGCTGCTGGGGATTCTGTAAGAGGGAAATAGTTTGGGTAAGCTGGTTTAACTGCTCTTGCTGTAACTTCAACATTTCTCTCATCTCACTCAACTCAGATGCCTGAATAGTGGTACTCAACCCCTGAGGACCGCCCTGGACTCCAAACTGCATGCCCAAGGCAGAGGGAACAGAATTACTTCGGCCGCGAGTATGTCCAGACGACCCCTCACGCTCCCAACGAATAGCCTCGCTCCTAACCTCAAGCAGTGCCGCAGTGGGCTTCCGACGCACCAGCTGTTTTAACTCACGACGAAGAGCACCCTCAAGCACGTGCTCCACAAACTGATCGCGCAGCAGTACTTCGGAATTTGGTACGCCACTCGGGGCGTTCTGTTTTACAGAGGCCATGAGACTCATCAGGGCCAGCGAAAACTCTTGCAGCGTTTCTCCCTCCTGTTGCCGTCTAGAAAAGAACGCCTCCTGAAGGGCCACGTAGGACTCGCAACAACCATACAATTCCTGTAAGGCCGCTATAATTTTAGCCGGGTCACCTCGCTCTGTACTGGGTCGATGTTTTATCTCTTCGCGCGCTTCGCCCTCCAAATGGTCAAACAGGAAAAAGGCCTGATCGGAAACAGACAAGTAACGTGCCCTCATACAGGCCTGCACCTCGTCAAGCCACTCGGTGAGCCCGATACCTGATCTACCCCGAAACATGGGACATCTTCTATCTCGGGGCACAACAATCAGTCGCTCAGCTACAGGGGGATTAACCATGGCAGTACTAGGGGTCACAGAGCTGGAACAAGGGGCTGTGGTATTCTGCTCCTGGCGCATCCTCTCATTCTCCACTCTTAACTGCGCGACCAACTCCCTCAACTCCTGTAGTTCCTCACCCATAACTAAAAACCCCACTGAGACAATGGAGCCTCAAAGGATGACCACAGTTTGTCGCACACCGCAAAGCTACTGTTCTGTCTCTACAAAAAAACACAAAGAAAATTAAACAATAACCCACAATACCAATAATCACACAAAATAACACAAGAACAAAAACGTCAATGGCTTTCAAAAATGCATGACCCTGCCGACTACGCCAAATGTGGCGGGTGGAAACTTTTCGTTGGTAAAAGGGAAACTTCTTCTCGCCCTTGGGGGAGTGAAGCCCCTTTTTAACCTGTTCAGAGTCTTAAATTTTAATGAAAACACCAACTACGCCACCCAGGGGGTTTCACCCCGGGAAATAGAGTTAAACTAGCTCAATGAGTAACTCTCCAAATTTACAGGAAGCACACAGGTTCGGTTCATGCATGAAGCCAGAGACGCAGTTCCAGTAAAACAATAATTTTATTTAGATCATTAAAATGGACATCAAATATAAAGTAGGTTTCACACTAACACAAAAAAAAAGAAAAGAAAAAAAAAAAGGAAAACGAGTGCTGAGGCCTTACCATTGGAGGAAACTCCCAGAATGTGTGGGACCTCAGGGGTTAAGGATTCCCTAATCACACGTACACACCAAAGTAACCACACTCCAAATACACAATAACAAAAGGGAAACAGCACACAGGAGGAGACCCCACCACCAAGGACACCGACGCCACCACTTCTGGCACTCAGCACTAAAAGAAAACACATTCAATTAATAAAGACAGAAATCACACGATATACCAAAACAAATCAGACGAAAACAATAAAAAAAAACAATCTTCTCTATAAACACTTAAACCAAAGAAACAAACTAATCAAAATCACTTAATCATATCAAGCAACAAACACCTTTCACACACATACACACATTAATAACGCCGATAGGCCAGAAAAAGGCCAAACCGTCGGCTGTATCACAGTCACTGAAATACAGAATGACCAAACGCCCAATTGCGCGTTGAATCCTGCGCTATAAAGTGCATCAAGGAGTCCCGAGGCCGGAATGAACTCCTCTAGCTCTTCCTCATGAACAGTCGGTCAGTACACCGGAATCAGTTAAAACAGAGCAATCCGTAGAGACAGAACAGCAGCATAGCGGGAAATGAGAGACTTGTGCAGGAACCGGTGCCAGCAAGCGTTGGTCCAGAGAGCATGACCTACACCTGCTGCAGTCAATCAACCCGCTACATGATGAAGCTCGTATGTCTTGAATATCTCCTTTGTTGATCCCCTGTGTCTCTTTCATCTTCGTGCCTGGAATAATGTGGAAAAACGCTACCTTTAAACTCTTTGTGCTTGACAGAGGTGTGTGCTTTGTTTAGATTCTTCAGCTGTCATCCCTACTCCCTGTCAAGACAGAGAACTGCAAATTATCCACCAGCAATTACTCTCGTATATCTGCCTTTTACCCACCTGCATTATCTCATTATTTCAATAGCATTTATTCCAATATAACTTCAGCACACAACAATTAGATAATTAATCTATCATTAACTATGGTACCATCCATTTTAAAGAAGGACTGTATTGTTAATAACACAATTCTGACACTGGCCAATAACAACATGAATATGAGCTTTAGCTTGTAGAAGCCAAGTGAAGCAAGTTCATGTTTTTCAAGTTTCTATTTGACCATCCCTGTGGGACATTTCATCAATATTTGTAGCTTAACTAAAAGACTTACGTTTTCCTAGATTTGCAATTCTCTTAGACCTAATTGCATAATTGTCGATTTGCTTTTAATCACAGACATAATATGAAACAACAGACTGTAATGTTTTGTAAAATGTTGGCTGTTAAAGTCATTCTTTATGCAGCAAGATGATGTGGTAACAATAGTTGGTTTTCATCCAACTATTTTATTTCTCATTGTGAAAGCGTGCAAAAGACATCCTGAATGGGAATGCAAATAAACTGTAAATAGCAATTCACATTAGTTAAAAAGCACATTAAAAAGATGTTAACAGTTTATTCACATAAACAATAAGCTTGATGTGATGAAAAGGCCCAGCCATGGTACTTGATTAATCAAATGTATTATTAGTATTAGTTTTCTTTGTTCTTAGTTTGTCTGTCTTGACCAAGTTTCTCAGTTCTTTTGAATAGTATTGTCGTTCACCTACTGTCATTTAATTCAAATAATTTCCTTGGTGTATAAATACTTCAGTTTAATGTAGTGTTGTCAAAAGTACCGACTTCGGTACCAAGTCGGTACTGACATGTTTTAAATGTGACGATACCAGCATTTCCCTTGCGTTTTGAGCGCTGTTGAACGAATTCTTAAACACCTCTGATTGGCCATTGCATTCACGCACTCAACATGTCTCTGATTGGCCTTTGTGTTTACACGCTCAATCTGTGATTGGCTACAATCATCAATGCCTCAAAAACATGTTGTCTTCACCGAGTGCTTATACACAGATACACAGGAGCGTTTGAAAGCAGGTGAAGGAGAAGTTTTCCTCTGCCACCCGTGCAAGGTTGTCGTCCAATCCTAGACATAGAATTCAAAGGACTAATTCAAATTCAAATTCATACTCCATTCGTAATGTATACCTTATGTATTCCTTACAGTAATTGCTAATGTAATTCCTTATGTAATTGTATTTTGTTTTTACTTACAGTAACTTTACCACAATTCTAATGCATCACTGCACAGTGACTGGAATATTACTGTAAACTGTATCATCAATACTGTAGAAAATAAACTATTACATAGTTTGATATTACTGTAGACCTATCACTCACTCACTCACACACACTAAATGAATAGGTAAATAAATATATTTCTTGCTCTATGCACAGTATCCTGTCCTATACAACATATAATTCCGTCATTGACTGACTACACACCTGTTTTCCCTGCGAAAGGTTTGGAATGATGGAGGAGACTGTAGAGCGAGGCACATTAGCCTGCACTCGACGACCTGCCTCCGCCATTGTGAGGCCATGGTTGATGACATTCATTTACTTGGCCAGGTGCCTTCATGTTCAGAAATTGTACTGGTCCTGCATGGTCAAGCTCTTTGCATACATGTTTGGCAGCATTCACAGTCATGTACAGCACCTGTCAGGTAACTAAACATACTGTTTGATTGGTCATCTGAGATGTGTGAAACTCCTCCTTCGTTAGTCAAGTTCTAGTTTCACCTGACTGTCAATTGCTTTAATAAATGTATCAAATGTTCCAAGGTATTCATAGTATTATGTTCTTGACTAATTTTGACAATTGAACAGACTATTGTGCATGTGATGACTTGAAATGACGCTTACACGTTTTGGAGCGAACAACCATTAGACTGAGAATCAACAATCGGTTTAGATCAACAAGATCTATTCACTTGGAAATTGTGCTAAATGTAGGCCACCTGTACTTAATAATTTGCAAAGATGTACTGAGACATTGAGACATGTACTTAGACATTTTCAATTTGATGAAATGAATGATAAATTCAATTCTGTTGTGAACAATTGCCAAGTGGTTTGGAGGTTTGTCCATGTCGTTTTGAGAATGTAATTTCTGTTTCAACAAATGAGCCAAACCAATGGAGAAAAACTGTAACTGCTCAGAGAACATTTGGTCCCTCACTACAGAGAGTTAAAGGAACGAATCGGTGTTAAAGTTAATGAGATAATAAAGTGATTAATTAAGTGATGATTGAAATATTTGTGATGAACACTTGCTGGTAACAAGCAGAATCACAAAGGGAAAGAGAAACAAAAGAACTACAACTGACTTCCAGCCACAGTGTTACGTATACTGTACGTATTAAGAGTGTTGCAATATGGGTATACAGGTCCTTCTAAAAAAATTAGCATATTGTGATAAAGTTCATTATTTTCCATAATGTAATTAGAAAAATTAAACTTTCATATATTTTAGATTCATTGCACACCAACTGAAAATATTTCAGGTCTTTTATTGTTTTAATACCGATGATTTTGGCATACAGCTCATAAAAACCCAACATTCCTGTCTCAAAAAGTTAGCATATTTCATCCGACCAATAAAAGTGTTTTTAATACAAAAAAAAAGCTAACATTCAAATAATTATGTTCAGTTACGCACTCAATACTTGGTCGGGAATCCTTTTGCAGAAATGACTGCTTCAATGTGGCGTGGCATGGAGGCAATCAGCCTGGGGCACTGCTGAAGTGTTATGCAGGCCCAGGATGCTTCGATAGCGGCCTTAAGGTTATCCAGAGTGTTGGGTCTTGCGTCTCTCAACTTTCTCTTCCAAATATCCCACAGATTCTCTATGGGGTTCAGGTCAGGAGAGTTGGCAGGCCAATTGAGCACAGTAATACCATGGTCAGTAAACCATTTACCAGTGGTTTTGGCACTGTGAGCAGGTGCCAGGTCGTGCTGGAAAATGAAATCGTCATCTCCAGAAAGCTTTTCAGCAGATGGAAGCATGAAGTGCTCCAAAATCTCCTGATAGCTAGCTGCATTGACCCTGCCCTTGATAAAACACAGTGGACCAACACCAGCAGCTGGCATGGCACCCCAGACCATCACTGCCTGTGGGTACTTGACACCGGACTTCAGGCATTTTGGCATTTCCTTCTCCCCAGTCTTCCTCCAGACTCTGGCACCTTGATTTCCGAATGACATGCAACCACTAAGCAACAGTCCAGTGCTGCTTCTCTGTAGCCCAGGTCAGGCGCTTCTGCCGCTGTTTCTGGTTCAAAAGTGGCTTGACCATGGGAATGCGGCACCTGTAGCCCATTTCCTGCACACGCCTGTGCATGGTGGCTCTGGATGTTTCTACTCCAGACTCAGTCCACTGCTTCCGCAGGTCCCCCAAGGTCTGGAATCGGCCCTTCTCCACAATCTTCCTCAGGGTTCGGTCACCTCTTCTCGTTGTGCAGCGTTATTTGCCACACTTTTTCCTTCTCACAGACTCCCCACTGAGGTGCCTTGATACAGCACTCTGGGAACAGCCTATTTGTTCAGAAATTTCTTTCTGTGTCTTACCCTCTTGCTTGAGGGTGTCAATGATGGCCTTCTGGACAGCAGTCAGGTCGGCAGTCTTACCCATGATTGCGGTTTTGAGTAATGAAACAGGCTGGGAGTTTTTTAAAAGCCTCAGGAATCTTTTGCAGGTGTTTACAGTTAATTAGTTGATTCAGATGATTAGGTTAATAGCTCGTTTAGAGAACCTTTTCATGATATGCTAATTTTTTGAGACAGGAATTTTGGGTTTTCATGAGCTGTATGCCAAAATAATCAGTATTAAAACAATAAAAGACCTGAAATATTTCAGTTGGTGTGCAATGAATCTAAAACATATGAAAGATTATTTTTTATCATTACATTATGGAAAATAATGAACTTTATCACAATATGCTAATTTTTTGAGAAGGACCTGTATATACAGACGCTTAGAGGTCTCCATAAATTAAGAGAACACAGCCAAATATGAGTCTTCACTGTCATTTAATATCGGGGATATTTTAACAGATTCCTTCTGCAATCAAATGCAGTTGTCTCTCCTTAAAACTCTGCAGTGTATATGTGGCCATTGTTCCACTTAGCAGCATGAAAAATATAACTTTTACTTAAAACTTTAATACCCTTTTAATCACTGAAGCTGTCAATCACTTACACTTACACATCACGGTTGGCTACAATGCTCAATGCTGTTGTTATTATAAACATTTGATATTATAAACATTTGTCTTCCAGTGAATACCGAATTTAGTTGAAATAGTCTTGTCTTTTGGACCCACGAGTACGCCCGTGCCTATTTATTCCAGACCCGCACCTGCGCCGCACTGCAAATGACAACGAAATGATCGGTTACATCAAATATTAGCAGTTCACCCATCTTGTTGTCACAGTTAAGTTCTGTTATGGTCCTGTTTCTTTTGTGTTTGATTTAGTCATTGTATTTACTTGTTGTCCATCAATGATTTCATTAATTTCCTCATTTACTGTAGTTCTGGTATAAGTACTCCCTGTTTTGTTCAGTTCTTTGTCCTGTCTTGTCTATGTTTGATGGTTGTTACTTTGCCTGTCTTCATCTTTTTTACTCATAGTGGATTATTAATTAAAGACTTTTGACTTTCATCTTCGTAGTAGTGTAGTCTATACAACCAATCAATGACACATGAGAAGGACTCTGCTCCAAGTGTCCTTTTTTGGGAAGACACGTAATATTTACCTTCAGAAAAGTTTGCAGACAATACTTCTTTGAGAATCACAAAATGGTGGTTCTGATGGTTTACTTACTGGATATAACAAATTTTGACCTGTTGCACGCTGTGGTACGCAGTGAAGGAGACCAGAGTCTGCTTTTTAATGGATGTTAATGAAGGAGAAACTTCACTATGCTTGGTTTTGTGGAAGAAGAGCTTATCATTTAATGAATCGACAGCTTCAACTTCAACTTTGCTCTTAAACATAGCTAGGTTATCCACAAGGGGGCATGCGTGCCTTGTGGGCCGTCGATTCACAAGGTAGTCCAAGAAAAACTGCATAAACAGAATTGTCACAGTCATGTCCAATTTGTTTTAGGTTCTTGGATTTTCTGTTTTGTTTACATTCATCACGTGTTTCTTGTTATAATTTACCGCCACTCATCAGTCCCAGGCGAGCCCGGGGGGAACTGAATCGCATAGCCGAGTCTGATAGTGTGGATGAGCCAGCGGGGCGGTCTAGGGAGCGCTACTCAGGCTCCCGGAGACCGCACCAGCGTGACCAACGGAACCACAGATGTACCCACGGTGGGACAGCAAGGTGGAGGGCAGGGACCTGACTTGGGAGTCCATGAGCCAGCCCGAAGTGTGGTCTGGGTGTGGTGTCAACACTCACCTGGCTCCACGGTTGGACATAAGATGCGTGAGAAGGCTGGGCTGCTTTCTCGAGCCACACGCTGCTGTTCACTGGCGACTGAAGAAGGGGATGAGAGTAGCGAGGCGCACACTATCGACCTTGCCTTCTTATGAAGAGGGGAACGAGAGTGACGAGGCATAGCGTTGTGCACTGTCATTCTCATCCTCTTGCGAAGAGGGGAACATGAGCTGCAAGGCATTGCGTTGCCACTCTGGTCCTCTTGGAGAGAAGGGAACGAGAGCGGTGAGGCATAGCGGTGCACGCTGTTGTCCCCACCCTGTTGGCACCCAAAAATTTCAGAAACTGCTCTTTTATTGAAGGAGTGGGTACTGCTGGCTGTGGGGCCAACGGTGGAGCAGAAAGAAAATTAAACAAAGGATTCTCCACCCTTCCCTCCTCTGGAGGAGGGAGCGGTGCGGGCACCATCTCTCAGAAAGCAGTACCCTCTATCTCTGGGTTGCCCGTCTCAGGGCTCTTCCTTTTACTAGGGGGCTTAGCAGGAGTATGGACGGGCTGGGCGGTCCTCCTGCGGCCAGCCCGCTGCTGTTTCCTGGGTGGAGGCTGCTGCTGAGGCCGTTGGGACAGGATATGCTTGATCGCCTCCATCTGCTTCTGGGCCGCCGAGAACTGCTGGGGCAATTTTCTCGACGGCATCGCCGAAGAGGCCGGCCTGAGAGATAGGGGAGTTTAAGAACCAATTTTGGTCGGCCTCTGGCAAATCTGCCAGGTTCAGCCAGAGATGGCATTCCTGGACCACCATGGAGAACATTCGCTCGACCCAGGGAGCGTGCAGTGATTTTTGTCGGCCTTAAGGCGAGGTCCGTCGCTGTGTGCAGTTCCTGCATACGACCTGGGTGAGGTCAGGTCAAGTCAGGGCCGGGTGGGCCCCACGTGCATTACCATGAGAGCTTTGGTAGACCTGAAGGAGCGCCATGACATGCAGGGCACAGGATGCTTCTCGGGGAATAGGCAAAGGTACTCTACCTACCCTGAGATATTTGAGTCTCGATCCTAGCATTGTGATGGTCATGTCCCCACAGTGAGACCACAACGCATCCAGGAAAGCTGCCTCAGCGTGCCGAATGCCCAAACACCCAAGACAATGATTGTGACCATCAACCAGAGCCAAATAATCACCTCATCCAGAAACACGCAGTCGAAATGACATTGAAAAAGATGCACTCTCAAACCTGCGTTTGCTCTTTTAGGGAAAAACTTGCTCTCTCTCAGTGTTGAAGCACACGGGGGGATGTCCGCAGCCATCATCGTTTAGTTTTGCTCGAAGCAGATTGGTCTCTTTTCGGAGAGCCCATTTCTGTCGGTCTCCTCCTATTTACGTTGGAGTGACCGACTGAAAGGGAACAGATGGAGAGCAGCAACTTTCAAGACCACGGCGTGTTAAAAATCTGAAATGGTGAGAGAACATTGCGTTTTCCATCTTCAAACCAAACTTGGGTCTTCAGCAGACAAAGTTTAAATCCCACCTGGCTTGCGCGCTTCCCATTATGTTTGCGCATTAGGTCAGTAGGGGGAGAGTAGACGGACTTTTGTGTCTGTTCAAACACATTCGACCACATGAGCGTTTACACTACTAAAGCAATCCGGTCAAATGCGTTTTCGGCTACTTCTGGAAGTAGTTGAAAGTGGACATTTTAGACCCCATTTACACCTGTATTTAGCGTCATCCACTTGTGATCTGATCGACCAAAACACACCTTAATACCAGATGTAAACAGGGCCTAAAATACTTTTATTGGGTTTCCAAGTTATATTGACTTGGAGTCCTATCTTCTGTGTTAAAGTTATCATGTTCCAATTCTCAGCAGAAAACAAACATCTCAAACACAAAATAAATCAGCTCATGGGGGAAGTATGTTCTTTTTCCTGTTTCTCATAAACCAGTGAAAGTGCTCATCTGTTTTGTTTGCTTTATTTGGATTTTCATTACGCTTTGTATTGTAAAAAGAAACTGGCCTGTTATTAAAACAGTATACCACACTGAGCATTGGGCTGCTTCTTATGAGACCAGATTTTGATATTGAACACCAGCCACAAGTGTTCATTTATCAGCTTACAGTGCTGTTCTGCTGGAAAGGGGCTCGGTTGAGTGTTTAGTTCTCCAAGACAAAGACATGACAAATGAAGCGTGAATTGGTGCAGTCTGACACTGCACTGTGAGTGATGTGGACGTTTGTTCCATTCTAACAGTTCACAAAACACTCTTGGTTTTTTTTTTCTCACTAAGCTTCCATTTATTGCATCCCTAGACTATGCCAGAAATGACAGAATCAAACCATTTATCTATGAGATAATGTGGATTAGTTCATAAATACATGGTAGAAAATCGCCTGCAAATAGTTGATGGAATGCCATTGTGGAGTCTGAGGCAGATAGGCTTTATTTTGTTTCGCACTTTTTCTACGTGTTATCATGTTTCCTTTTGATTGTGCCGGCAAATGCAATCCATTCTGAGTGATGGGGCCATCACTTCATCAGTGTTTTCTTCATTTCCCTTCACTCAAAACCAGTTTTATCCAGACAGGACACATAAGAATATTGTGCTATTTGAACATTTATTAGCCCCTGCTTTATTATTGTCACAGTCCTCGTCTGCACCTGTCTGTCCTTGTCTGCACTTCACTTCCCAGTATCCTCCTTGTCTGCACACCTGTACTCACTCCCTCAATCATCCACCTGTTGATCGTCTTAATCATCTGTGTCACCTGTCCTCACCTCGTTTGTATCTGTATTTAGTTCTCTCTGGTCAGTCTGTCTGTGTCGGTTCTTGTTTAGTCAATGCATATGTACTGTTTAGTCAATGCATATGTACTGTTTGTATATGCATAGGTGTTTATTTGTATCCTGCCTGTATTCCCGCCTGTTCCTGGTTTTGTTTCAAGATTAAATCGTTTATATTGGAGCCCTTTGCCTCAGCCTGCCGTCCTTACTCACCACACCGTGACAGAAGAACCGACCTTTAAAAAAAAAAAAAAAAAAAAAGATGGAGGGCTGGAAACAAGCCTTCGTGGGTACCCGTCTGGCTGTGTTTCGTGGGAGTCGTGGAGGCCGCAGTGGAGGAGGGGGTCGAGTGGAGACCCGGCATCACTCTGCACGCTGGCCTCATTTCGGCCCTGGGCTGGTCCCGTCCAGCACCAAGCCCTTTTCGCCGCTGGTCCCGTCCAGCACAGGGCCTTCACCGCTGGTCCCGTCCAGCACCAAGCCCTCTTCACCGCTGGTCCCGTCCAGCACCAAGCCCTCTTCGCCGCTGGTCCCGTCCAGCACCAAGCCCTCTTCGCCGCTGGTCCCGTCCAGCACCAAGCCCTCTTCGCCGCTGGTCCCGTCCAGCACCAAGCCCTCTTCGCCGCTGGTCCCGTCCAGCACCAAGCCCTCTTCGCCGCTGGTCCCGTCCAGCACCAAGCCCTCTTCGCCGCTGGTCCCGTCCAGCACCAAGCCCTCTTCGCCGCTGGTCCCGTCCAGCACCAAGCCCTCTTCGCCGCTGGTCCCGTCCAGCACCAAGCCCTCTTCGCCGCTGGTCCCGTCCAGCACCAAGCCCTCTTCGCCGCTGGTCCCGTCCAGCACCAAGCCCTCTTCGCCGCTGGTCCCGTCCAGCACCAAGCCCTCTTCGCCGCTGGTCCCGTCCAGCACCAAGCCCTCTTCGCCGCTGGTCCCGTCCAGCACCAAGCCCTCTTCGCCGCTGGTCCCGTCCAGCACCAAGCCCTCTTCGCCGCTGGTCCCGTCCAGCACCAAGCCCTCTTCGCCGCTGGTCCCGTCCAGCACCAAGCCCTCTTCGCCGCTGGTCCCGTCCAGCACCAAGCCCTCTTCGCCGCTGGTCCCGTCCAGCACAGAGCCTTCGCCGCTGGTCCCGTCCAGCACAGGGCCCTCTTCGCCGCTGGTCCCGTCCAGCACAGGGCTTCACGTCAGCCATCCCGAGTCAAGTGAACCGAGTCCCGAGTCAAGTGAACCGAGTCCCGAGTCAAGTGAACCGAGTCCCGAGTCAAGTGAACCGAGTCCCGAGTCAAGTGAACCGAGTCCCGAGTCAAGTGAACCGAGTCCCGAGTCAAGTGAACCGAGTCCCGAGTCAAGTGAACCGAGTCCCGAGTCAAGTGAACCGAGTCCCGAGTCAAGTGAACCGAGTCCCGAGTCAAGTGAACCGAGTCCCGAGTCAAGTGAACCGAGTCCCGAGTCAAGTGAACCGAGTCCCGAGTCGAGTGAACCGAGTCCCGAGTCGAGTGAGCCGAGTCCCGAGTCGAGTGAACCCGTGGGTTTCCCCAAGTATTTTTTGGGGGGGGGCCATAGGCCTTCGCCTCGTCCGGCTCCGCCGTGGCCGCCCGAGGGGTCCTCACCGCCGTGGCCGCCCGAGGGGTCCTCACCGCCGTGGCCGCCCGAGGGGTCCTCACCGCCGTGGCCGCCCGAGGGGTCCTCACCGCCGTGGCCGCCCGAGGGGTCCTCACCGCCGTGGCCGCCCGAGGGGTCCTCACCGCCGTGGCCGCCCGAAGGTTCGTCTGCTCCGCCCTGGCCGCGCCCACGTCCTGCTCCGCCCTGGCCGCGCCCACGTCCTGCTCCGCCCTGGCCGCGCCCACGTCCTGCTCCGCCCTGGCCGCGCCCACGTCCTGCTCCGCCCTGGCCGCGCCCACGTCCTGCTCCGCCCTGGCCGCGCCCACGTCCTGCTCCGCCAGGGCCGTCTGTTCCATCCTGGAGTCCGTCCTCCTGCACCTGGTCCGCCTTCCCGTCACGGACTCCAGGATGCCCACCCTCCCACCCCTGTTCTACGGCGTGAGGTCACGCCTACCGGGAGGGGGGAGTAATGTCACAGTCCTCGTCTGCACCTGTCTGTCCTTGTCTGCACTTCACTTCCCAGTATCCTCCTTGTCTGCACACCTGTACTCACTCCCTCAATCATCCACCTGTTGATCGTCTTAATCATCTGTGTCACCTGTCCTCACCTCGTTTGTATCTGTATTTAGTTCTCTCTGGTCAGTCTGTCTGTGTCGGTTCTTGTTTAGTCAATGCATATGTACTGTTTAGTCAATGCATATGTACTGTTTGTATATGCATAGGTGTTTATTTGTATCCTGCCTGTATTCCCGCCTGTTCCTGGTTTTGTTTCAAGATTAAATCGTTTATATTGGAGCCCTTTGCCTCAGCCTGCCGTCCTTACTCACCACACCGTGACAATTATAGAGCACAGCTTAAGCAATAGGTTAAAAAAAAACTCAAACCTGACCAACAGTCTTGTTCCATGGACCCAAACAAATGTTGCTGGTCTTGATTCAATAAATGTATTACCTGGAACAAATGGATAACAGCACACGGACTTGATGAGGCGCTTCAGGTTAACAAAAGAAGTTTCATGTATTTATTTGAAAATTGTGTCGTGATAATAGCTTTTTGACCGATGTTTATGCCAAATAAATACCATATTTCTAACATTTTATTTGAACATTATGATATAATTTGATTAACTTGGATAAAGATGAGAGAAGATAGCAGGTAGTATGATGCTTGATGGAAAAACTCAAAAAAGTTAAATACACAAGAGCAGCTACACATGAATCAATGTGACATTTCTCAAGTAGATTAACTGCATTTGATGGAGCCCAGAGCTCTGTGATAAAACAGGATTTCAGGTGTGTTATGTCAGGGTCTTATTACAACAAGATCATTGAATATTCCACACCAGAGTGTCAGCTCATCAAACATCTCTGAGTCACTGGGCAGATGTTATCACTCATTTTCTGTAACATACTACAACATGTAGAACACAACAAACTTTATTAAATCTGCCTTTAGTTTCAAACCATATATGACAGGTCATAATTCAACTGATATTCAAAAAGGGCTGCTCAGACATGGAAGCCGAAAGAATTAATATCTGGCCTTCCACCCATTTCATGAAATCACTAACATGAATCAGTAAGTCGAGTTATAGATTTTATAGTTTATCTTGTGTGACAGGTATAGCCAGCATTAGCTTCTTATCTGTATGCAGGTTTTGTCCATTGACAGCTCATGTCGGCCCAGTAAGTCTCTCCACATTCCCATCACATAAACAGAGCACTGTCAGCGTTGCTCTGGAAAACATAATTGAACTGGAGAGAAGGAAAGAATGCGTGCTGAAATCTTGACCTAAGCTTTGATATGAAGCATGCATCTGTACCTGGGCTCAAGGTCCAGACGCTTGTAACGGCCACGTGGCCAGACTTCTGCTGCTGATAAGCTTTTGTGCTGTAGACATAATTCTCTTGGCTGGACACAATGTAGTCGATGCCTTCTCTCTTACTCACGCTGTTATCATGCAAGAGCATCAGGCTGTTTTCTGTCTGGCCAAATCAGACTTTTGTCCATTCCTGTTTTGCCAAAAGGCCTGGGGTGGGAGCATCAGTCCGAATCATACACTGTTAGAGCCGTACCGGTTTTTTTTTTTTACAGTAAAATACTGGCAACACTGTTGCCATTAATTTACTGTTAATTGTACAGTTCTTTACTCTAATCTATAGTATGTTACTGTAAAAATGCACTAAATTAAAACTCGAGTTAACTAATTTCACTTGCAGAAACAGACTGCCTCAAACTGACCAACTGTCATTTAAATGTATTAACTAACATTTATAATGTACTAATAATGTGAGCAAAGTATTACTGTGAACTGATTTCATATGAGACTACTAAAAAAGATTGTAAATAAAGAGATTTCTACTGGACCAGCAACTACACAGTCACTAACTGTTAAATTAAGCAACACACAGCGTATCATCAATGTTTGTAGATCTTCTCCTGGACTGAAGCACTGGCTCTACTCTTCAGCTCAACGGTGACCTAAAAAACTACATTTTACAGTAAACTACTGTATATAACTGTTTTATAACTTACAGTTTATTACTGTTAAAATACATTTCGTGGTGATGTCTTTATCTTAGAATCAAGACCCTTGCTGTGCCTCATTCCAAACTCTCTCTGCAGAGATGAGACGAGTTTTTGACAGAGCCGTCGCGGGGAGAGAGGCCGCCAGGGTGCTGGCCGACCTTCATCAGGGGGAGAGGTCGGTCTCGGACTTTTCCATCGAGTTCCGAACCCTGGCTGACGAAAGTCAGTGGAACGAGGAGGCGCAGTGGGACAAGTTCCTGCATGGGTTGGCTGACCGCGTCCAACGAGAGATCTACGCCCTGGACCTACCCACGTCATTGAACGGACTCATCGAGCTGGCCTTACGGGTAGATGCGCGACTTTCTCGAGTCGGATGCAGAGTAGCATCTAACCGTCCTCCTGGAGGGATTGAGGGGCAACGGTCCAGCAGCAGAGACGTGGTCATCCCCGTCTTCGATCATGAACCCATGCAGGTAGGTCGAGCTCGGCTTTCCCGGGAGGAGAGGGAGAGACGGAGGTCCCAGGGCCTTTGCCTATATTGTGGAGGTTCGGGACATTTCGCGTACAACTGTCCGGTAAAAGGCCAAGCCCGATAGTCAGTATGAGGCTACTATCGGGGGGGATCTCCGCAGAGAAGACCTCATCCACAGCTACACTCCTCCCGGTAAGACTGAGATGGTCAACTCACCAGCACGACTGTCGAGCACTTCTGGACTCTGGGGCTGAAGGTAATTTCATGGACAGTGTGTTTGCACACAAGTTTCAAATTCCACTCAGACCACTCACTCAGAAGATTGCTGTGCACGCACTAAATGGCCAAGAACTTCCCACCATCTCATTCACCACTGAAGAAATTACCCTCATTACTTCTGGCAATCACACTGAGACTATTTTTTTTATATCCTGGATTCACCGTTGGCACCTGTCGTTCTTGGTCACCCCTGGCTCATCCGTCACAACCCCCGAGTCGACTGGCAACACAAGGCTATACTGGAGTGGAGCAAGGAATGTCATAAGTCTTGTCTTGTGTCTGCTTGTCCGTTTGTGCCTGTTTATGTGTTTCAGGAGGAAGCAGGGGATCTGTCTCATGTGCCTGAGGAGTACCGTGACCTGAAGGAAGTGTTCAGTAAGTCTAGGGCTGCTTCTCTCCCTCCTCATCGTCCCTATGACTGTGCCATAGAGTTAATCCCAGGTAAGTCTCCGCCTAAGGGAAAGTTATACTCACTTTCTATTCCTGAAAGGGAGGCTATGGAGAAATATATTTTTGATTCTCTGGCAACCAAATTCATCCTGCCTTCCTCTTCACCAGCGGGGGCGGGGTTCTTTTTTGTGGGGAAGAAGGATGGATCTCTGCGACCTTGTATTGATTACCGAGGGTTGAATAACATCACGGTAAATAATACTTATCCTTTGCCGTTGATGTCTTCAGCCTTCGAGAGGTTGCAGGGAGCATCAATCTTCACGAAATTGGACTAGCGTAATGCTTATCATTTGGTCCGCATCAGGGAGGGGGATGAATGGAAGACTGGGTTTAATACCCCCAGGGGACACTTTGAATATTTGGTCATGCCTTTCGGGCTGTCCAACTCCCCAGCAGTCTTCCAGGCACTTGTCAATGACGTGTTGCGAGACATGATAGATCAATTCATATATGTTTACCTGGATGACATATTGATATTTTCGTCGTCTCTCCAGGAACATGTGCAACACGTACGACAAGTGCTTCAGAGGTTGTTAGAGAATGGGCTTTTTGTCAAGGCGGAAAAATGCGATTTTCATGCACAGTCTGTTCCTTTTCTTGGACACATCATCTCGTCTGAGGGAATGTGTGTGGACCCAGACAAGGTTAAGGCTGTGGTAGAATGGCCAAGTCCAGATTCCCGTAAGGCCCTACAGAGGTTTCTGGGATTCGTCAATTTCTATCGGCAGTTCATTCGCAACTTCAGCCAGCTAGCCGCGCCTCTGACTGCCTTGACCTCCCCCGGAACTCCGTTCAGGTGGTCAGATACACCCGAGGCTGTGTTTGCTAACCTCAAGAGCCACTTCGTTTCAGCTCCCATCCTCGTTGCCCCTGACTATTCATGGCAGTTCGTGGTGGAGGTCGATGCGTCAGAGGTGGGGGTAGGAGCAGTTCTGTCCTAGCGCTCTCCCACAGACGATAAGATGCATCCTTGCGCGTTTTTTCTCATCGTTTATCCCCAGCTGAACGCAATTATGACATTGGTAACAGGGAGTTGTTGGCAGTCAAGTTAGCGTTGGAAGAATGGCGACATTGGTTAGAGGGTTCAGGGGTACCTTTTATCATTTGGACCGACCACAAGAACTTAGAGTACATCAGAACCGCCAAAAGATTGAACTCCAGGCAGGCTCGGTGGGCACTTTTTTTCGGTCGCTTTGAAAAACATCAAACCCGATTCATTGTCTCGTATTTTTGATCGCTCCGAACGCCCGTCTACTCCCAAGTGCATTTTACCGGAGACCCTATTTGTTTCCACACTTGTATGGGAGATCGAATCGAAGGTCAAGAAGGCCTTAGAAGGGGTAACGCCTCTGCCCGAATGTCCACCGAGTCGTTTATTTGTGCCGGAGGGATTAAGGTCAGACGTCATCCGGTGGGGCCATTGTTCCAACATAGCTTGTCATCCAGGAGTTAATCGTACTAAGTCTTTAGTTAAGCAGCGATTCTGGTGGCCACTTATGGCTCGTGACATTCACAGTTTTGTTTTGGCTTGCTCGGTTTGTGCCACTGGTAAGACTTTCAATCGACCCCCAGATGGGCTCCTTCAATCGCTGCCAGTCCCTTCGAGACCCTGGTCCCATATTGCTCTAGATTTTATCACCGCCCTCCCACCCTCCCAGGGTAACACTGTCGTTTTGACAGTGGTGGACCGGTTCTCGAAGGCGGCTCATTTTATTCCCTTACACAAATTACCCTCAGCTAAGGAGACAGCGTTGACAGTCGTTGACCACGTCTTTCACTTACATGGCCTCCCGATGAACGTGGTCTCTGACAGAGGACCCCAATTTGTATCCAAATTTTGGCAAGAATTTTGTAAATTACTGGGGGCGACGGTTAGTCTGTCTTCAGAGTTTCACCCTCAGAGCAATGGCCAGACCGAGAGAGCCAACCAAGATCTGGAGAGAGTGTTACGATGTTTGGTATCCAAGAATCCTTCCTCTTGGAGCTTACAGCTTTCCATGGAGTACGCCCACAATACCTTACCAGTGTCGGCCACGGGCCTCTCTCTGTTTGAGTGTAGTGTAGGTTACCAGCCACCAATTTTTCCCAGTCTGGAGTCCGAGGTCACGGTCCCCTCTGCTCACGCCTTTATCCAGAGGTGTCACCGCACTTGGACTAGAGCCCGTGAGACTTTACTCCAAGAGGGGGCGCGCACCAAGGCTAAGGCCGATCGCCACCGGTCAAAGCCTCCCGTATACATTGTCGGTCAGAAAGTGTGGCTTTCTACTAAGAACATTCCTCTCCGCTCTGTCTCTAATAAGCTTGCTCCCAAATTTATTGGCCCATTCACTGTCACCAAGATCATTAGTCCGGTGGCAGTCCGCCTTAGTTTACCTCCTGCGTACAGGAAAATTCACCCCGTATTTCACGTTTCCAAAATTAAGCCCATGTTTCAGCCTCACATTAATATGCCTGTCCCGGTTCCCGGTTATTTTTAACACATATACACAACCAAAAGAACAGCGCTACACTCTTTTATAGAAACACAGAGATATCAAAAATGAGCACATGAATCGCAACAATGGTGGAATTAATTTTTGTATTTATTTATTCATTCATGCAGCAGTGCATGCTGCAAGTTTTATACTATCCTGGAACCCAACTTTCAATGCGACATGAAATTTTTGATTATCACCATTGTTGAGATTCATATGCTGATTGTTGAAGTGTGAGTGTGTCTGAATTAAACAGGAGTTAAGGATGTTTCAATGCACTATGTGATTTCAATATCCTTCAGAGTAACTGATAACAGTAATATTGCTGGATTTCATGTTGTAGATTCACAGATATATGATGAATATGAAGTACACATACATTGAAAGCTCATTGACAGGATGAGATCAGAGAATCAGAGTCCAAGTTCATTATGGCATCGTCATCACAACAGCCAAAAACACCTGATCAATTTTCTGGCTACAACAAATGTATTTTATAAACTCAGTCACAGCAGCCAGAGAGAAACTGATGTTATAAAGTCAAGTGTCAAGAGACCAACTAAAGCAAATACTTATCTCCACCATGGTGACTACAAACTTTATTATTAACAATCTCTGTTAATTCTCAACAAGAACTTTTGTAAATGTATGAAAGAAATAATGTTAAACTGGTTTGTAAATAAACTGTTTCACACAGTGTTGAGTTTCTTTTTTTTCTGTTCTTGTTTCTCTGTCCTTCAGTGATTCTGCTTATCAGGTGTTCATCGGTTTCTCAATTCACTCACTTCTTTTCAGTCAAGTGGGCTCTATTAGTGAGCTAATGTAGGCAATAGTGAATGAGGCTATAGGGTGTGATTGGGAACACAGACTCTGAGTGTCGACTTTGAGTGCTGTTAATTCACAGTATATTCCTGTAGGCTATTTTCTCATGAAAATAAGGACAAATATAACCTTCTATGCTATACTACTGTTTTAATGGAAAATGGTATGATATTGTCAGAATTTGGCCTTTTTTTACAGCAAGGGTTAACAGTGTAGGAGAGAAAGAAACCAGGCAGGAAAAAGAAAGGCAGAAACATTTGGCCCAAAAATCTTTTTTTAAAGAGCTCTGACCACTAAGACACAATAATCTCTCCAGTATTACTTATATATGAAGAGAAAATATGTATTTTACTTCTCCATAACTTGGTGTGAGCAGAGGGAAATTTTTATTCACTTGATCAGAAAAACAAGTGGGGCTCTACAATTATATATATAAAAAAAAGGTTATGAAGGCTAAACTGAACAAAAGCTCTTTTGTTGAAGAATGTGAGTGGTGTTTGTTTTTGCAAAACTCCTCAATGCTAACCATGGTGGTTAGCCAGGTCAGGTGTGTTTAGCATGTGACGTGCCTCGAGGCCCGTGCCACTTCAGCTGGCAATCTGACATAAAACACCTGCAGAGAACTGTAAAAAGACTTCCTCTGCTTTCCACATTGCTGTGTTGCGTTGATTTGTGTTTTAAATCATTTTTTGGATGTTGCGCTGATTTGTGTCTTAAATCATTTTTTGGAGCACGTTTTATTTCTATTTGCAGGCCTGTCATTCATGGTTGTTTGATTTGTCTTTTTCTGCTGTTGTTCACCATGTTCCTTTCCGTTTATTTTACCCTATCAGTTGATATTATTGTGCAGCGGTATTTTTGTTTAATTGTTATTTGGTAAAATCTTGCCATCGTTCTAAAAAACACTTTATTAGAGTCTTACTCTGAGTTTCGTTTTCGCCTTAAATTTGTAAGTACAATCAATCTGGATTTTTAATTCATTTAAACTTGAATCACATTAAATTGACTGAAAAAATGTAAACTTATAAAAAAGTTTAAAAATGCTTAACTTATTTTGATGAGTTAAAGCAATGTAAAAACAAATGTTGTTATAACTTATTGATCATATACATTTTTTTACAGTGGGTATTCTAAGTAGTTGCTGCTAGGGTGATCAGGGTATTTGCCAGGGCATTGCAATGCAGTTCTAGAGTGTTCTGGGTGTCTCTATTATAGTCTAGTCGCTCTTATAGAATTCTGTAAGGAAAATAATAGCACAACTCTGCTTAACAAGACGCTTGATTTGAGGAATCCTTCATATCCGTATAGCAGAAAAGTAACATGCTGAAGTTTAATACTTGGGGTTCGTTCAGATTATGAGCAATAGAGGTTAAAAATCAAGTACATCACACTGAAAGAAATAAATAGCTCTTCTGAATGATTATAGCAGCGTCTGTAATAAAGTTACAGTTTGTGAAACGATATTATAATCTAAAAAAGCTGCACCAGCCAGAAAGGTCCACAGGAGGGCTCTACTTTACATTGCCTTCCTCTTACTGGGGTCACACAAGGATCTCCCATTGAACAGGAGAGATCTGCCCCACAAATCCTCACTTCACACTGACCCTCACAGATCCTGACATTTTTTGACAAATACGTCTTATCAGGGGCTAATCCTGAGAACTTGATTTTGTCATAAGTGGTTTTAACATCACAGATCATCTCTATGGGGACTGGCACACTACAAAATCCCCAGTGTTAAATTAACACTACTCAGTGTTATAACTAACACTGAAGCAGTGTTGAAGTTAATGAGATAATTAAGTGATTAATTGAGTGATTATTGAGCATTACTGAAGACACCTGATGATAACAAGAAGAACCACTAAATGAGAAAATCACCGTGTCACCAATCAGGTCATCATTAAGGAGAATAGTGTTTGCTTTAGTTGGGCTCTTGACGCAAAGTTTCTAATTCTAAATTTTGATTGGCTACTGTAAATCAGCTATAACAGCCAGATGTACAAAGAGAAAGAATCATCTGACGAGATGGACGAGTTTTAACATAATCATTTTTTTAGTAATTTAGATACATGGACACCAAGAATCAGCCTGTGAATCTCAACAATGGTGACAATTATAAAGTTGGTTGCAATGCATTCTGGGTACCACCAATCAAAACTTATTCATGGCTCCCAACATGCATTGCTGCACGAATAAAGGTTAATTTTCTTGTTAATTTCCTTTATTCTTACAATTTTTATTTCATTTCTGCTGTTTTTATGTGACTTTAGTCGCTTGTTTTCTTATGTTCAGAGTTGATCTGTTTATCTGAATAATAGGCTGTTTGTCACCTTTGCTGAGATTCATATGCTGATTCTTCATGTCTGTGTGTGGCTAAATGGAAGGTGTTTTTAAGTTGTTGTTTGTTTTTAGTACCAATAAATTTTAAGGGTTAAATTATTATACTATACAAGGTCAGTGTTGCTATAATCAGTGAAGTAATTCAAACTTAATTGAACACTGGGTATTTTGCTGTGTAGGCTTTCCCCCTGAAAATCCACCTTTTTCTAGAAAACAGGCACAGAACCTCCTTGGATCGCTTATTCCACAGGCTGAGCCAACAACATAAAGCCCATTCTGTGAAACAATCACATGGCACAGGTAATCTTGAAGCTCAGACAGTAGAGATCAAACTGCTGGCACAGAGATGCAAGGCTGCTCTAAATATGATGGGTTTAGGAGCATTTCTGACAAAGGTCAGTATTCTTAGGTTATATTAGAAGTGCTTTATAATGACCACAGTCTCAGTGTATTACATGCAGGATGCATTTAAAGACACATTTAAAATGTGTAGGTCTCTTCTGGGCTAGTATAGATGTTTATTGTTAAATGTCTTTCAAGCTACACAAATAATCAGTTTTTAGATTTCTGAGTATTATGATAACAATAGTTTAGTCGGTTACACTTTATTTTAAGGTGTCTTAGTACTTAAATGGGTAACATTTTATTTCGATAGTCCACTTTAGACATTCTATAAGTAACTTTGCAGCTACATGGTAAATGGTAAATGGACTGCATTTATATAGCGCTTTCACAGACCCAATGGCCACCAAAGCGCTTTACATATCTGCCTCTCATTACATGTCATACATGTCAACTAACTCTCATTAGAGGATTAGTAGACTGCTTAATATCTGCCAACTCTTTATTTTGTTGGTCCCCCAACAGACATTATACTGGCTATAAGTAACTTGGCAACAACAAGTCAACTTATTCTACTAACCCGAACCCTAATACCTAACCATAACATAAAAGTCTACTGAAAGTTTGCTACAGTTTACTAAGACTCTAATGAGAGTCAGTTAACATGTAGTTGTAAAGTTACTTATAGTTAGTAGAATGTCTAAAGTGGACTATGAAAATAAAATGGAAACCTTAAAGGTATAATTACAGTGTAACAAAGTAATATTAAGTAACTACATATATATAAGGTTAGGTTTGGTCTAGGGTTAGTTGTATGTAATAATTCATAATTTATAATTATTACTAGGCCAATAGTAACTACATTTAACATATCGTCGCTGCCCGATGAAACTCATGTATGTCCAAAACGATGACTTTTCAGGAAGTGAAAAAAACACCGTAATTTCAAAAGAATTTGAACGTAGCGTTGTCATACTTGGTACGGCATCTTTAAATGTAACCACATTCTTGCCAGTATAATGATATAATCCACATTTAACCAAAATCGAGTTTAAATGGACATACGTGCATATTTTACAGTAACGGTGGTCGATACGCGTTCTTCCGATCGTTAATTAGAATGACCAAGTCGCGTTTCATATTGACAGATGAATAGGCTACGGTCAGTTTATTAAATGTCTCTTGCAAACTATGAAGGGACAATGAATCAATACACTGACATGGCAATGCTAGACTGATACTTTGTTTGCACAGTCCTACCGTAATTTTGTCACTCCTCTCCACTCCTAGTAGGGTGAGCACCCGTCCCGCTTTGCGTTGCACCGCACAGCATTTTCACCCCTTGTCCCGCACGTCGCATATTGAGAAAATGTCCCAAATTGTCATCAGTCTGTTGGTTTTTAATTATCATATTAAGAAAATGTGCATTCGTTCTTTTGCCTTTTTTTTCACAATTTTTTAACAAAGCATTTTATTTACTCTTTTTGCGGCATAGTTCTTAACAGCGCGTTGTCAGAAGTACAAATGCATCAGCGGTTTTTGAAATCCTATCCAATGGTTGTAAGGAAAGGAGTAAGCACGGTCACTGGTAGGTTGTGACGGCTGTCAATCAAAATGTGGAGCAGTGATGAAACATGCCTCCACAGGGTGGGAGATACGCAGCGTGATTGACAGCTTTGACACCAAATGGATATACATGAAAATCAGATGACATGATTTCACAACTTTTCAATGGTCATTTAGACAATGTGAAGCATACTGTATACGGAAATGAACCTGGACATTCTATCTGTCGAAAAATCTCAAAATCGGCAAAATGGACATATGCGGTTTTCGTTGGACAGCGACGATATGTAACAATTATACCGTAAAATAAAATGTTAATGTTTAGTCCTTTGCATATATGGTACTGCACTGATTGTTGTGAGGAACAGACCCAAATTTGATAATTGTTCCCATCCGAACAATGGGACACTCAAATCCTGCCCTCATCTACAGCTTTAATGTCAAATGGTATTGGCAGCAATCAGCTTACCAGCAGTGCCAGTAAACCAATGTGAAAGGTTGTTTGTTTTCTCTCCTGACAGAAATAGGCTGTTATTCTTCATTTGCAGCTGACTGAATGGCTGCTACCTTGGCCATGCAGCTGATGTTCTTCTGTCTGGCATGACGAAAGATTGGTTTACAAGCATATATTTGAAGGACACTAACTTTCATGTTCCAATTGTACCTCATCACAGGGAAAGCTGTACAACTGCAGCTCTGCATCCTCTATGGTTTAGATCAGGGGTGTCCAATCCTGCTCCTGGAGGGCCACTGTCCTGCAGAGTTCAGTCCAGCCCCAATTAAACACCTGAGGCAGCTAATCAAGGTCTTGTGGAGGCAAGAGCTAAACTCTGCAGGACAGTGGCCCTCCAGGACAGAGTTTAGAGGAATGATTTAGCGGAATGCAAATCCAGCCTTATTTGGAAGACTGGCTGTGCCCCAAGAAGACAGAAAGCTGTCTACAACATCAGATTGCTTCAGAATATGTGTGAATGCTGAGTCTCACTGTAAATATGACAAAGAGTTGTCTGATTCCAGTCTCTTGCTATATATGCAACCTTTTCACAAACAAGATCCTACAGCTCCTTGCTCGTTTCCAGCTGGGAACAAGGCTGCCATACAGCATATTACTTCAACTTTTAGGGATGCTGACTGCCGCCACATCTGTGATTACACTGGGCTTGATCCACCTCTCCAGTTTGTGGTTAAACCCCACCAGACATCATCATCAGTTGTTTGTCTTATTCCACTGTATTCAGACATTGACAAAATAGAATCACTGGGAGTTCCTGATGTCAGGTGTATCATGTGTCTGTTAATGGTTCTTAATAGTTCATAATCCTTAAAGGGTGCAAGACATTTAAGACCAACCCACAACCCCCATTTTACTGGTGATGTACCAAGACTGAATTCTGAGCTTATGTGACAATTATCCTTAAGGCTTAGCCTACGTCACTACATGAATTTGTTGGTATATGATCTCGACCTATCTATGGCACTGTGAGAATTCCCTGGTGCTTAAGTCTCAAATTCAACCACAGTTACCTGTAACTAGTAATAGAAAGTCAGATGATATAGTGCCTACACATCACTGCTGACTGCCACCTGAATAATGTCCTATGATGTATGTAACATGTGCAGGGCCATTTGTGAAATCTGGAATCATCACTACTTTCGCCCCGCTAGAGACGGCCCTGCATGTGCTTGTCAACTTGATTAGCTTTACATACACAGATATTATCATCAGTCTGAAAAAATTAAATCCAACTTTGGATTCAGACTGCAGTGTTTATATCTATGGATATAAATATGCAGTAAAAAAAAAAAGACATACATTCCTGGATGTTTGCTTTGTCTAATGCAATGTTATGAATGATTAAATGTGTTCAATTATTAAGAGTGTTTGCTTTATATGAATTAGATTGCAGTGCTGAATACTATGTTATTTCAAACCAGCTTGATATTCATGAAAACCACTTTGTTTATTTCTCAAATCAATGCTCTATTCTGCAGTTAAGCAACTGATTAAGCCACCAAATGAAACTTGAGCATGAGAGTTCAAGCAACATAGGAGAACATCACCAAACATCTCCCAGTCTTAACCCCTCAGATGGATTTAATCAATCAAACTGGTTTTCAGATTGTTCACACTTAAAGCAAGTGAAAAGATCTGCAGTGAAACAAAACACACTTACATTAACTGAAAAACATGACAAGAATATACATTAAGAATGTGATTGTCTTCTTTTGCAGTTGTGACTTGATCTTTTTGATTTAAAAAAAAAAATCAAAAAGGTACCAGATAGAAGTTCATGTTAGTATTGATATATTTCTGTTTTCTCTACATTTCTCATTAATGTTTGTTTTGAGGAAATTTTTCATTACTTTTAATGTAAATATTAATTTACATTAATCTTGATGTTTTGGGTTGCTTCACTATCCTTTATCACTGATTTATTAATCAATAAATTAAGTAATTAATGGAATTGCGTGCTGATTATCCCAAATAAATTAATAGTTATAATTAAGGGAGATTTATTAAATCATAATTTATTTTCGCTGCAGGGCTCCAGGAACATAGATGATTACCACTGTTTTAGACAAAATCAATAGACATTACAAAAAGTGGCGACAGAAGTCACTATATTTATTTGTACAATATCCTTATCATTCCATATGCATAAGTCTATCCCTGTTCTACAATCCATAGTCGGGGTTGAACGGCTTCAGATTTTCAGAACGGCAGTCGAATGTCACTGATGACGTCATTAATGAACACATAAGCCTGAACCTCGAGCTGAGACTTGAACGCGGGTTGCCTTGTGCACAGCTATAGCATATGACACAGTGCTGCCCACAAGGCTATTGCTCCTACATAACAGCTTATTTTTTGTCAGTTCTTTTGTCTTTGGTTCGTTATAATTCTCACAGATTTTTGCTTGTTCTAAATCAGATACAGATAAAGTAGCACAGAAAAGATCAAATGTATATGTATGCATCAGTGAGAGAGCAATTTTCGTGTGAATTAATTATACCAGAGAATGAATTTATTTGTCATTTTAACAGTTAGAAACGGAGTGTAAAAGTTGACTTCAAAGATTTCTTCTCATGTTGCGCCCTCTATAGGCCATGATCAGCGAGTAGTCGATGTCCAGATTAAAGCGTCATGGCAGGGCATTAAAATGCAACCCCTCGTCCATAGCAACATATTCAATCAAATTTGTCAGTTTGTCTGAGATAGACTTTGTCTCGCTGGTCTATATACAGATGCTGACGGATGTCTTTGAAAGTCTCAGTGTTTCTAAGTATCATGTGCCATGAGTGCCACATATTTAAGATTTCATGTAAAGTTTAAAGTTGTTCAACTTATAATTCAGGGGCTCTGTTATCCGTGTCTCTCTCTTCTCTCTCATTCTGTGGCTGAACTGTCTCAGCTCATGGTAAGCGCAGTTTGGTGAGGTGTGTTGCCTCCAGTCCATTGACTATAAACTTACAAACCTCAAGGTGTTACTTAAAGGTTGAATTTACTAAGATCATAATCAATACCCTAGATTCTATAATGAGACTTTTTTTCTTTCCATCTAAGTTCAACCATTTGATCTTTTAGACAAATTCAAAGCTATTAGGGAAAGCAAGTGGGTTTCTTTGCATTGGGTATATGTGAGTGTCAAGTAATTCTTTCCTTTGTTTTTACACTTTTACTTTTTTGCTCTAACAAGTGATTCTTATTAGAGGAAACTTTTGATTCATCCAACCTCGAGCTGAATTGTGATGTAATGGGACACATTCAAATGAAATCCAGATGGTCACTTTTCTACCCAGATATTAAATACTGCATGTTACATGCATTCACAAACTTAAGAGTGAAATATAACTTACCCTACATAGCATTATTAACTGCGCTTCTCAACAGTGCCTCGTAATGTACTCAAATTTCATTCAGGGGAATCAGAACATTTCAGAGCAAAAACCCTCAAGAACTAGAAACACTGGAGTGATAGTAAAAGCTGTAAAAGAGCAGACATAAAAATGAGAAAGAAAGAAAAACATTTCCCAGGAGCTGGACAGGCTGCCTCTGGCAATCAAACACAAAGCTCTTGTTGTAGAACAGTTCTTGTAGTAACTGGCATTTGTCAGTGTTGCTCTGGTGTGTCTGGTTAATGTTGTGTGTGCTGGCACAGAGACTGTCCATAATAGGAATGGAGGGCATTTGGGATTGATCCAGGAAAACGGCATCAACCCCTAATGTTCAGACTAAACTCGTTACTTTAAGTCAAACAACCAGTGGTGATTTTAACTTAATATTTGTACCAAGAAATCGATTCTGTTGCAGAGGGTCTAAATAATAGTCATGAAATGGTGCACAATCTTGTCTAAATGTTAAACAATACGCGATGTTGAAAGAAACTGCAATTTGTAGTAAGCTAGCAGTGATGTGTTTGTTGAAAATCAGCATTTTTGTTTGACGCAGTCTGAAATTTTTGCAGACCCATCCAGGCACCACACAGGAAGGATGACGTGAAGTTTTACAAAACAAAAATTTGATTCTTTGTTCACAAGCCACGGTCATGGCTGGTGAGTCTTCTTCTTGGCGGTCTTCGTTAAATTGTCGTGAGCCAAAGGGTTCACCCAGATCCTTTCCGAATCACCAAAGACAACTATGCGTCATAACATCATGATGGATAAGATGCCGTGGTACAGATTCCAACCACACCAAGACTACGTGGCATAAAATCTACTGTTGCTTCTGTCAAATGTAAAGTGTTATAAAATCTTTAGAACACTGAAAGCAAAAATGCAGCAGAAAATAACAAAATCATCAAACATGTCTGATGTTATTGGTGCATTACTATCATGTCAGAATCACTGTAATACGACATGACAAATCTGAGATTTTTTCCTAATGGAATTATGAATTTTACAAGAACACGAGCACTTTTTACAATTCGGAATCACGTAACTGTGGTAATTCCAGTATGCCGTGAATGCCCCATTATTACACAGCTATGGGGACCAATGAGATTTCATAGTGGGTGTAACCAAAAGGATGTCACAGAAATAGAAACCAAGTGTATGACAAAATGCCTTGTCACTCCTCTTTTGTTGTGGCTGATTAAAATATAAACCCAGATTAACATGAAAGCGATTATCACTGTATGATAACAAAATCAAGATTTTTTATTAAATGATTAATCTACCATACTGTGTGATGAAATAGTTTGTGAGTAAGCACATAAGTCAATATGCAGAAATATTTTCTAGTGTCTTCTGGAACTCAAGGTTGTTTTAATAACAACATTAACATGGAATCCATACGTATCTATATCCTCAGGCATTTAAATTTGTCCTACATAGAGTTATGTGTTTGAGGAGCAAAAAAAGCAAACAAGAAAGCAAAACGAATGAAATCATGAATTCAGTCCACAGGGCTCTGAAAAGAACCAATGGGAAACCATAAATCACGTGTGAGAATTGCGCCATGAAATGTCATGCACTGTCGTCCCATTAGACAGTTATAATGTGTAAGGATGAAATAAATTAGATAATAAACATTGTCTTGTTGTATAGGCACATTTTCTGGACAAGCTTCCCAAAGTGAGTGTAATAAATCATAATGAACACGCAACACACAAGAGTGCTGATGTTTATTAGAGCTGAAAAATAACAGGTAACAAGTGCAATTTCACCCTCAACTATGTGACTGTTTCAGGTCCACAGTAACTTAACAGACATGTATAAATAAATGTGAAGGAGATGTCTGTACAGTTGATACTCATAAAAGTGAGTAAAAGCAAAAAGGTTCATATTTACAGAAACAAATAAAATCTGTGACTCATTCTTGAAAAACTCCTTGCTGTTACTTGTAGTGTTAATGGCCAAAGAGAGAATGCTAAAGCAAGTGAAACCCTGTCCTGTTTATTATCGACATGCTAAGATAGAAATGTCTGGGGTTAACTATGGTCTTCTATTCAAGAGTGTAAACATTACTGCCTTTGCTTGATTATTCTAGCCACTTGGCTCAATTAAATTAGCTATTGAGTATCCTTAGAACATATTTATTTAAAAAAGGTAGTTCTAAGGCCTGAAACATACTCATTAAAATGATGCTGTCCTGCATATCGCGAAAAGGTTTTTACGCTCGCATGAGGTGTTTTTACAGGCAATTTGAAAAAGGAATATATAACAAAACTCCAATGGAATTTTTTTTCATTTACAGGTCACCTGGTGTACGTAACAGTCGATCATTCTTTAAAGAAGACGTGGTATGTTTGGACAGTAGACGAGACAGTGTTCTTTAAACTCATAAAAGACAAAAGTATCATGGGAATACTGGATTCTAAACAACAAAGAAATGCCACAATCTCTCAAGACCTTGAAGCAGAAGGAGGGAGAAAAAAAATCATATGTGGCACTCTAAGTATAAGGGTCTTTCTTTGCCATTAATGCTTAGATAACCCGCCTGCGTCTCCTTTCATTAAAAAAATGGCTGGTGCGGTGGCTGTGGTATACTTAAACCTTGCCATGATTTTTGGAATGACTTATCGCGCAAGAAAAGCTTGACATTAAATATAAAAAGACTGATCTTACCCTCCTATTTTTGCTGCCTGTAGTTGTCGAAGCGAAGTTCCCCTCCATCCTCCCCACCACCACCACCAGGATGGCTCCTTTCCACTCGTCCCGGAGTAAGCTCCCCCCTACCTGTATCATATGGCAGGACCTACCAGTTAACTTCAAGACCTGGTTGAAGGATGGGGCCCACGCTAAAGAACTTTGAGACGGAGCTTGTTGAGGGTATACTTATTTATTTTGCCTGTAAAATCATTTTACAAAATAAAATCCATTCATACGAGAATCCTCCCGAGTCTTTTTGGTAGAACTAGGGTTACATACGTAACCGAGACGTTCCCTTTCAAGGGAACTCGAGCTTTCTTGAAACCCTGTGGGAACGCTAATATCCATAAAATCAATGCGCACATCTAGGCGAAAGCACCTGCGGCCCTGGATTGAAGCCAAAGTCAAGGTATTTAAGCCTCATGAATGTATGTGGTGAGGACCAGCCTGCCACATCACAAACGTTTTGGAGGGAAACTCCTGAGAGTAATACTTCGGAAGCAGCCATACTCCAAGTGGAGTGGGCCCGTACAGCCAAAGGTGAAGGCTGACTAGTCAAACCAGACTAGTTGGCCTCGACCACCCACTTGCTCATCCTCTGCTTAGATGCCGGGTACCCCTTTTTGGGTACCCCAAAGCAAACGAACAGTGTTCAGACTTTATTCACAGTTCTGTGGACGTAAGCATCAAAGGCCCTAACTGGGCAGAGCAGAAAAGTTTCTCTTGGTCTGATGTCCGGAGGAGGACAGAAGGCCTGCAGTACTATAGGTCTTAGAGTGTTAGTAGGAACCTTAGGAACGTAACCTGGTCTTACGGTGAAGAAAATCCTTTACCACACCAGGAACCAATTCCAGGCACGAGGGAGATACCAAAAGTGCTTGAATGTTTCCAATTCTCATGAAAGAAGAAATAGTGAGGAGAAAGACAGTCTTTAGAGTGAAATATTTCTCAGAAACTTCCTCAATGGGCTCGAACGGAGCTTGGGAGAGGCCTTCTAGTACAACAGCCAAGTGCCAGGTCGGCACTGTCATGCAGACTGCTTGCCTCAGCCTCAAAGTGCCACGAAAGAAACGAGTTATTAGTGGGTGTTTCCCAAAAGATACTCCACTCAAAGGGGAGTGGTAAGTAGCTAAGGCCACCAGGTACACCTTAAGCGTGGAAGGGGATAACCCTGCGGAGAAGCGCTCCTGCTGGAACTCCAGCACTGCACCCACCGGGCAGTTAACCGGGTCCAGCTGGTGCTCTCCACACCAGGAAGTGAATCACTTCAAGGCATACAGTTTCCTTGTGGACGGAGCTCTGGAGTGGATGATGGTCTCAACAAACTCAGTTGAGAGACTTGAACTTGTGAGCTGGGCCCCCTCGCCCACAGTTTCCACAATTCTGGGCAGGGGTGAAGGATCTACCTCTCGCTTGTTAGAGTAGGTCCCTCCTGATCGGAATCTCCAGAGGAGAGCCATCAAGGAGAGATACTAGGTCCGAGAACCATACTCGGGCCGGTCAGAATGGGGCTACTAGCAGAAGACGGGTCCTGTCCAACTCCAATCCCATCTAGAAGCACTGAAACTATTTTAGAGGCTCCTGGGGCATATGGCATCTACAGCCGCTGTGACACCGCTCGGATTGCTTCATATGAGGCCACTTCAACACTGGCTCCACGATCAAAGACAGGACCAAACACAACTACAAACACACAACAACAAAAAAAATACAACAAAAAAATCCTTCAATTAAATTCAAGTTTGCAGATAACCACATCACCAGGCAAAGGCAAGGTGGGACAAAACAGATTTTTGCCTAGTGTAACATTATAGACCAGGTGAGATTGTACAACCGGACCACATGAGATATACATAGGCCTATATCATTACATTGAAGACAGAGATCAACAGAAATGACAAAAAAATCCTAATAAAAAATAAAAATAAAAAAGAATAGTAACACAATTTAAGTAGCTTCATCATTATTGATTTTTTAGCAGGTGATTGAAAAGAGGCATCAAAGAGGCTAAAAATGTATCTATAAATACATTTTAAACAAAGTCTTTCCACATGCAGAGTGGATGAAAGTTCTGACAACCAGACCTTGAATAGTGGCTTCGAATTTTTCTTCCACATGCATAGTATAGATTTTTTGGCAATCATCAAACCATAATGTATGGGCAATCGGGTAGAAATATTAAGGCGCAGCAAGGAGGCCGACCAGCCAAGGATGGCAGTCGCAGAATCTAAGGGAAGCTCACAAGCATAAGCTTCAGAAAGAAACTGAAAAACATCTGACCAGAATTCACCCAGTTTTGGGCATGCCCAGAAGAGATGACCAAGAGTACCCTCCGCAGATTCACACTTATTGCAGAGAGGGGAGATAGTAGGATAGAAAGAATTAAGTTTAACCCTTGAATAATGTAATCAGTGCGACACCTTATACTGGATAAGTTGGTGCCTGGCATTAAGAGAACAGGTGTATATATTTTTAAGACACTTTTCCCAGTCCTCCTCAGAGAGCTGAATATCTAGCTCCTCTTCCCAAATGTTTTTCAGATAAATACATCTCTGCTCTCAAGTGATCCTGAGACCCTGGCCCGAATACATGCCCTAGGTTCCTACCACTCCCTTACGGGACCAGGCGGTGAAGCTGCAAACGCTACCCTTGTAGGAGGCTGACCCAGCCCTGGCTTTTCTCTGTCCAGTCCGCATTCTGCGCCTGTACGTGGACAGAACGCAAAGCCTCAGGACCACAGACCAGCTCTTCGTAACCTGTGCTAGGCTGGGTCCCATATGTGGTGATCCCTGCGCCGATCCCATATGTGTAGTCTTCCACAATCAGCTCCCTGCGGTGAGCCCGTGTCTTTCCCTTTGGCAGAGTCCGCTCTGCCGTCACTGTCCTGTGTAGTCTCCCCCTTCTCAGTTTGGAGCCACCCCAGTGACATTCCATATGTTGTACTGCTCCTAACCAGACAGTCCATATGTGTATAATCCACATGTTACCTCCCTTCGGCCAGGATATGGCTTCCGCAGCGTCCCCGTTATCCAAGAGTTCCACTGTGTGGGTTATAACGGAACAGCAGTTTAAACTCCCTGTACACAGGCCTTCCGCCCCAGTCAGTTGGGGGTCTGAGAGTCTTGTGTAGGGCACTGTATGTGGCAACAACCGTGGCATTTTCCATAGGTATCCCAATTACGTCGGTGCGTTACTTCCCATCGCCACGGTTGCTGACCATCGCTGACCATCGCTGTGTTTTGGAGCATAATACCTGGTTAGATACTACACTTTCTTGAACTAGAAAAAAAAATAGCTGGTCATACCAGCTTAAGATAGTTAAGCTGGTTCTTGGAACATGGTAACTGATCAACTAGCTAATAACAAGGGATGCATTTCCCAAAAGCATTGGTAACTAACTATGGTCACAAATTCTGTTGAATTATGTTGGTAAAGACGGAACTTATGACCATAGTTGGCTTTGGGAAACACACCCCAGCTTGGTCAATATAGGGTTTTTAGTTTAACCAAACTGGTTATTAGCTAGTTGACCAGTTACCATGTTCCTAAGCACAGCTAGTTGCTGTTTTTTTTTCAACAAAAAAGTGCTGTCTTTGAGGCTGTGATAAGTAAAATCCTGAACTTATGGGGAAATGGCTGTGCAGTGGTCAATGTGGTGCCATTGCCAAGCATTGTGGTAGTGGATACAATGACCGCCAGAGTGGAGGATTGATGGGGAAAGTGAATCAAAACCGCATCCATTTTGGTGTGAGAATTGAGCTGATGATGGTGCTCATTGCAAAATATTTGCCTGTGAAGCAAACATGGCTTGCAAAATCTTCTGATGAGGACAGGCACAGGTAAAACCAAGAAAAATAAAGAAGTCCACACAACCAAATCTAAAACAAGGGGCTCCAAAGGAATTTAAAGGAGACATATTATGCCTCTTTTCTGTAATATGTTAGTATGTATTTAAGGGGTCAGCCAGGTCAATTTAGCTCTAAGGGAATTATTAATTAATTTATAGGGAATTCTAAAGAATCACTTATTATGGCCGAGCAAATGACTCATTTGAACGGGCCGTAACTATCAGCTCTACAGCGGATATAAATATCCAAACTAGTGAACACACTATTTATTAGCAAGGTAACTTAGATCAGCAGTTTAAGACATTCAATTTGTAAGCACATAACACAAGAACAAATATCTTTAAAATCCAAACAAGACTTTATTGATTATTCTAACACATAAAACTAATATCTAACACAAACACACACACATTCTTACGAATTGTAGAAAGAAAGAGAGGAAAGAATTAATTTTAAGCATGAGATAAAGAAATCCCAAGTTTCTAAATGCACTTATAAGACATGGCCTGAACAAACCATCAATCCTTAATTTAACCCTTCTATTGTTTATTAGGCGTGGTTATTAAATTTTATATCAAACCACCAGTTTAGTTAAGAGTCTGGAGGTTACTTGCTTGTCTTTGCTTCCTTTTGGGATTGCTTTTGTCAGCGTAAAAGGGGGGGTTCCTGGGTTTGTTGGTTGGCTGGCGGTCTCCTCGTGCCTGGATAGATGTCTTGGGCGGCCAATCACGTGGTGTGTTGGCGGATGGATGGAAAGTCTATGAAGTTGGAACCGGGCTTTGCAGTCGAATCGTTTAGCCGAAACTTTGCAGCAAAACTTAACTTAGAACTGAGATGCTCAACGGAAAAGAAAAGAAAGCTAAGAAAAGAAAGAAAAGTTAGATGAGAGTAGGTAGATGGCTTGAATGAAGCTGTTTAACTCATTTTTTTCTGATCTTGATTTGGGTTCTTTTGTCTGCTCGTCTACATGGTTACTCGTCTTGCATTCTGGAGTCTTCTCCTAAGTCCTAAGATTTTAAACTCAAATGTTTGTCCAGCCTCCTGGATGAGTTCTGACCAATTAGGCACTGTCTTTATTTGAGAGGTGGCATTTTCTTCACCACTCATCGTAAATCATGCGTTATCTGTGATCTCTTTACTCTCCAGCTTTAGCAGAGAAAACAAAACATTTTACACAGACTTCAATCAAGCCATTTGCTGAATTAAGAACATATGATCGTACTGATAGGAAACAAGACACTTTTATTCAAACATCTAATAGTTATAACAGTTACTTGACTTATATGTGATCTAAGAATAATAGACACATACAGAGGTTGTGGACACAATATAGAATTATGTAGTTGAACAATGTTTGATTATAAGTCCATCAAGAAGTAAAGTCTAAGTCTCTGTGGTTTTAAGAGATTTCAACCCTGGGGTCATTCAGAGGTCCTTAAGAAAAAGGAGGTCTGTTTTAAATACTTTGTCTTGGGATCAATCAACCTCTACCGTTATCTTGGTGGGTCCTAACCTGTGCCATCTCTGAATCAATCTAACTTTGACAACGTTCTTCCTTTAGTTGGGCTCATCTCTTTGAAGCTTGCATGGCCATAAAGTTCTTACTGGTGATTTTCGTTGGTTAGCGTAGACTGGCTGGAGCCTGCATTTTTATGGTTCTGGATTGGTGATTTGAGGTCTGGAGTGTTGAGTTCTGTGTGGAATTATGTTTGAAAGAATCACCTGGAAGATTAATTTTTGTTTGGTTCGCCCTCAAATCCTACATTTCACAAGATGGTGTCCCCAGAATGTGTGATGTAATTAAGTCCCCAGATTATTTATTATAGCTTGTCAAATTTGCCCCGTTTTGGGTGTGAGTAAAAACGCGACCTTTCCCTTTAAATGCAAATGAGATTTTGCGACCCCGCCTCCGTTCAGAAGAGGGCCGATCCTTTACACGAGCCTCGGATACTCCAGCAATAACAAAACACGAGTCTCAGTCATCCAAAATCTCAGAAATAACCAGTAGCAAGTGCAGCCTTACAGAGAGACTCAGGAAGTATCAAATAGTGTTCTGTGCAGCAACGACAGAACAGTTTGCATGCTGTGGTGAGCAAGAACTGGTGAGATCTTTGCTGCATTGATCAGCCATCTGCATTGTTCTACGGAGTCCTCTTTTGACCAGGTCATTCTGTCGCGAGCGAGGCCTCAATTGTAGAAGAATAATGGGCTTTATTAATAAAAAATGACATGCACATGGCCATCAAACACAATCACAAGCCATTTGCTCAAAACAAGACACAAACACGTAACTAAATGATGTTTCATTAAACAAAGTTTGGGAGGAGCACGTTCAAATAATCAATCCAATTAACTTGTCATCAACAATCATCATGACTATCCCATCAGCATGAGCGGAAGTATATATATATATATAGGCACTCAGTGAACTTACCTACATTCCTTGACAGTTTTCAGCATCCCTCCACCACCCCGACACCTCACTCTTGTCTTGTTCCTTCCACAGCCAGGAATAAGGGGGGATTACTCTGGGTTCAGGCCAAATACCGAGCCCAGAGCCCTCTCCTCGGACAGCACGCCAAATATGCATACCATTTATTCTATCAGACTTATTTGTAAGTGTGAACTTGTGAATGAGAACTCATAAGCTGCTTGTTCACACCGAACATGGCAACACACAGCCAGTGTAAAACACAAGCTACATGCTTCATTGCACAAGACAAAAAATGATATGAAAGCGTGCGGTCGATGTAAACACGAACCGCGTGCTACACAAAACACAACAACACAGACAAAAGAGCGTACGGCCCGATTAAACTCACACGAAACGCATGCTTACACGACAAGACAGAGCGCACGAGAATGAGCGAAAGCTCATCCTGTGCTCTCACGTCAGAATACAAACACACAGGGCATGAGTGTCCGAATCCCGACACACCACCCTACCAAACTAGACCGAAGTGCCGGGATTAAAACAACATGCCCTGCACATGAAACAAGGCACACAGAAAAAGTGTTACGTGCCAGCCCTCTTTTAGTCTAGGGGTACTTGGCATAGCAGTAACAGATTATGGAGAGAGAGAGAGAGCACAGGAACTTCTTGTCTCCAGCCCCAGTAACACACGTCCAGAATTAATTAACTTAAGATGGTGTTTATTGAATCAAAAGAAGAATGTAAAGGGAAACATAAGCTTCAGGAGGGGGCAAAGGCCAACACAAACAAAAAGGTGTCTAACTCAGTTTTAACCATAACTTACCTATACATAAACATAAAAAAGGAAAATAAATAACAAATGAACTTCCCTATCTCCCTGACTACACATAACCAGGAGAAAAGTTCCAAACAAAAATGGCACCCACCTCCCTACAAGTTTCCTTCAAAAGAAAATCTTAATTTCTGAACAAAGGTGTAAATGTTCAACTAAATTCACAACTGAACCAATGATTAGCACTTGTCAGCAACAGAACTGTGGCGAGCAGGACGAGGTCGTGGGCCGTAGGAGGACAGCACAAGGTCGGTGCCATGATTTCTGATGAGCGACACCTGCCCAATGCACCATATCTCTCACGGAAGAGTGGAAGTATAAAAGGAGGAGCGACGACACTGGAGATCGAGAGAGGCCAGGCCTGGATTTTATTTAATGTTTTGTGTTATTATGTGTGGTGGCAGTTGACCGTGATTTGTTTAGTTATTTATTATTGAAATAGTTGAATGTTCGCCAGTTCCCACCTCCTTCTTCCCATAACATCTGAACTGCATTACAAGAACACAATAAAGTTGTCTGGAGCAGGCAAAAGGAAGTCCATGTGGCAAGTTACAGTCTGCAGCGCTCCCTCTCTAAGCTTGCTGTGACGCAGCACTGGCTTTATATGTTGGCTTTCTCCTGGCTACAGCCAATCAGTGGAGCTGAGATGAATGGGCAGCAAATCAGCAACAGGTGAACCCAATCATGGCAGCAGTAGATATGGGCAGCAGTAGATATGGGGAAAGACGAAAACAAACACCACAAGGCACATAGGTCAATCACAAATAAAATGCGTCTCAGGACGTAACACAAGAAAGCGCTCGAGCACGCTTGAAGCCGCGTGTCCACACAAAGACAAGACAAAACAGGAGTGTCTGGGCTCTGTCACAAAACCAAAAAATAGACTAGACAGAAGTGATAGAACCCTGAGACATTGACTGCTTTCTCAACAGATATCATTGTCATCGGACAGGCACCTTTGAACATCATAATTCACACACATTTTCTGAAGCTATAGGAAACACTATAGTGTGATTGATATGTTTCTGGAATTTAATCTCAGAGATGGATATCGTTTCTTTTTGATGCTGTTTGTAATGGTGTTGCAGAATTAATGTTGTTTCTTTGAGATAAATTTGGCTTGGGTTAAAATAAAATAACAGAAAGAGTTTATGTAGCTGCCTTATTTACTAAATGGTTTAAAATATATGTTTTTGACCCTCCCTTAAATCAGATTTATAGCTAGCATTTCTTCAAAGAAATGAGCACTAATGGTTCTTTGTTCAGTGTTGTATACGTCTTTGTTTTACGTGGTTGTTTCATATTATCTCCTCTGTGTTCCTGTTGGATTTTTTTAAAACTGTTTTGTTTGTTATTCTCTTGCGTCATTCGATCATTGCAACCGCCTAACCGTGGCACATTGGTCATTGTTTTATTTTGTTTTGTTTTATTTGCCTGAGAATTCTACAAGAGGTATGGTGTCTCTTTCATCTCCTCCTTAGCCAATCATCTATATCTATTTCTTGGCCTAGAACAAGAACAGTTTGCTCAACAGACTCGATGTTATGGACTACCATGGGACAATTCTGGCTACCTCATCTAAAATCCTATCCTTCCATTTTCTTTTCTTGATGCCAACGATTATTTTTCCAGGGTTTGCATATCCCTTAGGTCGTAATATCTTATGGAGGGTGGCCAATGTGTTCCTCAAACTATCTGTGGTTGCTGGGCAAACTAGGACAGAAAATATCTTCGATAATTTATTGCAAAAATAAATGATTTTATGAGGACATGCGTATTGTTTTAGGAATTGTTTTTCTCTTAACTGGAGCACAGTGATAAACTCCCTTCCCCAAATGCTGGCATTCAGTACGACATGTATTACTCTTATATGCCTACTGTATCTAAGTAAATGCTAGATTTAAATGCATAAGTTACCAACATATTTTTTCAATTTTTGTAGAAGCTTGGGTTGAGATTGAACTCAAAAGCAGCAGTGGGAATTGTATACTTATTGCTCTAGTCAGCTTATCAGACATCACTCTCACTGTTATTATTTCTCTAAATAAGCGAAAGAGGGTGTTCCCTTTCAGTTCGGTCACGTTCGACATAGTCGGACATACCATACTGATTGGGATCGCTTTGAGAGACCAATCTACTTCGAATATAATAAAACGAGCCAATGCACATTGGAATGCGACAATTGCATCAGTTGCTCTGCGTCGCAGCGCAAGCATATAATGAGCAGCAGGTGCGTCGCATCTTTGCTTTCCGCTTCGGAGCCGACCATTTGTGCTGTTCCTGCTCTGCAATCTCATCTGAGAGTGTTTTAACTTTCTAACTTTCTCCGTTAGAACGTCTCTTCAAAGCTGGGATGCACTGGCACACAGCTGTCCCCGGGGCCTGCGCAAGTATGCTTTTCCCCCAGTGAGCCTTCTTGCTCAGACACTGTGCAAAGTCAGGAAGGAAGAGGAGCAGGTATTGCTAGTTGCCCCTTATTGGCCCAACCAGACCTGATTTCCCGAACTGATGCTCCTCTCGACAGCCTGGCCCATTCCTCTGAGGGAGGACCTTCTCTCTCAGGGACGGGGCACCATATGGTACCCACGTCCAGGGACACAGAAGTTCTAGGTGATCTACCACAAGCTGTCGTAGATACCATCACTTCTGCGAGAGCACTCTACGAGGCATGCTTATGCCCTGATGTGGAACCTGTTCATTGAGTTGTGTTCTTCTCACAAAGAAGACCCCCGAAGATGTTCGATCTGTACTGTGCTTTCCTTCCTGCATCGATGGGTTGGAGTGTGGACTGTCTCCCTCTACCCTCAAATTGTATGTTGCCTCTATTGCCGCATATCACAATGCAGTTGACGGGAGATCCGTGGGGAAGCATGACCTGATCGTCAGGTTCCTGAGGGGAGCAATGAGACTGATTCCGTCTCGCCAGAACGCAAAGCCTCAGGACCTCAGACTAGCTCTTCATCTGTTACGGAGGCCAGCAGAAGGGAAAGGCTGTCTCCAAGCAGAGGTTGGCCTACTGGATAGTGGATGCCATCATCTTGGCGTATCAATCCCAAAGATGCACCATGCCCCCCTGGGTTGAGAGCCCACTCCATTCGGAGTGCAGCTTCTTCCTGGTAGCTGGCACAGGGTGCCTCACTGACAGATATTTGTAGAGCTGTGGGCTGGGTGACACCAAACACGTTCGCAAGATTCTATAGCCTACATGTCGAGCTGGTAGCTTCCCGTGTGCTCTCTTCGCATAGCACCATAAGCCCATGGTCAGCACCACAAGCCCCGCTCGAAGTCTTGCTTCGCCATTCCCCTCCTATGGACTGGATAAGTGCGGCATTCTTGCTCGAGTAGAGTTACTCATTAGCTGAAACCCTGTTGAGTTCCTCCACACCCCTTGGCAATGGACGTTTCCATCAAAAGGGCACGCTTTCCCAGTGTGGCGGGGTTCAAGATGCTTCCGCTAGGCACTGGAATGTGGCAGCACTAGGTGGCGTGTTAAATGGGATCCCAATCAGGGATCCCAATACGTCGATCGTGACCGAACTGAAAGCAAACGTCTCGGTTACGTATGTAACCCTCGTTCACTGAAGGAGGGAACGGAGACGTAGTCCCGTCGCCACTATTGCTGGACCACCCCTGACTCCAGGCTCCGCTCGCTCCTCAGCGGAAAAACAAAGATGCGACGCACCTTCTGCTCATTATATGCTCGCGCTGCAACGCAGAGCAGCTCATGCAATTATCGCATCCAATACACGCATTGGCTGGTTTTATTACACTCGAAGTAGATTGGTCTCTCAAAGCAATCCCAATCAGTACAGTACGTCCGACTATGTCTCCGTTCCCTCCTTCAGGGAACGAGCGTTACATACGTAACCGAGACGTTAGAAGCTCATGGCAAACTTTGTTCAAGTTTGATGGCTTATACACAGTACATTAGCCTCTTTTCATTATGTTCAGTTTTTTTCATTACTATTATTTTGCTGTTAAACTGAACAGTACTTTATAGGGAAGATGCTGAATGGCAAATGTTGAACCCCCCATGTTGAATTTTGATATGTTGTTGATGTAACGGGAGGAGAACATTGACTTTTGACAACCTGTGAGGGTTGGTTAATGTTTATCTGCAAGGCTCTGTTTACAGGTGCGTTCAATATTGCTGATGAGCCAGCGGTACAACGCGATTGGCAGATCCACTGAATAAAAACCACAACATGCAGTCCAGTGGCGGAAAAAAAACCCACGACAAGCTCGATTGTCTGCAACAAATCTCTGAGCCCAACAAATCATTCATGCACGACTCCACGCCGTGACAACTATCACGATTGATCCCTGGCAGCGAGAGGTCTACGATACCAACCAACACGCTCTACTCCTCTTGATAAAGGGAAGTGTGAATTCTTATCACGTTCGAAAGAGTGGGCACTGACGTGCGTTTGTTTGGAACTCATTCCCCTCCCTTTGTCTCGCAGCTCGGATCAACTGTTCCGGATTTCCCCGCTGGCCATTCGGAGTGTACTGCAAATTGTCCGAAGCCGGGACTTTTGCGTGCCACCATTATCCCCTTCCTTGTACACTAAGAACGCCGAGTGGGCGGGGTCGTGAGTGACTACATGTTGACTGTGTTTTAAGAAACTCTGCCAAATGCATATAATTGTTGTTTTGCTCATTCAAATTTTTATTGGCTTAGTGAGATGGTTATTGTGGCTGCTCGCCTACGTTTTTATTATCTGTCTGGTGTCATCTAAAAGGATTTAGTTTGGAGGCTACTATTGATTAAACCTAATGTAGTTCTAGAAATTATATCTCTTATTGTGTGGGGTTTATTTTGAAGTGCTTACACCTGTACATTGTTACACCTATCATCTACTTTTGCTGTGTAATTCTCACGTGTGATGGTGTGCTGTGTTAGATACGATTTTCTTAAACGTTATTAGGGCAATTCGTCTGATAGCCTCTCTTTGTTTACTCACTGGTTACAAGGGGGCGCCAGGTTGTGGTATTACTCCTAGCCATTGAACTGAAGCAGCCAGATATATAATATTTATTGTGCTTTTATCTTCTTGATCATGCATAGTACTGCGTATAGATTTTTGAACTATTGTTTAAATAAATGTTGTACTTTTATATGAATTGTGTATGTCTGTTACTTGTGTATCACAAGGATAAACGTCCTGCGTGTTTCTAAATAACAACCGTTACATTGACATAATTTTCTGGGAATAGTTAGAGCCAATATAGAAATAATAGAGAGCCAGTGCATCCCTGTTGTTCCACAAAAGATGACATAAGACTGAGTAAATAATGACAATTTTATTTTTGGATAAACTAGTTCTTTTAAACAAGCACAGAAAATGTTTCAACTAGCTGATGAAATATATTGACATTTTTGATCCTGTAGTTTCTTACAATACATGTCAGTCAACTGAAATGGTTTACATTTTAAAATGGTCAGCTGTATTGTTGCTTACAGTTTAATGAAAGACACTACACATTTTGACACCATGGTACCAAATCTATCAACGCTCAGAAACAAATTTTCCACAAATACTTTTATGGTCAAAAGTACAAGACTGGATTTGCCTTAGAAGACATTGCATGGTTCAGGTATGTCAAAGCCTAAAATAATGTGTAAGACATTTAATCTACACATGCGCTATATGTCCTGCAATGTAATACCATCATAATAATGATTCCAAAAAAGCAATTAACAAAGAAAGGGAAGTTAAAGAAATAGCATCTGTCAAGACAGCTGTCAAGTACTGAATATGGTACAAAATAGGACCATAAACACTTATCTTTTTTTCTGTCCAAATCTGACAAATGGTTGATAAAAGGGGGCACTTAACACTAAGAAAATGTGAATATTAAATGTGATAAATTGAAATTTTTGAACCTGACAATTCAAAACGTTTCAGCACCCAAAGATGACTTTATGGAAAACAGTCAGGAAAAACTAGGACAACATGCCTCCGGTAACACCAGAGCAACAGCCCCCCGCTATGATAACAGTAACTTTCTCAAATGTTTACAGACCAAGCGGGAACCCAGTGTTCCTGTATCTTTCTCTATTTCTGTTATATTACATGCTAGAAAGTCTAAGGTCTTCCCAAGCCGTACAGCAAACACATCTAATCTGGTGCCCATTACGTGTCAAACTAAGACTGCTGTGGGGGGGATTAATACTGTCAAGTTAGCACTTTTAAACATCCGATCACTTAACAATAAATCACTTCTAGTCAACGACTTAATAACAACAAACAACCTTTTATGCTTCTAAATGAAACATATCTAGAAGAAAGCTGCAGTGCAACAGTCCTCAATGAAACAGCCCCTTCTAACTTTACTTTTATGAGTGTCTGCAGAGCTGTTAGGAGAGGTGGGGTTGTAGCTGCACTAAAAATGTCTATCAGTGTAAACAAGTATCATTTGGGAATACCTGTCTTTCAAATATCTGGGTATTGTGTTAAAAGGTGCCCCTCACATTTTACTTATCAGGCCTCCAAAAAACTCTACAGCCTTTTCAGATGACTTGAGCTGTTATCAACAACTTCCTCAGAGTTTGACTGTTTTGCTATTGTTGGGGATTTTATTATTCACATAGATAATGCAGAAACCAATTTGGAAAATAAATCATAACTGTTTTAAATACTTTTGATCTGACTCAACATGTACACGGACCCACACACAATCTTGGACACACTCTAGATTTACTTATCAGTAAGGGTCTAAACATTTCATTGATTGTTATTAAGGATGTTGTACTGTCTGATAATTTCTGTATTTTCTTTTACATATTGATCTCTCTTACTATTGAAGCTAGATCTGTGTCTGTCAAGAAGAGATGCTTAAATGAGAACACTAGTCTGCTATTTATAAAGGCCATATTTTAACACCAAGCATATCTGCTGACTCTATTGATTCATGAGTCCTTTTCCCAAAAGTACAGATATGAGGGCGAACCAAACACAAATGAATCTTCCAGGTGATTCGTTCAAACATAATTCCACACAGAACTCAACACTCCCGACCTCAAATCACCAATCCAGAACCATTAAAAATGCAGGCTCCAGCCAGCTAACCAACGAAAACCACCAGTAAGAACTTTATGGCCATGCAGGCTTCAAAGAGATGAGCCCAACTAAAGGAAGAACGTTTTCAAAGTTAGATTGATTCAGAGATGGCACAGGTTAGGACCCACCAAGATAACGGTAGAGGTTGTTTGATCCCAAAACAAAGTATTTAAAACAGCCCTCCTTGTTCTTAAAGACCTCTGAATGACCCCAGGGTTGAAATCTCTTAAAACCACAGAGACTGAGACTTTACATATATAAAAATACATAATATCATCCCAAAACAATTCTTGACGGCCTTATAATCAAACATTGTTCAACTACATAATTATATATTGTGTCTACAACCTCTGTATGTATCTATTATGCTTAGATCACATATAAGTCATGTAATTGTTATAATTATTAGATGTTTGAATGAAAGTGTGTCTTGCTCCCCAAGCCAGATTCCCAGTGAAATGCTCTCAGACAGCAAGTGCAGTGAGTTTGCTTCCTTCTTCTCTGAGAAAATCAATAATTTCAGAAAGGCAATCAGCACATCCTTGAGTTGCCCTGGGGTCAGACAGATCACATCACATCCTCAGAAAGTTACTATGTCTGATTTTGAAGATATTTGTGGTAAACTTTTGGAAGAAACAGTACAGCACCTTAAAACTTCAATTTACACCCTTGAGACAATCCCCACTTCCTTTTTCAAAAGTGAGTTAAACTGCTTAGAAGCAGATCTCCTAGAAGTGGTAAATTACTCACTTCTCTATGGAACTTTTCCAAAGTCCCTTAAAACTGCAGTTGTCAAGCCCCTCCTGAAAAGGTGCAATCTGGATAGCAAAATATCAAGCAATTACAGACCATTTTCAAATCTTCCTTTCATAGGCAAGTTGTCTTCAATCAGCTGAACAAATTCTTAATCTCAAATGGATACTTTGACAATTTTCTATATGGTTTCCGACCGCATCACAGCACGGAGACAGCGCTCATGAAGATAATAAACGATGTTCGCTTAAATACTGATACAGGCAAAACATCAATTCTGGTACTACTCGACCTCAGTGCTGCATTTGACACTGTCGATCACAACATACTTCTTGACAGGCTTGAAAACTGGGTGGGGCTTTCTGGGATAGTCCATGGTTCAGATCATACTTAGAAGGGAGAGGTTATTATGTGAGTTTAGGAGACCATAAGTCTGAGTGGACGTCCATGACATGCGGAGTTCCTCAAGACTCAATTCTTGCGCCACTCCTATTCAACCTGTACATGCTCCCAATGAGCCAAATAATGAGAAAGAACCAAATCTCTTACCACAGCTATGCAGACGACACACAGCTCTACTTAGCCCTATCGCCTAACGATTACAGCCCCATTGACTCCCTGTTCAAGTGCATTGATGAAGTAAACAGTTGGCTGTGCCAAAACTTTCTTCGGTTAAACAAAGACAAAACTGAGGTCATTGCGTTTGGAAGTTCTCTAGGTAAACGCATACCTTCGCGCTAGGGGTCTAACAACTAAAAATCAAGTCAGGAATCTGGGTGTGTCTCTAGAGTCAGACCTTAGTTTCAGTAGTCATGTCAAAGCAATAACTAAATCAGCATACTATAATCTCAAAAATATTGCAAGAATTAGATGCTTTGTTTCCAGTCAAGACTTAGAGAAACTTGTGCATGCTTTCATCACCAGCAGGGTGGATTATTGTAATGGACTCCTCACTGGCCTTCCTAAAAAGACCATAAGACAGTTCCAGCTCATACAGAACGCTGCTGCCAGGATTCTGAGCAGAACCAGAACATATGAACACATCACACCAGTCCTCAGGTCTTTACACTGGCTCCCAGTTACATTTAGGATTGATTTTAAGTATTATTACTGGTATATAAATCACTAAATGGCCTAAGACATCAATACATTGCAACTATGTTCACTGAATATAAACACAACAGATCACTCAGATCATTAGGATCACATCAGCTAGAAATACCAAGGCTTCACTCTAAGCATGGAGAGTCCGCTTACTATGCCAGCCACAACTGGAACCAGCTTCCAGAAGAGATCAGATGTGCTCCTACAGTATCACATTCAAATCCATACTCAAAGCACTTCTGTTTACCTGTGCATTTACTGAATGAGCACTGTGCTACTGTGCGTCCAACTGATTACACTGTATTTTATTTCTGCATTCTCCTTTTGATTCTAAATTCAAATGGCACTGAATAATGGGTAAGAGACAAACATAAATTTCTTAATTGGAGAAATTGAGAGATGAAACCAAACCTGGGTCTGTGGTGGAGTAGTGAGTTTGACTTGTAATTAAATTCGAGGTTCTGTGGGGTGCGCACTGCATCGACTCCATTCCTAGAGCTTCCGAACAAATGTGTTTTTTGGGTGCGGACTGATGAGGCAGTGAACCCTGAGGTTACCCCGTGAGGCGGGTCCTAGAGATCCTCCTGTCCGACTTTAGGGAAAAATCGGGTCCATCTGAGACGTCAAATGGAATTCTTAGGCGCGCAGAATAAACACCACAGACACAGTGTCAGAGTAAAACTATATGCAAAATAAGATACACCGGTGTTTTGCCAGATGAGAAGTTTATTCTATGTATCATGTTTTTATTACTTTAATTCATTTTACTCTAATTCTCTTTTAATTCCTTTTATAACTGTTTTAATTTCCTTTGCTTTTATTTTGTTTATTTTCTATGCAAAGCTCTTTGAATTTCCATAGTGTGATTATTTTTATTCCTTTCTAAAGGACTTTGAATTGCCATAGTGTATGAAATGTGCTATATAAATAGACTTGCCTTGCCTTACCTAACAAAAACCTCAATATGTGATGTATTGATTTCCTAATGGCCCAGGAAATGGTCCTTTTTTCCCTCATGCAAGAGTTGTTTTTTAAGCAGCAAGCTATAATCGGATTAGCCGATTTTACTCAATTTCCGGGTGTCAGGGTTTTATCAGAGCACCCTTAAATCAGAAGAGCCAAGTAACTGCTGCAGATCTCGGTAACACTTTACAATAAGGTCTCATTATTAACTAACATGAATTAATAATGAGCAATATATTTGTTACAGTATTTATTAATTTTTGTTAATGTTAGTTCATAAAAATCCAGCTGTTCATTGTTTGTTCATGTTAATTCACAGTACATTAAATAATGTTAACAAATACAACCTATGGTTTTAATAATGTATTAGTAAATGTTGCAGAAGTATTGTTCATTATTAGTTCATGTTATCTAAAGTATTTAAGTAAAGTTAACTAATGAAACCTTATTGTAAAGTGTTACCCAAATCTATTAAGACCAGGAACAAATCACTAGGCTTGACCAAGTTTTTGAGGTTAAAGTTTCCACTGAAAATAGTCAGAGGAATTGATGAAAGTTGTCTGTAAACTGTTCTGCGAGGAGAATGCTGTGCCATTATTTGGTTTAGAAAGTATTCTTGTCCAAAATAAGCTGCAAAGTGGAAGTCTGGTTCTGGAGCCTAAATAGCTGCTTAATTTCACTACATCACAGGATATGTTCATGACAAGTGGAATCAATAGCACAGCTTCATAACAAGACAAGTGACAATGTATTCAGTTAACTTACATGTGGCAAATCAGACAACACAAAAACATGGAGGCTACAACTCATTCAAGACATGAATAAATAACAAGATTTCAGATACTTTCATTGTTTTTACATTACTGCAGCTTCAGCTGCCAGTTATGAGTCAGTGATCCAATTCTCAAGTGATCTAAGCCATTCGTTCTTTCTAGAATAACAATACAAACTCTGTTTCTCCCTTTGAGCCTGCAAAACATCTGTTTATATTCTTGGGCATTTTCATCATATCTTTGAGAGGTTAGAGGCTTTTGTACATTTGTTGGAAGGTGTTATTAATTCTTACTCTCATACCCAGAAACTGATCTTCTTTCTTTCTTCAGATTCATAAGACTTCATCACTGAAACAGAACACCTGGCAAATGCCGTCCTCTCCAGCTTTAAGAACGGATTTCATTAATCTGATTAATATAAGGAGAAAAGGTGGGGGGTGTCCCTCAGCTGTGGAAACAATGATTAAAGTGTGCGATTCGTTCAGAGAACATATATTCAGCTGAGGAATGAGACCACTCATTTTAAACAAAACTTTCATCACTGTAATTAAAAACTTCTTTTCCTGATTTCCTAATCATGTGCAAACATTTGGTCAGCTCTCTCCCAAGCTATAGAGAGGAGTGCACTGTAGAGTGCCAAGAAAGTATAGCCGCTTTCAACAGCTCTATTTAAAAGTAACAATATCAAACACCTACAGGGGAGATTCAGTTGCTGTTGTACATGTGTCTGAGTAAGCAGACACAGTTATGGAATACTGTTATAATTTGGTGGTGTGTTTTTTGGAAATAAATATGTCATGAACAATTTCAAATAATTTGACATTTTTTTGAATGGTTGTTAAAGGAGATATGAGAAATACTTTTTTAAGCCAGATAGTATCCTTACAAATACCTTGTTAATTATTATTACCTTTAGTCTGAAGATTATGCTTTTAATGGATAGTTTACCCAAAGATGAAAATGCTGTCATCATTTACTCACCATCAAGTCATTTCAAACCCGTAAGACTTTAGTTAATCTTTGAAACATAAATGAAGATATTTTGGTAACACTTTATTTTGATGGTCCCTTTTGAACATTCTGGTGACTATAAGTAACTTTGCAACTACATGTCAACTAACTCTCATTAGAGTATTAGTGTACTGTCTGCTTATTATCTGATAACTCTTTATTGTGATGGTCCTCCAACAGACAGTAACTATGCAACTACATGTCAACTTATTCTAACTCTAACCCTACCAAAACCTGAACCCTGATCAAACCTTGGCATATCGTCATTGTTCATCCTCATACTGAACCTACCAAAAAATAAGCCAAACAATGAAATCCTTTGTCTTCCAACCAAGCTGGTGACTGCAGCTACAGCTACAAATAAACATAACAAAAAGTGATGTCATTCAAAATATATTCTGGGTAGCAGTTCCACTAAGCTTCTCTTTGCTAACTGTGGTGCATACAGACAAATCCCTGAGATGTCACGCTAGTGAGTTTATTGAGAAAAAAAATGAATTCTGTTTTTAATAATTTATCTGAAGCAGTGAGCTGTTGAAAGCCTAGCCAGCCTATTGTTTGATTGTTGGAGCAGGGTGATGTTATGTCAGGCACCATGTCAAATCCTTCACTAACCACACAAAGACACTGTCCCACTACACAGTTTCAAGGTTAGGGTGTGACATATCTGACAGTATTTGGGGCAGGGTATAAAGGACTTTGTCAAATATGTAAAATACAATGCTAGTGTATTTTTCAGTGCTGAAACATGGCCAAGGCAAATTTATATGATAGGCCGGGAAATGTACTGTCAAGTTTGTACAATTATAATATTTCTGGTATATTCAAATAAATCACAAATTGTGGAGTGGTGGGGGACTTTAATGTCAAAGACTGCTTAGAAATATGACTGTGTCTAATTAAACTCTTAAAATGAATTTCACATTCAAATTGTCGTTTGTCTAGGAAATTAACAAAACACATCCAGATAATTAAGGGACTACACTTATTTATCTGGATAATAAGACTGATAATGCACATAGAAATATATTGCAGCTGGGAAGTCTTTAGAGAGCTGGTCTACAGTCAATGAGGTTCTTATTTAGTGGATTGTTTGGTGTACTGTCCAAGTAGATGACGTCAACCACGAATAGCTTTGTTTTGAGAACACTGAATTTTAATTTTGAAGACATCTGTCTTACCTTCTGTGGTCCATGAAAGTTCTGGAGAAAGAGAGGTATGCAGGCATAGTCTAAAAGTCTGTTGAGGGAATAAATGTGAATTTGTTCTCATGATTCCTTCCTGGTGTGATTGTAACTCTTAAATGCTTACATGATGAAATATTTAATCTATTGAGAGTAAAAGAGGAATTTTCTTTCTTACAGAACCTGTTAATGATACTGCAGGACCACTTTGTCCCTAGAAAAGCTTAAATTCTTAGTAGCTTAGCATTCCTCTCCAATTCTAGGGCAGAGCTGGAGTCAAGTCTTGTCTCTCCAAGATCCAGACCTGGACTGATATCAGTAACAGATCCCCTAAGCTAGACCGAGACCATGGTCTGTCCAAGAACCAGGCACTAATTTAATGAACTGAAATTAAGAAAATTTATTTTTAGCGTGGCCATGCATCCATTCCATCCAATTCTTAAACATACTGACGGATTAAGGAGATGAGAGTAGGTAATCTTGGAGGAGGTTAAACTCGCCTTTACTGCAAAGCCACTTCACTGCACACGATTCCTTCGACATCTGCGATAAAATGTGATGAAATGCATAGCTCTATTTTCTTACTGTATGATAACAGTTTAGCTTACCTCTAACCCTATTTCCTCATCATTTCACTTTTAATTCAGACTTAAACACCAACTTCATGATCAGTGTTTTGGTTTTACTTTCTTTAATAGCTTTCATGAACTATCACTCATCCACAACATTAACTAATTGTCAAGCTCCTTTGAAATAGTATACAGCTGTCTTCACCTGATGTGACTCTGGTTAACTCCATGTAAATCTCAGCTGTTCTTGTAAGATTTTTTTTTCTGATATCGTCTTGTTTGCATGCTACTACAAGGCCAATGGACAACAAAGAGCTTACAAAGCATCAATGGGATCTCATTGTTGAAATGTATCTTTCAGGTGAGGGCTACAAAAAAAATTACAAGAGGTTAAATACCATGGAACACAGTGAAGACAGTCATAAACAAGTGGAGAAAGTCTGGCACAACAGTTACATTATCAAGAACAGGGCGTCCCTCCAAAATTGATGAGAAGACAAAGAGAAAATCGGTCAGGGAGGCTGTCAAGAGGCTGACAGCAACATTAAAAGAGTTGCAGCTCGTTCTGGCAAGTACTGGTTGCTCCTACATGTGTCAGCTATCCCCGTATTCCATCTGTCTGGGACACGGTGGCAGGACACAAGCCTTTTCTGATAATAAAAAAAAACACTTAAGCCTGGCTGAACTTTGCAAAAGCATATTTCCAGTCTCCCAAAAATGTGGAAAAAGTGTTATGGTCTAGTGAGATCAAGATTGAACTCTATGGACAAAATTTGCCGGAGGGCTGTGTCCTAGCAATTTAACAGATCTGGAATGTTTTTGCAAAGAAAAGTGGGAAAATATCCCCAAGTCAAGATGTGCCAAGCTGACAGACACCTATTCGAACAGACTGAGTGATGTAGTAAAATCAAAAGGTGCTTCAACTAAGTAATAGTTAAGGGGTGCGCACACTTATGCAGTTAGATATTTTTATATATTATTATTATTTTCTCTGAAATGTTTCACTTTGTTTTTCAGTGGCATTGCATAGGTTGTAAGTTTGTGCATGTGCAAAAATTCTGATATGAATATATCTTCGTATCATTTTTTACATCACAATATGCAAAACTATCTTATATTTTGTGCAATCAGAACTAAATAAGCCAGTGTTTCTGTTTATTACCCCTAATAACACATTGACTAATGCATCACATCATTTAGCACATGCAAATTCTATATCTAAATGTTACAATTCAAAAATCAAAAACTTATTTGTCTTGTTGTCCACTGATGAGGGGCTCGATGAAGCAGCTTCAACTCAAGCTCTGATATACCCCCCACAGCGGCTAAACATATATGATTACGAAGGGCAGGGTATAAGATGAAGATGGAGTTTGGGGAGGTGGAGGGATGCTGGAACAGGAACTTCATTAAGAGGGGTGTCTTCTCCATCTTCCCCTACTATATTACACTCTTTAAAATAAAGGTTCCAAAAGGGTGTTTTCACATGCCATATAACCATTCAGAACCATCAGTTCTTAGAGTGAAGAACATTTTAATAATATGAAGAACCCTTTTCCACTCTAAAGAAACTTTTGTACAATGAAACGATTCCATGGATGTTAAAAGTTCTTCATAGAACCATAGATGCCAATAAAGAAACTCTATTTTTAAGAGTGTAACCCATGATACAGTGAGTTAGAGAACTACTACACAGTTTCTTCCACTAATAAATAACAGCTTTAAAAGCGGTCACTTTTTCCATCCTATGTCAGTAGTTCTCAGGGGATTTTGTCAATAAAAGTTACATTTTGTGATTGCTTCTTGATATAAAGGACATTTCCCTTGGCCTTTCAGACGTGCAGAAATGTGCCTGTTAAAGTATGCTAGCTTGAGCCACTTTTCCACATCATCTCCAGAATCAATAAAGTCCTAGGTTGCACAGGCCAACAGCTGTTCTGATGAATTAAAGAATGTTATAAAATATTATTGTCCATTATTATGTCCATTTGGTCTTCTCATAAAAGGTCAAAATGGCAAGACACAGGCACCTCGCTAAAAGTGACAAAAATCCCAAATTAACTTTTGAATCTAAATGAATATTTCCTTCATAATACTGAGTGAGGTGATATGCAAATAATTTAACGGAAGAAGAGTCTCTGCTTAGATGAGCTATGACAAAATACCCATACCACGTAACAAACACAATTACATTTAATGTAATCTTTGATACCAAATACTACATACTATAGCATCTTTTAATATAACTAACACTGTAAAACCTAACAATATATTTACTCAATTAAATTGGGTTCACTGCACTCAAATAATACTGAAAAACTTGAAGTGGCTTGAATGACTGAAACAGAACTTAAACTGAATGAGTTATAGAACATTTCAGATCCCAGAATGATAATTGAATAATAATTGTACTTAAGTGATCAATTAAGTGATGATTGGTCATTAGTGATGAACACCTGCCGTTAACAAGCAGAATCACTGAAGGAAAGAGAAACACAAGAACTACAAGGTTTAAGGTCACCATGATGGAGATCAGCGCTTGCTGTAGTTGGGCTCTTGACCCTTGACATTAGAGTACAAGTTTTTCTTTGACTGCTGTAATTGAGTGTTTATCAAACATTTGTTATGGCACAAGTTAAGGAAAAGTATGATTGGGAATGGTGGTCAAGGTTTGATGATGACAATCATCGTTTAGTGGCTTGATTCACTGATCTGAATCAGAGTCTAGTCTCTGATTAAAAGCGTAACAAATTATTAGTTTTATTTGAAACTGAAACTCTACAGTATATAAGAACTAGCAATATTATGACTATCAGATAATATGAAGGATTTTACAGAAAATGTAATTCATCACCAAAACTAACACAGATATCGTGAATCAGCATATGAATCTCAACAATGGTGACCATTAAAAAACTATTCATACTGCAAAGCATGCTGGGTACTACCATAATACAAACCTTATCCATGGTTCCCAGCATCCATTGCAGCATGAATAATTTTTTAATGGTCACCATTGTGGAGATTCATATGCTGATTCTTGATGTCTGTGTAAGTCAGCATTATATCATAGAGGTTTTTAAAATCTGATTGTAACAACACTGGGCCTTACAGCAGAATCACAGTTCTTTTAAAATGAATAATACAAGTTATACATCACCTGGTTAATCAGAGATTATTCTCTAGAAAAGATCAGAGAATCAAGACACCAAATGATAATTCATCTTTCCATAAATCATCATCAAAACACAACCACATGCTCACATTTTCTTTTGGCTTTTGTGCCATAACAAATGTGTTATAATAACACTGAGTTACAGCAGCCAGAGAAAAAACTGGTGTTATAAAGTCAAGGGTCAAGAGCCCAACTAAAGCAAACACTGAACACTATCATGGTGTCTTTAAATGAAAAACAAATCATCTTCATCTAAACCTCTGTTCATTCACAATAACATCCTCTGTAGACGCATGATATAACTCAAACTGGTTAGTAATAAGTGAAGCTGGTAATGCTGTTTGTGAAGTTGTTTAATCCTCCTCTGAGATCTTCAGAGATTTAAAGATATTTTATCTTCAGTTGATTTCATCTAATGTTGTGTCTGAAGTCAGTTGTAGTTGTGTTTCTCTTTCCTTCAGTGATCCTGCTTGTTAACAGCAGGTGTTCATCACTAATGCTCAACAATCACTTCATTAATCACTTAATTAATCACTTAATTTCTTGACTGCAATATCTACTTTTAGTGAACTCAACTGAAATCATTTCAGAGTACTCATAACTATTGTTTGTTATAAACTTAAATGAATTGAGGTAATAAGTTTCCTCAAATGTAATGAGTTATCTTAACTCATTGGATTGGACTTTGTGTGTGATATTGTGAGCTAGCAGTAACTGCAAGTGCTCTGAGTTCATTTAAAGTTTGTCATTTCACTGTTTTTACTCAATAAAGTGACGTTTCAGCTATATACAGTATTAAATGCCGTGTAAAGTTTAATTGTGTATTAAGAAATATTATTGTTTTAGTAAACTCGAATAAAATAAGTTCAGAGTACTCATAACCAGGGCCGGCCCGTGGCATAGGCGGAATAGGCAAATGCTAGGGGCGCCAAAATGAGTGAACAAGTGATTTTTTTTTTCTTTTTTTTTTACTAATACTATTTTAAAATCATTAATTCAAAATACTACAAAATAAAGCAAAAAAAAAAAAATCCACAAAAAATTAACTAAGTCCCCCGACTCCAGTACGGCGCATCAATCTTCCACCGCCCAGCGAGTGCTTGAAGTGCGTCAGAAACAGAGCGCGTGTAGCCTCGCCCCTCGCTGCATCCAATGTAAGCAGCATTACTTTCGTTTGACACTTAACACACTCAAGCATCCCGTAGAAACGGTCCTGGCAGCTCGCGCCAGGTCTAGGCATGGTGAAAGTTACCTGATTGTGACGGATGGCCAAATTTACATGACATATTTTAGATTAGCATTATAGTCTGCAATCACAGTGCCAAACGGAAGAGAAGAGGATAAAACGGGATAAAGACAGAGGTAATGTAATGAATGAACAGTTTATCTAATTGCATAGTAGTAAGATATATAATTTAATGGCAGTTATTTTTACCTTAAACTTTATGCTAACAGTTGTTCTGAGTTCTCCAGAGGCCCCAGACAGTGTGATTTGTAACAATCATAATCAGTTTTTTTAGACGCATTCACTATCACTTTTATTAATTAATGTTTTACTCTACAGTTGTGCAGTTTTGAGGGGGATATATGGCATTTTTTTAATTTATTTGCCAAAATTATTAATGATATTTATATAGGCTACAGGTTTATTAAAAGTAACAACGTTTTATGTAAAATTAACATTAAAGAAGACATTTCAGTTTCATTCATGGTGAAAACATGAAATGTGCCATAGTTTAGTGGAACATTGCTGCCATCAACTGCAAAACAAACACTTTTGCTAGCGCTCAGTAAATAGTTTGTGCATCAATGACATTTGGACGATGACATCACTGTTTTATCCATATACTGAACAAAATTATAAACGCAACAAAACTTGAAATAATCTATATTGTAATAAGCGCTATAAAAATAAATGGGACTTGTCTTGAATGCTAGATGTAATACTCTTGCTATTTGTGTTTAGGCTGTAATGTGTGTGTGTGTATATATATATATATATATATATATAGGATAAATAATCATGAACACAATGACAGGGTGAAATGGGCTGTGATGCATGGGGCACCAGGTAATATCTTGCCTAGGGCAGAAAATTGGCCAGGGCCGGCCCTGCTCATAACTATTGTTTTTTATAAACTTGAATGAATTGAGGTAATCTGTTTCCTCAAATGAAATGAGTTAGCTTAACTTGTTGGGTTTTACAGTGGAAAACAACAAAAAATCCCAATTACCTTTAGTGCATTTTTATCAATGTATGTCATTTAAAATGCTGTTGTACAACAGCAACAACAAAAGATTTGGACTATTCCCATTTTCTTACGTTTTGTGAGTCCAGTGTGCACTGTACACTGATGACAGGTTTATAGACTGGACAAGTGTTTTCAAGTGTTGTTTAGAAGATCAGGCTTTTACACTGAACGCTTCTGAGAGAGAAAGAGAGAAAGGCTGGATTTGCCCGTCGGCAAGGTTCATCATGTTTTAATAAAAGAGTTTTACAAAAAATGTCTTGTGTATTAGAGTTTGCCAACAAATTCCTTGAACAACCGTATATTCTGCTTTGTTTTAAGAGTTATGTCTCTCAAATATTCAGCACTTATTACCTCTACATGGACAGAAACTCTGACTAAAATCAACACAGTTTCCGCTAACATTTAAATGGTCCTCCACTTCGTGAAGAGTAAGCACCCGTATAAACCTTTATTACGGTAAGAGGGTTTACAAAAAATGATATTGTTTTCTGTCATTAAGTTTGCACTATGGATTATCTGAGATCCTTAATATGGGATCCTATTTGTTTCATATGTTAAATACTCACTTTTGTTTTACTTGAAAAAAGATCACACATGGCCAACCCATATTGTTTGATCACTAGAAACTCTGGTACTGACAAATGGTTATACTGGCAAAATGCAGGCCACACAAAGGACAGAGCCATTTATCAACCACCAATTCACCCTTAAGCATAACACAGATACAGACCAGAATATAGCATGAAGTTCCTATCTGCTTTAGCGGAGGATGAAGACTGAGTGGGGTTGGTAATGATGTCTCACAGAGCTCAGAGAGTGAGGGAAACACCTGTGCAAATGGAGGAATTTAAAACAGTTACAGTCATCATCCTTCTGCAAACTGCTCTGGTGCAATGACGCTCCATGATGCTCGTCCAAGTCTCAGAGTTGTCATAAAGGGGAAATCCCACACCAGCTACTGCTTCCAAACTGACCTTAATTAGATTTTCAGATGTAGAGCAAAACCTTTGGGTTAAGCTGAAGGTGGAACAGTATGTGATGTTTTTCCCATTATAATAGCACCCCTTACTGTATGTCAATGCCATAACCATGTTTTAAACATTGGGGCAGAGTAAACCATATGGGAGTGGTAAAGGTCCTTTTTACTTAAAGGATATAAATAAGGGATTTAAAGATAAAGAAAAACAGAAAAGGAACTAGAATTTATTGCAAAGTGATCAATTTGCCATTTCCATTTGCCGAAAACGGCTCTGTTGATGTTTCTTGTCTCGGCAAATTCATTAATAAATTACCTGAATACCTGAATACCTGAGAGCCTATGTTTTTCAATTCAAAATGGCGAGAGATAACGTCTCGGTTATGTATGGTAACCCTCGTTCCCTGAGGAGGGAACGGAGACGTCTCGTCCCAATTCGTTGGAAACTCCTCCGACGAGACGTAGGAGTTCCCGAACGAAAGGGAACTGGATATTACTGTTGGTTGTTTAACGTTTAGATTGTAATACAGTTGTCTTAAATGTTTATCTGCTTAAATCTTACCTTACACTCTTTCACCATTAATACTGCAGCATCCCGCTGTAATTCACACTCAGCTATAGTAAACTGTAAAGACTGCCCTCTTTGATTTGATTTACCATCTCAATTACTTCGACATTACTTTGACGTTAGACCACTGAGGTAGACCAGCCTAAAATGTAACGCCGCTCAAACATTTGGTGGCCATTTCTGATTATTTGTGGGGGCGTTTTACCCTGCCTTGTGTTTTTCCATATGTTATGTTACGTCATGTCATGTCCGATTCATGAAGTCCAATTTCCGAACCAATTTAACATAGCTTGGATGCCAGCCGAACTTAGCCCTGCCCACAACATTTGAGGTCGGCAAGTTCAGTCTGGACTTGATCCGTTGTGAAGCAAGTATGCCCGAACCAAAGCGGTTCAGACCAATCAAATTGTCAGGGCGGGCTTTATACGATGATGGACAGATGATCAACAGGAATGTAATCATCCACGTCACCAAAGAGCGCTTGGGTTGAACTCGTTTACAACAAAGAATGGCTGCCGCTGGAGAATCTAGATGTGTAGATTCAGCCATCGCGTCTGTTATATAAGAAGTAGACAGCGCATTCATTTTAAAAGAGGAACAGATCAAGGCAAGTCGCTCAACATACGTCACTTACTCCGTTGCTCTGATTGGTTGTCGGTCTATCCAATTGAGTGCAGAGGCATTTTCTTTCCTGGTTGGGTTGAAACGCCCCATAATCACAGCCAATGGAGCAGTATCACTCACGTTCTGACTAGAATCTGAGAATGACGACGTGAGGCTAGATTTAACAGGCTCATTGAAAATAATCAAATGATTAATTCGCGAATTGGACTGATCAAATTGCAGCTGTTCTCGAGTCCGCAACTCACCAAATGATCCGTTCAGAGAGAGTCTCCACTTAAATGAATTCATAAGTCTGACTGAAAATTCGTGAGAATCGTGAGATTCGGGCTAAGTTACAAATGAAATTTTTAAGATTGATTATTGTACATGAAAATCATATTTAGGTCATGACCGTCAGTTGTTTGTGAACAAAATCTGCTGTAAAAGAGCAAGCTGTTTAAGGCACGTTTATATCATCTCAGCGGGGAAGGTTTTATGTAAAAAACAAAACCAAAACAACCCTAAACATAACATTAAAATGATGCAAATGAATGCCCATGCATCTTCCCTGCTTCCCCTCCACTTTCTTCAGCTCATGTGTAACTACAGGCTGTGTTTTCCTCTATCATCGGCCCAGCGAGATTTGATTTCACTCAAGTTAAGTGTCTCCTGTGTTTTATCACTCTGCTATTCACCTGAAGTTCAAGTTTACTCCATTTGTCTGTCAATAAATCCTCTGTTGAGTTCATCCTCTGTCTCCATCTCTGAATCTGTGACAACTTCAAGCACAGTCAAAATAATTTATTTTTAAAAAAGCACCATAAAAGTATTCAAATGATTTATATGTAAAAGGCCATTGGCTCTCACATGTCATGTGACTACAACATGCTGAAGTTCAGATTCATCTTTTGAACGAGTTGTGACTGTCTGGAAAACTTTCACTCACACAAAGGGCTTCAGAAGACTCAGAATGCAACACAAACCATTGGAAGTCATTTTATAGTGCTGTTTTGTCATTTTTGGGGAATACGTGTATTTTATTTGTAAGTTATGTGCTTAAAATATACCAAAAATGTAAATAAGAACTAATATTATTTTCCAGATACAGAAACCTCTGATTAAGTACAAATCTTGGACATGGCACTAGCGGATGCCTTGGCAGGGAGAGCGTGCTGTGTGATGAGAAGGTAAAGTCCTCCACCAAAATGCTGTCCTGGGCTCCTTGCAAAATGCAACAGTTCTTTAGGGAGAAAACAATGAAGTTAAGTCAAGTCATCTTCATTTATATAGCGCAATTTATATAGAGCATTGAAATGATCATTTGTTATTAAATTAGGGGCCGCAAAGACAAAGCATGTTATTCGCACTGTAGTTGACCTGAAGTACTCTTTGTCAGTATTAACAGGGATATAGATTTGTGTGATTTGTCAATCTTTATCCACAGCCAGGCGCTTTTTTAAAGGTGCCCTGTGTCATTTCGGCCAAAAAATCAATTCATACTCTACATTCCATACCAGATGGGGGCAGTGTCTCCAGAAAGTGAGTTGGTCTACTCTAGAGTAACAAACGAGAAATGGCATAGTCATAATGCTCCGCCTACAGAGCTCCTGTGATCCCCTCCATAGATACAGTTGGCAACGCGTCATAGTTGGGGCGTGGTCGGCGTGGGGGAAATGCTTTGAGCATCGTGTGTATTTGAATGACAAAAATGTCTTATTGTGAGGCATTGACGCCTGCCGACCGGCAAAGATACATTGCAAAATTAACTGCAATATGATATGATTGCCCTTATTTAATTAAAAACTGGGTCAATGACCCGACCAAATGGCCGGAGGTGTCATTTCGAGATATTCTGTTGGTTGAATCTCCAGGTAAGACATCGCGGTAGCTACCGGTAATATAGCCTATAACTCAATCATATGTTGCACACTATAATTCCATAAAACCTTGTCACTTACCAATACGTATGCTTCACTCCAAACTATTATGCTTTTGTAAAACGGTGATGATCAGTAGTACGAAGGACTGACAGGTTCGGCTGGCGTCATTATTTCTTTTACTGTCTATGGTCATTAGCGATTGGCCTATCAAGCCAATCTTCAGCTGATAACACTAATGTGAATGAGACATCCCTTGTGAAAAACAACCATTGGATTGTAGTATTTTAGGATAAAATATTATAGCAATCCTATAGGAATACTACAGTATTTTGGGACAAACTATAGAAGTAGAGGTATTACAGAACATCACAGAAGTATTATAATACAAATCTTATAGGAATTATTAAGTATTATAATACATATCTTATAGGATTACGATAATTATTTTTCGTAAGAGAAGTAGACAAATCTGGCACTGCCTAATACGAGTTTAACACCCACTACTATATCACACAGGGATCTCAAAAATTACAAATCCCTGGAGGCTCACACCTTTTTTACCAACGGGTTTGTTGAATGTAGAACTTCAATTTATAATTTTTGTTTATATTGGCAGTACAGAAAATGACAAAACAACTCTTCGGCATGATTGTCGCGCGTATTTCAATGAGCGCCAAGGCAATGTTTTCCCCCACGGGGTAAATTCACATCACGTGACGGGGCGTTCCCGGGGGCGTTCCCAGGCCAACCGACTGTCTCTATCCAATTTGCATTTAATACATTATTTAAAAAAAAAAAAATAATAATAATTTATGTGCAGTATTTATATATTTATTGATGTGTATTTAAGTGTAATGTTTGACTGAATGTTTACTAAAAAGGGTTTTCCGCTGAGCCGCTCTGACCGCAGCATCTCGGTAAAGTTATAGCGACGCGCTTTGTTTTGCCTATTCAGAAACGAATGGAAAGAGAAACTCATGTGGAGATTCTACTCCCAAAAACGTCGACTTCAGCTGTATTAAGAACGTGAGTAGGCCAGTTGTTTTTATTACTCTTCGTAAGTTGCACCAGCCGTGGTGTAAATTATGCATTTGACACTGATATACTATATGTGTGTGAGTGTGTCATAGTTGATTATGCATGGTTGATTTAATACTTAACTTGAGATTTGTGACTATTAGGCTGTTATTATAGGAAGTTGGCTTATAGCATGCTGTGTTCACGGAACAATGCAGACCAAGGCTATAACTGTAACATGATATCTTCAGTCGCCGAAATATGATTGTGCAATAGGCTAATTGTAGTTAGGATATTGAAATGTCCCGGTTTTTCAAAAGGCTATGTGAATATGTCCCGTTTTCAAAAGGCTATGTGAATATGTCCCGGTTTTCAAAAGGCTATGTGAATATGTATGTTTAAACAGCGCGCACGGCAGAGAGGTAGAGAGCACGAGACCTTGCGTGCATGTGCTAGTGTGTCTCATGAAGCGCATGTAAGCACGATTGATTGACATCAGGTTGAAGTACGCCCACAAGCCGTGCGAGTTATTTGTGTATTGCAGTTTGGCTGGTGGTTATGTTACCCCCATACCGCCTCCCATGGCCGAAACTGGTATTATGACACCTGCCGGGCCGGGGCTGGTAATTTAGCATGCTAATTCGGGTTTATATCTCAGCAGCACTATAACTTGTCATTTTTTTAATGACATCATCGCACTTATTTCTTCTCATTCTTTTGATGCGTGTAGCTCATTTTTTGGATATTTTTACCTCAATTTTTACATATGGGCACCTTTAATAAAGCTGGTGCTGTACTGGCCTTTGACTCATAGGCTACACATGGTTCCAGGTCAGAAAGAATTAAACACACAATGCAATGATTACTTTCACATCCAGCTCAATGTGTGCCTCCACCATCGAACACATTTGCTAATAAACCTATTATGACTTGTTAAAGCCTAGGGCAGTATCCAGGACACTCTTTTATAGCACACTTGAAGAAATTGCGAACATAATTTAGAGTAGATTCCAGAAATGGTGCACAGCTGGGATATTGCTCACACATGAGCCCTGTTTTTGCCAAACTGTGTCAGACAAAGGCAAACATTAAGGTTGAGCTTAAAAACTGGCATTGTAGGAAAAGATATTGGGATGTTGAAATGGCTGACAATGTATTTGGGATTCCCTATGAGTCAAAACATTTGGAACAGTCACCGGAAAATGAGTTACACCCAAAATAACATCACACGTGTATATTGGATAGCGTTCGTCGCTGATAAGTCGTCAGAGCTTTTTTTTTTTTCATTTAATTAAAACTATTTAGCCATTCAAAATACTTTTCATATTTCATACCTAATCCCCGCCATTAAAATTCCTTGAACACATAAATACAGATTGAAAAGCATCTCAGGAGCATGTGGAAGTATTCACGTTTTTGAAAAGATTGTTTTTGCCTCTACACATTAATTTCCTTATATTTTATTCATGTTTTCCTTTTTTTTAATCTAATATAACATGCATACAAGTTTCCTTTGAAAGAGAAAAAAGAGGGGGAAAAAGTCAATGGCCTCAATATCTTAAGGGAGATCCCTATTCACAGTCGATTTAGCCTGCTCTTTGCTTTGGAAGGTACACAGTGGTACTAGCCATATATTTATTACTGTCTGTTGTTAATTGTTTGACATTTATTGGTCTTGTGTGATGCTCAGATTGACCACTGACATCACAATATGTAATGGGGTGTGTCTGCACTCCTAACAAGGACATATTAATGAGTCAGTGGAACAGAACAAGGGCAACACTACAGAGATCTCTGTTGCTTTGATTTTTGTCAAAATATAAAAAGAAAAAGAAAAGAACGAACTAATTATTCAATAACTAATTCGGTTCCTCGAATCTGACAGATGTTCTAGTAGTGTTAATTTGATTGGTAAAGGGTTCTAATTTAACTGTAAAAATGCTATGGTAAAAACCTGTTATTTGGTGAACCATAGGTTCCCTTATTCTCTATGGTGAAAAACGAAAATAGATCGAATGGGAAATTTCATGTTATTTCACAGTAAAATATTGTTAAATACCATAAAGTGAAAAAAAAAATCATCTTAAAATTGACAGTGAAAACCAAAAATGACATTTCCAGATTTTCCTTTTTGACAACTTTTTTCAAAATTAAATACTGAATGTTTCCTCTTAGTTTTTTGTATCAGTTATGTACATTAGGATTTATGTTACATCTTAAATGAATGCTTATTGCATTACTGATGTTGTGCAGATGTTTGCCCGATGAACATCATGGCTGTGCAGGTCCACCAACTCCAACATTCGTGCGGGTCCTCAAGGCAAGGGCCTATCAAACCGTCATTAATGATATCTGATAGAACAATTTCAGGCCCTCTCGAGGATTCATGTCCAACTGTTCAATAATTCCTCCGCTAGAACGAGCGAAAAAATATACAATGTCAAGGACACATTCCTGGACTCAGAAATAGCATCTGTCTCGCCGCTTCACAGCATACCTGACTGACATCACGTCTTAGCGTCGACTCTCCTGAGAGCCTCAGTGACGTCTGTGAAACATAAATAAAAACAGTATGAGGAAACGAAGAACTAGAGTCTCTCATATCTATAGACAGACTCTCAGTTCTGCAGATCTGGAGTTATGTGATTAGGCAAAGGAAATAATAAAGCTATTTTGCATATAATTTGTCTTACCTCCTTCCTCTGAAATATCTGAAGCTGACAGCGTTTGGAAAAGACAAAAAGTACTGCAAAAGTTTGTGAACTTTATGTTGGCTTGATAAAGTTTTGTTTCAGAATTCTGGAAACCTGACCAATATTTATTCAATCCTTAGGACATAGTTCAATGGGTTTGTTAGCTTTGCTTCAAGCTGTAGGAAAGAGGCCAGCAGTAGCAAATGACTGAAATACTATGGTGATGAAAGACAAAAAATGGAGAAACGAGCCGTTGAAGCAGGACAATGGAGTACACAACAAGGACATGTCATGCGGACTACATGGAGCCATTACCCAAATTAGAAGTTGTTTTTCGACTTCTCAAACGAAGAGACAAAATATCCTCTCTGCGTTTAAGTTCAAATTACATTTTTTGCTCGATGCTTACTTGGTTTATGGATTAAATGCATATGGAACATAATTTACCTTACACTATTAACAAGTTTCCAATAATATTTATATTATCATATTATTTATTCAAATCAAGCCGCATCAATGTTTCATCAAGTTATTTTTTGAAACATTCTTTTTACATTGATTAAAAAAATTCACTGTGAATAGTTGATTACCCAGCCAATGTCATAATGCTTGCTCGTCGTGTCACATTAACCGTGAGCTTTACACAGTTTCATCAAATATTCTGTAATATTACCAAACATATACTGTGGACTCAAGCATCCATCAGCGCATGGCCTGTCTCTGGATATGAGGGCAAGAACGTTTTCACATGCATCACTGTACCGTTCTCCTGCCAAGCATGAGGAAAACATTCCTCGCAATTCCAAAACTTTGAGCTCTTTCATTTAAGATGGATTAATGTAGACCAGGGGGTGAAGTTACCCCAAAAACATGAGGTCAAGCACAGAGAACATTACCAAGTGTCGTCATCTCCTGTCTGTCAGAGTCATCCGCCCCAAAACACGGTACATTGAGAAATGATCCTTATAAAGCGTCCGTCCAGTCACGACTTGGTAGTCTCCCAAGACATTAGTGTTGTTTTCGGCTTTGAGCGCAGGCCAGGATGACATTGCACGTGTTCTCATCGTATTCCACTCAGTCATTATCCCCTTGGCCGTGGATGTTTTTACGGCAGACCGCACATGTTTTTGGAGCATATGGATAGTATCGGCCACACAAATCTGTGTATGAAAATTTGACAAGCTTTCCAGGGCCATATATATCTCTTAGACGCACGTATTTCGAACACCTTCTTGTTTAAGTGTTCAGTCTGACAGGCAGTTTGCCGCAGTCACGGACGCATGTGAAATGTTCTCTTCTTTTTTTTTTAAAGCAAATGTCAAAAAAATGATTGTCTGCATTTATCAGGATTACAAATATACAGTCTTGATCAGGCACCATCTATCACAGCGCCACATTCGCTCGTTCATCTCAGAAAGGGCTAAACAATATCTACCATTCAGATGTTTAGGGGAAGCAGCTGCTTTGACATCAAAAGGAGAGAAAGGCATTGTTAGGCGATGCATGTCCCGCATCAGTCACAAAGAGTTCAACGTGCCAATTCAGCTCTGCACAGAAACCCGATCTTAAACCCTGACACATCAGCGTGTGGCCTGTGATGTTTGGCCTAGAGAACGCATCGCCTCGATGTCTAGCTGCCATGAGACGTGGTTTACTCATGAAATCACTGCGAACACCCTCAGTACTACACATGGCAAGCAGTGCAACATCTGGAAGACCCGCTTCATTCTTACACAACTCAACCGTTCTGCTCTATCACTTGCGGCTTTGTGTTGTATATTAATCCTGAAAAGCTCTTAATGGTTATAAGAAGCGAGACCGTTTGAAAGGAATAATGGTGCGGTTTCATATGAATATACCTCCCGCCGACGTGAGCTTAATATTTACATTTAAGATATTCCATGGCTTTCAAAATATAACTGAAACATTGAAACAAAGATTTAGTATTTTGAAAACAAGTAAACAAAGACACCACCATATAAAATTATTCACAATTCTGCATTGACAAAGTCAGTGATCAAATGAGTGACAGCTTTGTACAGTCAGATTGTATTACCTTCATTGAAGCGCAAGATACTCTTTGGTACGTTCCTAAATCTCGAATTCTCAAACAAACAAAAAAACATTTACATGTATATATCCGTGAATGGGGTCGGAAAATCTGTCAAAAAGCAATTTTAGTTTTTCAATAAATAACAACTCAATACAAAGTATGAGGAACAAGACTGAATATTATAGTGTACAAGTTGTACGAACTATTCCTTTAAATATCTTGCAAAAAGCACTCTCAGAGCGCTGCAAAACTTTATAAAGCCCGTTTTAGTCCACTGCAATGAAATTTTATCACAAAATGATTGTACATCTTAAAATTTAGCCTTCCATATAAAATTGATATGCCTTGGCATGACATTTGTTGACAGACACGTTGTCCTCTGGCCTGTCTAATAAAAGTCATTGGTTTTATGTCACCATTAGCCTTACCATGAGGTCTTGGACAAACAAATGAAAATTAACAGTGCCCTCAATTGAAAGCAAACTATTGTCTTTGGCTTGGTTGACTATGACAGAACATGAGCTGTACAACCACACCGTGTCATGAGCAAACCTTTTATGATTTATTGCACGCTAAACCTTTCCATTCGACACTTGCCGCATGACTAAACTGCACCTTGTTTTTCTGGGGCGCCAATGTCATACAAATCCATAGAATCCAACTGACTGATGTACGATTGGGTTCTTCGGTGTTTTCAGACAACATATTTGGTTCATTTTTAGACCACTGGCGTAGGATGAAGAGGAAGATGAATGTCTTTGACTTTGATGCGTATGCGTGTGCCATGTTACTCTCTGCTGCAGTTCTGCATCAGAATTCGCTGATGGATATTCAAAGCAAGCCAAAGCAGATAAGCTCTTTTGGCCAAAGCCTGCTGACATTGTCTGAAAACTTGGTTACTTGAGACACTGTAAAAGTCCACACTTTTCACTTTATGAAAGTCAAATGAGCCCAAATGGTAAATGCATCTTGAAATCTTTGTTCTGAAGGGTAATTCAGATTTAAACAGGAAATTCTGGAAGTTCCTGACACTTCTAGAAACTCTGACTCCAACCTCAGCAATTTAGTTCATTCCAAGCACGTTCCATTGTTTTAAAAAGGGCTGTAAAACAATGGCTCACACATTTACACACAAGAGTCTCCTTAGGAGATTTGTCGGGCTAATGAAGGCTTAGAGAAAGAGCTGAGGTTCATTTCATGGTCAATTCCTCTGGAGATGTTAAGCACTATTGGAGAAAGGTGAAGACTGTAAACATACAAGATACAGCAAACTCTTAAAAAATGCAAAGCCTTTCACACAAGGTGCAATGGAACATCCAAGCTGTGAAACAATGCAAAGTTGAAACTGTTTTTAATTTGATACAGTGTCTTACAAATGCGTCACTCGTGCCGTGAGATGCTGAAAAAAACAGTCAAAGACCTCTGTCTCGTGCATATTAAAAGCTACTATGTTTCCATCCAAATTTCCAAATTTAAAATTGGATTATCGTATAAAACAAAGCACCGTTTTCATCTAATGAGTGGAAGAAAACAAATTTGTGTCATGATTCTGCCATCAGGTCTGTGAGTTCTAGTATTTTGGCAGGATCATGACAGACCCATGTTCTGTGTGCAAGCACATGGCCTTGTGTTTTGGTCATGTGCTTGTGTTGTCTCGTCTCGTTACCCCGCCCCCTTGTTATCCTGATTCTGTCATTAGTGTTTCACCCGTGTCACCTGTTATGTTTGATTAGTCTCCCTATTTAATCCCCTTGTGTTTGCTGTCTTGTGTCGGTTCATTGTTATACGTTGATCGTGAGTACCCTCTGTACATCTAGTCATTGTTAGCATCGCTTGAAGTCTTGTTTGTTTTCTTGTTCATTTGTTTCCCAGTTTAGTCTAGTCAGTCAGGTATTCTGTGTTCCTTCTGTTTTGCCCTCTCATGGGTTTTGTTTTCCTGTTTTTGTCATTAAACCGTGTCTTATTGTATACTGTCTGCGTTTGGGTTCATCTCCGTATCTTACCGTGACAATTTGTCATTTCCTGATAAACTGGCACTATATTACTAAGCAAAGTTGGAAAAGCCAGTGTATATAATCATTTTCATAAATATTAAATTGCTTGCATCTCAGAGCGCACAAACGAAATGCAGTAAACACATTTTGGAGGAAGATCCTGCTGTTTGGGAATGCATTTTTGCAAGACAGTTCTGGGAGGGAACTATACCGAATCACTGCTCAGGCATTTCAGAACAACCGAAACAGCATTTCAGATGTTGTGCAAAAGATCGTTCTGTTGGTTAGTCCATTTATGCCGTCCCATCGCACAAACTCACATGCTTTTATTGATAACTAGTCCAGTGCCTCACAAAGCTGTTTAATGCTGTATTGGATCGAAGTAACCATAACAACAATTTCACAAACCATTCATGGGTCCATTTGTCAGGAGATACATTACTAATTAAACTGACACTATGTTATTACTTACATTGTCTCATTTTATTGCATTTTTTGTGCACTTGTAATGTTTAGTTGTTTCGCACCTTCTCTTTGGGAATAAAAAGTATGTATAATTATTGCTTTATAAGATTTAAAATATTGTTTATGTAGACAACCTGTGCTAACGGCATATCCAGCCAATTATTGTGTTGTGTGATGTAGGTCTACACAGTTTAGTTGTTTATTTTTATGATTAAGTTCCAGTGTGCTTTATTTCCTAAACAATCAAAAACCCTGCTGCAATATGTCATAGCGGCAGCTGTAAGGAATCACTTCAGAAAGAGAGAGCAAATGCCTCATCTGTCATCAATAGCGCTGTCTGTTGCCTAATTAGCGTTCACATATCAGCGTGCAATGATCACAGCTATGACATCACATGCTCCTTCAGGCAAAAACACAAGGCTTATTCTGCAGATGTCATATTCGAATTCATCTGTCATAGTACGCCACACATTTACACATTTCCCACATGGATCCTTGTTTACAAATAAACAAAGGCGCGAGGCAGGCTGTGGTCTGAACGGGATGACCTCACCCTTCCCAGAGATCACTAGATTCTGTTTGACAGCCGTAACGGTCCACAGGAGTGCCGATAGAGTGGTTCCAACCAGGAACCAGCAAATTATGTACTTATGACAAGTAAACAGTTTGGCTGGATGTGTAAACACATTTGACATCATTTGTATCATTGCTCTTTTGCTGAAAAACAGCTGTGATTGACTTAGCTTTTATTCCATCATGCCTGCACATTTGCACTTTTGCATATTCAATCTGGCATGTCAGGTTCGCTTATGACACATTCCACAACCAATGGCATATGTCATTTTGGCGTTGTGTTGAGGAGCCATATTTTTTTAATGACAATGCAAATGAGATTTCACAATTTTGTTCAAGGGTCATATTTTCATTGAGGCCATAGATGACTTCAGAAGACTTGGAATATAGCATATGCTGAATAGCATACTAAAATGGCAGAAATAGTAATGCCTTGTGTACACAATGCAACTTTTGCCCTGATTACTGTCAACTGTTCATCATTATCTCATTTATGTTTGCCTATTTAAACCCTGCTCACTCAGTCATTCATTGCAAAGTCTTGTATGTGTTACACTGCATTTCTGAGTTTTCTCCTGCTTTCCTAAATCTTGTTTTTTCTTTTTATCTGCTCAGTGTTCTTGGATTTATGTTTTTGCATGTGGCCCTTTGACCCAGTTTTATGTTTGGATGGATTGCCTACGTTAAGACGTAAAAATAATAAGACATACTTACAAGTTGTGATCCATAAACAATAGATTGTCCCGACAAAGTGGGAACTGTGTGTAGACTGCATAGTACTCATATGAGGTTCTGGAAGCTATTCTCCAGTAAAATGTGCATCACACAGATAAACATTGTGGTTATAATGTTCAGGAACAGTGTTTAAAATACATTTAAAAGATTCTAAGTTTGCGAGCCTTAGGAAGGTCAAACAAATGAGTTCTGGAAATGGGGTGGACAAAACAGCGTCTCTTTGACAGCGACAACACTGTCTTCTCTAATGCAATCAGGCCTCATCCCTTTTTTTACGTACTCTGTGGGTGGAGATTATTTAAATGAGTAACATTGTGACTTCATAAGATCTGGAACGGTTTATAGTCCAAACGAATACTGAAGTTGAAGAAGTCAAAAAGCATAATAGGACCCCTTTAACATTTTTGAACTAACGGCACACTATGTAAGATTTTTGGTTCTCAATATCCAAAAACCACTAGAACATTGTTATCTGTTTTGTTGATTTGAGTACTTAAATTATCCCACTTACATTATTTATTTTGATGGTCCCTGTAACACATTCTGTTGACTATAAGTAACGTTGCACCTACATGTCTACTAAAGCCGGGTGCACTGTGTGATTTATTATAGTCCTTTACGATTGTTGCTTGTCAGACTGTACGAACATGTTCATCGCTGTAAGCTATGTCACACTGTAAGATCTCAGTTGTCATTGATGTCAGACTGTAAAAAAGTCAAGACACGTTAACAACAGACACACGCAAGAAAATTCGTCCAGAGTTTTACATCATCAATCAATGACGTGTTCGGTGATGTTCGCTGCGTTATGGTGGTGTGATGGGATTCACGTGTAACATGGTTGGAAGGAAGAAGACAGGGGTCGGCTTGACTGGGACTTGCGGGTTTTTTTTATACAAAACAAAATAAATAAACAAAAGAGGCGCACAGTAGCGCGTTCACCATGTCGTCACTGCAACACAGCGTCCACTTAGTGAAGCCATCATTGGCTTCATTACAGCCAATGTCAAAACCAAGCACATGACAGTTTAATGAAATGTTAACCCATAAAGCTAAGTGGTTTCTTAAGTTTGATTATTAATCTGCTATGTCATGTTTATGACATATATATATAACAGGTTGTGTTGTCTTAGTAATGTCAAGTTGTAATGAGACATTTCAAACAATGTCATATTTGCATTAAAAATGTCATAATTGAGCGAATGACACTTAATGACAATTGTCATAAACATGCATAAAACCTCCTTCATATTTATGACATCTGCCATGTCATGATTATGACGTGTCATGTCAGTCTTATGCACACCCCTTCAAGTAAAGTGTTACCAATAATAGATTAATGGTATAGGGCTTAATCTTTTTATTTTACCTCAGATGTGTTTTCTTCGTATCAGTCACGGAGAGCACAGAAATGACTGCTCAAAAGACAAACGAGGTGCGGGAGTATTTTGAATTAGAAATAAAACGGAAACGTTTTATGCAAGCTGTGCCATTTTAAACTGCCATAATTCCACTAGAGAAAGGTGTAACCATATTCAGGACATGCACGTAGGTGTGATAGCCGAAGCAAGCAAATGCTCATTGCGTATTCACTTCATCTCTGGAAAATAAACTGAGCTTCAGAATCAGAATGAGCTTTATTCGCCAAGTGTGTGGTGTTTAGCAGAATTTATTATGGGATTTGACTGTTTGTGTAATGCTGTGGTGTAGCCTACTCAGGAATAGGTTGAAGTCTCAGAAGATGAAAAGATGCAATCAAAACACTTTAATAGTAACACTCAAGAATCAGGTAACAGGCAGGGAAAGTCACGTAAACACGGGGTTGCGGTGACCAGACAAGGAGTGCAGGAGAAGGAACAACTTAAGTAGTGAACATAATGAGGATAATTACTAAACACACATGACACACATGAACGGTAACCAAGGAGACGGATGAGTAGCGGGAAACTGAACAAAGAAATGGCAGATGAAAACACACTGAAAGTCCATGAACAAAACTAAACTGAACGTGACAGTTTGATTAATAGATAATGTGCTTAAATGCATGGATCATATATTCCCATAGGTTTTTATGACTTTTAGACTGGTCGATTTCAAAACTTCAGATTAAACGACTGTCAAATTAGTCGATGCGCACATCCCTAGCAGATACAGATATTGGCTACACTGCGCATCCCTAGCTCACATTCTCCTGAATGTCTGAACCCGCACCTTAATGCCGGTCCAGACTACACCGTTTTTCACTCTTTCGTGGTAGTCCCTTGAGGAAAAATCATATAAGCAGGGTTATTGTTGCCATATCTCCACGAACCTTTCCTCCATTGCTTAATTCCACTTAGCAGAAATAATACAAACATCTCTCTCTCTATTTTTGCCATGTTTAAAAGCTGTGTACCGAAGACCTTCTGTGCTCCTATTGGTCAAAGTCACAGATGTGACGTTCCAAACCTTATAACAGAAAGTAAGTAAGCTAGACTGTGACACTATTTTCTTCTAGATCTGCTGTACAGCCGAAACAACTTTGTTGCATTGTTTTCCTGTTATCTCTGTAAAGCTGCTTTAAAACAATCTCTATTGTAAAAAAATATAAATAATATAAATAAAGGGGACTTGACTTGACTTGACTACGTGTGAACATGGAGCTAAGTTGGATTATGAATAATGGTAATATTCATTTGCTGGTATGCAAATAGCACACGCCTTTTTTCCTCTGAGATGTCCTTCAGCAGTGGAGACCCCATAAGCAAGAGAAAGGGAACTTGCATAAGGGATTTATATACAGTTTACTGAAGAAAGTTAGTTGCGGAGTAGTTTAACAACACTACTGTTAATGTAGATTTCTTTTGTTTGTAATAAACAAGTGAAGCTGCTTCTGCACCAGTTGTGCAGTCATTTTTTTATTTGGTTGGCGGGGTTGGGTTGGGACCTGCACTGTATCCTGCTGTCAACATTTCACTAAAATTAACTAGCTTATTAATGACATGATTTTAGCACATCGTTTCTTTCATGTTGTAAGAGTTTAATTGGTGTCAGCATACTGCCATGACTTGGCGAGGGAATGCTTTTCCACAGACTGTAGATGCAAGTAGGCCAAGTATGTTTGTTCAGAAATCACAGTACTCCCATTTTTTGCTTTCCATCTGTCCACATGCTGTCAGTGACCACAAATTGTTTCCAGAGATACGGTATTTAAAAGCTCAAAGTGTTGTTCCCCTAATTGGGTTAATCCATTGCTTGACCATTCACATGTTTTAGTTTGAACCTTTCCCACCAGTTAATGCAAGTCATGATCATTGTGATTATGATTACGATCTTCCAATTGTTATTAAATACAATTAAAATGGACTTAAGATACTTTATTATAAGAGACTGGAGCTTTGCCTGAATGTTTATTCAAAGCTAGAGCTTTGCAAATGCCAAGACCCTTCTAGCAAAAATATTTTTTTGAAACATACTGTAAATATGTTGTAAACAACATGGTTGACAGAAATATTTTTTCCAAATTGGAAACATATTTTGTTTAAATTTCATCATGTTTAACTCCAAGGGGAAAAAAACAATATTAACATCATAAAAATGCATTTTTGATAACACTTGACAATAAGGTTTAATTTGGTAACATTAGTTAATGCATTGTGAATTAACATGAACAAACAATGAACAGTTGTATTTTTATGAACTAATGTTCACAAAGATTCATAAAATACTGTAACAAATGTTTTGCTCATTGTTAGTCAATGTTAGATAATACATTAACGGTAACACTTTACAATAAGGTTCATTAGTTAACATTAGTTAATGTATTAACTAACATGAACTAACCATGAGCAATACATTTGTTATTGTATTTGTTCATCTTTGTTAACGTTAGTTAATAAGAATACGGTCATTCATTGTTTGTTCATGTTAGTTCACAGTGCATTAACTAATGTTAGCAAGATTTTAATAATGTATTAGTAAATGTTGAAATTAACATTAACAAAGATTAACAAATGCTGTATAAGTGCAGTTCGTTATTAGTTCATGCTAATTAATGTAGTTAACTAATGTTAACTAATGAACCTTACTGTAAAGTGTTACCACATTAACTAATGTTAACAAATGAGACCTTATTGTAAAGTGTTATGTTTTAATATAGGGGAGACGAGGGGTGGTTGTAACATGAAAAATTGTTTTAAAATGCGTGGAATGAAATGTGGTGGAGGTGGGGGACTGTAAGTCACTTTGGCAGCTATTTTCTATTCTTTGATGAAAATATACTATAAATACATCGATATAAATATATTGTAGAAATATTTTCCTTAAATATTTTTGGCCGTTCTTTGTATATTTAAAAAAACGTTTGACAGTCTGTATGTTCACTAAGTCTGCATTTTTCAGTCTTCTTGAGTAACTCCAAAACTTCATGAGAGCAATCTTATGGCCAGACTTCTTAATAAAACGTACAATTAATTCCTGTTTCACCATAACATCTCTCCTGGATTTTGTAATTGAATGCAAGCATGTAATGTGTGTTTTGAAAACAAAGTCAACACATGTTTAGCTTTTCCGACAACCCAGAGTTAAATACTGTATTTAACGTGAGTAAACATTTGTTGTTTATAGATCATTCATATTCATGTTAACTTTTCTTCTTTTCTTCTAATCAGCTGTTACTGAAATCCACAGAAAACTTCCACAAACTCTGCAAGAAATTGTGCAAGCCTGAACGTCATAGATCTCTCTTAAATGTCATCCATAATATACACATATAATTCACACACCGCTACGTTAATGAGCATAACATTTTAATTAATCTTAATAAAATCACGAAGCCCCCAAAGCGTAGGCCAATTTTTAACAGCACTTGACATTGTAAGGAGTGGAAAAGTATTTCTAACACACCTTGTTCTCCATCATATAAACTGATGGCTTCTGCTGATATGTTTTGAAGCTAACGTGAGGGAGGAAAATGCTTAAAAAAAACAAAAAAAGACCCCATACTTAGTTGACGGAGCAGTAAACTGATGTCTGCAGGCATCGTGCATTCGGTCTCGCTGAGGTCCCTATCTGATGAGACCTGCGAAGGTCTCTCCGAGCTCATGAATTTGGAGTATTTTCCCACATTGCTGACACTGTTGCTTTAAGAGCTGATAACAGTCCGCATTAGCCAGTCCTAGCCAAACAAAGCAGAGGGGAAATAGAATATGCAGACTGACAGCCAAATGACTTTTGAGGGGTGTGGGATGTGTCGAAGATCCACCCAAAATGCTTGAGGAGGTAAAAGAGGCCTTTTTAAAAATGACCCTCGGCTCACGCTCCTTAATGGATGGCCATCCTGCTTTTTCCTGGGCTCTTCAGAAGACTTATTAGAGCAGATGTTTGCACAGCTGCTGCTGTCAGAGGTAGAGTCTGGAAAGCTGCCTCACTTCTACAGCGCATGAGGAATGAGACACACATCACCCTCAGGTTCTTGTGAAAAGCTCTCGCCTTATTTCTAATGGTTCATGGACTCTTTTTGATGTTGGCCAACATAACAGAATTTCTGCCTATAATCTTGTTGACAAAATTTGGAACTCCTATATGGCAAAATGGATGATCTTAGTGGATAAAAATGACAAAGGTTCTGCAATTATTTGAATCGCTACATTTCGATTTCCCATATTTGTTTCTAGCAACTTATCAAGTCAAAGAAAATGTACAATGTTTAGATTTGAAGGTGTGTGAGAGAAGCATCATAACCAATCCTTATTCTAATTACAGGTTATACAATACCATGTATTGGACCAAACTATGGTCCAATCCAACTATAGTTTAACTGTACTGATCTAATCACTATTGGCAATCACTACTACTATTGCTCATACTTATGGGTGTCACGGGTAGTTGTATGAAGGACGTCCATGACAGGAATAATCAAAATAAACTTGATAAAATACAATACACAGAAAGACTCAGGGAAATTGACTCCAACAACTCCTTAACATTGACGATACAGGACGATGAACTGAACAGAACTCAGGGTTTAAATAACAGGGAGAAAATTAGAAGAACAGAAACAGGTGTGGGATTAATTAACTAATTATCAGAAACAAATGGGTTAGTGTTGCACAAACTATTAGCCTTAAATATTGAACCTATGAACCATTTTTGTTACTTAAATTATTCAACAGATATTATAGTTTCAAGAGGAAATGTGTGCTGTTACTTTTCTAAATGATCAGACTTATAACGCTAAGAAACACAAGTCAGATAACAGTGTTTTATGCGTTTGCGCTGCCGCTGACCAAGAGTGAGAAGTATAAAACATATATATAAAACAGCATCACAAACAGTCTTTTCAACCACACAGTATCATTATTTCTGTTACAATAATTAAAATTATTACAGAAGTACTTGGATAAAAGTTTAAGATTCGAATATGAACACTGATTTCTACTTTTATTAAAATGTATTTGACAAATGAATTATGGGTAAAACTGAATCATTGTAAACTTTTGAATCACTCAATTTTTAAACAAGTAATTAAAAGTAATTAATTTTTTTTAAAAACATTGGGTAGAAATTAATGTTTTGTCAGAACCGCTAGTAAATTAAATGTTATTTTGTTTAGTTGTCTATTCAGAATCGTGGGAGAATCGTGATCTCCATTTCAACCAAAGAAATTGTGATTCTCAGTTTATCCAGAATCATGCAGCTCTAATACTGTCCTTTTTTATCTTTTTCGCATCACATTAATTAATCAGAATAAAAACACAGTAATTTATTTCTCTCTTTCATTTAAGTCATGCATTAAAGAGCAAAATTAGATTTCACTTCATTTGGATGGTCCCTTTAACACATTCTGTTGACTATAAGTAACGTTGCACCTACATGTCTACTAACTCTCATTAGAGTGTTAGTAGGGTATTAGTAGAACGGTAGGGTTAGGGTTAGAATAAGTTGACATGTAGTTGCATTATTACTTTATGTAACTGTCTGTTGGAGAACCATCACAATAAAGAGTTATCAGATATTAAGCAAACAGTAATACCACTAATACTCTAATGAGAGTTAGTTGACATGTAGTTGCAAAGTCACTTATAGTCACCAGTATGTTCAAAAGGGACCATCAAAATAAAGTGTTACCCAAAATTACATGAATCTGAAGTTTCTAGTTAACTAAGTCAACTGAATTAGACAGAGTTGTAACACCTGCATGCAACATCTTGTTAGTAAAAAAGCCGTCAGAATGACCTTACAAAAATCCTCTCAGAAAACACCCATCAATCCCTATATGCAACGATAAGCTGTTCCCTGAGAGGTTGCAAGAATCTTCAAATTTGTAACTATTTAGTATTTTGCAGAATTGGTGCGCTAATTTGTGTGAATTCTTACATTTTTCTATAAAATTGTACGTTTTTGTAGAATCACATTGTGAATTTATACAAAATCGGCACATTTTCTCGTAAGATTGGGTTGGAATATTTTCATTTTCTGGTGTATTCTCATGAGTCAAATGATGATTAAATTATCTATGGCCACTGAGAACATATTCACAAGCTAGGATCTTATTTCCTCAGGACACTTTATAGAAGGTGAAAGCCAATCGCTGCGTCAATCTCAAATAGAATACTTCCTTACTACATAGTATGTGAAAAACAGAACGCCAAAAGATTAGTATGACCAAATTCATAGTATTCAAAAACAGTGGGTAAAAAGTATTCGGATGACCTACATTTAACATTTATGTTACGTTTTGGTTCAGATTTATTTTGTTTTGGTTCTGTTTTCCCTGTTCTAGTTTGCCTGGTTGTTGATTAGTTCTACGCACCTGTTTCTGTTCAGTTGATTGCTCTCCCTTGTATTAAGGCCCTCAGTTTCCTTTGTTTCATTGTCCAGTACCGTTTATGTTAAGCCTGGTTGTTTCCTGAGCTTTTTCCCTGTGATTTTCCTACGTGTTCCTAGTGGAATTTACTATTAAAGACTACAATGGATACAATGGTTACTTTACTATCTCATGAGGCCGTGGGAGAGGATCTGTGAATGACGCAACTGACGCTGGTAGGTTGTGACAGTAACAACATACCGGATGTAGTATGTCCGCATTGTATTCATACTACATATACTCATAATATAAAACGTCTCGGTTACATATGGTAACCCTTGTTCCCTGAGGGAGAGAACGGAGACGTAGGTCATGACTGATCAATAGGAATCTCGCTAGAGAGGCCAATCTACTTCTAGTGAAACTAAAACAAGCCAATACACTTTGGCGTGCAATCATTTGTATCAGCTGCGCGGCCTCATTAGCGCAGGTATATAACGAGCAGCTGCTGCAATTTGCACTTCAGTTTTTTGCTGAGGAGCCAATCACGATAAGCCAGCCGCCCCGGCAGGTGACAGCAGATGTGGCGAAGGGACCTACGTCTCCATATGTAACCGAAACGTTCCCTATCGGTCAGTCACTCCAACGTAGGTCATGACTGACCAATAGGAATCCCTACCAAAGCGCCACAGCCGCTGAACCCCATCCAGCGCCCCATGCAAGCTTCTACATCTTCTTGCCTTGAAGGACGATAGGAGGAGGCTTACACAGAGTGTATCTGACACTGTTGTTCTGTGATAACCCATACAGTGAGATATAACACTGGGAAGTGTGCCCTTTCTATTTAGGAAGGAGAACGCTGCGGAAGCCAGTTCTTCAAAGAGTTATGTGGAATACTTATGGACTAACCCGAAGGTTGTACTGCATATGAATAACGGGTGACTTAGCCCAAGGGAAAGACATGGGCTACTGCTAGGAGCAGCCGTGGAGAATATACACATATGGGATCAACGTAGGGTCACACATATGGAACCCAGCCCAGATCCGGTTCTCAAGGATTCAGCGGATATAGGCCTGGCGCCGGACGCTCCGCCATGTCCGGGCCGAGGGTTTTGGAGAACTCAACAGGTTTTACTCTGGAGTAATAAGGTTGCACAGTAGAGTGCAGCAAGCCGACAGAGCTAGGCCTCTCGGTGCTTCTACCCGTCTTGGGTGAGAACACCGGAGGAGACCGGCTCTACACGTAGGCTAATAGTATCTAGCGAACGTGTTAGGTGTCGCCCAGCCTGCAGTTCTACAGATATCTAGCCACGTGCCAGCGCCCAGGAGAATGCAACTCCTCTCGTGGAGTGTGCATGCAACCTGAGCGGGCAGGGCACGCCTGTTGCTTGGTAAGCCAAGGCGATGGCATCCACCATCCAGTGGGCCATATTCTGCTTGGAGACAGCCTTTCCCTTCTGCTGGCCTCCGTAATAGACAAAGAGCTGGTCTGAGGTCCTGACGCTTTGAGTTCTGTCCACGTATATACGCAGAGCGCGAACGGGACAGAGCAAAGCCAGGGCTGGGTCTGCCTTCTCCAAAGGCAGTGCTTGCAGGTTCACTACCTGGTCCCTGTAGGGAGTTGTAGGAACCTTGGGCACGTAGTCCAAGTCTTAATACTATATGGTTGTCACCTGGCCCGAACTCTAGGCACAATTCGTCTACCGAAAATGCCTTCAGATCCCCTACCCTCTTGACAGAGGCCAGTGCAATCAGCAGCAGAGTCTTCATGGAAAGAAGCTTTAGGTCTGCTGACCGCAGAGGCTCAAAGGGAGCATCCTGAAGTGCTCGAAGCACCAGGGAAAGGTCCCAAGAGGGTATGGAAGGGGGTCGAGTAGGATTTAATCGTTTCGCCCCCCAAGGAACCTGAGGACCAGGTCGTGCTTTCCAACTGTTTTGCTACCTATGTGGTCATGATAAGCTGAAATAGCGGCAGCATGTACTTTGAGGGTGGAAGGAGACGGTCTTCGCTCCAACCCTTGCTGCAAGAAGAAAAGCACAGACCCTATCGAACATCTTCGGGGGTCTTCTCGGCGAGAAGTGTCTGCGCAAGTAGGCTTACTGGGGGAAATGCATATTTGGGGAGGCCCGGGGGCCAGCTGTGGGAGGTCTCTGAGGAGGCAAACTGGTCTACCTGAGCCTCCCCAAACTCTCTCCAAATCAGCTGAACCACTTGGGGGTGGAGTCGCCATTCTCCCGGGAGCATAGCTCGTGATAGCTCGTCAGCCACACGGTTGAGCACGCTGGGGACATACATGGCTCGAAGCGACCTCAGATGCTTCTGACTCCAGAGGAGGAGATGGCAGGCAAGTTGCGGCATGCGACAGGAGCGTAGACCACCTTGTCGGTTGATGTACGCAACGGTCGCAGTGTTGTCCGTACAGACCAGCACGTCCTTGCCCTGTAGCAGCCTTTTCAAGCGGCTCAGAGCGAGATGTACTGTTAGCAACTCGAGGCAATTGATGTGCCAATGCAGTTGGGGGTCCGTCCACACCCCTGATACTGCATGCCCGTTGTACGTGGCACCCCAGACGGTGGCAGAGGCATCTGTGAACACCACAGCATGCCTGGACACCTGTTCCAAGGGGACTCCTGCCTGAAGGAACGAGAGGTCTGACCACGGGCTGAAGGTCTGGCTGCAGGCTTGTGTGATTGCCACCCGGTGAGTGCCGTGATGCCACGCCCATCTTGGGACTCGGCCGTGAAGCCAGTGCTGAAGTGGTCTCATATGAAGCAAGCCGAGCGGGGTTACCGCTGCTGCCGCTGCCATTTGCCCCAGGAGCCTCTGGAAAAAATTCAGTGGGACCGCCGTCCTGCCTTTGAACGTGTTCAAGCAGTTCAGCACCGACTGAGTGCGCTGCTCTGTGAGGCGTGCTGTCTGTGTGACCAAATCCAACTCTATACCAAGAAAAGAGATCCTCTGCACGGAGGCAAGTTTGCTCTTTTCCCAGTTGACCTGAAGATCCAACTGGCTGAGGTGCCTGAGCACGAGGTCCCTGTGTTCGCATAGCTGATCACGGGAGTGTGCTAGTATGAGCCAGTCGTCGATATAGTTGAGAACGCAAACGCCCTGTTCTCTCATGGGAACAAGGGCTCCCTCTGTGACTTTCGTGAAGACACGGGGGGACAGGGACAGCCCGAAGGGTAGATTGAATGTTTGCACAAAGTTTGTTAAAACTACTGACTCTGTCAATCTAAAGATATACTTTTTGATTATTACATTGCCACACCTCTCCATATAAAAATAATACCGTCCAAATACCATACATTGAAAGAGGGACTTGTGCTATAAGTATACACAACAACATCATTGAAACTCTTGGATGAACTCTTTGAACCACATAGAACACCTTAGAAGCCCCATGGCAGCACTCTAACAACCAGCCACAACACCCTATTAACCACCCAGTAATGCCCTGGCAACCAGCCACAACACCCTATATTAACTACCCAGTAATGCCCTGGCAACCAGCCACAACACCCTAGCAACCATCTAAACAACCACACAGAAAACCTTACAAAAGCTTAGCGATGTCCTAGTACCACCATCAACACCCTAGCAACTAGCAACATCATCCACCGAAACATCCTTGCAGCCCTCAGTCCAGCATAGTAATGGTCAGATCTCCATGGGGAAAACAACATTTACATTATAAGACTCTTGTTAAATCAGTGTTTAGACATTTCATTTCTATAAAGATTCATGTTTAGAGCACATAGAGAAGACCATGTATCTAGTGACAGTCTTTATTTTTCTAAAAGAAGAATCATTTTAACTGATGTTTGGGTTGCAGTGGAGTTTGCTGCATGTTTCACAACAAATCTGTTTTAAAAAAAAAAGCAAAAGTCTGGCATGGCCATAACATGACATTATTCTTTCTGTCCCCTCCATTAACAGATGTGTAATTATAAAAATAAGACTTGTGCTATCCAATGCTCCCATAACATTATTCCAACCCATGTAAACAGGTAACAGGCAGACAGACAGCAGCATCATCACAATTACAGAATCATTAAACAGGAAAAAGACAAATCATTTCAGCCTGACGGAATTATTTCCAGATGGAAGTCAGTGTTGTGTTGCTGGAGAGAAACACAGTATGGGTTTACAAACATTTCTATCATCCTGGTCTGACACAACAAGATGACGATATGTCTGCAAGAGCAACAGAGAGCCCTTACATGGTGTTCAGGCTGTGTGTGTGTGTGTGTCTGATATAATAGCAAAGGAGCTTTTGCTTTAGCACGAATATCTTGAGCTCAGAAACGTTGGTCTGTGGAGATCATGCTGCTGGCATAAGCATAGTCCAGACATTCGGAATTCCATATTTCACTTTTGAGGAATGGTATCAGATGGGATTAGATTCGGTCCAGCTCAACTTTCCCAAGAGAATCGGACCAAGCGAGCTCAACTCAGGCCTGAAGTATCCATGTAATCCAGTATGAGATGCCTCTCCTCTGTGCTCCCCCCGGACTCCAGAGCTAATGACTGATGCAGAGAGAAGCCAATGAAGCCAGGAAAAATGCAAGTATGAAAAAAACAATGGCTGCAAGAGTTTTGTGCTGCACTTTCCCTCATGATTTAGTATGCCTGTTGAGATGCCCATCCATGTTTGAACAGATTTAATCAATCAATATGATATTCACACCTGTAATTGTCCAGCACTTTTCCTCATATGGGCCAACGTTTCAGGGTGAAACTCCTTTTCTAACCTAGACATCCCACTGAAGCTCACAGAACCTGCTAAAACTGCAAACTGTATTTTGGTTATTATGATTTACAACTGTTTGGCAGTGAAATGTAGGCATTTAATGCTCAGTTAAAACACACAGTGCACACAAAATTTTACTAATTCACATACTGTTTGATAGTTCACCTAAAACTGAGTATTCATCGTTTACTCATGTCTTTCCAATCCATGTGATGTTTTTTTAACACAAAAGAAGCAGAATGTCCACGCAGGGGCGTCATGCAAGCCAAAATTCTGGGGGGGGGGGCACAATCTGAGACGTTGCAATTGTTTTCTGACGGGTGATATGGATCATGTTAGGAGGGGTCAGGGGGTTTCTCCCCTTGAACATTTTAAAATTCTGGCTGCTAAACATACCATTTCAATGCAGTTTGGGAGGGACAGAAATACCTTAACGGAGCTAGCAGCAACCATCCTCTATCTGAGGACTAAGTTAAAGTATCTATTTTGTAAGTTTATGTAAAAGACAGGTTGATGAAAGAACTGTAAGCTCAAATTCAAAAGCTTTTGAAGTCTACTTCATTAAAGCATGTTTACACACACTTACTGTACACTTAGGCCTACTACACATGATTTTAAAAACAGTACCATTGTAGTTTTTATGTTGTGATTTTAAATTGTATGTGACCTAAGAACGATCACATTAAAGGTACATAAAGGTGCTGAGGTCTGACTTTGTGGTGATCTGAAATTAAGTTATTTTAATATTAATATGTGATGAAGAGAAACATCAAGTTGATGCCTTGATAACGTTAGGTTGGATTTTGCAGTTAGCCAACAACAAATTTAACACCCTCGTTTCTATGAAACTGAAAACAATTGAACCAGCTGGAGACTTTGACACAAGACAAAACAGTACAAATGTTTCAAAACCGATCAGATAACGTTACTATGGCTTATTGGCTTTGTATGGCAGGCAGTAACGTTAGCCAACTAGTTTACGGTTAGACAAGGCTAGCTATCAATAACGTTACACTGACACAACTTAAGTTAATGCTCTGAATTCGCAGATAATATCAAATCCATAACTTTTTGATCAAGTTAAAATTTCCAGGTCAACCACAAATAATCCCACTACCTTTTAATTTCATCCAATAACTAATTCAATGCCGATTTGTTGCTTTGCCCACTTATCACTTCAAGACCATCTGTAAAACATTGCCAGCTCAGCGTGCGAGACGAGTGAGTTGCTTGAACATACACAGCAAAGATTCTAGAGCGCTCTAGATTTGATATACACAGACACCATATTAGGAAAAAGGGGCGGACTGATGCTGACCGATTTATTACACATCCAGAAGAATACATTTGAGTCGTTATAGGCTCTGGTAATTATGGAGCATAATAGGAATAAAGTTGTGACAAAAACATTATCAGGGAGGAAAAATCTGAGGGGGCACGTGCCTCACTTTGAATGGGCATGACGCCACTTCTTCATTCATCACTGGAAAAAAATGAGTCAAAAAGCAGTCCAAACAACTTAAGCAATACATTACAAGTATTATGATACCAAACAATAGATTTGTGTGAGGAACAGGCAGTGGTGAAAAGTATTTGAGTAAATGTAATTAGTTACTGTACTTGAGTACCTTTTTGGCTACTCTGTTGTTTTACTGAGTATCAAAGATATTAGCAACTATCTATTTGACTACAATTCTGAATAATAATATGTACACTTTACTCCAATTCATTTGTGATAAGTAAAGCAATTACTCATTACAGCCTACATGGCTCCTAACTTTTTCTGCAGCAGTTTATTTCTGCTACACAATAAGTGATATCGCCATCTACTGAAGGTACTATATGTTGTGTGTTTGTCAACAAGGCAACTTTACGCGAATGAGAGTGCTTTAAGTCAAGTCACCTTCATTTATATAATGCTTTTAACAATATAGATTGTTTCAAAGCAGCTTTACGGTGATTGTAAACCGATAGTTTTGGCTTTACAGCAGCTCTAGAATAAAGTTATTGTCCAGCTAAAGTTAGTCTATTATATTGCTATCTGTTATATTGAAGAGACCTTGGTTAAGATATTGGTTTTGCCTGATGCCCTTTTTGTGCACTTGAGCTTAACTAGGACTTGACTGTTTGTATATGTTTAAGAGGCTTTTGTGTCGACCTTGATTTATTGCAATATTGAAGTGTTCAGTTTTATTTTTATTTTTAGAAAATAAACATTTGTTTTCTTTCCTCACAAATCAACTGTTTCTTGTTTTTCACTGGCATGTCTCTTGGGTGTTGAGGACTAGTGCATCTTTGAGCCTATATTCAGTATGAGTAAAATACTTAAGTACTGTTAAAATCAAGATACTTTGAAATCAGACTTTGCTCAAGTCGTATAATTGTCTTGTCAAATCGTATCAAGTCTGGTAATTGAGTCATTTTTGCTGTAAGGGATCTGTTTTTACTCAAGTATGGTTCAGGTACTCTTTACACCTCTGGGAACAGAATGAAATTTAAGCCATTATTCACTAAAAAAATCAAGTTTTAATTTGCACTTGACCCCTCATGGTTGGCCACTAGAGTTTGGCATCATAGACAGTAAAACTGTTGCTGTGTTTAAAAGTGCAAATTAAATTTGAGAGCGAAAAACGAAAAAAAATTTCAGTAAATAACGAATTTTGTTTGTTTATCACACAAGGTATCATTTGACCTCAGAAGACTTGGATGATTAATGCTTTTATGTTTCTTTTCTGTTGTTTTATTCTAGCTTCACTGCCCCTGTCCCTTTTGTAATATGGAAAAGAACAGTATTAACATTCTGCTAAACTTGAAAATATGAATTTGGAACAACAGAATGGTAAGTAAACAATAACAGAATTGTTTCTGGACGATGCATTCCTTTGAGTCGGTTTCTTATGAATGCTATAATATGGCTAAAGTTCTCCTGTGGGTTTTAATATTTCCATATTCTGAAGCATAAAAGAATATTTTGGCCAAGAATCTCTCTTTGATGTGATTTATACCTCAGGATTAAAGTAAATCCCTCTAAAGGATCCTTTTGAATTCCAGGGGTTGCGAGCATTCTTGTCAAGTCAAAAATACAAGCTCTCCTGCACATGATGAACTCATCTCTAGATCTGGTTCCTGATAGAGACCCAGTGTCATGCAAGGCACTCCGGTGACGGTGGCGTAAAAGTAGGAATACCGTCAACACTTGGGATTATGAAAAGGACACTTTCAACAGCACTGGCAAAACATTTTTTTTTCTTCTCAGTATTTATAGCCCACACTAGCCTCAGGCCCCGTTTACACGTACATGGTTATTTTGAAAAATGGAGACATTTCGCTTCGTTTGTGCCCTTCGTTTACACGCAAATGAAGAATTCGCCTTTGAAAACGATTCTTTCTAAAAACTCTGGCCAGAGTGGAGATTTTGGAAACCTTCGTTTGCACGTTTGCATGTAAACTGAGAAAAACTGAGTTTTAGGCAGCCAACGTCACAGTATGCGTCAGAACTTGCACCTGCGTCAAAAGTGCGACCTTGCGAATCGATTCATTCGATTAGCTAACGTGGGCTTGAGTCTCTCATTACCCTGCCACCTACAGGTTTGGCATGCTCTTGACGGCATATACACAGGTACGTGTAAACGAACAGTTGACAGGTGTGCACAATGTTATTTTTTAAATCGTAGACGGTGAAATGTCCACGTGTAAATGTAGCCTCAGAGCCGATACCATTCTGTGGTCTAAAGGTACCGAACAGGTGGTGCTTATTGAGCAGTACCCTGGGAAGAGAGGATGGAGGCACATAAGTCCAAGCTAAAGAAATATCAGGCTATTATCTTTGAGAGCCAACTTAATGGATGGAAGTTTTGGAATCTGTCGAGTTTTGCCAAGATTGAAGTTATGAGTGTGTGTGTATACAGTTGGCTTTGTGCGGTCAACAGTGTTACTGGTGTTACATGGTGTTTGACCATACACCGATGACATAATTTGCCAACCACACGCACTGTCGTTTTGCATTTTTAAAAAAAAAATCAATTTAGTTCAGTTGGATAGCTGATGCTACAGTTGTAAAGTGAGTCGCGTCGAGAAGCAGCGCAAAGCCGCAGGAGTCGCGCGTCGAGAAGCAGCGCAGAGCCGCAGGAGTCGCGCGTCGAGAGTGAGGTGCGTTGAGAAGCAGCGCAGAGCCGCAGGAGTCGCGTGTCGAGAAGCAGCGCAGAGCCGCAGGAGTCGCGCGTCGAGAGTGAGGTGCGTTGAGAAGCAGCGCAGAGCCGCAGGAGTCGCGCGTCGAGAAGCAGCGCAGAGCCGCAGGAGTCGCGCGTTGAGAGTGAGGTGCGTTGAGAAGCAGCGCAGAGCCGCAGGAGTCGCGTGTCGAGAAGCAGCGCAAAGCCGCAGGAGTCGCGCGTCGAGAGTGAGGTGCGTTGAGAAGCAGCGCAGAGCCGCAGGAGTCGCGCGTCGAGAGTGAGGTGCGTTGAGAAGCAGCGCAGAGCCGCAAGAGTCGCGTGTCGAGAAGCAGCGCAGAGCCGCAGGAGTCGCGTGTTGAGAAGCAGAGCCGCAGGAGTCGCGCGTCAAGAAGCAGAGCCGCAGGAGTCGCGCGTCGAGAAGCAGCGCAGAGCCGCAGGAGTCGCGTGTCGAGAGTGAGGCATGGCGAGAAGCAGTGCAGAGCCGCAGGAGTTGCACGTCGAGAGTGAGGTGCGTCGAGAAGCAGCGCAGAGCTGCAGGAGTCGCGTGTCGAGAGTGAAGCGCGTTGAGAAGCAGCGCAGAGCCGCGTGGCGAGAGTGAGGCGCGTCGAGAAGCAGCGCAGAGCCGCAGGAGTCGCGTGTCGAGAGTGAGGCACGTCGAGAAGCAGCGCAGAGCCGCTGGAGTCGCGCGTCGAGAAGCAGCGCAGAGCCGCAGGAGTCAAGTGTCGAGAGTGAGGCGTGTCGAGAAGCAGCGCAGAGCCGCGTGTCGAGAGTGAGGCGCGTCGAGAAGCAGCGCAGAGCCGCAGGAGTCGCGTGTCGAGAGTGAGGCGCGTCGAGAAGCAGCGCAGAGCCGCAGGAGTCGCGTGTCGAGAGCGAGGCACGTCGAGAAGCAGCGCAGAGCCGCTGGAGTCGCGGCGAGAAGCAGCGCAGAGCCGCAGGAGTCGCGTGTCGAGAGCGAGGCACGTCGAGAAGCAGCGCAGAGCCGCAGGAGTCGCGTCGAGAAGCAGCGCAGAGCCGCAGGAGTCGCGTGTCGAGAGTGAGGCGCGTCGAGAAGCAGCGCAGAGCCGCAGGAGTCGCGTGTCGAGAGCGAGGCACGTCGAGAAGCAGCGCAGAGCCGCTGGAGTCGCGGCGAGAAGCAGCGCAGAGCCGCAGGAGTCGCGTGTCGAGAGCGAGGCACGTCGAGAAGCAGCGCAGAGCCGCTGGAGTCGCGGCGAGAAGCAGCGCAGAGCCGCAGGAGTCGCGTGTCGAGAGTGAGGCGCGGCGAGAAGCAGTGCAGAGCCGCAGGAGTCGCGTGCCGAGAGTGAGGCACATCGAGAAGCAGCGCAGAGCCGCAGAAGTCGCGCGTCGAGAAGCAGCGCAGAGCCGCGTTTACACAGGGGGCGTTTACACTGAACTCTCACAGCAGCCAATCACAGCAGTGGGCGTTTACACTGAACTCTCACAGCAGCCAATCACAGCAGTGGGCGTTTACACTGAACTCTCACAGCAGCCAATCACAGAAGAGGGGGCGTTTACACTGAAGTCTCATACCAGCCAATCACAGCAGTGGGCGTTTACACTGAACCCTCACAGCAGACACAACCCTTTAAACAGAGCGTTCAAATCAGAGAAATCAGAGTAGGAAATTTGCCTTTTATTTCTAAATTATGACCATTTTTGATGTAAAAAATCATACTAACATTATAAGTGCATCCCAGGAAACAATAAAAATAAATAAAAATAATAAAATAATGCAGGTCATGACCCCTTTAATTAGTATGTTTGTGTGTCATACAAGTAGTGACAGTGTGACACACCCTTAAGGCTGGTTTTCTGTTGAAGAACAACTATCAACTAGGCTAGGTTTTATCTACTGGCCCCTAGTAATTAGTAATAGAAGTAGGAAAATATTTTAGTAGAGAACTTTTCAAATTATATGATGAAAAGGGGTAGAAACAAAGCAATTGAGTAAGAAACATCCAAAAATTATGATGATTTATCAATGATATCTTTATCAAAATAACCTCTGATTTACACATCCAACCATGCAAATCTCTTTCTAAATAGTTGCTCTACACTCTTAAAGACTCTTCTTGCAGCACCCTCACAGAAAACTTTAAAACATTATGTAGTATGTTTATTAAGCCACCCCTGCTGAAGAAAAAACACTGCTTTGCTGGTCATGTTTGAGGCCTGTTTGGGAGGCTGGTTTTGGTTTGCTGTTCACCAGCATGGGAAGCAGGAGTGCTGATGGACCAGCTACACCAGCCCAGTTTAGCTTGAGAACAGTGTGACTAAACTGATCCACCAGCTAGACCAGTATAAACCAGCCATGAACAACAGGGAATGCTGCTTTATGCTGGATTGTTCAGCAGAGACTTCCCTTAAGAAAAGTGGTTTTCGGTCCACATCAGGCTTTGAAATGAACACACTAAAGACACTAAAAAAATGTTTTTGTGCAAAAGTCTTAGACATTTACTGTATGCCTAGGGAGTGAGAACAGGTTAAAAATATGACCTCTTTTCTCCTAACCAGTGTTCCCAGTTTACAAAATCTGCTCCTCATTTTGTAGGCAAAACATGACAAACACATGACAATGCTGACAAACAGCACTTTGAACATTTGTTCTACTGATATTCTGCCTTTTTTTAATGATTATATAGTGATCACATAGAACCCAACCTGCTGAGAGGGGTAAAGAAGCACACAACAGGTTTTTGACAGGAGTGCAGTGCTCAAGATTAGCCATATGGTGGCAGCAGAGGCAATCTCACTGAGTTCATCTCATGCCATGAGCTTTTTGGCTTATTAACTCACATGCTAATCAAAAGTGCCATGGATTAATTCCAGCAGTTCCTGTTTTGCAAAGCTCCAGAATCGCCCTGCGGTGAATGAACTCTGGAGATGCAGTAGAATTATTAGCATATGGAAAACAAATGACTCCTGACTGATTATGTGATGAATGGCATGACCTGTAAGCGATTGTAGTGAGATTAGTTAATTTAATAGTGTGATAAATGAATGTGTATTGGGCATGCCTCCACCAGGCTCTGCTCACTCTCCCTGGACGTTTAATCACAACCGAGAACTGCATATATACCCACCACTGACACACAATATATTCATCGGTCAATGCATCATTATAATTGTGTTTGGGACATGGCTTTTAAAGATGAGACTTGTTTTTGCAATCAGGCACTCAAAAGTTATATAAAATTTGAATTTAGATTTATCGGCCAATACATCAGTTGTGTCCCTACGGACATAAGTTACAGACTGCACTTCTTCCCGCAGGAGCATTCCTTACTTCTTCTGTTGTCATGCGTTTTTCTCTTACCTGTTGACTCACCTGTATCTCAGACTTTGATGACTGTTGACTTTGATACAACATTACAGACTGTATGTTTGATCACTTAACAGACCAAAAAAGCCAGAAATATTCAGTACCTGCATGTTGCAAGTATTCAGTCTCTTTTACATACATAAGGTGCCTTTTTGTTCTAGTTATTTGCGTTGCGTCTGAAATCCAACACTTCTCTACTATAAGGTATGTGAAAAACCGTTTCAGGATGACCTACAACTTCCGGCAAGATTCCAAAGATTATTAGGGATGCACTATTTATGGGGCACAATATCGGTATCAGCCAATATATGTTCAATTTAATGTTATCGTTATCGGCCCAATAAGACAATTTGGCCGATACATATTAAAGCCGATACATAATGGATTGTTTCCATCAGTTGAGACGCTTGAGATGTGCACTGTTCATCATGATGGTTTTGAATTGCCTGAGTCTGTAATTTCGGCTGCATAAAAAAGTTATAATGAGAACATAATTATTACTGTGTTTGGGACATGGCTTTTAATGATGAGATTTTTGTTTTTGTAATCAGGCACTCAAAAGTTATATAAAATTTGGATTTAGATTTATCTGCCAATATATCGGTTATCGGCTTTCAAATGTAAAGATTTATCGGTTATCGTTTCGGTCAAAATTTTTATATCGGTGCATCACTAGTTATTATTATTATTATTAAGGTAGCTAGATATAAAATATAGAAACCGTTTTACTATCTTTAATCTGCTCAGATAGTCTTTACTCCGCCATGACAGCAGTTGAAGTAGAAGACTAGCACCCTTGTGGTAATGCTGAGAATGTAACACATCCCAGGGTTGCGTAATGAATTGCGTCGACACATTTCTGAATGCAATAACGTGTGAAATCATGCTTGGACAGCTAGAGGTGTTTGCGTTCCCATACTTGTATGAATTATTATTTGGGCCTGAGCGTTGCATGGACTGCATGAACTTTGCAGACACTGCACAAGAAACAATGTTCAACCCAGATTGTAAAAGTGGGAAATATAACCCTGCTGTTCTCGTGGATCACTCGGGACAGGCCAAATGACCCGCAGGCCCATGCTAGCATGTTTTGGGAGCCTTCAGTGGACCATTGTGGCCAGCTGTAAGCTGCTGTCGTCCCGTGCCAGGCTCTCGATTGAAGCCTTTGGCTCTGTGTGCCAAGAATCACAACTGATGGAATGCCTCGCTGGAACGGCCCGCTCTTCCATTCCTCTCTGAGTGACCATAAAAGGCTGAGAGGATCGTTCAAAAGAAAGAAGGAAAAGGTTCAAAGCCATTTCTTGTAATCTAAGGTAAGATGAACAAAGGTTTGACGGAGGCTCACTTCCGAACACGTCATGTGAGAGATTTAACACGGTTAGAGCTGAAAGGTCACAAAATGTAGGAATGCAGCTTTTATGTGGTGTTTTGGTCATGAGAAAGGTGGCTGAGAAGTATAATAGAGTATAATACATTCAAAATCCATTTAAAGCAATTTAGACATTTAACTGAGCAGAATTTTAATTTGCCTTATATATGATGAATTTTGTGTCATTGATTGTTAGTTAATTACTGTGAAGCTGATTTTAAACGATCTGTATTGTAAGCACTACGTAAATAAAGCTTGTTTTCTTTTTAAGCTTTTTGTGAACCTATAAAAATGATCAATTAATTAAATTCAGTGGATTACTTGCATTGATGTAGTCAGATACTTTATTTCAGCTGCCTTCTCAATCTTTTGTGGCAGCAAAAGTGTTTTTAATGCGTGTGTTTCAAAATGATCTCTTAATTTTCAGCAGAATGATTAAAACTGACGCTCTCCATGTTTTGTGTGATTGGCTGTTTGCTGCTGATGTGACACTTTCATTTGCACAAGCTCCATAGTTAAACTCAAACTGTGAGTTGTCAGAGAATGTTTAGCTAGCGATGTAAACCTGATCTAAACCGGGTTGCATTTATTTGGTTTACTCTGAAACTCAGACTTTGTTCTACTAGCTTCATGCAACAGGCCACTCTGGTTCTTGAGGAGAACTGACTTCATACATCCACTTAAAATCTCCAAAACACCACTTGATTCAAACACATTTGACTTAATCCAATCATTCAGTTATAAGACTTCGGACGAGAAAAGTGACATTAGTAAAGAAAAATTTTCATTTCAGAATGTACAGACACTTGCTTTAATTTTTTTTTAATCTAATGCAATTACAATGCATTTTAGGCATTGTTGAGTGTGACTGAAATGTGTGTGACTCTACATACAGTAGGTAGATATTCATTTTCACACCTTTTTCATATTTCTTGTTGTATTTTTATATTTTATTTTTGCATATTGATGCGGCCAATGAATGAAGCAAATAAATGTAACCCGGTTTAGATCAGGTTCAGCAGGTTCACATCGCATGAAACACAGAGAGAGCGTCCGTTTGATTCATTCTGCTGAAGACTAAGAGACCATTATGAAAAACATCATGAATTCATGATGCGGCTGTGATGCAGATGTCTGTGTGATGAAACGGGTCTCTTCAGTTTATTGTGAAGAGACGGACAAAAGCGCCATCTGGAGGACAACATTATACAATACAATCGACGCTGTAAGCCAACCTGGAAAGTTGCATTCAGTGAATTGATGACTATATATCATGTGGTTGTCTTAAGCAACAGACACTGAATTCAAGGTTTACACTTGGTTCACATCTCACATATTAGTAAGACACTAAAGGCACCCAATCCCATGACTGCCAGTGGCCTAACTTACATGATGCTTGTTGATGGGGAGAGGAGTGCTATCAGTGATTACACTTACACATTTTCCAATGCTAATTGAAATATCCACAGACACTGAAGGAGGAAAACAAGCCATACTAGGAATCAGACTATCATAGAGACTTGGTTTGACCACCTAACAACCAGCAAGAAGCACCTAATGTCCTAGAAACACAATCAAGAGGACCACCGGCGTCAGATGTTGGTCTTTCTCACTGAAGTTAATTGAAAAACTACAAAATACGAGAGCCCAACAACATGTTATGTTTCCACACTGTTGTTATTCTTACTGTTTCAATCTTTGATTGAGTTTGCCATTTCATTTGATAGAGAGTGTTGCAGTATATAAATAAATAACCACATAATGTCTTTAGGGGTCGTTAGTTTTCTTATTATTATTCAACCGTTTGAGGGAAAGTAATGAAATTTGGCACACAGATAGAGGACAGTCTCAACATTAACCACAGCGATTTTGGAGTCTCTATCTCAATCCCTCTAGCGCCACCAACTGTCCAAAGTTGCACTTACATTTACGCTAATCCATTTTGAACTGAAAGGGCTAGAAACAAAGTGCTCCTGCCTGCTGTGAGTTTGTTTGCGTCGAGGCTGTAAGCTCTAAGGCTCGTATTAGCTTTGTATTTCTTTCTGTTTTGAACCATCATTTACTATCATTTCTAGTTGTTTATATTACTAAATACAGTTTACCCACCATCTCAGATTAACCTTACTTCGCTAGCTTCCGTTATTGTTAGCACAGCACGCTAGTGTTAACGCGTCACCCGCGCTCATTTATTTATTATTTATTTTCTCTCGCGCGCCCGCGCCTTTGAGTTCATAAAAGCTCAGGTAAGTAAGAATCAGTCAACACAAACGGTGAGTAATGTCTTGTCCTGTTATTGTCACCTGTGTCACATGTCATATGTTTAGTATAGCCTTCTCCGATGGCAATATAGGATTTATTTGTGATAAATGCAAGGAGACAGTCAGGCTGACGGAGAAGATTTCAGAGCTAGAGACACACATCCAAACTTTAATTGAGGATAGTAAGGATAGTACTAGAGCTTTAGATACTTTTTTGGATGCGCCTAGCATAGTGAACTCTGTACATGATTCGGTTCCGGCTGAAGTAGAGCCCACGCAGCAGGGCAGATGGGTGACCGTGAGAGATCGCTCTAGTCGCGGATTAAAAACCACTCTTCTGTTCCGATTACCATAACAAATCGATTTGCCCCACTCAGTGAAACACCCACTGAGAATTCTGTTGATTGTGCCCTGGTAATTGGTGATTCGATCACACGGAACGTGAAAATAGAGACACCAGCCACCATAGTCACATGTTTGCCGGGAGCCAGAGCGCCTGACATCAAAGCAAATTTACAAGTGCTGGCTAATGCTAATCGTAAATTCTCTAAGATCATTATTCATGTCGGCACTAATGATGTTCGACTCCGCCAGTCGGAGATCACCAAAATTAATATTAAAGAGGTGTGTAAACTCGCAAGTACAATGTCAGGCACTGTAATTTTCTCTGGCCCCCTTCCTGTTCGCAGGAGTGATGAGATAGTTATCAGATTGGCCTCATTCAATGGTTGGTTGTCTAAGTGGTGTCCGTTGAATAATATAGAATTCATAGACAATTGGAAAAGTTTTTGGGGCAAGCCTGACCTGTTGAAAAGAGATGGTGTTCATCCCTCCTGGGATGGTGCTGCTCTTCTCTCTAGTAATATGGCACATAGTCTTAGAGCTAAAACATGAAAATCTGGGGCTCAGGTCAGGAAGCAGACAGACTGGCTAAACCGACCGTCTGCTAGCGGCCTCGCGTCACCAAGGTCAGATAAATCCCATCACATAGAGCCTCTTTCACCTAGATATCATCATATAGAGACTCTGTCTGTTCCCTGAATTTGGAAATCCAAAAAACGTCAGGTAAAAAATTTAATTGATGTTCAACAAATAAAAAACTGATATAACACAGATGAACAAATGATAAAGCTTGGGTTGCTGATTATTCGATCCCTTACTTCAAAATCGCTCATAGTTAATGATATGATTTCAGATTATAATCTAGATGTGCTGTGTTTGACAGAAACCTGGCTAAAACCAAACGATTACATTACTTTAAATGCGCCAACCCCACAAGATTACTGTTATAAACATGAACCTCGTCTAAAACGCAAAGGGGGAGGTGTTGCTGTAATTTATAGTAATATTTTCAAAACCACTAAGAAATCTATTTTTAAATATACTTCTTTTGAAGTGTTGGTGCTTAATGTAAATATATATAGTGTAAACGATAAATCACGTTTGAGATTTCTGCTGGCTACTGTATACAGGCCACCAGGGCACCATAAAGATTTTATCAAAGAATTTGCGGACTTTCTATCAGAATTAGTATTGGCTAACGATAAAGTACTAATTGTTGGTGATTTTAATATACATGTAGATAATGCACTTAAAGACATTGTAAACTCAATTGGAGTTAGACAACACGTGTCAGGACCCACTCACTGTCGTAATCATACTCTAGATCTAATACTATCACATGGAATAGATGTTGATGTTATGTTATAAATATGTTAGTCCTATAACTTCTGCCACTAAAGATTGCTTTATCAATAATCTTCCTAATCAGTTTCATCATCTCAGCATCCCGGATAGCTTAGAAGAACTTGATATTGCAACAGAAACTTTTAACTCTCTCTTTTCCAGCACTTTAGACGCAGTAGCTCCGTTGCGCTTAAAGAAGATTAAAGAAAAGAGTCCAACGCCGTGGTACAACGAGCACACTCAGGCCCTTAAGAGAACAGCCAGAAAAATGGAGCGCAACTGGAAGAAAACAAAACTAGAGGTATTTCGGATTTCATGGAAAGAGAGCTCGATTGCTTACAGAGAGGCTTTAAAAGCTGCTAGATCTGCTTATTTTTCAACCCTATTAGAAGAAAATAAACATAATCCTAGGTATTTATTTGAAACAGTGGCTAAACTAACGAAAAAGAAAGCTTCAAGCACAGAAGTTTCCAAGCAACACAGCAGTAATGACTTTATGAACTTCTTCACTTATAAGATTGATAATATCAGGGACAAAATTATAACTATGCAACCGTCTACTACAGTATCGCATCAGGGAGTGCATTGTAGTCTCCCTGAGGAAAAATTTTTATTCATTTGTTGCTATAGGAGAGGAAGAATTCTGCAAACTCGTTAATTCATCTAAATCGACAACTTGTATGTTAGACCCTATACCGACTAAGCTATTGAAAGAGATGCTTCCAGAGATCATAGATCCTCTTCTTAATATCATTAATTCATCTTTGTCTCTAGGATACGTACCAAAAACCTTTAAGCTGGCTATGATAAAACCGCTTGTTAAAAAAACGCAACTTGATCCTTGCGAGGATTTTCAGTCAGGATTTAGACCGCACCATAGTACTGAGACAGCTCTCATTAGAGTTACAAATGATTTACTTTTATCATCCGATTGTGGTTGTATCTCCCTATTAGTGTTACTTGATCTTAGTGCTGCATTTGACACAATTAACCACAACATTCTTTTAAATAGACTAGAAAACTATGTTGGCATTAGTGGAATTGCACTAGCATGGTTTAAATATTACTTATCTGACCGTTATCAGTTTGTAGCAGTAAATGAAGAGATGTCTTATCGATCACAAGTTCAGTATGGCGTACCACAAGGCTCAGTAATAGGACCGCTGCTGTTCACTCTGTACATGCTACCATTAGGACATATCATTAGGAAACATGGAATTAGCTTTCATTGTTATGCCGATGATACTCAGCTGTATATTTCTTCCAAACCTAACGAAACTTACCAATTCACAAAATTAACGGAATGCATAGCTGATTTAAAAAATTGGATGACTAGTAATTTCCTACAACTAAACTCTGAAAAAACAGAGATTCTAATTATTGGACAAAAAACGTCCACACGTAATAACCTAGAATACTGTCTAACACTTGATGGCTGCTCTGTTAAGTCTTCGTCGTCGGTTAGGAACCTGGGTGTGGTCTTTGATAGCAATCTTTCATTTGAAAGTCACGTGTCTAGTATCTGTAAAACCGCATTTTTCCATCTTAAAAATATATCTAAATTACGACATATGCTCTCATTAACAAATGCTGAACAATTAGTTCATGCTTTCATGACATTAAGACTAGATTATTGTAATGCTCTACTGGGTGGTTGCCCTGCACGCTTAATAAATAAACTACAGCTGGTCCAAAACGCTGCAGCTCAAGTTCTTACTAGAACCAGGAAATATGACCATATTAGCCCGGTTCTGTCAACACTGCATTGGCTGCCTATTAAACATCGTATAAATTTTAAAATATTGTTGATTACTTACAAAGCACTAAATGGTTTAGCTCCACAGTACTTGAACGAGCTCTTAACGCATTATAGTCCTTCACGTCTATTGCGATCTCAAAATTCGGGCCAGTTGATAATACCTAGAATATCAAAATCGACTGCTGGCGGTAGATCCTTTTCCTATTTAGCACCAAAACTTTGGAACAGTCTTCCTACCATTGTCCGGGAAGCAGACACACTCTGTCAGTTCAAAGCTAGACTAAAAACACATCTCTTTGACCTAGCATACACATAATATATTATAGACTTCTATAATTCAATGTTAGGCTGCATAGATTAGGTCAGCCGGAACTGGGAACACTTCCCTTAAATCCTGATGTACTCGTTACATCATCATAAGAAGAATGGCATCTACGCTAATTTTAGTGTCTTTGTTTATCCCGAGGTTTTCCCGCAGCCTACCGGATCCAGGCCGTATCCAGATCTGACTAGGAGCTTTGCCTGGACCCGATGACAACGCAGTGCTGAAGTGCCAACTAGCCTCTCCCTATGGAGGATACCTTTCCCACTCTACAGATAAAACGTTGTGAATCCGGTTCGCGTACCCACCCCGAAGTGATAAAATAAAACAAAATTCTGTATCAAATTACAGTTACTGTAAATCCGGCCTCTAGTTCATAAACGCCAGAGGAGAACTGGCCCCCGACTGAGCCTGGGTTCTCCCAAGGTTTTTTTTTCTCTCCATTAGGTCACCTGATGGAGTTTTAGGACACCAGTAGGTCACCTGATGGAGTTTTAGGACACCAGTAGGTCACTTGATGGAGATTTTCGGTTCCTTGCCACTGTTGCCTTTGGCTTGCTCAATTGGGGATATTCAAATTAATTAACCAAGCATTAATACCATTGATCAGTCCTACCAAACGTGGATGTTTTTTCACTAAGAAACAAACATTATGTTATTTGATTGATATTGTGAAGCTGCTTTGATGCAATTTATATTGTGAAAAGCGCTATATAAATACACTTGACTTGACTTGACTTGACTTGTGTTGCTTTTTCAAAAGCATGTTATAAGCGACTCAAACTTGCAGTGCTTTCAGATGGACCAGCATTTACTACTGCCATCAGTCACTAACAAGCTCTGCATAACAAATAATCGCATGCATCCTTTGCGATATCATAATCGCTATAAACCAAATTGGTTAAAGATTCATGATTCATGATTTCATGTTAATTGGGATTAATCGTGCTGCCCTTAATTCTATTTTGTATTCTACCCGGGAACCCATCCCATTCACTATCTGTCTCGATTATTCTTAGTTTCAACCTCATGGACTTTTAGTTTGTGTCCTTCAGTCACATGTCTCATTTGTTCTCAGTTTCCCACCACTTATTTGTCTCCAAGGTTACTCATTGTTACTCATCAGTTCCCTCATTTGTATCACCTGTGTTAATCCAATCATCTTTGTATTCACTTAGTATATATATATATATATCCTTCCTCACAGAAACACACACACACGTCAGGAGAATGGATGAACTGTGTCCAAAGCTTGATCACACTCTGCGGTTTCACACAGCATTCAGGACATTAGTGTAAGACAACATAAAGGTTCATGCTGAATCCTTGACCAAAACCATGCCAGGGAAAGTTTCAGGATCGTGCAAACAAACTTCACCAGCGTGTTTGCACAGATGTTCGCCTCAGGTAGCCACACGCTCTTTTACACTGTACGCCTGAGTCACTGACTGATACATCTGAAAATGTCCCCTTAAAGTCTGAGGATATCTGAGGTAATAGAAGAAAAGGACACGGTAAAGCTGTGTATCTGTTGAACTTCACCTGATACTGGCCAAACACACCGTCGGCTGTTGAGGAGAGTAGTGCCTTTCCCGACCTAAAGATAAATCCTCAATCTGTGAATCCTAGATCCATGCGGACAGGCCTGTGGGACATCTGGAAACATATTCAGCATGATTGATTTCCATCTCTCTTAATTGCAGGCCTATTAGTCGTGGTTATCATTGTGTTCATGTGCCGGTAAATTTGTTTTCCCGGTGGGTATAACCATGAATGACTGCTATGGCTGAAAAGGTTGCTGAAACACTGGTGCAGGAAGTCTGAAATATCTTAACCAGACTGATAGTGATCAAGGGACACATTTAGCTGGCAAAGCTTGTAAAACTGTAATACAACAGCTGGGTATGAAGCAAAAATTCACATTTATTCAAGTGCTAATGCATCTGAGTCTCAAAATAGACTACAGAGAGCAGGATTGATCATGTTTTGCCAGTATTTTCAAACGTAATTCAATAAATCCTCGTAAAATCCCATTCGGCTGACAATTGTGTCTTTCACATGACGCCCATCTGACATCAGGAGACCTCGGCTGTATTATCTTAAAGTCACCATGAAATCAAAATGGACAACCATCAAATCAATTCCCCAGGACAAAATCAAGCTCCGCCCTTTATTTGATCTTGTTCCAGAAGCCGTTTCACGCTCATAGACGTCACAATAGACCAGCGCAACTGCTGTTTCATGCCGACTTAAAGATCAACGGTGGAAATCTAGAAAGCATTCATGGAAATCATAAATATCTGGTCACAGGATTAAATTGACAAATTCCTAAAATTAACCCTGAAGCAATTTATGCAATTTAACATTTTAATGTCAGCAATTCTAATAAGCAATGACATTTTCCTTTCTAAACATGTTTTGTGTAATGCTATAGTGTTGATGATCAGTGAAAATGTCTACTATTGTCCTTCATTTAGTAACGATGGGTCCAGTTGTTCAAAAAGTTTCATTTGGATCAGAATGATCAAGATTTGGAAATCCCATATTTTGCTATCCAGGATCAGGTAATCCATCTTAGAAAAGCAAAAAGGATTGGATCACTCTGATCCAGATACACACCTTTTCAGATTACCGAATCTGGATTAGCAGTGCTCTGAATGGGATCTCATTTCACAAGGCGAATAGCTATATAAAGAAAAACAGTTAGAAGAGTTGATGCGGGGTCACTTAAAATGTTTTTATTTGAAGAGAAAGAAAACAACATAAATGTACAAATAAACAATCGCTTGCATTATCAATCTCTATTAAACAATCAGACCCCTATGGAGGCACTAAAGGGACATGGCGATAGAAAAAAAATATGAAATGGGAGAAAAAATATGTTTTTCATTCAAAAACTGTGTTCATTCACAAAGAGCTCAAGTTTTGAGAGTGAATGCAAAGTCTCGTGGGGAACGCAAAACATTTTCTAGAGAGCGCAAAATAATTAATTCATTTCCCCTCCATCTCATATCTGTCCTCCCATCACCATGTCCCTTCAGAGCCTCCGTATTTTTAGACCAGTTTAAAAGTTTTATTACATGTTTGTTCCTGAAATCCACCTTACTTGCTGGGATCAGTAAATCCTGATTTTGTTTATTAAAGTTTTTACAATCTTACTAAAAAGATTTGGACACAATCTGACGATTTGGTCTAAAAAGCAAAACAAAGATTGGATTTTGTGATTTATACAGTAACTAATGTTAATTATAGGCTATCAGCACATTGTGGCAACTCAAAGTACACTAAAAAAATGCTGATTGTTTAAACCCATGTTTGGGTTAAATATAGACAAACCCAATCCTTGGGTTAAAAATGCTTTATATATATATAAAATTTAAACCAGCGGTTGGGTTGGTTCATATTTGAACCAAACATGGGATGCAACAGTGTAATGGATATTCAAAGCTTATGGGTTCAAATGTTCAGGTCAAATATTGTAATTGTGGGAAGCGTATAATCTGTCAGAGAACAAACAGAAGCAGATTGTGGATTTATGTATTATTTGAATGTTGGTAAATCTGCCACTCTTTTTTTTTCTGATGTGTTTGATGTGCAAGCCTGTACTCTAGAATCAATTCCCTCTATTAATGTCTTTAAAACCCTATTACACTCTGCACTGAAATAATGTTACTATTTTTTTTATTTATCTTTCATATTAAGAGTTGTTTAAATTGTGTATCTGTGTTTTTATGTGAAACTTATAAAGCCATCTTGACCATGACTTCCTGGAAGAAGATTTAATCTCAATGGGTCCTTGGAAAATATAAAATATAACAAACTAAAACCCGTCTCTATCGCGCCCTCTCCCGGCCGCCCGTGAATCGCACGCGTCTCTATCGCGCCCTCTCCCGGCCGCCCGTGAATCGCACGCGTCTCTATCGCGCCCTCTCCCTGCCGCTCGTGAATCGCACGCGTCTCTATCGCGCCCTCTCCCGGCCGCCCGTGAATCGCACGCGTCTCTATCGCGCCCTCTCCCTGCCGCTCGTGAATCTCACGCGTCTCTATCGCGCCTTCTCCCGGCCGCCCGTGAATCGCACGCGTCTCTATCGCGCCCTCTCCCGGCCGCCCGTGAATCGCACGCGTCTCTATCGCGCCCTCTCCCTGCCGCTCGTGAATCTCACGCGTCTCTATCGCGCCTTCTCCCGGCCGCCCGTGAATCGCACGCGTCTCTATCGCGCCCTCTCCCTGCCGCTCGTGAATCTCACGCGTCTCTATCGCGCCCTCTCCCGGCCGCCCGTGAATCGCACGCGTCTCTATCGCGCCCTCTCCCTGCCGCTCGTGAATCGCACGCGTCTCTCTCGCGGCCTCTCGCGGCGGCGCGTCGCACTGCAAGAGTTTAACTCTTTCCTCTCCTGCTGTTTGTGTCCTCAGAGGAAGATGGCGACCAGAGTCCTTCAGAGCTCCTGCTCGGGCCTGTATCGGGCTACAAACACGGGCCGGGCGAAGGGACACGTTACTGCTGTTATCAGGTCAGTCACTTTATCTGAATTACACGTTATAAAACTGCGTGATTAGTGATTTAGTGCGCAGATAGCGCGGTTTGACGGGAGTTTGGAAACGCAGGGCGCATTAGTAGCCTAAATGCGCGATTACTCTTGAAGGCATTGAAACATCGAAAACTTCACTCTTTGCTTAATTTTAAAGTGTGTGTTTAAGCAGCTCTGCTGTTATAGTTTGCTGTGTAAATGACAGAGGCGTCTGAGCGTGCGCTGAATCCACTGCTCAAGGTCATAATATAGCTGGACATCACGTGTGTTTTATGATAAACAACATTCAGTATTCATGCACTGGTTAGTGAAAGGTTGTTATAGTTTAACTGATGAATCATACATGCACAATATTAGAAACACATCATTATGACGTCCTGTAATACAACCACAAATACTGACTATTTAAATTGTTGCAATGACATGGAAAAATAAAAATGTGTATGGTTTCATGATGCAAAGTAACATATATGCCTATTGTATCAGTTTAAAGGGATAGTTCACCCAGAAATGAAAATTCTCCAATATTTAACACGTCCTCAAGCCATCATACGCGAATGACTTTCTGCTTTCAGACAAACACAATCAAAGTTATATTAAAAATGTCTTGCTCTTCCAAGCTTTATAATGGGAGCAAATCCATCCATCATAAAAGTAATCCACACTCTGACTCCCAGAGGGTTAATAAAGGCCTTGAGGATGAGTAAATGATGGGGTAGTTGTCACTGTGGGGTGAACTAACCCTTTCCCGAATGCACACATATTGCCCTGTTTCAGGGGTCTGTCGGCCTCTACTAACCGGCATCGAGAGGACAGCTGGTTCAAATCACTGTTTGTGCGCAAGGTGGACCCGAGGAAGGACGCTCACTCCCATCTGTTAGCCAAGAAAGAGGACAACAACTTGTACAAAATACAGTGTAAGCTCTGCTGAATGTTTGCCCGCCGCTGTAAAACATCTTTAAAACAATGCTGACATGATGTGTTCATTGACTCACATATATGTGTTGTGTTGTAGTTCACAACGTGAAGCCCGAGTGTCTCGAGGCGTACAACAAGCTCTGGTGAGTCAGGATTCCTCACGTTGTCAGGTTGTTTGGTGTTAATTACATAAATCAAGCTGTTTGTAACGTCTTATGAGGCAGAATTAGTTTGACTACTGAAGTTCAAGCTAGCAAACGTCCTGCTTTCTATTCCTGTCTGTGATTGGCAGGAGTCCGCTGAAGCCCATTCCTCATTCCTCGAGTGTTTACTGCTCTATAATGCCACACGCAGACCTCGACAAGACTTCAGATGCACTGACCAATCACAACACAAGCGTGTCTGAATGTCTCAAAGCGTTCGAATCAGACAGTGTTTTGCTGATTTTATATATGAAAAAAGATCTTCTCTAGTTTACAAGGGTCTGTGCAGGAGCTTAAAAACCATTCAATTCAGTTTTAAAAATTGAAAAAGGCCATAAAAAGTCCTAAACCAAATATCGTAATTTGTATAAGAAAAGTTCTTGGTGATCATTTCATTAGGTTCTAAATTCGGGGACAGTGAGATTATTAAACTTCAGAAGGTTATGATTTAATGAAATAAATGCGTGCACACACTACATGTTTCAAAGTGAAAAGGCGTGGCTGTTGCTCACTCTACGGCGGTTTCATTAAGCTAAAGTGTTTGTCTTTGCCACAAGCGAGTCTCTGTTGAACTTCATTACAACGCCTTTTAGGGTTCGCACATCATTTTAGCACGTTATCATTTATGTTAGAAATGATCTAAAATCTACATATAGGGGACAACAACAGGGCTAAAGGCACACCTTAAGAAAACAAGTGCTTTTCACTATTCCTGTAGTCTATGATTGCAGAAAAATATGTTTGCATTGAACATTGATGGAGCAACAGATTTTGTGTGAAAATAATAAATCATAAAAGTTTTTTTGGTTTCGTTTAAAAATCTTCTAAATGTATGAGGTGGTGAGGAGGTCTTTCACACCACAGACACACGGGGTTAAAGCATTATTTGTAATGATTTCTAAGTTAATATTTGTTCAAAACAATAACTTTAGCAAAGGTTGCTCTATTTTGCTCAATTCATTTTTGTTCAGTAAATATACTGTCATTAAAATGTTCATTTTAAGAATACAGAAACAAAAGTATTTTAAAAAGTAAAGATTCTGACAGCATTGATTGAGATCCAATAATAATTTAACATAAATTTACAGTAGTAACAATAATTATATTTTATTATATGATAAGATTAATATAATATTTTTAAATATGTTTTCATTAAAAATATGGTGATTATCTCTAAGGTGGACACCAAACTTCATTTTTGATATTTCCCATCTGCATCTAACCATGTCATGTCAACAGCCAGCTGTATATTACAATATTATTATGCCTTTTATCTCAAATACCATACTTGTGCATAGTCTTACGTTATTTTAGTTTTTTGCTTTACTTAGTTCGATCAAAAAATCTGAAAGGATCTGAAAATCATTAAGACCAACCTTTGTTTCAAAATATATTCAATAATTTTAGCGATTCTCATTTGCTACTTAAATTTACAACATTTAAAAAACCATGAAATATTAGATAAAAGTAGCGCAGACTCAACTGTGGCGCGGGTTCAGTCACTCAATCCTCCTGCTTTCTGACGCTCAGTTTGAGCTTCACCACATCATCGCGAGCGTGTCTACATGCATATAAAGTCGCCGCTGAGTGTGTATGAAATAATTCATTTATTCAATACAACTCGTCCTCCTTCTTTAAAAAATAGTTTAAAGACTGAAATCTGATATTTATTATACTTTTTTTTATCCATAACTGTACTATTTGAACGGTAAAGTTGTTTTAGTCATTTTACATGTATGCATTTGGCAGACGCTTTTATCCAAAGCGACTTATATTGCATTTCAAGGCACACATTTACATTCTTATCAGTTCTTGCTTTCCCTGGGAACCGAACCCCTGACCTTGGCGTTGCAAGCGCCAAAGTTCTACTGTTTGAGCTGCAGGAACCAGTGTATGGTCTGCACGCTACCACAGACACTGCCCTGTGTCACTTATGTAGTATTGTATTAGTGCCGGTCTTGAAGAGCCTGATGTGATTGGAGGAGCTCCGCAGGTACAGCTGTTGACACACACTTCGCCCGGTCTGACTGCCGTACGTGTGACGTGTTTCCACAGTAACGAGGTGCTGCCGTCCATCCATGATGACAAGCATTACCCGTGTGAGCTGGTGGGCACGTGGAACACCTGGTACGGGGAGCAAGACCAAGCTGGTAAATACTTCAACACGATCACGAGAGTGTGTTTTGGAACGAGATTTTCTGCTCACGAAAGGGTTAAATATATATATATATATATATGAGTGTGAAATGGTTCTCATCATGTTCACGCGAGCGCTGACACTGACATGTGTGTTTTGGTTCACTGTGTAGTGCACTTGTGGCGGTACAGAGGAGGATATCCAGCTCTTACTGAAGTCATGAATAAACTGAAGAATAACAAGGTAATCTAGTGCCACAAATCTTCTGCTTCGGTGTCGTGAATGTACACCAAGAATTGCAGTCTGTTCGAATTTACTGCTGCTTCATTGAGTTTTATAGTATATAGTATTATAGTTTTAGAGATAATGTGCATCCAGCCGGTTGTTATGGCAGAATAAACCCTGCATGGTGATCAGGACCAGATCTTCATCAGCCTGAAGGGGTTTATTCTGCCACAACCGGCTGGATGCACATTATCCCGCTTATCACACGGACACTTGCCACATAAGTAAATAATTAGACATGAAATATTTACTTGAGTTAAAAAATTGTATTAGCTCGCTGAACTTCCCCGAAGAAAACAGTTGCTAGCAAGTGGCTTTCAGGCAAGACGACTGAACACGTTCGAATTAGACGAACATTTAGAGGTGTAATATTTAAGAGGATATGTTGACAGAAATGCAGTATTATATACATAACTATTAGGGGTGTAACGGTTCACAAAATTCACGGTTCGATTCGATACGATACATACACTTGTGTCACGGTTCGGTTCGGTACGGTCTGGTACGTTTTCGATACAGAAAAAAAAGAAAGGCATGCCAGAGAAATTCCTTGATTTAATTTGTTTTATTATATTTTTATTAAAACTAACATCATAAAGTATGATTATTTTTTTTACTTTGAGCAATGATGGAGCTATACTTGACTCTTAGGAGCATATAAAACAAAACAGCTGCTTGGACAAAATGAAATGTAATATTGTAGTAGTTATAAACAAAGGTTTATTTTAGTTCAGATTAACATTTGAGGGCAGCAATTTTATTCATAATGTCAAAATAAAACCGACGTAATGTTACTTAAAAGCATTATAGCCTAACTTACTATTCCTGCCAAACTTCCATGGTTACAGTGAGTGTACTACAGTAAACCCGTGGTTACAGTGAGTGTACTACAGTAAACCCGTGGTTACAGTGAGTGTACTACAGTAAACCCGTGGTTACAGTGAGTGTACTACAGTAAACCCATGGTGACAGTGAGTGTACTACAGTAAACCCATGGTGACAGTGAGTGTACTACAGTAAACCCATGGTTACAGTGAGTGTACTACAGTAAATCCATGGTTACAGTGAGTGTATTACACTGTAAACCCATGGTTACAGTGAGTGTACTACTGTAAACCCATGGTTACAGTGAGTGTACTACAGTAAACCCATGGTTACAGTGAGTGTACTACAGTGAACCCATGGTTACAGTGAGTTACTACAGTAAAGCCATGGTGACAGTGTGTACTACAGTAAACCCAGGGTGACAGTGAGTGTACTACAGTAAACCCATGTTACAGTGAGTGTACTACAGTAAACCCATGGTTACAGTGAGTGTACTACAGTAAACCCATGGTGACAGTGAGTGTACTACAGTAAACCCATGGTTACAGTGAGTGTACTACAGTAAACCCATGGTTACAGTGAGTGCTACTACAGTAAACCCGTGGTTACAGTGAGTGTACTACAGTAAACCCCTGGTTACAGTGAGTTACTACAGTAAACCCGTGGTTACAGTGAGTGTACTACAGTAAACCCGTGGTGACAGTGAGTGTACTACAGTAAACCCGTGGTGACAGTGAGTGTACTACAGTAAACCCGTGGTTTCAGTGAGTGTACTACAGTAAACCCATGGTTACAGTGAGTGTACTACAGTAAACCCATGGTTACAGTGAGTGTACTACAGTAAACCCATGGTTACAGTGAGTGTACTACAGTAAACCCATGGTGACAGTGAGTGCTACTACAGTAAACCCATGGTGACAGTGAGTGTACTACAGTAAACCCATGGTGACAGTGAGTGTACTACAGTAAACCCATGGTGACAGTGAGTGTACTACAGTAAGCCCATGGTGACAGTGAGTGTACTACAGTAAACCCCTGGTTACAGTGAGTTACTACAGTAAACCCCTGGTTACAGTGAGTTACTACAGTAAACCCGTGGTTACAGTGAGTGTACTACAGTAAACCCGTGGTTACAGTGAGTGTACTACAGTAAACCCGTGGTGACAGTGAGTGTACTACAGTAAACCCGTGGTGACAGTGAGTGTACTACAGTAAACCCGTGGTGACAGTGAGTGTATTACAGTAAACCCGTGGTGACAGTGAGTGTACTACAGTAAACCCGTGGTGACTGTGAGTGTACTACAGTAAACCCGTGGTTACTGTGAGTGTACTACAGTAAACCCATGGTGACAGTGAGTGTACTACAGTAAACCCATGGTTACAGTGAGTGTACTACAGTAAACCCATGGTGACAGTGAGTGTACTACAGTAAACCCATGGTGACAGTGAGTGTACTACAGTAAACCCATGGTTACAGTGATTGTACTACAGTAAACCCATGGTGACAGTGAGTGTACTACAGTAAACCCATGGTGACAGTGAGTGTACCACAGTAAAGCCATGGTGACAGTGAGTGTACCACAGTAAACCCATGGTGACAGTGAGTGTACCACAGTAAACCCATGGTGACAGTGAGTGTACCACAGTAAACCCATGGTTACAGTGAGTGTACCACAGTAAACCCATGGTTACAGTGAGTGTACTACAGTAAACCCATGGTGATGTTGCTGATCTGTGGACTCTGGATAGTTCATTCATGGCACAATGTTTCTTCCTGGTTTCCACGTCAGCGCTTTTTGATCCGTCAATAACACAGAAATGTGAATGCTTCTCACCAGATCTCGCAGCGATGTTCTAACTCAGTGGTGAATTCAAATGCTTTCTTTACTGGATGTCTTAGCGCTGTGTAACAGTGTCGCTTGATCGAGATCGGCTCGCGCTGCATTGGTCCAAACTGATAAACGGTCCGTGAAACACACAATAACGAGTAGCGCAGTTTCGTTTCTGCTTACATTACACTTGATGTTGGGCAATGTTGTGGAGCATCTCGAGTGCGCTTGCCCACGCGCCATGCGCCTACATTTGAAATAACTAAATTTTGGTCGGCAGGAAAAATGGTCCAACGAACCATTCGGTTTGAAAATTCGTACCGAAAACCGAACAGAAAGCCTCGTACCGAACGGTTCGATACAAATACGTGCATCGTTACACCCCTAATAACTATGTTTTCAGTGGTGTATAAAGACCTTACATAATGAACTGTTATGGTTTTATTACCCTAGAATGATTCATTTTTGTCTACACACACCGCGGGTCCCCTTACTTCAACATGTTTCTACGGTGGCCCTGAACGGACAAACGCGTTTCGTCACTGTGCTGTTCTTCGTGATAAGAAGCGAATAAAAACTGACACAATGATGAACATGTGACAATAATATTCGCAATAACATCCTTTTGCTGAATAATTAAGTAAACATAATTTCCTAATTTATCTTTGTAAAGAAACCTCATTGCTTAACTGGCTCCTCTCTGCTGTCTCAGACGACGACATCACTTCCTGTCGGCCACCATAACTTCTGTTGGGTGCATTTCGCAACCTCACCGCTAGATGCCGCTAAAGATCACACACTGCACCTTTAAGGGATAAAGTACATTCACATCACTTATTACGTGGCCTATAATAATTATGGGGGTAAGAGATATTGATTTGAGATGAAACGATTGTAAAAATGTTCCCATTTCTGATCTTATAATCCATGAAACCCAAGGAAGTGAACCGCTCCACATATATAACGTCACGTGTCGTCATCTCGAGCGCAGCATAAACACCAGCAAAGCAGCCGACTGTGTGTTAGTAACGTCATGATGACTGATTTTATGGAGTACATGCACACTTGAGCCTTGTTTATTAACCAATTAGCCCATCAAAATTTGGATTTGACCCCAAAACAGCCCAAATTTTGTCCACCCGCCCAAACCCATTTTACATGCACAATCAGATTCAAAGCCGCCTGATCTGCAACACTGCTTCAGATCCCCGGATGGGGTCTTTCAGCTTGCGGGTTCAGCTTGTTTTTGACTGATTGGAGTTCTCTGCACAGAATCATGGGTAACAGAGTTTTTCACCTCTGTTAAACGATGTAAAATAATGTGGGCTGACGGCTTCAGCTGAAACTAATACAGTCGATTAACGATCAGCCTCGTAGCTCACAGTAAAGGTGCAAAAGTTAGAGTAAAAAATGAAAGAAAAGCATGGAGCTTTGACTGGGGATCTGCGTTAGCCCTCAGTCAGCTCAGTCACTCCTGCTGTGTGGTGTGCTGAGCGCAGGAGTTCCTGGAGTACCGCAAGGAGAGGGGTCAGATGCTCCTGTCCCGCAGGAATCAGCTGCTGCTGGAGTTCAGCTTCTGGAACGAGCCCGTGCCCAGAGACGGACCCAACATCTACGAGCTGCGCTCCTACCAGCTGAGGGTGAGTGTGTGTGTGTGTGTGTGTGTGTGTGTGTCTGCTTTAGCCTCTCAACTGCGTGTGCTCTAGTTATCGTCTCGGTTACAACTGAGCAATATAGCTACACATCTAAATAACGGTGTCTAGATGACGGAAACAGAAGCTCCTCTCGCACATACAGTCTTTACTGGTAATTTACCGGTAAGAGATCATGAGTGAACCTTTTCAAAAATACCGGCAAATTGTTTCCGGCGATTTGTTTCCAGTAATTACGGGTATGTGCTCTGAGTGAGCGCAGAATGAAGATTAGCGGTATCTGCACGTACACAGTCACGCGCTGACGTCAGAAGTCTGCTTTGGGCCAATCATAAAGACTTATGGAGATGATGTGATTACTCTGCGCTGTTTACAGTAAGCTTTTTAATAGTATTTAAATATGTGCTAAATGATCATCTTTGAACCCGTGTCGCAGCATTTCCAGCTCGAGACTCCGCCTTCTTTTCCATTCATCAGCGTTGCCGCTCTCGTTTTTAAGAGCAAAAACGCGTTCTGTTTGATCATCCGTTATGCTTTCACTCGGACGACAAAATTTTTTGTCAAATTGAACAGATCATGAAACTAAAGCGTTTCTCATGTGAATTAATAAAGACAACGCTGCGGCGTCCAAAGATCATTTTGGATTATGACTGGTATTTTGCTGCTGATGTGTGAATGGTCTCTTACCGGTAAACAGGCAGAACGCTGTTGCTTGTGTGAACAGCACTTTTGTGTATTTACCAGCAAAGTCATTCTGGTAATTGTACGGTAATTACCGGGATTGCTGTGTGAAAGGGGCTATTGTTGAATCAGTTTGGATTGATCGAAACAGAAGTGAACTTGCTAATCTGTCTTAAGACACGCTCTTCAGCTTGCAGGCCTCGTAATGTTGCTTTATTTTATATTAGCAGTCATTGTGAGTAGACTGTGGATGCTGTGTGTCGTCACCAGTCCTAGACCTGTGTGTGATTGGCATGAGTTGGGCTTGGCACTCAGATTTACAGTTGTCTGTTTTTGTTGTTGCCTTGCAGCCCGGGACCATGATCGAATGGGGCAACTATTGGTAAGAATACAAGCAATGTGTTCCTCTAGCATAACAGACCTGACCGCCTTTTATCTGTCGTTCCCTATCACATATTCCAGCCATCAGCATAATTAGCCATCATTAAACACTCAGAATTCATCCTGTGAAATTGGACATTGAGTTAATATGTATAAAGTACTTTAAATCCTTTTAGAAGGCACATTTTGTGTGATATCAACACCTTTTTTTTTAAGTGCTTTCACTTCTACAATAATCCGCTGAGTGTCTTCTTTTAAAAGAAACCAAGCTTAGTCTGTAGGACTTACAACCATTGAAGTTCAGATCTGTGTTTGTAAAGGGGGGTGCCACAAGTCTGAATTATATGTAAAGCGCACAATTCAAGTCATTGAGATGCAGTGTTTTATATGCACACACTAGTGTAACATACAGCATTTGATAGATTATTGCATGCTACAGAACATGTGATGTGCTAAACTTAAACGTAGGAATGTTTTCAAGAATCCCTGGGAGCGCTTATGATTTCAGAAGACAGAATTACGATGTAATGTGGATTAGGTGATGATTTGTCATCCTGCTGCATAGGATTATGGGAAATGTAGTTTTGTCACTTGGTAAATCAGCTGAAAGAGTCACATTTTCTGCCAAGCTTTTGTCTTTATTCTTTATCACTCACTTAATCGTAATAAGTTGTAGTTGTACTGTAACAATAACAACATATTATGATCAAAACTAATAATCCAGGAATAGTCTGTCCACTAGACGACTGTTTACATCAACAATAATCGGCTTGATTGACATTGTGTTTCTGTGATTCTCAAGACCTGTTCACATCAAGAAGAAAAAAATCATCACATGCAATCAATATTCCAGCCGTCAAGCAGCTGACCAATGCTTTCCCGTCTCGTTCTTTGGTGCAAACACACCTTTCGTCAACTTTAATATCCTTCCCTCGGGCCATTTTGACCCGAAAATGTCTTTTTATAATGTCTACATGTGTATCTGAATGCATAATTAAGAACTGACTTTAGTACCCAGAGGAACAGCTCGTTTGCTCCATATAGAGCCATCTAGTGGCAAGAGTCATGAAATATCATGTTATAGTATTATTTTTTTCACAAGAGGTCGACAAAGATACCCAAAGTACGATTTTTTTAGCTGAATTAAAAGAAATTTACATTGAACGAATGTGAGGAAAGTGCTTAAATAACAATTTTATTTATTGTTCAAATCTAGTCATTAAAGTAAATAAAATAAAAAATAACAAAAAATCTCCCAAAAATTGCAAAAAAAAATATAAAAATAAAATAAAAAGCTTTCTGGAGAAAAAAAATGTGAATATAATTTTAGGGCGTCGGGTCATTTACAAAGCGCGAGGCAAGCTCAAACGGTCAAATGTGGCGCCAGCAATAACAAGAACATGGGTTCGATTCCCAGTCAATGCATTCACATAAAAAAAAGCTCATCTTGACTGCAACTCAAGCCACTTTTTACTGAAGTGTTTGGTTATTTCGCTCTGGGTGTGAACAGGCCTTTATGAGGAGATGTATAGTTGTGAAGCTTCAGAAGGGCTGTGATGATTGTCCGTGCTCCTCAGGGCGCGAGCTATCGGCTACCGGCAGCACAACCGCGAGGCCGTCGGCGGCTTCTTCTCTCAGATCGGAAGCCTCTACATGGTCCATCATCTCTGGGGTATGAGCGAGCACTCATGGCTGCAGAAGCACGGACGCTGATGGATGGTTGGGTTGTGATCTTCAGTGTTGGGAAAACGTCCAATGGTCATTTCTGTGGTGTGTTTGTTCCAGCGTACAAGGACCTGCAGTCCCGAGAGGACACGAGGAACGCCGCCTGGCAGCACGAGGGCTGGGATGAGGTCGTCTATTACACCGGTAAACACCTGGCATGGGTGCACTGCATTAACAAATAAAATGCATGGCAAAAATGTAGACATTTAAATGGGTTTTTTTCTGGTCTGCTGTGTTGTATATTTTAAGTGCCCCTATTATGCTAATTTAAAGGTTCCTAATTATTTTTGTTTTACATGCATCCAAGGTCAAAAAACACGAATTTTCCTGTAATGTACTTTGCAGCATCACCTGTTTTCTCGAAGAGTCTAAAAACGGTTCGTTCAAAGATTCAGTCTCTCTAAACCCCTCTTTTCCGAGTCTTCTCTACTCTGCTCTGATTGGTCAGATGGCCCAGTCTGTTGTGATTGGTCAGATGACCCAGTCTGTTGTGATTTGTTTATTCTGCTCTGATTAGTCAAATGGCACAGTCTGTTGTGATTGGTCTACTCTGTTCTGTATGGTTCAGATGATGGTCTACTCTGCTCTGATTGGTCAGATGGCCCAGTCTGTTGTGATTGGTCTACTCTGTTCTGATTGGTCAGATGATGGTCTACTCTGCTCTGATTGGTCAGATGATGGTCTACTCTGCTCTGATTGGTCAGATGGCCCAGTCTGTTGTGATTGGTCTACTCTGCTGTGATTGGTCAGATGGCCCAGTCTGTTGTGATTGGTCTACTCTGTTCTGTATGGTTCAGATGATGGTCTACTCTGCTCTGATTGGTCAGATGGCCCGGTCTGTTGTGATTGGTCTACTCTGTTCTGATTGGTCAGATGATGGTCTACTCTGCTCTGATTGGTCAGATGATGGTCTACTCTGCTCTGATTGGTCAGATGGCCCAGTCTGTTGTGATTGGTCTACTCTGCTGTGATTGGTCAGATGGCCCAGTCTGTTGTGATTGGTCTACTCTGCTGTGATTGGTCAGATGGCCCAGTCTGTTGTGATTGGTCTCCTCTGCTCTGATTGGTCAGATGACCCAGTCTGTTGTGATTGGTCTACTCTGCTCTGATTGGTCAGATGACTCAGTCTGTTGGGATTGGTCTACTCTGCTCTGATTGGTCAGATGGCCCAGTCTGTTGTGATTGGTCTACTCTGCTCTGATTGGTCAGATGGCTCTGTCTGTTGTGATTGGTCTACTCTGCTCTGATTGGTCAGATGGCTCTGTCTGTTGTGATTGGTCTACTCTGCTCTGATTGGTCAGATGGCCCAGTCTGTTGTGATTGGTCTACTCTGCTCTGAATGGTCAGATGGCCCAGTCTGCTGTGATTGGTCTACTCTGCTCTGATTGGTCAGATGGCCCAGTCTGTTGTAGGGATTGGACGGTATGAAAATTTCGTATCACGATTATAGTGACCAAAATTATCGTGATTATCAATATTATTTATTAAAACGAGATGAAAGTGCTCAAAAAGAACTGATGCTCACACTGAAAACATTTCAACAAGTTTAAATTTGAAAATCAACAAACAACAAATAAAACAAGCAGCTCTATGCGCTTTTTAAATCAAGATTCTATTCTGTGGCATTTCCTTCCTTATAATGACCGTCGTCAATAGCAACGAATTATAACACAGCGCACATCCATGTATCGCAACAGACGCGCGCTCTCGTTTCATTCAAATACAACGAATGTCTTTGCGTCTCCATTTTTGATTGTATTGAAAATGAAATCAGAGTTAATTTATTGTTTACAGAGTTTAATAATATTGTTGTGATCATCTTGTCTGGACAATTGTTTTATAAACAGGTAAGATTTAAAACATTAATGCAAATTTTTCTTCGCGGAAGCTTCACGTTTATTTCAAGTGAGTGAGATAAACTATTTCAACTCAAAACAAAATTTTGTGCCCAATTATTTCCCAGACGTAGTTTTGGTATTGAGGTCAAAGTTATCTTGCCTTGAGTTCGCTATACAACAGTGAGTGATGGTCACACAAGACGACTCGGCAGATTTGAAGTGTTTTGCTGCAACTTGTGTGCATGCTCTGCAGACAGGGTGACCATCCTCGATTAAGTTTCCCTCTGGACTTTTGTAAAAGCCAAAATATGACACACCTCAGATTTGTTCCTCTTAAAAGGCTGAAAATCTCCCGAGTGCGGTCACCACCTACTGCCACTCCTTCTCAAATAAAAAAACAACAACAACATTGCGCGCTGTGCCTGCGTCAGACTGTTGCTGGCTGGACAGGATTTACAGTGAGTTATTAAAATCACGATAATTAAACACGGTTTTAATGATAATTAAATTTTAAACGATAATACTAACCGTCAGTACATTTTATCGTGGTTTATAGTGAAACCGGTAATCGTCCTATCCCTAGTCTGTTGTGATTGGTCTACTCTGCTCTGATTGGTCAGAAGGCCCAGTCTGTTGTGATTGGTCAGATGACCCAACCTGTTGTGATTGGTCTACTCTGCTCTGATTGGTCAGATGACCCAACCTGTTGTGATTGGTCTACTCTGCTCTGATTGGTCACATGACCCAGTCTGTTGTGATTGGTCTACTCTGCTCTGATTGGTCAGATGACCCAACCTGTTGTGATTGCTCTTGTGTCAAGTGTCTTCTCTCTACAACTACAGCAGCATTATGCTAGTTTGTAATAGGAAGTGAGACTGAAATTTCTGACGACTCGTTTCAGCAGTTCTTTCTTTTAGGAGAAAAGAAATATTTTTACATTCTCAAACAGCTTTATTACACTACATGAAAGGAAATATCTGAAACAGCATAACAGGGGCACTTTAAGTCATTTTTTTTTAACTTGGCATGTATCTTTATTGAATAGAAAAGAGCACCTTTTACATTTTTATTTCTCATTTTGTGTTCTGGAGGCAACTTTTGCTATTCTAAGACACCATGAAAGTAAAGTTTAGTGTCAATATTGTATTTTCAACTAATGTTGTTTTCATTTGTTGCTGAAGTCTAGCGTCAAGCTTACAGCTTACTGGTCCATTGTAATGTGGCACTAAGTTATTGTGTACAACACGTCACCAGTCGCATCTTCTGTTACGTGGTAAAACCCTCTGAATCTGTTTGCAGTGCCCCTCATTCAGCACATGGAGTCCAGGATAATGATCCCACTGAAAGGGTCTCCGCTGCAGTAGTGAATCCATCAGATCCTCACCGTTACGTCCCCTTGAGCTGAAGGCCAGACCAAGACATCGGATACATTCTCTGTCGTCATGATGCCAACCAACTTCACACGCAACGCACTCGTTCTGATCTGAAAAACTGTCAAAAACTTGCACCAGCAAACCAAATCGAATCAGTGGAAATGAAGGCTGTTACTGTACTAAGTTGAAAATACTTCATATTATGATGTATTGCATTAGCCATTTCTAAAATCTGGTTGTTACATGGCTTGGAAAAACACAACCATAGATCTGTTAAATAAAGTTTGTTGCTATATTATATGAAAGAAGGGCTGCAAAGTGCATTGAATCCCCATAAACATTAGCAGTTTAGAGTGTTAACCCTTTCCAGTGTGGTGCCTGATAAATCTTTGATTTGCAATATTTCAAAACAAACAGCATGTATGAATGAATGCATTAGTTCAATACAGACTTGGATGAATTGAATATTGTCAGAAAACATTTACTGTTTACACTGATGAGAAACCACTTTAAACTTGCTCGAGTGCTGCAATCTATTAATGTATTTATTGCATATTTATTTGCTGTTAATATAAACCCCCACATGAAGAGGATTTAGTTAAGTCAGGTTTTAATAGCGCATTATGACAAGTACAGCAGAATCTATCCTACATATTCAGATAAAACCCCTGGTCAAGAAGCAACACATCAAATGCTCAGCTAAAACAGATTGAACAGGGACTGGAAGAGCCTCATTGGGGACAGATTGTGTGCAAAATTAAAAACTTTTTTTTAGAACCCGTTTTATTTAGTTGCTGTATTTTATTTGTGTTCTGTTTCTACAGACGTGCTTTTTACAAGCCTTGGTGTTGTGAAGTGTCTCAATATCTGCTCTGATCAGCAGCTCACCGACAGACCGGTTTCTAGACTGATTTTGTTTCTGTGCGACTGTGGCATGTGCAATTTACTGTACGCTGATTCTTCTGGGATTTAACAGCACAAAATATTTCAAATCAACTAAATACTGTATTCAATAAATCATAAATGATCATTGTACTCCATGTTGTGTCATGTTCACACAGAAGAAAGACGGCCAATGGCTGTTACTTTGTTTTATTAGCTGTTGACCATTATTATATGTTCTCAATACAGTTGTAAGTGTTAACATAATCAGTTTCAGAACAGAAAACAGATCGTGCAAACTGACCTTATAAAAACAACCATTTCAGTAAACTCTAAAACATCGACATAAAAAATTTGTTAAAACCTAGGAAAGGCACAAGCTGTGGTCTGTGCTCCATCAACACTAGATCTTCTCCAGCTCTTTCAGCAGCTCCCCGAAACTCGTGACGTACCATGAGCACTTCTCCTTCACCTGCTGCCGCACCACGTTCCCACCGAACCCGATGAACGCGCTCTGAAAACACATGACCGCAGCGCAACTTAACCTACCACACTTTAAGGCTTTTTCAGACCTGAAGAAATCTAAATACTGTATATCAGGGGTGTGCCAATAGTGGCAAAAAATAAATGTATTTCTCGATATTTTCAATGTTTTGTTGATAAAGTGATTGTGTGCTGGTAAAGTGGAGAGGTTTAGGCCTGTTGTGAACAGATGACTCACAAAGACATTCATATTATTCATAATCTATGCGCTGTTCAGTTCACAGCAGTGACATAAATAAAACTTTATTAAGGGGCGATATTTGCCAACTCAAATTGGTTTCCGGGGCATTTTCACCTATATGAGGGCATTTTATCTAAACTTATTCGATGTATGCATCACATTTTGTCAAATTATAACATTCAAATTAAATTATATTAGAATAATAATATAGGGCTGTTTCCAGTCAAATTAAATCATTATCAACAAAATCCATCTTTGCAGTGCAGAGGACACTCAGAAGGGGCATTCATATATGTACACTGCTTTTACAATTACATTATTAATGCTATGAGATTGCTTTTTTTAATTCAATATTTTAAGTAAGAAATGATTTCTAATGGTAAAGTTTTAATTAAAGGGTACTTTAAATATGAAACTAAAAGCGCCAGTATGTGGCGGCAAGTCACGGTCTTGAGAGAGATGAGGGAGTCCTTCTTTCAACCGATTCGTTCAAACGGCGGATTCACTCAGGAAAGAAGCGAGTGATGGGCCGTTGAATCATTAAACTGATGCACTATTAGTTTCGACTTTCAATTCCCAAGGCCTCGGAATCGATCATGTTTGGGATCAATTCCCATCTCTACTTACAACTGAAGTGACATTCACCCACTTTCTCTCGCGTGCAGGAGACAGACGAAATGCTGTCGTAAATGACACGAATTGTCAAGTGAACAAGCAAATCCACAAAGATAGACTGATCTAATTAGCGTAGATATTAGTTTTTATTAATTTAATTTGTTAAAGCATTTAGATACGTCTAAGTCTATGGCTGCGTTTACATTTGGCATTAACATGCGACCTGTATCTGGTTGTTGTCCACACACACACACACACACTGAAAAGACCAGTGTAAACGAGCTTCTGATGGGAATGTTCTCCGACCAGCGCGTCCACGTCCAGTGTAATGGTAATCCAGCCATCGTGTGTGTGTCTTCATTCACAGGTGGACGTCACACACTGTCACTATTCCCCTCCTCTCTCCAGAACTGACACTGTGGTTTTGCGATAGTCAAGTGCGAAGCACATCACAAACATACTGAAATATTTGCCTTATATTTGCCTATTCACCCAAAAGTTGCTGAAAAATTTATTTTCTGTAAAGAACATGCATTGTTTCCATACGTTTCTCGGCAACGTTTCCGTTACGCCTCTATCCACATTATTAGTAGCCTACTTGCGGCCTCCTCATCCTCCGCATTTTGTGAGATTTGTAAATTAAACTGAAAACTGTTTTAAAAGGAAACCCACCACTTCAGGTCGACTTTGCACTGGAGTCATCTTTTTTTTCCTTTCCGCGGGAATGCGAGATCCGATCTGTTATCCAGATACAGAAGCCACTTGATGTGGACAGGTGTAAACGCAGTGTCCTGATAGGCTTATGATCAGATCACGGTGATCGCATGTTAATGCCAAGTGTACACACAGCCAAAGTGTCATCTAAAATGTAAGACCTCTCAGAAGTAAAAATAAGACCTTTTAATGACTTTATATGGCATCTAATTTACAACTGTTTAAGGATCCGCGGGAACCGTCCTAACGGATCACGGCCAGATGGAGAGTAGTAATGCACAGAAGAAGTCACCCTTACTAATACAGGTAAATAGTGTAGCTTGTCTATTGGTCATGCAGGTCCAGGTTCACTCGGGTCTACATGGTGAAGTACTCACCGCAGGAGGACAGGCCTCAAGATCAGTGGCTCCGTCTCCGATCATCACCACGTTCTCGAAGCCGTACTGCTCCTTCAGCATGCGGATCACCGTGCCCTTCCCCCCCGACTGCGCCGTGGGCTGAGACTCGTCGAACCCTGCGTACTCGCCTGACGGAGCACAACACACACACATCTCATCAGGTACTCGCCTGACGGAGCACAACACACACACACCTCATCAGGTACTCGCCTGACGGAGCACAACACACACGCCTCATCAGGTACTCGCCTGACGGAGCACAACACACACGCCTCATCAGGTACTCGCCTGACGGAGCACAACACACACACCTCATCAGGTACTCGCCTGACGGAGCACAACACACACACACCTCATCAGGTACTCGCCAGACGGAGCACAACACACACACACCTCATCAGGTACTCGCCTGACGGAGCACAACACACACACACCTCATCAGGTACTCGCCTGACGGAGCACAACACACACGCCTCATCAGGTACTCGCCTGACGGAGCACAACACACACAAACTTCATCAGGTACTCGCCTGACGGAGCACAACACACACGCCTCATCAGGTACTCGCCTGACGGAGCACAACACACACGCCTCATCAGGTACTCGCCTGACGGAGCACAACACACACACACACCTCATCAGGTACTCGCCTGACAGAGCACAACACACACACACCTCATCAGGTACTCGCCTGACGGAGCACAACACACACGCCTCATCAGTTACTCGCCTGACGGAGCACAACACACACACACCTCATCAGGTACTCGCCTGACGGAGCACAACACACACACACCTCATCGGGTACTCGCCTGACGGAGCACAACACACACACACCTCATCAGGTACTCGCCTGACGGAGCACAACACACACAAACTTCATCAGGTACTCGCCTGACGGAGCACAACACACACAAACTTCATCAGGTACTCGCCTGACGGAGCACAACACACACGCCTCATCAGGTACTCGCCTGACGGAGCACAACACACACAAACTTCATCAGGTACTCGCCTGACGGAGCACAACACACACGCCTCATCAGGTACTCGCCTGACGGAGCACAACACACACGCCTCATCAGGTACTCGCCTGACGGAGCACAACACACACGCCTCATCAGGTACTCGCCTGACGGAGCACAACACACACACACCTCATCAGGTACTCGCCTGACGGAGCACAACACACACGCCTCATCAGGTACTCGCCTGACGGAGCACAACACACACGCCTCATCAGGTACTCGCCTGACGGAGCACAACACACACGCCTCATCAGGTACTCGCCTGACGGAGCACAACACACACACACACACACACACCTCTTCAGGTACTCGCCTGACGGAGCACAACACACACGCCTCATCAGGTACTCGCCTGACGGAGCACAACACACACGCCTCATCAGGTACTCGCCTGACGGAGCACAACACACACGCCTCATCAGGTACTCGCCTGACGGAGCACAACACACACGCCTCATCAGGTACTCGCCTGACGGAGCACAACACACACGCCTCATGAGGTACTCGCCTGACGGAGCACAACACACACGCCTCATCAGGTACTCGCCTGACGGAGCACAACACACACACCTCATCAGGTACTCGCCTGACGGAGCACAACACACACAAACTTCATCAGGTACTCGCCTGACGGAGCACAACACACACGCCTCATCAGGTACTCGCCTGACGGAGCACAAAACACACCTCATCAAGTACTCGCCTGACGGAGCACAACACACACGCCTCATCAGGTACTCGTCTGACGGAGCACAACACACGCCTCGTCAGGTACTCGCCTGACGGAGCACAACACACGCCTCGTCAGGTACTCGCCTGACGGGGCACAACACACGCCTCGTCAGGTACTCGCCTGACGGAGCACAACACACACGCCTCGTCAGGTACTCGCCTGACGGAGCACAACACACACGCCTCATGAGGTACTCGCCTGACGGAGCACAACACACACGCCTCATCAGGTACTCGCCTGACGGAGCACAACACACACACACCTCATCAGGTACTCGCCTGACGGAGCACAACACACACACACCTCATCAGGTACTCGTCTGACGGAGCACAACACACGCCTCGTCAGGTACTCGCCTGACGGAGCACAACACACGCCTCGTCAGGTACTCGCCTGACGGGGCACAACACACACGCCTCGTCAGGTACTCGCCTGACGGAGCACAACACACACGCCTCATCAGGTACTCGCCTGACGGAGCACAACACACACGCCTCATCAGGTACTCGCCTGACGGAGCACAACACAAACACACACACCTCATCAGGTACTCGCCTGACGGAGCACAACACACACACACCTCATCAGGTACTCGCCAGACGGAGCACAACACACACACACCTCATCAGGTACTCGCCTGACGGGGCACAACACACACGCCTCGTCAGGTACTCGCCTGACGGAGCACAACACACGCCTCATCAGGTACTCGCCTGACGGAGCACAACACACACAAACTTCATCAGGTACTCGCCTGACGGAGCACAACACACACGCCTCATCAGGTACTCGCCTGACGGAGCACAACACACACGCCTCATCAGGTACTCGCCTGACGGAGCACAACACACACACACACCTCATCAGGTACTCGCCTGACAGAGCACAACACACAGGCCTCATCAGGTACTCGCCTGACGGAGCACAACACACACAAACTTCATCAGGTACTCGCCTCACGGAGCACAACACACACGCCTCATCAGGTACTCGCCTGACGGAGCACAACACACACGCCTCATCAGGTACTCGCCTGACGGAGCACAACACACACACACACCTCATCAGGTACTCGCCTGACAGAGCACAACACACAGGCCTCATCAGGTACTCGCCTGACGGAGCACAACACACACACACCTCATCAGGTACTCGCCTGACGGAGCACAACACACACACACCTCATCAGGTACTCGCCTGACGGAGCACAACACACACGCCTCATCAGGTACTCGCCTGACGGAGCACAACACACACACACACACACCTCATCAGGTACTCGCCTGACGGAGCACAACACACACACACCTCATCGGGTATTCGCCTGACGGAGCACAACACACACACACCTCATCAGGTACTCGCCTGACGGAGCACAACACACACGCCTCATCAGGTACTCGCCTGACGGAGCACAACACACACAAACTTCATCAGGTACTCGCCTGACGGAGCACAACACACACGCCTCATCAGGTACTCGCCTGACGGAGCACAACACACACAAACTTCATCAGGTACTCGCCTGACGGAGCACAACACACACGCCTCATCAGGTACTCGCCTGACGGAGCACAACACACACGCCTCATCAGGTACTCGCCTGACGGAGCACAACACACACGCCTCATCAGGTACTCGCCTGACGGAGCACAACACACACGCCTCATGAGGTACTCGCCTGACGGAGCACAACACACACGCCTCATGAGGTACTCGCCTGACGGAGCACAACACACACGCCTCATCAGGTACTCGCCTGACGGAGCACAACACACACCTCATCAGGTACTCGCCTGACGGAGCACAACACACACAAACTTCATCAGGTACTCGCCTGACGGAGCACAACACACACGCCTCATCAGGTACTCGCCTGACGGAGCACAAAACACACCTCATCAAGTACTCGCCTGACGGAGCACAACACACACGCCTCATCAGGTACTCGTCTGACGGAGCACAACACACGCCTCGTCAGGTACTCGCCTGACGGAGCACAACACACGCCTCGTCAGGTACTCGCCTGACGGGGCACAACACACACGCCTCGTCAGGTACTCGCCTGACGGAGCACAACACACACGCCTCATCAGGTACTCGCCTGACGGAGCACAACACACACGCCTCGTCAGGTACTCGTCTGACGGAGCACAACACACACGCCTCGTCAGGTACTCGCCTGACGGAGCACAACACACACGCCTCGTCAGGTACTCGCCTGACGGAGCACAACACACACGCCTCGTCAGGTACTCGCCTGACGGAGCACAACACACTGGCCTCGCCAGGTACTCGCCTGACGGAGCACAACACACACGCCTCATCAGGTACTCGCCTGACGGAGCACAACACACACGCCTCATCAGGTACTCACCTGACGGAGCACAACACACACACACACACACACACACACCTCTTCAGGTACTCGCCTGACGGAGCACAACACACACGCCTCATCAGGTACTTGCCTGACGGAGCACAACACACACGCCTCATCAGGTACTCACCTGACGGAGCACAACACACACGGCTCATCAGGTACTCGCCTGACTGAGCACAACACACACGCCTCATCAGGTACTCGCCTGACGGAGCACAACACACACGCCTCATCAGGTACTCGCCTGACGGAGCACAACACACACGCCTCATCAGGTACTCGCCTGACGGAGCACAACACACACGCCTCATGAGGTACTCGCCTAACGGAGCACAACACACACCTCTCATCAGGTACTCGCCTGACGGAGCACAACACACACACCTCATCAGGTACTTGCCTGACGGAGCACAACACACACACCTCATCAGGTACTCGCTTGACGGAGCACAACACACACAAACTTCATCAGGTACTCGCCTGATGGAGCACAACACACACGCCTCATCAGGTACTCGCCTGACGGAGCACAACACACACGCCTCATCAGGTACTCGCCTGACGGAGCACAACACACACACCTCACCTTGGAACTCGCCTGACGGAGCGCAACACACACGCCTCATCAGGTAATCGCCTGACGGAGCACAACACACACGCCTCATCAGGTACTCGACCGACGGAGCACAACACACACGCCTCATCAGGTACTCGCCTGACGGAGCACAACACACACACCTCATCAGGTACTCGCCTGACGGAGCACAACACACACGCCTCGTCAGGTACTCGCCTGACGGAGCACAACACACACGCCTCGTCAGGTACTCGCCTGACGGAGCACAACACACTGGCCTCGCCAGGTACTCGCCTGACGGAGCACAACACACACGCCTCATCAGGTACTCGCCTGACGGAGCACAACACACACGCCTCATCAGGTACTCACCTGACGGAGCACAACACACACACACACACACACAAACTTCATCAGGTACTCGCCTGACGGAGCACAACACACACGCCTCATCAGGTACTCGCCTGACGGAGCACAACACACACGCCTCATCAGGTACTCGCCTGACGGAGCACAACACACACGCCTCATCAGGTACTCGCCTGACGGAGCACAACACACACGCCTCATCAGGTACTCGCCTGACGGAGCACAACACACACGCCTCATCAGGTACTCGCCTGACGGAGCACAACACACACACACCTCATCAGGTACTCGCCTGACGGAGCACAACACACACACACCTCATCAGGTACTCGCCTGACGGAGCACAACACACACGCCTCGTCAGGTACTCGCCTGACGGAGCACAACACACACGCCTCGTCAGGTACTCGCCTGACGGAGCACAACACACACGCCTCGTCAGGTACTCGCCTGACGGAGCACAACACACACGCCTCGTCAGGTACTCGCCTGACGGAGCACAACACACACGCCTCATCAGGTACTCGCCTGACGGAGCACAACACACACGCCTCATCAGGTACTCGCCTGACGGAGCACAACACACACACACACACACACACCTCTTCAGGTACTCGCCTGACGGAGCACAACACACACGCCTCATCAGGTACTCGCCTGACGGAGCACAACACACACGCCTCATCAGGTACTCGCCTGACGGAGCACAACACACACGCCTCATGAGGTACTCGCCTGACGGAGCACAACACACACGCCTCATGAGGTACTCGCCTGACGGAGCACAACACACACGCCTCATGAGGTACTCGCCTGACGGAGCACAACACACACGCCTCATCAGGTACTCGCCTGACGGAGCACAACACACACGCCTCATCAGGTACTCGCCTGACGGAGCACAACACACACAAACTTCATCAGGTACTCGCCTGACGGAGCACAACACACACGCCTCATCAGGTACTCGCCTGACGGAGCACAAAACACACCTCATCAAGTACTCGCCTGACGGAGCACAACACACACGCCTCATCAGGTACTCGTCTGACGGAGCACAACACACGCCTCGTCAGGTACTCGCCTGACGGAGCACAACACACGCCTCGTCAGGTACTCGCCTGACGGGGCACAACACACACGCCTCGTCAGGTACTCGCCTGACGGAGCACAACACACGCCTCATCAGGTACTCGTCTGACGGAGCACAACACACACGCCTCATCAGGTACTCGCCTGACGGAGCACAACACACACGCCTCGTCAGGTACTCGGCTGACGGAGCACAACACACACGCCTCGTCAGGTACTCGCCTGACGGAGCACAACACACACGCCTCGTCAGGTACTCGCCTGACGGAGCACAACACACACGCCTCATCAGGTACTCGCCTGACGGAGCACAACACACACGCCTCGTCAGGTACTCGCCTGACGGAGCACAACACACTGGCCTCGCCAGGTACTCGCCTGACGGAGCACAACACACACGCCTCATCAGGTACTCGCCTGACGGAGCACAACACACACGCCTCATCAGGTACTCACCTGACGGAGCACAACACACACACACACACACACACACACACCTCTTCAGGTACTCGCCTGACGGAGCACAACACACACGCCTCATCAGGTACTCGCCTGACGGAGCACAACACACACGCCTCATCAGGTACTCACCTGACGGAGCACAACACACACGGCTCATCAGGTACTCGCCTGACGGAGCACAACACACACGCCTCATCAGGTACTCGCCTGACGGAGCACAACACACACGCCTCATCAGGTACTCGCCTGACGGAGCACAACACACACGCCTCATCAGGTACTCGCCTGACGGAGCACAACACACACGCCTCATGAGGTACTCGCCTAACGGAGCACAACACACACCTCTCATCAGGTACTCGCCTGACGGAGCACAACACACACACCTCATCAGGTACTCGCCTGACGGAGCACAACACACACACCTCATCAGGTACTCGCTTGACGGAGCACAACACACACAAACTTCATCAGGTACTCGCCTGATGGAGCACAACACACACGCCTCATCAGGTACTCGCCTGACGGAGCACAACACACACGCCTCATCAGGTACTCGCCTGACGGAGCACAACACACACACCTCACCTTGGAACTCGCCTGACGGAGCGCAACACACACGCCTCATCAGGTAATCGCCTGACGGAGCACAACACACACGCCTCATCAGGTACTCGACTGACGGAGCACAACACACACGCCTCATCAGGTACTCGCCTGACGGAGCACAACACATACACCTCATCAGGTACTCGCCTGACGGAGCACAACACACACGCCTCGTCAGGTACTCGCCTGACGGAGCACAACACACACGCCTCGTCAGGTACTCGCCTGACGGAGCACAACACACTGGCCTCGCCAGGTACTCGCCTGACGGAGCACAACACACACGCCTCATCAGGTACTCGCCTGACGGAGCACAACACACACGCCTCATCAGGTACTCACCTGACGGAGCACAACACACACACACACACACACACACACCTCTTCAGGTACTCGCCTGACGGAGCACAACACACACGCCTCATCAGGTACTCGCCTGACGGAGCACAACACACACGCCTCATCAGGTACTCACCTGACGGAGCACAACACACACGGCTCATCAGGTACTCGCCTGACGGAGCACAACACACACACACCTCATCGGGTATTCGCCTGACGGAGCACAACACACACACACCTCATCAGGTACTCGCCTGACGGAGCACAACACACACGCCTCATCAGGTACTCGCCTGACGGAGCACAACACACACAAACTTCATCAGGTACTCGCCTGACGGAGCACAACACACACGCCTCATCAGGTACTCGCCTGACGGAGCACAACACACACAAACTTCATCAGGTACTCGCCTGACGGAGCACAACACACACGCCTCATCAGGTACTCGCCTGACGGAGCACAACACACACGCCTCATCAGGTACTCGCCTGACGGAGCACAACACACACGCCTCATCAGGTACTCGCCTGACGGAGCACAACACACACGCCTCATGAGGTACTCGCCTGACGGAGCACAACACACACGCCTCATGAGGTACTCGCCTGACGGAGCACAACACACACGCCTCATCAGGTACTCGCCTGACGGAGCACAACACACACCTCATCAGGTACTCGCCTGACGGAGCACAACACACACAAACTTCATCAGGTACTCGCCTGACGGAGCACAACACACACGCCTCATCAGGTACTCGCCTGACGGAGCACAAAACACACCTCATCAAGTACTCGCCTGACGGAGCACAACACACACGCCTCATCAGGTACTCGTCTGACGGAGCACAACACACGCCTCGTCAGGTACTCGCCTGACGGAGCACAACACACGCCTCGTCAGGTACTCGCCTGACGGGGCACAACACACACGCCTCGTCAGGTACTCGCCTGACGGAGCACAACACACACGCCTCATCAGGTACTCGCCTGACGGAGCACAACACACACGCCTCGTCAGGTACTCGTCTGACGGAGCACAACACACACGCCTCGTCAGGTACTCGCCTGACGGAGCACAACACACACGCCTCGTCAGGTACTCGCCTGACGGAGCACAACACACACGCCTCGTCAGGTACTCGCCTGACGGAGCACAACACACTGGCCTCGCCAGGTACTCGCCTGACGGAGCACAACACACACGCCTCATCAGGTACTCGCCTGACGGAGCACAACACACACGCCTCATCAGGTACTCACCTGACGGAGCACAACACACACACACACACACACACACACCTCTTCAGGTACTCGCCTGACGGAGCACAACACACACGCCTCATCAGGTACTTGCCTGACGGAGCACAACACACACGCCTCATCAGGTACTCACCTGACGGAGCACAACACACACGGCTCATCAGGTACTCGCCTGACTGAGCACAACACACACGCCTCATCAGGTACTCGCCTGACGGAGCACAACACACACGCCTCATCAGGTACTCGCCTGACGGAGCACAACACACACGCCTCATCAGGTACTCGCCTGACGGAGCACAACACACACGCCTCATGAGGTACTCGCCTAACGGAGCACAACACACACCTCTCATCAGGTACTCGCCTGACGGAGCACAACACACACACCTCATCAGGTACTTGCCTGACGGAGCACAACACACACACCTCATCAGGTACTCGCTTGACGGAGCACAACACACACAAACTTCATCAGGTACTCGCCTGATGGAGCACAACACACACGCCTCATCAGGTACTCGCCTGACGGAGCACAACACACACGCCTCATCAGGTACTCGCCTGACGGAGCACAACACACACACCTCACCTTGGAACTCGCCTGACGGAGCGCAACACACACGCCTCATCAGGTAATCGCCTGACGGAGCACAACACACACGCCTCATCAGGTACTCGACTGACGGAGCACAACACACACGCCTCATCAGGTACTCGCCTGACGGAGCACAACACACACACCTCATCAGGTACTCGCCTGACGGAGCACAACACACACGCCTCGTCAGGTACTCGCCTGACGGAGCACAACACACACGCCTCGTCAGGTACTCGCCTGACGGAGCACAACACACTGGCCTCGCCAGGTACTCGCCTGACGGAGCACAACACACACGCCTCATCAGGTACTCGCCTGACGGAGCACAACACACACGCCTCATCAGGTACTCACCTGACGGAGCACAACACACACACACACACACACAAACTTCATCAGGTACTCGCCTGACGGAGCACAACACACACGCCTCATCAGGTACTCGCCTGACGGAGCACAACACACACGCCTCATCAGGTACTCGCCTGACGGAGCACAACACACACGCCTCATCAGGTACTCGCCTGACGGAGCACAACACACACGCCTCATCAGGTACTCGCCTGACGGAGCACAACACACACGCCTCATCAGGTACTCGCCTGACGGAGCACAACACACACACACCTCATCAGGTACTCGCCTGACGGAGCACAACACACACACACCTCATCAGGTACTCGCCTGACGGAGCACAACACACACGCCTCGTCAGGTACTCGCCTGACGGAGCACAACACACACGCCTCGTCAGGTACTCGCCTGACGGAGCACAACACACACGCCTCGTCAGGTACTCGCCTGACGGAGCACAACACACACGCCTCGTCAGGTACTCGCCTGACGGAGCACAACACACACGCCTCATCAGGTACTCGCCTGACGGAGCACAACACACACGCCTCATCAGGTACTCGCCTGACGGAGCACAACACACACACACACACACACACCTCTTCAGGTACTCGCCTGACGGAGCACAACACACACGCCTCATCAGGTACTCGCCTGACGGAGCACAACACACACGCCTCATCAGGTACTCGCCTGACGGAGCACAACACACACGCCTCATGAGGTACTCGCCTGACGGAGCACAACACACACGCCTCATGAGGTACTCGCCTGACGGAGCACAACACACACGCCTCATGAGGTACTCGCCTGACGGAGCACAACACACACGCCTCATCAGGTACTCGCCTGACGGAGCACAACACACACACCTCATCAGGTACTCGCCTGACGGAGCACAACACACACAAACTTCATCAGGTACTCGCCTGACGGAGCACAACACACACGCCTCATCAGGTACTCGCCTGACGGAGCACAAAACACACCTCATCAAGTACTCGCCTGACGGAGCACAACACACACGCCTCATCAGGTACTCGTCTGACGGAGCACAACACACGCCTCGTCAGGTACTCGCCTGACGGAGCACAACACACGCCTCGTCAGGTACTCGCCTGACGGGGCACAACACACACGCCTCGTCAGGTACTCGCCTGACGGAGCACAACACACGCCTCATCAGGTACTCGTCTGACGGAGCACAACACACACGCCTCATCAGGTACTCGCCTGACGGAGCACAACACACACGCCTCGTCAGGTACTCGTCTGACGGAGCACAACACACACGCCACCTCAGGTACTCGCCTGACGGAGCACAACACACACGCCTCGTCAGGTACTCGCCTGACGGAGCACAACACACACGCCTCGTCAGGTACTCGCCTGACGGAGCACAACACACTGGCCTCGCCAGGTACTCGCCTGACGGAGCACAACACACACGCCTCATCAGGTACTCGCCTGACGGAGCACAACACACACGCCTCATCAGGTACTCACCTGACGGAGCACAACACACACACACACACACACACACACACACCTCTTCAGGTACTCGCCTGACGGAGCACAACACACACGCCTCATCAGGTACTCGCCTGACGGAGCACAACACACACGCCTCATCAGGTACTCACCTGACGGAGCACAACACACACGGCTCATCAGGTACTCGCCTGACGGAGCACAACACACACGCCTCATCAGGTACTCGCCTGACGGAGCACAACACACACGCCTCATCAGGTACTCGCCTGACGGAGCACAACACACACGCCTCATCAGGTACTCGCCTGACGGAGCACAACACACACGCCTCATGAGGTACTCGCCTAACGGAGCACAACACACACCTCTCATCAGGTACTCGCCTGACGGAGCACAACACACACACCTCATCAGGTACTCGCCTGACGGAGCACAACACACACACCTCATCAGGTACTCGCTTGACGGAGCACAACACACACAAACTTCATCAGGTACTCGCCTGATGGAGCACAACACACACGCCTCATCAGGTACTCGCCTGACGGAGCACAACACACACGCCTCATCAGGTACTCGCCTGACGGAGCACAACACACACACCTCACCTTGGAACTCGCCTGACGGAGCGCAACACACACGCCTCATCAGGTAATCGCCTGACGGAGCACAACACACACGCCTCATCAGGTACTCGACTGACGGAGCACAACACACACGCCTCATCAGGTACTCGCCTGACGGAGCACAACACATACACCTCATCAGGTACTCGCCTGACGGAGCACAACACACACGCCTCGTCAGGTACTCGCCTGACGGAGCACAACACACACGCCTCGTCAGGTACTCGCCTGACGGAGCACAACACACTGGCCTCGCCAGGTACTCGCCTGACGGAGCACAACACACACGCCTCATCAGGTACTCGCCTGACGGAGCACAACACACACGCCTCATCAGGTACTCGCCTGACGGAGCACAACACACACGCCTCATCAGGTACTCACCTGACGGAGCACAACACACACGGCTCATCAGGTACTCGCCTGACGGAGCACAACACACACACACCTCATCGGGTATTCGCCTGACGGAGCACAACACACACACACCTCATCAGGTACTCGCCTGACGGAGCACAACACACACGCCTCATCAGGTACTCGCCTGACGGAGCACAACACACACAAACTTCATCAGGTACTCGCCTGACGGAGCACAACACACACGCCTCATCAGGTACTCGCCTGACGGAGCACAACACACACAAACTTCATCAGGTACTCGCCTGACGGAGCACAACACACACGCCTCATCAGGTACTCGCCTGACGGAGCACAACACACACGCCTCATCAGGTACTCGCCTGACGGAGCACAACACACACGCCTCATCAGGTACTCGCCTGACGGAGCACAACACACACGCCTCATGAGGTACTCGCCTGACGGAGCACAACACACACGCCTCATGAGGTACTCGCCTGACGGAGCACAACACACACGCCTCATCAGGTACTCGCCTGACGGAGCACAACACACACCTCATCAGGTACTCGCCTGACGGAGCACAACACACACAAACTTCATCAGGTACTCGCCTGACGGAGCACAACACACACGCCTCATCAGGTACTCGCCTGACGGAGCACAAAACACACCTCATCAAGTACTCGCCTGACGGAGCACAACACACACGCCTCATCAGGTACTCGTCTGACGGAGCACAACACACGCCTCGTCAGGTACTCGCCTGACGGAGCACAACACACACGCCTCGTCAGGTACTCGCCTGACGGAGCACAACACACACGCCTCGTCAGGTACTCGCCTGACGGAGCACAACACACTGGCCTCGCCAGGTACTCGCCTGACGGAGCACAACACACACGCCTCATCAGGTACTCGCCTGACGGAGCACAACACACACGCCTCATCAGGTACTCACCTGACGGAGCACAACACACACACACCCACACACACACCTCTTCAGGTACTCGCCTGACGGAGCACAACACACACGCCTCATCAGGTACTTGCCTGACGGAGCACAACACACACGCCTCATCAGGTACTCACCTGACGGAGCACAACACACACGGCTCATCAGGTACTCGCCTGACTGAGCACAACACACACGCCTCATCAGGTACTCGCCTGACGGAGCACAACACACACGCCTCATCAGGTACTCGCCTGACGGAGCACAACACACACGCCTCATCAGGTACTCGCCTGACGGAGCACAACACACACGCCTCATGAGGTACTCGCCTAACGGAGCACAACACACACCTCTCATCAGGTACTCGCCTGACGGAGCACAACACACACACCTCATCAGGTACTTGCCTGACGGAGCACAACACACACACCTCATCAGGTACTCGCTTGACGGAGCACAACACACACAAACTTCATCAGGTACTCGCCTGATGGAGCACAACACACACGCCTCATCAGGTACTCGCCTGACGGAGCACAACACACACGCCTCATCAGGTACTCGCCTGACGGAGCACAACACACACACCTCACCTTGGAACTCGCCTGACGGAGCGCAACACACACAAACTTCATCAGGTACTCGCCTGATGGAGCACAACACACACGCCTCATCAGGTACTCGCCTGACGGAGCACAACACACACGCCTCATCAGGTACTCGCCTGACGGAGCACAACACACACGCCTCGTCAGGTACTCGCCTGACGGAGCACAACACACTGGCCTCGCCAGGTACTCGCCTGACGGAGCACAACACACACGCCTCATCAGGTACTCGCCTGACGGAGCACAACACACACGCCTCATCAGGTACTCACCTGACGGAGCACAACACACACACACACACACACAAACTTCATCAGGTACTCGCCTGACGGAGCACAACACACACGCCTCATCAGGTACTCGCCTGACGGAGCACAACACACACAAACTTCATCAGGTACTCGCCTGACGGAGCACAACACACACGCCTCATCAGGTACTCGCCTGACGGAGCACAACACACACACCTCATCAGGTACTCGCCTGACGGAGCACAACACACACGCCTCATCAGGTACTCGCCTGACGGAGCACAACACACACACACCTCATGAGGTACTCGCCTGACGGAGCACAACACACACACACCTCATCAGGTACTCGCCTGACGGAGCACAACACACACGCCTCGTCAGGTACTCGCCTGACGGAGCACAACACACACGCCTCGTCAGGTACTCGCCTGACGGAGCACAACACACACGCCTCGTCAGGTACTCGCCTGACGGAGCACAACACACACGCCTCGTCAGGTACTCGCCTGACGGAGCACAACACACACGCCTCATCAGGTACTCGCCTGACGGAGCACAACACACACGCCTCATCAGGTACTCGCCTGACGGAGCACAACACACACACACACACACACACCTCTTCAGGTACTCGCCTGACGGAGCACAACACACACGCCTCATCAGGTACTCGCCTGACGGAGCACAACACACACGCCTCATCAGGTACTCGCCTGACGGAGCACAACACACACGCCTCATGAGGTACTCGCCTGACGGAGCACAACACACACGCCTCATGAGGTACTCGCCTGACGGAGCACAACACACACGCCTCATGAGGTACTCGCCTGACGGAGCACAACACACACGCCTCATCAGGTACTCGCCTGACGGAGCACAACACACACACCTCATCAGGTACTCGCCTGACGGAGCACAACACACACAAACTTCATCAGGTACTCGCCTGACGGAGCACAACACACACGCCTCATCAGGTACTCGCCTGACGGAGCACAAAACACACCTCATCAAGTACTCGCCTGACGGAGCACAACACACACGCCTCATCAGGTACTCGTCTGACGGAGCACAACACACGCCTCGTCAGGTACTCGCCTGACGGAGCACAACACACGCCTCGTCAGGTACTCGCCTGACGGGGCACAACACACACGCCTCGTCAGGTACTCGCCTGACGGAGCACAACACACACACACCTCATCAGGTACTCGCCTGACGGAGCACAACACACACACACCTCATCAGGTACTCGCCTGACGGAGCACAACACACACGCCTCATCAGGTACTCGCCTGACGGAGCACAACACACACGCCTCATCAGGTACTCGCCTGACGGAGCACAACACACACGCCTCGTCAGGTACTCGTCTGACGGAGCACAACACACACGCCTCGTCAGGTACTCGCCTGACGGAGCACAACACACACGCCTCGTCAGGTACTCGCCTGACGGAGCACAACACACACGCCTCGTCAGGTACTCGCCTGACGGAGCACAACACACTGGCCTCGCCAGGTACTCGCCTGACGGAGCACAACACACACGCCTCATCAGGTACTCGCCTGACGGAGCACAACACACACGCCTCATCAGGTACTCACCTGACGGAGCACAACACACACACACACACACACACACACACCTCTTCAGGTACTCGCCTGACGGAGCACAACACACACGCCTCATCAGGTACTCGCCTGACGGAGCACAACACACACGCCTCATCAGGTACTCACCTGACGGAGCACAACACACACGGCTCATCAGGTACTCGCCTGACGGAGCACAACACACACGCCTCATCAGGTACTCGCCTGACGGAGCACAACACACACGCCTCATCAGGTACTCGCCTGACGGAGCACAACACACACGCCTCATCAGGTACTCGCCTGACGGAGCACAACACACACGCCTCATGAGGTACTCGCCTAACGGAGCACAACACACACCTCTCATCAGGTACTCGCCTGACGGAGCACAACACACACACCTCATCAGGTACTCGCCTGACGGAGCACAACACACACACCTCATCAGGTACTCGCTTGACGGAGCACAACACACACAAACTTCATCAGGTACTCGCCTGACGGAGAACAACACACACGCCTCATCAGGTACTCGCCTGACGGAGCACAACACACACGCCTCATCAGGTACTCGCCTGACGGAGCACAACACACACACCTCACCTTGGAACTCGCCTGACGGAGCGCAACACACACGCCTCATCAGGTAATCGCCTGACGGAGCACAACACACACGCCTCATCAGGTACTCGACTGACGGAGCACAACACACACGCCTCATCAGGTACTCGCCTGACGGAGCACAACACATACACCTCATCAGGTACTCGCCTGACGGGGCACAACACACACGCCTCGTCAGGTACTCGCCTGACGGAGCACAACACACACGCCTCGTCAGGTACTCGCCTGACGGAGCACAACACACTGGCCTCGCCAGGTACTCGCCTGACGGAGCACAACACACACGCCTCATCAGGTACTCGCCTGACGGAGCACAACACACACGCCTCATCAGGTACTCTCCTGACGGAGCACAACACACACACACACACACACACACACCTCTTCAGGTACTCGCCTGACGGAGCACAACACACACGCCTCATCAGGTACTCGCCTGACGGAGCACAACACACACGCCTCATCAGGTACTCACCTGACGGAGCACAACACACACGGCTCATCAGGTACTCGCCTGACGGAGCACAACACACACGCCTCATCAGGTACTCGCCTGACGGAGCACAACACACACGCCTCATCAGGTACTCGCCTGACGGAGCACAACACACACGCCTCATCAGGTACTCGCCTGACGGAGCACAACACACACGCCTCATCAGGTACTCGCCTGACGGAGCACAACACACACGCCTCATGAGGTACTCGCCTAACGGAGCACAACACACACCTCTCATCAGGTACTCGCCTGACGGAGCACAACACACACACACCTCATCAGGTACTTGCCTGACGGAGCACAACACACACACCTCATCAGGTACTCGCCTGACGGAGCACAACACACACAAACTTCATCAGGTACTCGCCTGATGGAGCACAACACACACGCCTCATCAGGTACTCGCCTGACGGAGCACAACACACACGCCTCATCAGGTACTCGCCTGACGGAGCACAACACACACACCTCACCTTGGAACTCGCCTGACGGAGCGCAACACACACGCCTCATCAGGTAATCGCCTGACGGAGCACAACACACACGCCTCATCAGGTACTCGACTGACGGAGCACAACACACACGCCTCATCAGGTACTCGCCTGACGGAGCACAACACATACACCTCATCAGGTACTCGCCTGACGGAGCACAACACACACACCTCATCAGGTACTCGCCTGACGGAGCACAACACACAAAAGCCTTGGCTTTTGGCTTGCTTAGTTGGGGACATTTAATATTCAACAATATTACTGATCTGCCTGCCTTAAGGACAACTCCGGCGCAAAATGAACCTTTGGTCTAATTGCACATTTGTACATAGACAACCGTTCTCTGAGATTTGTTTTCATGATTATCGAATGTAAAGAGTTTTATCTCTAAAAACTAGCTTATAACGCTAGTATATAGGGCATAGTGATGAAAATAAAAATCGCTAGTTAATACCACCAACAAGCCTCAAAATAGCCCAACACTAACACTGTAGCATAATGAGGGTCCCTACCTGCAAATCGAAACGTTGAGAACGTTGTAAGTGTACAGACAGTTTAATAAGAAGATATTTTATAAAAGACGAGCCAAGTGCGCTGAACTGTCTTGGAATCTCATATGGTTCAGCGCACTTGGCTCGTCTTTTGTACAATATCTTCTCATTAAACTGTCTCTACACTTACAACGCTTTGATACAATCTGTATTGTAAAAAGCGCTATATAAATAAAGGGGACTTGACAACTTTTGCTTCAGTCGGACTGAATGCATTCAGTTTGATGAATCTGAACGTAGTGTTTACATGAACGCTAAACATGTGATCGGGTTGATGTACGCGTTTATATCTCACAAGATTCAAATCGGAATTGATTTTTTGATTCTGATTTATTCTCCTACATTGGTTCTTCATTTGTTTTAAACAGCAGGCTTAATATTGATTCATTTCTGGTTATAATTTGGAGACGATGAGCATATGAACCGCTGTGCCGCTGCTTATATTGATCACGCAGGGTAAATGCCCAAAACCGTCGTCTGTGGATGAGTCTGAAACAAGCACTGGTGGCCGTTGTCCTGCTCCACTTCACAATCAAACTCATTTATGACTCTTTATTCATCAGGAGAGCAGCTCGTTCAGCGCCTCACGCGTCATCACGCTATTTCTACATCATTGCACATGCGCAGTCCTTTCAGTTTCAGTTTTCAGTCCGATTGAGCCATTACTAGCGGATTATTTGGTTGCAAGTCATCTTCATTTATATAGCGCTTTTAACAATGTAGATACAGAGATACACATATAATTTAGGGTAACAGAGATTGTTTTGGCTTTATAGCGGTAAACGTAGCGCCAGCGGCCCATGAGCCAGTGCCACGACCACGCCTCTTACCGTTGAAGTAAAACTTCAGGCGGTTTGCGTAGACGCGGTGCAGGGGAATGTGGAGCTGCGACGCCACGTGTTCCACGATGCAGCGGAAGCCGCCGGAGATGAGGAAGACCTTCACACCACGCTGATGAAGACTCTTCACCAGCTCCCTGAGGACACACACAGCATCAGCACATCTGCACACACACGAGCGCGTCAGCCGGTCACGTGCAGCGCACACTGCGCACGGACACTTTATACAGAGCAGTGTTTCCCAACCCTGCCCCTGAAGGCACACCAACAGTGCACATTTTGGATGTCTCCCTTTATCTGACCCATATATTTCTGGTCTTGGAGTCTTTACTAATGAGCTGATGAGCTGATTCAGGTGTGATTGATTAGGAAGAGTTGGAAAATGTGTAGCGTTGGTGTGCCTCCAGGAACAGGGTTGGGAAACACTGATATAGAGTGTCGTCTATATACTGTATCTAGTGTAGTGTATATAGGGTGTAAAATGTAGTGTAAATGTTTAAAAAGTGTATATACTGTGTATATAGTGTAGAGTATATACTGTGTATATAGTGTAGTGTGAAGTGTACATGAATAAAAAGTGTGTATAGTGTAGTGTACATACTTTGTATAGCATATATAGGGTAGTGTGTGTATAGGTTGTAAAGTGTAGTGTAAATGTATAAAAAGTGTGTATAGTGTAGTTTGTATAAATATTGTGTATAGCGTGTTTGTAGTGTATATAGCAAATTAACTATAACTTTATTAATAGTGTGTATAGCGTGTATATAGTGTAGTGTGTGCAAAGTGTATATTGTATAGTGTGTATTGTATAGTTTTTTATAATGTATATAAAGTGAATAGTTTGTGTATATCTTATTAGTGTTGTTGGAAACCTTTTACCTTTTTGTACCTACTGTTACCTTTTTTGTACGTGTATTGTTTTGTTACTTTGACGAGTCCTTTTAAAACAATCAGGTCACTAAAGTTCACATCTGAAAACTGCAGGAACGGGGAAGATTTTGACTTACTCGACCCCTGGCGTGAGCTGCGGCGGGTGGTCCGTGAGCAGCTTGTTGACCTGTTCCCTCGAGCACTTGATGATGGACAGGCGCTCAGTCAGAGCTGTGTGGAACGAGACAGAGCCGCCCATGGCACTCCGGGTCCTGCGGACACACACAACCACAGGGGTGCGCTCTCAAACTCAAGGCTGTGCCTGTTTGCGCACTGGCTAGGGTGTGTGTGTGTGTGTATGTATGCAGTTGCCTTGGCCAAATGCACGCGCTCACAAGTGTGCAAGACTGTCCCATGTCTTAAAGATGCCAAAGTGCAGTGCACTTAATGCACACTAAACCCAGACTATCTCTAGGCTAAGCGTATCCCATAATGCATTATGTTTGGGAACTCATGTGCCATTCCACTGTCATTAAATTAATCAGATGCATATAATTTGGTAGTAAAAACAAAGTGTTGCATATTTTCTTGATGCAAAGATGAGTATGGTATGTGTAGGCCTGTTTTGTACAACATTTGCAACTGTTTTTATCACTTAATTAGAAGCACCACCATTTTAAATGTGTCTTCTGTTAGTTACATAGCGACTACCGAACAGAAAGGTAGGAGGTTATTTTAAAATGCAAAGTATTGAAAATATGATAAATGAACGCTCTATAAACATTCACATTTGTTTTGCAAGACTTTAAATGTGATCATAGAGTAATCAAAAGATCTACACACTTTCAGTTTTTACGCCTACTTGAAAATTTGGGCCAAATAGAGGAAATATGTCATGCAAGTGGTCAAGTGCAAAGTGTGGGTATTTTGGACAATGCGTGCGTGCGTGTGCTGACATCTCCGTGACCGCGTCCCCGACGCCGCAGAACTTCGCGAGCTCGTCGATGCCCTCCTCGCGGATCACGGTGCTGTCCACGTCAAAGCACACAGCCTGCGCGCGCCGGAAGAGCTCCTGCACGTGAGCCACCGTTGTCATGGTGAAGCCTGGGCGACAGGAAACAAACAGGAAGAGCTAGTACACATCAGCAAGAGCCGCTGAATCTCGACTGGGTGCCAAGTGCGCGTTTAGTATGCAGCAGCTCTCGCGCTCGTGTACACAACAGGGGCAGTGATGCAAGAAATGCACGCGCTCATTCATATGGACAAACACAGAGTTGTTGCATCAGCTGGTTTGATGCGCGAGCCCCCACCGGGAAACACGAAAACACATACGTATATAAACTACTCAAAACAAGAATTTGAAGAACTCATTCAGAATTATGATAAAATGCGTACACTTTACACAAAAAACGAAAATAAGACACTTGACACGTTACGAGCATTGCGACTTCGCACTTACCTTTATGCGCGCGGGTGAGATTCCTCTGCTGACTGTCACGAGCTCGAGCTCGTTCAAATCTCCGGCAAACACTTTCTGTGCGGCAGCGCGTGCACTCAGTCATCTGCCATTCATTACTACTGGAGATCACGGACGTAGTCGGCCAATCAGAACACACTCATGTCATTCACACACTACTCTGATTGGTCAGTAGTTTTCATAGCTATGACGAAACAGGTCAAGCGAATACTCATTCAGTATAAAACCACAAAATAAAAAGGCTTATTTGAGACAGAGGCGAAACTGTAGGTCTTGTTTTAAAGAAGACCTTTGCCAGATTATTGTTGAAGTGAAATAAATTATGAAAGTGAAACTGAAAAAAAAGTTATATACGTTTGAGTTTATTAAAATGTACAAATGTCAAAATATAATTATATATATATATATATATATATATATATATATATATATATATATATATATATATATATAGAGATAACAAAATATATTTTACTCTATAACTGCAAGAAAATGAAAGCAAAAAATCTGAACAAGTTGTGTTCCAAATTCTAGGCTGATATCTCATATATATATAATTAAATTATAATAAAACTAAAGACTAAAACATAGAACAGCTAATATACTTACCATTGTCGTTCTATTTGTAGTAAATGTGTGCACTTTACTTGCACAATGTTTGATTTCTTGTGTGTAATGCAAGCAGAAATGATATGGTGATCTACTTACCATGACCAATTTTATTACTGTTAATTTTGTGATGATCCTCTATTACTATTCAATATTCTCTCTTGATTAATGTGTTGTCCCTTTTCACCTACTCACTGTTCATTGTGTTTTGGCTTTTTCAAGGAATTTGACAATCATTTCATGAGGAACATGGGCTGTTGTTACTGGTGTCGTAAAATTGTGCCGTGTATGGGAACGGGAGTTATCCCCAAAAGTTATTGGGGTAAATACAGCTTCATGCTCTATGACGAAATTGTTTAATTATAAACCGATCTATAAGCATTATTTTGTTGTACATTATTCAACACACCGTTTTTTAGTTTAGGCTATAGAGATATTAAAAACTAGAAACTACTATTTAGTCACGCTCGTGCACGGTGTTGCTAATAGACTGGATGTAATTTAAGTTATGTTGCTTTTGTTTTATATGAAAATAAATATAATGAACAAGACACCCAAAGTACTTATTTAATTCCATTCCAAATATGTTTATCAATATTTTTTTCTTTAATACAGATGTTATTTTTATTTAAAAAAATATTATATAAAACACCACATAACCCATATCGCACTGTCAGAGAGTTTATTCACACATAACGTACGTATACACATAAAACATGGTGGCAGTTTTAAAATCAAACATTGTAAAAGAACAATACATCCCGGTTGTTTAAACCAATCCGACACGTGTGTTTGTAAATATACAAATAGTGAAAGAAAACACTTCAACAATATCATCGCACATAAAAAAAAAAAAAGTTAGATAGTGAAGTAAAATAAAAAAATAAAAAACAAAACAAGACAAGACAAAAAGAAAGACAAAGGGCATTACTTAAATGAAAAGATATCTAAACATTTAGTACGGTAAAAAGTTTGTAAGTCTTGCAGATCGTACATGTTCTGAGTGCTTTTGGGTTAAGGGAGGAAGAAATTGTAATCAATATCATTCCTTAATGTCCTTATAAAACGTTTGGCCTGTTAACTGAGTAACACTAAATGTATATTGCAATAAAGATTAATTTAAAAATACTACTTTAAGGTACATTAACTGAAAAAAAAACAAAAAAAAACAAACGACATACTCGACCTTGTCTGTATGTTTTTTTCTTCCCTAATTTCTAATTTACAAACGTGCATCTACATGAGCATCTACATGAGCATGAGCATCACACGTGCATCTACATGAGAGGAGATGTCCAAACTTGCCCTGAGCCCCCCCACCCCCCCACCCCATGCGTGGGACGCCTGCACGTGCAGCCGCGTGACAGGCTGGAATGAGGATCATCCAGTAATTTGTTTTCACTGTCACACTACACAATAAAGACCTTTTTTTTTAAACAATATATTTAATCATTTTTCAGTTTACATATCACATCAAATTACTGTACATAATGAATAGCAATCATGTAAAACACAGTAAACCTTTTTCACCCTGTTCCCCCCCCAAAGGAAAATACAAAAAAATTAAATATAATAATGATAAATAAATAAAATGTACAATAAAAAAAACAATAATAATAATAACTAGAATGTACGTTTCCAGAAGAAAATGTGAAGTGGTGCTTGCAGTGGCAAAACTCGCCACTCGGTTGCTAGGGTGTTGTGCATGATTGCATACGAGCCAACAACCATATCTGTACAATGTTCTGATGCTGAGATATGGCTTATTCATGTTGTTCAGGTGATTGGTAGGGTGCTCTGGGTGGTTGCTAGGCAGATGCTAAGGTTTTATGGGTGGTTGCTATGGCGTTTCTAGGTGGTTGCTAGGGTGTTTGCTACGCGGTTGCTAGGGTGTTCTGGGTGGTTGCTATGACGTTGCTAGGCAGGTGCTAGGGAATTATGGGTGGTTGCTAGGCGGTTGCTAGGGTGTCCTGGGTGGTTGCTAGGCGGTTGCTAGGGTATTCTGGGTGGTTGCTATGGTGTTGCTAGGTGGTTGCTAGGGTATTCTGGGTGGTTGCTAGGACGTTGCTAGGTGGTTGCTAAGGTATTCTGGGTGGTTGCTATGGTGTTACTAGGTGGTTGGTAGTTGTCACAGATGGTTACTATTGGAGTTCTTAACACTTTCTTGGCATGATTTAGCACTACCTAATCGCTATTAGCATGTAGCTATTCACAGCTAGCATGTGTAGCATGTTGGAAGCCCTGTTTGCTAGCATGAGTCAAAAGAGCCAAACCACATCTCTATACGATGTTCTGATGCAGAGATATAGGTCTTGCAAAATGGTTGCTAGGGTACTGTTTGGTTGCTAGGGAATGGCTTGGCAGCTGCCAGTCATCAAAGTCCAAAGGTTGCTTGTCAGTATGAATGATATAAACCAACTCCCATGCCTCTGTGACATTCAGAATGGAAGATATCCCTCTATAGATTTTAGTTGCTAAGGTGCTCGACAATGGTTGCTAGGGAGGGGCTAGGAAGTGTTGAGGGGATTCATAATTGGCTGTGTGCTGCCCCGAGTCAAACGAGACCACCCTTGTGTTTCTATGACACTTCTATCCGGAGATATTCTTTTGACCTCTTTCAATGGAAGTCTACGGGACTTGTTGCTAAGGTGCTCTAAATGGTTGCTAGGGCGTGGCTTAATAGCTTAGCAATGATCCTGAGAGACTGATTGGTCATCTGAGAAAAATGAGCCTGTCCCCTTGTCTCTATGACACTGTGATCCAGAGCTATGTTCAATACAAAATCCCTATGCAATGTGTAAGGATGCACCATATGCACTCTATGCACCATAGTAAGTCAATGGGGCAAATTTGAGCAGCTCCTGCCCCCCAGGGGTGCAACTTTTACCCCATTGTGAGGTATGTTTTTACAGAGCCTGCCAGCCTCTTCAAATGTGGTAAATTACAAGTTTCTGAGAAATCATTGGTCAGTGCTACGAGTCGTCAAAGTTTGTGGCAATGTTAAGTCTATGGGATTTTTTTACCCAATGATTTGCCCCTGGGGCAAACACCGTACCCCCGATCGGTAAGAGAAGTCACAGCACACCTCTCCTCAATAATCCGCACAATTTGACGCCTCAATCAGGGGTCTGTGATGTCGGCGTGTATTTTTCAACAGATGATTACTATGGAGTTTTTAAAAGGAGTTTTTATAGTAATTTAGTATGGCACGGGGGTGCTGTAACTGGTTGCTATGGTGTGGCTATGAAGATTTTAGGCCATGACTTATTGGCTGCTTGATAAAATAACTCCTCTGAGGGCGAGAGAGGGAGGGACAGCAGGGCTGTCAGTGGGCGTGTGTGAAAGTGACAGTTGGGATTTGAATTTCTGAACATTCCGCAATGTTAAGTCAATGGGATTTTTTTGGCCGCTTTTTCGTCCGCTGTGCGAACATCGTACACCCGATCGCTTATAAAAGTCATCGCGCACCTCTCCTCAATGAGCCGCACGATTTGACGCCTCACTCAGGGGTCTGTGACAAAATTTGCGGGACGAGTTACGCGCCAAACTTTGTCCAGAATAATAATAAGAATAAGTATGGAGAAGAACAATAGTGTTGCTTTGCAAGCACCACTAATAATAATAATAAAAGAATAATGTTTTTTTTTTTTAAAAGACACCTAAATCAGGTAAGGAGTGTTTCACGTGTCTATTTAGGAGACCATGATGCTACCCTACTCCCTCAGAACTTGTTCTTGTTGTAGCAGGTTACCAACATTTACATTATGCCTTAAGAAGTCAGTAAAAGGTCTCCAGACATCTTCAAAAGTATTTTGTTTATTTTTGACAATGTACGTTATCTTTTCCATTGACATGTTTAACGCCATTTCTTTAATCCACATTCCAATTCTTGGCTCATTAATATTTTTCCAATTAAGAGTTAGCTTGTAAAATACACGTCTATGAATCTGACCTCTCTGCTCTGTACGGGAGGGCTGGTAGGATATACACCCAGGATAAAAAGCTTAGGATCCAGTGGTAGTTTCTTTGATAATATTTGGTCAATCATATCAATAATACCTTGCCAAAAGGGTTTCACTTTCATACATTCCCATATACAGTGGTTCAATGTACCTCTTGCCTCATTACACTTTATACAGGTATCAGGAATGTTATCGTTAAACTTGTGCAACTTGACAGGAGTTATGTATGTACGCATCAGCCATTTGTACTGTATGAGTTTCAAGCTAGTGTTGACTGTCTGCATCTGTGCCTTCTTACATGCCTCATTCCACTCCTCTAGGGATATTTCGTCATCTATATCTTCTTTCCATAATCTTAGTTTGGATTCTGAGGATTCATCCGACCCAGACACAAACAAGTCATACAAAGATGAAATTGAACCCTAATCATAACAATGTCCTATAATTGCTGCTTCTAGTGGGAAAATGGCCGGTATGTCTAATGAATGATTTTGAGATGAGGATATAAAGCTTCTAAGTTGAAGATATTTGAAAAAGTGGGTCTTTGGAATGGCATATTTGGTTGATATTTCTGCGAAGGACATAAGTACTTCATCTTCACTATACAAATCCTGTACTTTCTTTAACCCTTTTTCAGCCCATATCTGAGATCCTGCATCACATTTCCCTGGTTTGAAATTAGTATTACCCCAAATAGGACTGAAACGTGACAAGGAGGAGTTAAAATTCAAATATTTACATGAATTAAACCAAACATTGATCATATTCAATTCGATAGGATTATCTGTGTTTTTTCTTAGGTATTTGTGGTCTGCTGAATACAGGTATAGGTGCAATGGTAACCTTGGTGTAATAGAACAAGATTCCAAATCCAACCAAGCAGGAGGGCTTTCAGATGAAAAATAAAACATAATTGTACGCAGCTGAGCTGCCCAGTAATACCATTGGATGTTTGGACATTTAAGGCCTCCTCGGTCAAATGGTAGGTATAATAAAGATAGACGTAGTCTGGGACGCTTATTTTGCCAAATAAAGTTGGTAAACAATTTCTTAATTCTAGTAAATAAAGATGAGGGAGGGGGTAGGGGAATATTCTGGAACAAATAGAGAAATTTAGGGAGTATATTCATTTTTATAATATTTATCCTGCCAATCATTGAGATGGGTAAAGATGTCCAACGTTCTATTGATGAGGTAACATCTTTCAGAATTGGGTCATAATTTATCAGGGCAATCTTATTCACCTCGGGGACAATTTTTATACCCAGATATGTACAATTATCTGTTGAGGTGAAGGTAGAAGAATAATCCTGGCAATTTTCCCTCTCTGATTCATTAAGTAACATTATGGATGATTTTGAGTGATTAACTTTGTATCCAGAAATTTTCCCAAAAGTTTCAATGAGATCTAGGAGTGCAGGGATAGATCTGCTCAGGTTGTTCAGGAACAAAATTACGTCATCTGCAAATAGTGCTATTTTATGTTCCAGGTGACTTTCTCGGATTCCACAAATGTCACAATGCATCCTCACCCTTATAGCAAAAGGTTCTATTGCAAGGATAAATAATAAAGGTGATAAGGGACTTCCTTGCGGGCAACTTCTAGAGATGTTAAAAGGTTTAGAGACCACATTATTGGTCAAAACTTCTGCGGAAAGCCCGGTACAAAGCAATCTGACCCATTTACAAAAAGAATCCCCAAAGACAAAACGAGTGAGCACCTCAAATAAGTAGTGCCATTCGACGCGGTCGAAGGCCTTTTCTGCATCAAGAGAGAGTAAAGCCGTGTCTTTTGCCCCTCTCTGGTTATGTCAAATATTGAGCACTCGTCTGACATTATGAAAGCCCTGTCTACCTTGGATAAATCCATTTTGGTCCTCTCCCACCACCAGAGGTAGCAGGCCCTCCAATCTTCTTGCAAGAACTTTGCTAAGTATTTTTGTATCTGAGTTTAAAAGGCTGATTGGGCGCATGTTTTCACATTTTGTGTTAGGTTTTCCTGGTTTTGGGAGTAAAGTTATTAGGGCTCTCCTCATGGATGTAGGGAGAAGGCCATTCCTAGAACATTCCTGGAACATTTCCAACAGGGGTGAAATTAATTTGGACTGAAATTACTCACAGCGATACTCACAATGACACAGACAAATATTAAATCAAAAAACATTTTACTTAAAATACACAACATACAGACATACAAATAAAAGTGCTTGAGATGAAGCTCTGGAGACGACCACACCAGCAGAAGCGGCGCTCCGCAGACGTCACGGCTGGAGTTTGGCCCTCAGTTTCTGCAGCGTCTTCTGCAAGACATATAGAGCTGCGTCACAAACCTCAGCGTGTCCACATCTGCACAACAGAACTATCGTGGCGAACATTCGAGTGAATCTTCAAAAGCAAAGAAATAAAAGGATATTTGGGGTGTGTGTGAAAGCTAAATCAGACGTCTCAGACTTCGGCTGAAGTCTGCAAAATTCCCATCAAGATGATCATTTGTGCAAGGGTCAATGCAACCCATGTTTCTCCTTTCGATTTCAATGTGACATTTGAGCCGTGTTTCCAGCATTCGCGAGGCTCATCCAGTCACGTGACCAAGATCCTCATGACGTGTAATGAGTGTGTGTGCTGTCTCACCCTCTGGAAGTCTCTGGCTTTCTCCCGGTTCTTGGCGTACGCTTCCTGGCGGCTCCGAGACGCCTTCTGCTGTTTAACTTCCTCTAGCTGACTGTACAATCTGAAACGCAACAGGAAGACACAAACCACAGTTATGTTGACCGATTTCAGAGCAAAAAATATTCAGGGTCCCAAATCTAAATTTTACTTCAGTGTTTAAAACTACACAGGTTCATTTGTTATCACATGTGAATATCAATTCTGGCTTTATATATTGGATCAAAGACTTCACGAATGGCATATTTACAAGACTGGTTTAAATACCGGGTCCACAGGGTTGTGTTCTTACCGCTTTTACTTTCAATATATACCAGTGAGCTACAAATCTAGAGTAATACGGCTGCAGATGACATGGTCTGGGTGCAGCTTTGTTCAGTGTGTCAATTACTGAGTGAGCAAACATGATTTCAAAACATGGAGATTGGTGTAAAATGAGATTTGCAATAAGGGTGTTCCGATCACTGATTACTGAAGCCGTATTGTCCGATACCAAAATGAATAATACTTTTCTTAATGCATTTTAAGTATAATAAAAGCAAGCAGGAATATCCAGCCGCAGGAACATGGGACTTATTTCTCCACCGGTTATGTTCACTTAAGACATTACTGACGGCATTTAAGAGAATACTCCCCAAGCCAGGCATCCACATGTTTCTGTGTAATTGACGCCGCATCACTCCCGCACCTCGACTGAAGCCATAATCACTTTATCAGAGCACGTCCTGCAGCTTAGCAACAGCAGACCGTGATCACACAATCACTGATCTAGCGGATATCACAGCTCCAGTTTCTCGCTGTCGTTGCAGTGTCTCCGCAAAGACTTCGCAAATGTAATGTCCTTTCCAGACACCCGTAGAGCTGCCTGGCCGCTGAATGCAGAAGCCCATTTCAGCTGTGCATAGAAAAACTGTTGTGAGTTTTGCATCATCTGATCAGCTCTATAGAGACAACCGATCAAACTATATAACGGTAGAACGATCGGCACACTCTTACTTTACAAATCAATGCAATGCGAATTAAAGCGTTGATTCTAGTGAATATCACATGTTAGGGAAGTTAAAGGTAAGTGATCAGTCTGTGTCTGGTAAGTTTTACATATCTGGGAACATGCATGGATACAAGGTTGCGATTTTAAGGAAAGCAACTCAAATGTTGTTTCTTATACAGAATTGGATGATGGTCTGTTTTGGAAACGGTATATACAAGCCAAGTTGAGAGCATTTTAATGTTTAATATTACAGCTTGGGATGAAGGATGGCAGCTTCTGTGGCTGAGCGGGCCGAACCATGCAGTGGAAAAGCACCATAAGTAAGTCTAAGAATCTTTTGTGAGAATAAGAACCTTTGTTTTTTTAAATTGTTGAATTAATATGGTTATTCTTTATGTCTTAATTGTGTATAACTTCTGTGGTTTTTTTTTTTATAAGACTACAAATGAAAATTTCCACATTGGTGGACAATCAATCAATCACCAGAACTTGCTACAAATTACACTAGTTCTTTATAGAGCAAATGTGCCGATGGGCATCTCATGACAGGCCACAGATCAGGAAGCGTGTCCTAGCGTTGAGCAGATGTGTCTTCAGTGTGCCGTACCTCTCAGTGCGCCGGTGCATCTCTGCCTCCTCCACGCGTCTCTGAGCGGCGCTGCAGATCCGGACCTCAGCGACACTCTTCAGTGCGTGTCCAGGCGTGCTCGCGTCATCGGCGTGTGCTGCGGTGGGGAGCCTGCTGGACTCCAGGCGTGCCGTCGCCGTGCGTCTGGCTCTGATCTGTGCCACCCGGAGCGCTGACCTCTGAGCCAGACCGTCCAGCCGCTGACGCTGAGCAGGAGAGCTGTGAAACTCCAGCAGCATCACTGCAACACAGACACACACGCTGCAAACACAGGCACGCTATGGCTAGGCACAAATAATACAATTTCTAATCGCGATTACAAATGCCACGATCACGTAATCGTTCAAAGCCGCGATTACAAAAAAGTCAACTTGCATTATTCTGTGTGCTTAAGAGGTGTGTTTAGAGTAGTTTACAACTACTTCAGAGAACCAAATGTATTACAATAGGCCTAGGCCGGCTTGGAGATTCACTCAAACAGTTTATGTCTAAAATGGACGTAGTTATGGAAATAGTTGGGAGAAAATATGGTGCATCAGTAGACTATTAGATCTGCACTCCTTCTTAAAGGGGAAGCAGTCTAATAAACATGCTGACGATTGCACCATTACTGAGAATCAAACAACAAAAGGCAAAGAGAAAATCACTCACAGCTCTCAACAACTTTAGCTTTAATAAGCATAAATTTATCTATGATAAACTTTGCAGTGCTATTTTACTTTTGATTACTTTATTATAATTCTTTTTAGACCATACCTGAATAATGTTAGTAGACCTTCCTGAAATTAAAGCACTGTGTAGGCCTGTATAATGTGTATCTTTGTTTAATTGTCTATATATATATATATATATATATAGAGATAGTGACATGCATGCGTACATATACATATCATACTTGCCTGTAGAGAGGAGTTTATTTCAGCATCATATAAAATCAACAATAATGATAATAATAATAATAATATAAAAGCAGCTCTGGTATGGGAAAAGTATCGGTATCGGCCGATATCCAAATTCAGGTATCGGGATCGGAAGTGAAAAAATGTGGATCGGTGCATCCCTAATCGTAATTAATAAATCGCAATTACAATTTAAAGGGAATAATTGACAAATATGATTTTTGTTTTAATCGTGCAGCCCTAAGTCACGCCTTCGTGAAGAGTTCACGGCCTGAAAGTTCACCAACCAGCATGAGGGAACGGTGGCTCTGGCTCCTCTGATTGGCTGTCGTCCTCCACCGGACGGCTCGGCGCTTTGCCCTGCGAGAGACAGGATTTGTTAGGTTTGAATCTTAAAGTAGTAGTTCACTTTAAAATGAAAATTACCCCATGATTTACTCGCCCTCAAGCCATCCTATGTGTATTTGACTTTCTGCTTTCAGACGAACACAATCAGAGTTATATTAATAAACACCTGATGCTTCTGAGCTTCAAAATGGCAGTGCAATCATCAGTTTAAAGCTCATAAAAGTGCATCTATCCATGATAAAAGTGCTCCACACGGCTCAGCGGGGGTTAATAAAGGCCTTCTGAAGCAAAGCGTTCGTGTAAGAAAAATATTCATATTTAAAGCTTACAACGAACTTAAAACAGCCAAATACGGACTGGACTTGCGCGTAAAACGCAACTTTAAAGTAATGCGACGCGCTGCTGATATTTACGCTATGCCATGACGCACTACGCTACTTCTCACGTCACAAGTTGTGTATCATGGCGTAGCGTAAATATCAGCAGCGCGTCGCATTACTTGCTTTTTACACTTAAGTCGAATCCATATGTTTATTGGCCGGAAGCTAGTTACTTTATGATAAATGTGTATATTTTTCTTCCACAAACTCATCTTTTTGCTTCAGAAGACCTTTATTAACCCCCGCTGAGCCGTGTGCAGCACTTCAATGATGGGTGGATGCACTTATGAGCTTAAAACTGGTGGTTGCCATGCACTACCATTATAAAGCTCAGAGGAACCAGGACATTTTTTGATATAACTCTGATTGTTTTCGTCTGAAAGAAGAAATATACAGCTAAGATTGCTTGAGGGTGAGTAAATCATGGGCTAATTTCCACTACTCCTTTAAGAAGCGATGCATGATGCGCACTCATCTGTGCCCTCACCTCACTGCGGTCAGATGTGCCCTCCTGTGGCTCACTCCCTGAGTCTTCACTGAGGTCCTGTAGGGTGGACTCTGGCAGGCTGATGAACGAGATGGTGGACTCCTCCAGAATGCCCTTCACGTCACCCGCCGCCTGGAAGGAGCAAGACGAGTTTACAGACACGTGATCTGAGGGTGTGTGACGCTCATACATGGCCAAACTCTAGTGGATGTGCTAGTAAACCAGCATGAGCCGACTCATGTTCAGTATTGTTGCGCTGCAGCTGAACTCTTAAAGGGACAGTTTACCCAAAAATGCCAACAGTCATGCCAAACCTGTATGCAGCTCTCTATTTAAGATGTTTTTTTAGAAAACTTTATTCAGGAAGTAGCACACCTGAAATGGTTTCTTACACCATTCAAGGGATTAGAAAAAGCGGTTTAACACACCTGGGGTCAGTTGCATAAACATAGCCATTATGTTACGACAGTGTCACAGCAGTCATATTCAATACCAAATTAGGCCAATCTACATTATGTAACTGATTTCAAACCGGTAAGAAAAAAAACGTGTCTAACCTGCAAGACTAGTCTTTCTTAGGACTTCAGCCTCATGTAAACCATTCTGACAGGTTCTTATAGTGTGTGGGAGAACTAATGTCTGATGTATGGGGACAAATCTTAAAGGAATAGTTTAAGCTGAACAATCCCTCAAGTCATTCCAAAAACGTTTCATATTCACAAATGAAGTTTTTTTTTTAAATGAAACCAGAGATGTCTTTGCCTCCACTGAAAATCTATTCAAGCAAAACTCTGATGTTTCAAAGCTTTATGAAGAGTTTGTAAAACTTAAGTCAATTGTCGGCACCTACAGGAGTAACGATGTCATTGATACAATCCTTATTTGAAGCAAGTTACTTGATCTGCTCTATTTTGATCAATGCGGTAGACATCGGTGTTTGTATCCAAACATATTTTTATCCCAGTACTTCAGTGTTATGAATATTTGTAACAAAAAGACTGTTTGTGAAACTATTTCATACCTTTACTGTACGACGAGTGCTCTCTCTGGATCAGCGGCAGTGCAAAGATTGAAATGTTACGGTGTGATTTTGGCAAAGGTTTCCAGACACAGAATCATTGTCATTCAGGAATGAGATCACGTGGGTGTTTGAATCGAGATCGCCATCTCTAACGCATGTGTTGTCAAACTGCTCTCACACATTACTTTATGCGTTTAAAGTGTTGGTAAATAAGGACTTCTGTAGTGACTTTGTCAATTGATCTGCCACTAATTTAACTGGCATTTTAAAAGTATTTAAAAAAAGTTTAAGATCAAAAGCCATCTATTTAAGTCCCCCTGTGGTGAAAATCCAGCTGTTAATGTTGTTTATATGTGTATGTGGTGTTTTTAAGTTTTAAAACAAAGCATGTGTAAGTTCATAAGTCGACAGCTGAGTATTTTCTGCTTAAAACTGCAGTGAACCAAAGACAGTCTCAAAAACACGCTTTGAAATCGCTGGTGTTTCTGACGTCACAAACTACCTTGTAACCAATCAGATCAACGTGTGATCGTCAACCAGTGGATCTCTGAGTGAGTGGAGGCGGGGCTCATTTGCATATTCATAGAACCACAAACTAGATGAGGCAAGGACACAGAGTTACATTCAAGCTATTTTAAGGCATGAAGAATTTTTACACGTCATTTTGACGTGATCACAGATGAGTTTTACTTCAAACATTTATGTACTGTAGGTGTGTGTTTTTCTTTCGCTGAACTCAAAGAATCAAGCACAAAGCTGTATGGTGAGGTGGTTTCGTAGACTCTACCTGTGCTCTTTCCAGAAGCTCACTCAGCGCGTTTTCCTCCACAGCTGACATCACTTCCTGTGAGGGTAAGTGGCCTGCGGGTGCACGGCTTTCTTCCTGCAGACGGGTCTGGAGTGGGGAGCGTGGCATGAGGCTAGCGTCCATGTTATCGGTCTCACAGAGGGACTCGTGGGTAAGAGAGAGCTGCTCCACAGACACCTGCAGCTCCGCTCGAGACGGAGTCAGTGCGTCTGCGCGCAGGAGCTGCAGGGATTGGTCTGTCGACTCCAGCCAATCAGAGGACTCGTCCACGCTTGCATCTGTGCCACACTTCTCTGCTTCCAGCGGGACACAGAGAGCCGCCGAACAGTCCACGCTCTCGTTGTTTGTGACGTCAGAGGGCAGAGGAAGAAACAGATCCGAGGCGTCATCTACTGCACAGAAAATAATGAACATCAGCAACTCCAGTCTTTGCTTTTTGCACAAGTGATATGCCAGAAAAAAAAGCATTAGAGACAAAACCACATTTGACTGAATTACGTGATAAAATTGACAGAATTTGAAAGCTGAGACTGTTTCATATCAAAAGTATACATTTTAATTCAAAACACAAAGCTTACTGTGATTACTGGACGGGAGGCACGCAACACTAATGTTTAGTGACGTTTTATTCAGAAAACTGCTTAAACCACGATCTTTTAGTCAATCAAAAATGATCGATTAAAATCTAGAAGCTATTGCTAACATCCACACAGCTGACCGGTCATCATTACTAGTCATCCCTGTTGTTTAGATGAAGAGCAGCAAGCAGCAGAGTAACTGCATGTTGAACTACTTATTTTAGTACCGATACAGTAAAAGAAGAAATAATGCAAACGTGTTTCACAGTACTATTTAAAAGCAGATTGGACGGATCCTTGGTTGTTCGGGTAAGTGTATCGCGAACCTTATTGTAAAGTGTTACTGTTTTGTTAATTAGTAACATGAACTAAGAAAGAACAATACTTCTACAGCATTTATTAATCTTGTTCATTTTAATTTCAACATTTACTAATACATTATTAAAATCAAAGGTTGTATTTGTTAGCATTACACTGTGAACTAACATAATAAAAATCCAGCTGTTCATTGTTTCTTCAACTAGCATTAACAAAGATTAATAAATACAGTAACAAATCTATTGCATATTGTTAGTTCATGTTAGTTAATGCATTAATGTTAACAAATGAACCTTATTGTAAAGTGTTACCAACAAAACTCTTAACGTTAGCTAACATTACCATTCGCTCAGCAACAGTTATGAATACCGTAACCAGCGGATAACTATAGCCGTCAACAAACGTCACTCCTTTCAGCAGAACTTGGCAGGCATCGGCTACAGGAACTAAGCGCTGCCAGCTTTCATTTTACCAAATAAGCGCCGTAGGCGTAGTTTTTGACAAGAAAAAGTTGACAAGTGTGAACACGCGCTTATGAGTGTTTTTGTTCCTTCCGTTACCGTGTGGGGCGTCAGTAGAAGCACTCCTGTCCTGGTCTGAGTGCTGTAAGGCAGGTGACACCAGTGACAGGACCTCAGGGGGCCGGTCCGGGCCGGAGCTGCTCACGGCTGCAGCTGAAGCAACACAACATCAGTCAGAGCAATGAAACACCGGCAGAGACGCCACCAAAGCCTCACATCATTACCTGTGCGGGCGCCGCTCTGATCAAACACCTGAGACGAACCCATATCTGACGCTCCGCCAATCAACTGGCTCACGACAGACTGACGGAGCTCAGCGCTCGAGTGTGCGTCTGAGCCGGCGGAGGAGTGGCTGGAGGCTGACGCCCGGTCAGACGGGGGTTCACCGGGTCGGATGGACAACTGATCAGACAAGCGCTCAAGGATCCGGGTCACGGTCTCGCTCCAGCCCTGAAATGATCACGCCAAGACATTAGCATGGCAGCAGTCAGGAGAATGTAAATGAGAAACATGCATATGCGCCGCACCTGACGGCTCTGATCAGCTCTCACTACATTTCTAGATGAAGAAGAGGAAGATGATGAGGAGTCAATGTCTGGATGGGGCTGAAGCGGCAGGAAAGCACCTAAAAAACAAAACAAAACAAAACCGTATCAGAATAAGGCGAAGGAAAAGTAAAAATACATTTCATTTTAATTGATTATAATTGAGCAAAATAACCAGGATGATTAATTTAACCATTTTGCAGCATGATAAAAATGTGACTAAGTTTTCACTGTCTAAAACGCAGGCATTTAGTCGACTAAAACTTGACAAAAACAGAACAAGGTTGACTAAATATGATAAAACAATTTTTTTTTTTTTAAAGAAATCTGACTAACTGAACACTTGTAGTATCTGGAATGAAGGCCATGTGTTGTGTGCTCTAACTGCAGACAAAAACGTACCAAACTTCATTAACCAGCCACTCTTGATTTGAATTACATGTTTTAACAACTTTTTACCATTGTTGAAAGAACTTGGCAAAAAAAGAAAGAAAAGAAGAGGTTTGTGTATGTCCGACAGTTCAGTAAAGCTTGAATGCCAAAACAGCAGATAGCAACCAGGCTTCTCAGGCCAGCGATGGGATTGGCTATTTGAGTTAAATGACAATTAATAATTAAATTAATAATGTCAATTATTAATGCAATTAACATTTTACAGTAAAATGCTGTGCGCAGCAACTGTATGTCACGCACATCCGAATCGGCCCAGTTTTGTAAGTGACTCACAAAACGATCAGCCGACTGTCACTCCTCAAACTTTGCGGTGTGTGTGTGTGTGTTGATTACATACAGAAAGCGAGCAGAGAGCACTCTTTATATTCAGTGGAGCGGTCAAGCACTTCATTTCAGCATGAGCTCACAGAGACACGGCACAATGAGCTCTTGTTCACCTCGGCTCGCTCAGCTGGTTAATGAGGATTGGTGAATGTCTGGCTTTATTCTGTGCAGTGACTGCGGTCATGTGATCTTTGATGCCGTGGGAGCAAATATAAATGCAGTGCCACTTTTCCCCCAGTAGGTAAAGTAACTGCAGCAGCTGTAATTCTGCTTATTTGTAATTGCGAGTAAAAGGAAGTGGTTCTGTCTTACGGCACCTGGAGCTGAGATGCGAGCGTCTCCATCGTGAAGCGCACTGGACCAGGACTGACCCGCTGGACTGGTGAGCGCCGCTCCTGCACAGAGAACACGTGAGCGTGTGTGTCCTGCACGTGCACACACACACCTCACGCTACAGGAGCCAGAGTTTACCTGCGTGTGTCAGTGAAGCGTGGAGCTCTTGGCTGTATCTGTGGATGATCCGCTGCACAGACCCGCTCGTGGACGGGCCGCACACGTCAGGCTCCACACTGAGACCAGAATCCTCTGAGAAACACACGAGCTTCAGAGATCTCTTCTTCTGGCGGACAACCCGCGTACAGGACCATATCAGACGCATGTTCACTAGGGATGGGCACGAGTACTGGAACGTACCAGCGACGACCGACCATTAAACCGATGTATGAGATATATATAGTACCGGTCCAGTAATGACTGACCATGAAAACAATGATTATATATGCAGGAACTGGAAGACTTTTTTTTTACTGACCCCTAACTTTTGAACGGTAGAGTATATTGTTACTAAAAGATTTCTATTTTAAATAAATGCTGTTCTTTTTATTCAAAAAATATCTAAAATTGTAAAAATATTTCACAATATTTGTTTTTTTACTTTATTTTTGATTATTTATTTTCTAAATGTAGGCTTGATGAGCATAAAAATACTAAAAATAGTAACGTTTCCAAACTTTTGACAGGTACTGTATACACTTTTTCTGATTAGTTGTGAAAACGTACATTTGCACAAAACAAAAGGCCGCGAATGCCACGCAAACTAAGTCATGAATGTGTAACTCTAGCCTTTTAACGTAAAATGGTCACAAACGGCACGCATTAGCTTGCTTTTTATCAATTCAATTACTTGACAATTATTCGATTGCATACATGTCAAAAGACAAATAAAAAAAATTGTCAGTTGTTTTAAATATTTGAAAGATTGTTTAGATTTAATCATTATTCATTCATCAATTACTGAACACATGATGGTTATTCACGAAGAGTATTACAATTACTAAAATGGCATACATTTAACCAATATAAAATAACATTTTAGCTCATGAGAAAGCACAAAATTAATCCACAAAATACTCTACAAGACTTCTGTTGTGAGTTCTTTGTGCTTGTATTTGATGAATCTCACACAGGCTGCGTCACATTAGAAGTGTTTCAGCTTGCAGTGCTCATTCACCCTTCAGCTTCACCTCAGTCAGAGGATCCTTTAAGGTCAATTAAGGCTGTCAAGCGCTTAATGATGTTTTATTAACCAAATTACACGTGGCGATTTAAAAGCCAAATTTGCCATTCAATTTAATTAGTTTGAGAAGTTACACCCAGAAGATAAAGTTGTTCTTGTGTTAAGGTGAGACACGGCAGGCAAAAACATCGTTTTTTTTTTCCACTGGTCAATTTTGAGATTTTGGGCTATTTGTCTTTAATAACATGTCTTCTTTCAGACTTGTGATATATGATGATATTTTACTGATTGTGTTTGTGTGCTGGTGCCATGGCTGGTTTAGGCCTGTTGTAGACAGCTGACTCAAGAAGATATTCATATTTTTCATATTCTATGCAGTGGTCAGTCCACACAGCAGTGACAGAATTAAAAAAAAAATTAACGGGCAATATTTGCAACCTTAAATTGATTTCCAGGGGCATTTTCACCTATATATGGACTTTTTTTTCTTTTTTTACTTAGAGGTATGCATCACCTTTTATGTCAAATTCTAACATTGAAATTAAATTATATTAGAATAATAACACAATACACCACTGTTAGCAGTTAAATTAAATAATGAAATCAAAATCCATCTTTGCAGTGCAGAGGAGACACATAAGCGGCATCAGAACTGCCATTAATATATTTACACTCCATTTACAATTGCACAAATAAAGCTATGAGATAGTTTTTTTTATTCAGTATTTAAATATGAACTGATTTCTAATTGCAACGTTTTAATTAAAGGTTAAACCGTAAAATGTGAAAGTAAAACCGCCAGTAGGTGGTGGCAAGTCACTCACTGTCTTAGGGAGTCATTCATTCAACAGATTTGTTCAAACGGCTGATTCATTCAGGAAGAACAAGTGATTGTTCATTGAATCGTTAAAATGATTCGTTCAAAACGCGGGTTCAGTCAAAAAAATAAAAAATAATCGCTGTCTGTTGCATTGATATGCCTACTCTGCTACGGTTTCATTTTTAAATTCTCGTCAGTGAAATATGTATATCATATTATGTTGTTATCATACAATATAACATCAGCACATATCACACATACTGTATATATGCCTAATACAAAAACTCATTTAGGACATACCTATATAACTACACTGACACATTGCGCAGTGAGAGCAAGCAAGAGAGACAGATGCGATGTAAGCTTACAGTGCGCCCTCGTACATAGTTAAAAGTAAAACAATGATTACAATATCATAATAGACAATACACATCGCACACCACTAAAGAATGAACTTACAATTGAACTGACATTTACCAACTTGCTTCTTCTCTCCTGCTGCCTGTTTCGCGCGCAGGAGACAGACGTAATGCTGCCGCGAATGCCGAATGTGACGCGAAAGGTCACGTGTACGAGCAAATCCAGAAAAGAAAGAATAATAAATAAAAAAGTACGCTAATTAGATAGTTTTAATTTGTAAAACATTTAGATATGTCTATGTCAAATTGCCATCGAAAATTTAAGACCTTTCATAAATGAAAATAAGTCTTTTTAAGACTTATTATGATCTTAAATTTTTTACATCTAATTTAAGACGTTTGAAGACTTTTTAAGGACCCGCGGGGACCCTGTGAAAAAAAGTCCAAAATACACATTTAGGTCTTTATTTTACTACACTTTGTCTGTTTGTGTGTGTAGATTTTTCCTAAATTCATCAAAAGTTGGCGTTCTAAATCATCCCGCTGCTCCGCGATCGCTGTCTGCACCCTGTCATCACATATACCGTTAGAAAGCCCTCTCTCTCCACTTCAATGCTGTCGGATCCAAATATGGTCATTTCCTGTTTATCAGCAACCAATCATGAAAGTAAAATGGGCCATTTAACTCGAAATGCGCAATTTCATTGGCTGATGCCAATTTCTGACAACGTGATTCGTTCAGAATCGTCACGTGACGCGCTCTGGCATTTCCGCAGCAGTTCAAAATGTTGAAAGATATGAGTTAATTTAGCCTACTATTTGTATTTGAGTGATTCTTTCTTATATGACAGGTTTAAAGTTTGTTGTCATACCTTGACAGTTTCGACTGCTGACTCTGCAGTCATCGTCAGAAGCGTAACGTGATGTTTCTGTGACGTCTACTATAGGTGTGATCTATTTCGTTTTTGTCATTCCACCTGTGTGATGGACTGTTGATGTGTTGTTTTGGATGTTATGATCAGTGATGGATGAAGCAGTAATGAGTCTTGGATGTTAAACAGTGTGATACATGGATTTTACTTGGACCCAAAGCATATTTTGTCTGTAATTCATGGCTTTCAAAAGAAATTAGTGGAATTTTGCCATTAAAATCTTTAAAGGCCGTTTTCTCAAAATGAGTTTTTCCTCACACTCCTAGTGACGATTTTCCACGTCTGTAGCACCTACATACACCAAACTTCATAGTCGTATTCCTAACTATATTGTGAAGGTTTGTTCAGAGGGATTTGTTGATATATCATTCTTGGCCTGATTTATATGACATTTTGTGCCTAAAAATAGGGCCGAAATCAATTTAAGGCTATTGCCAGTATTTTCTGATTTACAGGGTAACAAAAGGAGATATTCATAATCCCCTCTGAAAATGTCTTTTCATTTAATATATAAACAAAATGCAAAAATAATTTTGAACCTTGTTTTTTTTTTTTTCAATGGTCAGATTCGTCACTTCAAAATATATGCAAATTAGCACATATTTAATTAGATATAGCCTGATTAGCATATTTAATACAGAATAAAATACAGAAAACTCGCAATACATTTTTTTCGCCTATTCATGCGAGTAATCAACTGGTTAAGTTTCATGATGATATCTGTAAGTTCAAATTTTTACCCTATTCACCTGCAGTGTCTCGCCTTAAATGAGAAAAGCATCAACAAAAAGTAGTTTTAGAAATAAATATTTTGTTGATTCAACAGAATTTAATACACAAACGTTTAGTCTACAACGGCCATGTTTTTTTGTTTTTCAGAAGCTGCATCCAAATTGGCATTTAGAAAAAAAAAAAAAAATTAAATGGTATAGTTTTAATTAAAATATTTTTATTATCGCCATGACGCACACGTCCCGCACTAATTTTTCAGACCTATTGTGAAGTCGAAATGAAAAGCTGCCAGAAATGCCCATCCTAATGTTCACACTCTGTGAATGTAATGATCAAACACACCTGGCTCATGCTCACTAGTGAAGTAGCTTCCCGTTGAGATCGTAGTGGATGAGAGATAGTCTGGATCAACAGATGATGGACAGCCAGCGCTAAACCGCTAGCAAACAAACAGAACCGTTTTACACCGTGTGATTCTACAAACACACACTGATCATCAGCTCATCGCTGAGCTCAGTTCAAGTGTAGAGACCTTCATTAGCATACATGCATAATTCACATGTGCTTCAGGTACAAAACGCTTTCATCATTGCTCAAACACATTCTCACACACACTCTCATACACACGCACGCACGCTCACACACACACACACGCACGCACTCACACTAGCACGCAAACACACACATCAGCTTCTCTTAGCATAATCACTGGTGTGACGGCACACTCAGATTTGGCTAGTTTTCATCACTGATCCATAAACTGGATCTCAGAATGAGTTAGCGCTCATCGGTGACGGCAGGTGTGTTACAGGAGCTGTTTCCTGCAGTGAGAGACGGTCTTACCTCCTGCTGGAGCTTCATGAGGCACGGACCTGAGGAGAAGAAGAAGTCAACAGGAAGTGTTAAAGCACAAACCACCATCTATGGCTGCATGATAATGAAAAACAAAATAACAGTTTTTCTGCAATATAATGTGGGGGAGTGAATCTGCATAGAAAATTATAAACAAATTACAAACATAGCTAAGTCCAATAGAAGAAATACAATTAAAATAAGCAGTGATTTATGTTTTTCAGGTAAATCTAACAGTATTCAGATACAGAAATTTAATAATCAAATGCAAAACAAGTCACACTGTAAATATAATATAATAACTATATTTATAACAGTTTATATTTGTTAAAGCTACTAAAGTAATTGTTTGATCATAGGCGACAGAGCTGCGGGTCCATTAGGCTGCTGTCCCTTTAAGACCAATGCACAGACCTAATATAAATGACACGCATCTGTTTTCTTTCTCACTTGTTTACAGCACACAACTGACTGTTTACGGGAATACCCGCCGAGACGGGCATTTTGACTATTTTGCGTGTACATTTAAGCTCAAAAGAAAGAGAACTGAATTGGGTGTCACTGTTAACGTGCCGTCAGCGCAGCTCTGTGTGCGTCTCAGTCCTCGTGCCTGATCAGACCTAACACATGCACAATTAACTTTACAATCATCACACGCGTCCTGAACCGGGAGCAGCTGGCCCGTACGCATCACATACTTGGCATGTGACTATCGCGGATGCGCATATCACAATATCGACGCTAAAGCGATACATCGCGCAGCCCTACAGACATCTGCAGGAAAACCAGGCAAGGAAAGAAACCCTCAAACAAAATACTGTGATTTTCTATAGATCACAAGTAATTTGTTATTGAAACAATTTATTTGTATGATTCTGAATGTTTTTCAATAAAACTGTTATGGGGGAATCTTGATTTGTGTTCCTAAAATTAAAATCAATTTAACATTATTATATTTTATTATGATACAATATAGTATATTATTATTACTATTATTTTATAATTTATCAATTCACACTTTGTTAAACTTTAACATTACGAATTTAAAAGCATTTGTTTTAATTGAGTGTCAAACCTGTCCATCATGCACTTCTTTGCCTGTGCTGGATTGGATGCATCCTGGAGCCCTTGGCGGCTCATATATATATATATATATATATATATATATATATATATTTATTATTAGATATAAATTAGGGCTGTAATGCAACTCAAGTTGTCAAATTTAATTACATGATGTGGCGATTAAACTACCTATAAAGCCACAGAAGATTAATAATGTTTTCATGGGCAAAATTGAGCAAAAAGACAACATTGTGTCTAGAATATAACTATATTAACTTCTTTTTATCAAACTGTTGTACAAAATCAATATTACATTTGCAGTCGTGCTATTCGGGACAAAAACAGCACTTGTATGATATTGCACTCGTCACTCGTGTGACATCTCAACTATATCATGATATAAATACAAGACAAAACTCAAACGTGCCATTTTTGCCCCATTATCTTGAATTTTAGGGGCATATGGACTGCATTCGACAGTGAGTTGTTGCCCTGGATAATCTTCCTCACCAATCAACTGTGAAATGTCACATGACCTACGCAGGTCTGGGCGGGTGCTTTAATAAACAATGCATTATTTTTAACTAAATTAACCAGTAAAAATGTATGATTTATGTGCACGGATTATAATTTGACAGCCCTGATTTATATGCACAGTCTATCCAGATGTTATTTAATTATTTTTGTAATAAATGAGAACTTTTTGACAGCAAAATAATTAGTAACTAGTATTACATCTAAGGGGGAGGGAGGTTAGAAGCAGTCAAACCCACACACACACACAGTATTTCGCTGTGCAGTGAGACGAGCCCTGTGTGTACCTGGCGAGGTAGTGGAGTCCTGCAGGAGCATGTCTCTCCAGGACATGCGGCTGGTCCGGCCCGTGACCTGTGACCTTTCGCTCGGGCTGTGGCTGTCGGCAGAGGCGAGCGCGGGCAGAGACGCACTCACATCAGCAGAAGACGACTGCAGCTCTGCAGGAGCCAATCACAGCACATAGACGTGAGGTCATACAGGATATGATGCGTGACACCTGCTGGAGCGTCAGCTGCAGGCGTACCTGTGTCCAGGCTGATGTTGAGGGACGAGTCCACTTCCTGTATGGCGCTGAGCTCGTGCTGCTGCATCTGCTGGAGGAACACCAGACGAGCGGGAGCACGAGACACCGGGGGCTTCACTCGCACACGAGTCACCGGGGCTGGCTCACACACACAGTCTACAGGACACACACCATCAGTGAGTGAGTGGGAATCAATCTTTTAGTCTGTGCTGTTTTCTGTTGATGCATGAATAAAACCTCACAACACTTGTAGCGCGCCACCCATCCAATAATCACAATAAGCTTTGGCAGAATTTGAAAGCTGGGGCTTTGATTTAGAATATCAAAATCGACTGCTGGCGGTAGATCCTTTTCCTATTTAGCACCAAAACTTTGGAACAGTCTTCCTACCAATGTCCGGGAAGCAGACACACTCTGTCAGTTCAAAGCTAGATTAAAGACACATCTCTTTGACCTAGCATACACATAATACATTATAGACTTCTATAATTCAATGTTAGGCTGCATAGATTAGGTCAGCCGGAACTGGGAACACTTCCCTTAAATCCTGATGTACTCGTTACATCATCATAAGAAGAATGGCATCTACGCTAATTTTAGTGTCTTTGTTTATCCCGAGGTTTTCCCGCAGCCGACCGGATCCAGGCCGTATCCAGATCTGACTAGGAGCTTTGCCTGAACCCGATGACAACACAGTGCTGAAGTGCCAACTAGCCTCTCCCTATGGAGGATCCCTTTCCCACTCTACAGATAAAACGTTGTGATTCCGGTTCGCGTACCCACCCCGAAGTGATAAAATAAAACAAAACTCTGTATCAAATTACAGTTACTGTAAATCCGGCCTCTAGTTCATAAACGCCAGAGGAGAACTGGCCCCCGACTGAGCCTGGGTTCTCCCAAGGTTTTCCTCTCCATTAGGTCACCTGATGGAGTTTTAGGACACCAGTAGGTCACTTGATGGAGTTTTAGGACACCAGTAGGTCGCCTGATGAAGTTTTAGGACACCAGTAGGTCACTTGATGGAGTTTTAGGACACCAGTAGGTCACTTGATGGAGTTTTAGGACACCAGTAGGTCACCTGATGGAGTTTTAGGACACCAGTAGGTCACCTGATGGAGTTTTAGGACACCAGTAGGTCACTTGATGGAGTTTTAGGACACCAGTATGTCACCTGATGGAGTTTTAGGACACCAGTAGGTCACTTGATGGAGTTTTTCGGTTCCTTGCCACTGTTGCCTTTGGATTGCTCGGTTGGGGATATTCAAATTAATTAACCAAGCATTAATACCATTGATCAGTCCTACCAAACGTGGATGTTTTTTCACTAAGAAACAAACATTATGTTATTTGATTGATATTGTGAAGCTGCTTTGATGCAATTTATATTGTGAAAAGCGCTATATAAATACACTTGACTTGCTTCATAAAGTATCAGTTTCATCATTCCAACAATAACTGTGGTTTTGTGTCTCTAATGTGAGGTGACGGATGCTGCAGCGTGTGGACCGATCGCCTCTTCCTCTGTGCTACTAGTTACAGCACCAGATAAACATGAATGGACGAGTTGAAAGAATCAGTACAACTTCCTGAAATAAATCATGTCTCATGATCAGCGTTTCAACCGCAGAAAGACGTCAATAAAACAGTTTAAGAACGATTTCTCATAACATCACATTTAAAAGCCATTCAATGACCATAAACTCCATAGTTAGAAAAATGCTCCTCTCGAGTTATTTTTCTAAGCACTTTATTACATATTCATTATGTTTACTTAACCTCTTACCAATATGTTCATTAAAGGTATTTTTAATAAATCCATCATGAAAACAAAGTTTGAATGGCTAAAATAAACAGCAGTTGAAATGAAAGGTTTGGACTATGTTGTTAATTGTACCTTAGACAGGGTTCCCTGTGTAATGTACATCACTAGTCGAGAGAGATGTTCTTCCCCCAAGTAAAACTGACATGTACTTTGCCTGATATATAACCAAACGAATGACCACATCAAGATCGGGATCAAATCAAGAGCTTGTAAATCTGAATCAAATGGCAATAAAGCTCTTCCTGATTCTGAGATCTGTGAAATCAGTGGCAGTGAGGCCTGTGTTTACCGTTAGCGAGGGCCGGTGTGTCTCCGTCCCGCTGGATGGGTGCTGTCGGGGGGCCGTCAGCCTCTTCAATGGCCTTCAGCAACGTGTTCAGAGTCATGTGATCCGCCTGAGCGCCACTAGAGCCGGACACTGAAGCCTACCAGAGGAGCAGAGGGTCAATTACATGATGCTCACTTTTGTGTGTCTGGATCTATTATATTACAGTGCAAAGAAACAAGCAACACGTCATAAATTGAAATTAACTCTCACTCACCGGCCAATTTGGCTACTAAATTTTTAAGTTACCGGCCATTCAAAACTTCTACGAGCCAAAAAGAAGATTTCATACATTCTTTTCTTATTCAAACTAAATCCTGTCATCCAGCGTCTCCCCCCTTCCTCTTTCATCCTCATCACCAGAAATGTTTTAGGTGGACAGAGTACAAAGAACAAAAAAAAGGGATGTTTGAAAATAATGTCTTTCCTGTTAACCTAATGCTTTTTAATCTTCGCTATTGCTTCAATGCAAATGATCGAGCTCACCGTTATTTGTTGCGTAGTGACGAGTGTGGTCAAGTAAGCCAGATACGAGAAGATTCTGTGCAATACGCTGTATTTAATATTAGTTGAGTATTGAACAGATTTGGTTTCCACAAACTTCCCCAGCAAAGGGAGTAAACATAAGTAACACGCCAAACTGGCTCGTGATCTGACAGCGTTCCCCGCCACAGCTGATCTATACCCGCACGTGGGGTTAGAGGGTGTTAGTTTCAAACCCTGATCATACGTTTAAAAAAAAAAAAACTCACGTTTTACAACATGGTGCGTAAATCACAAGACTCTTTTTAAAAGCAGTTCTCTTTATCATTTCAAAATTATTTACTTGTTTGTTTTTACCAAGCACAAAGAGACTTCACAAGTAAATACACAAGAAATCTTTCCTGTAGTAATCTATGTCAGATAACATCTCAGAGTAGGGCTGCTCGATTATGGAACATAATCATAATCACGATTATTTTGGTCAGTATTGAAATCACGATTATGTAACACGATTATTTCACATGACTTTGGGAACGTGTTGCATTTATTAAAAGACACCTTTCAACAGTTCTAAAAAAAAAACAAAAAAAAAACAATTTGAGTGACGTCAATTTGTTGTAAGGAGGGCGTCACCAGGGTGTTGTTACCTTTATAAAGGACAATTTTTTAAACCTTACTAAATATATGTTATCTTTTTATTTGATCAAATTCAGTTTTAATAAAAAGGGCTGCGATCAATCAAATTCATTCATTTATTATGCAAAATTACAACTCAAGTCAAGTGTATTTATATAGCGCTTTTCACAATATAAATTGCATCAAAGCAGCTTCACAATATCAATCAAATAACATAATGTTTGTTTCTTAGTGAAAAAACATCCACGTTTGGTACGGCTGATCAATGGTATTAATGCTTGGTTAATTAATTTGAATATCACGCTTGTTCCAACTGTAATAAATCATTTAATGAGATTAAAGTTTAAACAAATAATAAAATAAAAATAAAGTCAATGATACCTTTAAACAATAAATCAATAGTTGGCGGCAAGTGACCGTCTTAATAAATAAATCATTGAGTCATTCATTAAAATGATTCGTTCAAAATAATGAATCATTCAATAAAACATAGCACTGTGGGTCCTATTTTAACGATCTGTAACGCAAGTGTCAAGCACAAGTAACTGTGGGCGGATCTCGGTGCTGTTGCTGTTTAACCGGCGGGATAAATGACTCTTGCGCTCGACGCAAATTTGGTCTGAAGTATTCATTATTCATAGGTGTGGTTTGGGCGTAACGGGAAACAAACCAATAAGAGCGTCATATCACATTTCCTTTAAGAGCATGATGACTGAGGCACGCTTGTTCCACGGCGCAATTATCAGGCGCTTCAGAACCGGTTCACAGCCGAGGAGATCGATGCTCTCGTCAGGGCCGTAAGAGAAAGTGACATTGGGGATGGGACAAACCCACCCAAATTAGCTTCGGTTAAACATGCATATGATAATTTGGGTAAATGTGTAAGCTTTATGCCTATTTTTCCCATCGTCATGGACAAAAATTATTTCCCTCATGTTTTAATATTTTTCCTTATAATAATGTATCATTTGCAAAAAGGAAAATGCATCTGTGTAGATGAGAGAATCCTCTACAGTGTATGCGCGTTGTTCACACTCTGTATTATGGCCAAGCATGCGCGCTTAAAATAGCATCTGAATGTACGCGCAACGCGTTACTCACTTTAGACTAGTTGCGTGCGCTCTGGCTGCTGTTAGCTTGAACTGAGGCGCTACAGTGATCGAGCAGGAAAAGATTGCGACAGCTCGAGAGGAGTCTATGGTATCACTCCAGTCTATATTAAATTAGCCAATTGTTATTCTGAAGTTTATTGTGCTTGTAATTTATGACTGTATAGGCTGAGAGTTTATGGCTTCGGGAGAGGCTGATGTGCGCGTGTCATTCAGAACAAAAAAAATAAAAAAAAATAAAAAAGTGTTCTGGCAAAACAGAACATGGCAAAATAATGGTTTTTACTCGACTGTACTATTTTGGAGATCGTTGGGAGCCAAAATTTAAATCGAAATTCGATTAATTGCACAGCCGTCTCAGAGCATGTGATTCACCTGTGTGTCAGCTGTGATCAGCGCCTGCAGGGCGTCTCGCTGTCGCCTCATGTGCCGCCGCCTCGTCTCCTCCGCCTCGCTCTGGACACCAGTGATGTCAGCGTGGTGCGGCCGGCTGCGCAGGAGCTCCAGGACCACAGCGGGAGCAGGAAGAGCAGCAGGGGCGTCCAGCGAGGGGTCTGCGCCGGCGGGTTTGAGTGGGCTGAGGAGAGCCTGCTGTGGAAACAGATGTGAGGAGGGTGGGGCGCAGGGCGAGAGACATTGAGCCTAGTCATGTTTCAAGTAATCTGCCATGCACTTGTCCGAGTAAAAAAAGTCGCTTATCTTTGGGGGGGGGGGGGGGGGGGGGGGAATTGTGTTGTAAATATAATTTAGTCTCATGTGTGTTCAATGCACCTTTAAAGGGCATTTTCCTCCTAATCTTATTAAATGTATGCTTTTAACTTTTACTCTTTTTAAATTCCTAATGTGATCAATAAATTCAATTAAATTAATAAGGCAATATAGGGCTGTTAACCCTATAAGGCTGATCAAATTAAATAATGTACACTGAAAAATGACAACTGCATTAAATAATGTTATGAAATTGTTTAAATATTTTTGAACATACAAATAGGAAACTTTGGAAAGAATACTACTTTTAAACATAACACTAAACCGCCAGTAGGTGGCATCAGACGACCATCTTAATGAGCGAGTCATTGAATCATTCATTCAAACGCTCTGATCTTTGATTGGAACTATTTTCGGTGCTGAAACAGAACAAAAAAAAGTCAATATTGCATCTAAAATATAAGTGACCTAAATCAATGTGACCAATCAATGTGACATTTTCAATTGTGATGGTATAGAACAGGAGTGACTGTAGTCGAGCACTGACCCGTGGACTAGCAGGTTCTCCTCCTGGAAGAGGCGAGTGTGTGCCGTCACCGACGGCCGCTGAGCTCACTGACGGCTGCTGGAGTGACGCTCGCAGCTTCAGAGTGTGTTGATACTCCTGCAGTCGTCGCCGTGCTTCCTCGACACTCTTCTGATGAAGCCTGTGGGAAGAGCGCAGGCACAGCGTCACACATCGGCTGCATCACGAGCATCACTGCTGATGTTGAGCCGGCCTGACCTGTTCTGCTGCAGGAGTCTCTGCTGGTACTGATGGAGTCTCTGCGTGTGCGGCTCATCCGCCTCAACCTGCACACACACAACCGTTTTATGGGCTGGAGAGAAATATTATAAATATAATAATAGAGTACTCGAGTCGAGTAACTGGCAGAATACCGGAAGTGGCTCATTCCACGGACGAGAATCCATGAACCGCATTATTAGACCGGTTTCTAAAGCTGTACGATGCATGGAACTAGAGCTGTCACTTTTGTGAAAAAATCCTGTTCGATTTGAAAGACACTAGTGTTCATTGAATCGATTGTAAAATCGATTCTCCATGTCTAAAGACGTTTCCATTTTCAACGCCAAATATAGGCAAATCTACGGACAACTAACATGCATTAGGACAAACGTAAAGAGTGCGCTTGAGACGCACGAGTTAGCAATATTTCTGATGATTTATTGCCGTGAAGTTTCGTGCACAGGAGAGCAACATTCAGGGATTGAAATTAACACCCACCAAATGCGGTAAAAATGAAGTTTGGCAGAGAACACTGTCACGAGCCAATTTGGCGTGTTTCTATGTTTACTCACTTTGCTGGGGAAGTTCGTGTAGCCAAATCTACACAGATTTAGCTCAAATACGCAACTCGTGAGTCATCCTAATATATTAAATAGTGTATTGCGCAGAATCTGCTGATCAAATCTGATTTGATCTGCTGTAAGTCATCCTAATATATTAAATAGTGTATTGCGCAGAATCTGCTGATCAAATCTGATTTGATCTGCTGTAAAAGTGCCGTTGGTGCCTCTGCAGGCATTTGTTATAATCCTAATGTCTACAAGTTATTAAAATGCATAATCTAGACAGTGTTTTTAAATAAAAATATAATATGATTAGTTGATTTTGATACTTTATTTCAATCAATTATTATTGCCTCAAAATACATAGAAATGATGATAATAAGTCATTTTAACACTTTAAGACCGACGGGAGCGTGTCTCTGTTTAAGAGCCGATAGAAACTGAAACCAAACGGCTAGCTCGATGATTCTTTTTGCATACAAAACCAGAGACGTTACGCTTTCAGATCAAGCCTCCAACATGCTCCTGTTGCGTTGTTTTCACCCTCTAAGGAGTCTGTACAAAGTGCGTAATATGCGTTTACAACAAAAACACTAAAATGCATTGCACGTCTTTGCACAGGTTCCATAGATCTGCGATTGAGTAATGTCTTCCGATGGCTCATAAAACGTTCCCCAGGGTTTGTCGCATGTTGTGACGTCACAAGCTGTAACATTTGACTCCCATTTGCTTACTTTATCATTTTTGTCTCTTTTTATCTTTGACTTCACAATGCACCGTTTATAAAAATGAGTGTATATTACAAACTAATTTATGTATGTTTTTTTTTACATTGACAAGTTTGAGGTTGATATTTGTGATATTTCTGTATTTAATAAAATGTAGAATTTTTTATTGTCTTTTGTTTTGTTTTTTTATTGCACTTTTGAGCTGTTTATCTAGTTACTATTGATTTCTTACACACATAGCCTTTCAATTGGGTCTGCAAGGATTGTTTTGATGTATGGCATATGAAAGTGCTCAAAAGAATGACAGTAAAAATACTAAGATATACTCTGGCGGAATTGTTCTATGGCAGGTCATAAAGGGTTAAATGCTATTGTTTGCGGCCATAACAGATCCGATTATTCAGCAAAATAATCAACAGATTACTCGATTACCAAAGTAATTGTTAGTGACATCCCTAGTTCCTGCTCGATCCAAATGATTCAGTGCGTGCAAAAATGGCATGAATGATCCAGACTGATTCACAAACAGATTTTGATCATTTTGCTATCGAGATTGTCCTATTCAGTGAATCGGTCAGACTCAAACGAATGAAGTGTTCACCAATCATGCATTGCTACAGTAGTTCAGACCATTGTGAAACACCTGTTGTTCTCTCCCCCAAGAAAACAGAAAAGACATGAGAGGGATGAGTTAAGTGGACTTAGATCAAGTTCACCCACAGAAATTGCAAAACTAGAATCCCTCCTAATGTTCAAGCACTTTTGAGATGGTCTTCCCCTGTAAAAGATCTCCAGGTAGTGAATGATCTAGTCTGATGATGGTTAAGGCGAGGCACGGCAGGCAAAAACATCGATTTTTCATGCAGTGATCAGTTTTGAGATTGGGCTAGTTTACTCCTTCAATATGTGTTCTTTCAAGCTGCTATAAAGAAAATGTTGAAAATATACATTAAGATGTTTATTTTATTACATTGTTTACTTTCTCCCGAATTTACCAAGAAGTTAGCATTCCAACGCGTCATGCCGCGCGCTCCGTCCGTTTACTGAAGTCTGTCATGACCGGTATCGTTGTAAAGCTCTGAGTCTCTTGCACAACGCTATGTAACCCAAATATGGGCATTTCCTTTCTGTCAGTAACCAATCGTGAATGTCCAAAGGGTGATTTAAAGCTAATGACGAAATCTCATTGGCTACTGCTGGTTTCTGCTAACGTGATTCGCTCAGATGCATCACGTGGTGTACTGTGCCAATGTTAATTCATTGAGTTACTGCAGTTGTAGGCCTTATATGCCTGCCATGTTATTAAATAACCAGTTTTCATGAGCTTGAAATATTATATATTATTATTACTAAGGGCCTGAGCATTTATTCTGTTTTTGAGCAATTTTTTCCAATAGAAATCTTTAAATGCCCTTTTCTCAAAATGAGTTTGTCATTCTCCAGTACAAATATCTCAGCCTATGCAGCACGTTTGTACACCAAACTTTCCAGTTATACACTTAGCAGTATTCTGAAGATTTGTTCAGAGGGATTTGTTAATAAATTATTCCTGGCCTGATTTATGTGACATTATAATCAAAAAATATGTCGAAAATCGATTTAAGGCTATGGACAGTATATTTTGATTTCCTAGGTAATGAAAGCATATATTCTGAAATCCCTCTGAACTTTTTTGTTCATCTTGTGTGTAAACAAAATGAAAAAAGAATTTTGCACCTGGCTTTATCATATGTTCAGATCTATCTACAGAAAATATATGCAAAATTGCGCATATTTAATGAGATAATGTCTAATTTGCTTAATTAAACATACAAACTTCAAAAACATAAAATACATTTTTTTATATACTTGTGTAAGTAATCAACTGCTTAAGTTTTATGGTGATATCTATTATTTAAAAAATGTACCCTATTCACCTATAGTGTCTTGCCTTAACTGCAGTATGCTTAGGCTTATTAAAGATATTATCACAATATTTTCTAAATTTACATGACAACAGCCCCGTTTCCATTACCCTTCAAATTGTGCAAATTGTAATACGCACAAATGGAAACATGTCAATCTCGCAAAAAAAACCATATATTGCAAAAAAAAAAAAACGCTATGCTCGCATGGTGTTTTTTCAGGTATTTCTCAAAGCTGCAATGGAAACTTTTTTTTATTTTTTTTTTATTTATATTCACAGTCACCTGACGTAGATGACGTGGTGTGTTTGGACAGAAGACAAGACAGTTCATTATTAAACTCGTAAAAGACAAAAGTATTACGGGATTACTGGATTCTAAACCAGAAAGAAATGCCACAATTGACCAAGAGCTTGAAGCAGACGGAGGGAGAAACTCCTCATATGAGCCGCTCTCAGTATAAGTGTCTTTCCTCGCCATTAATGCTGGATACACGCCTACGGCTCCTTCATTAATAAAAATGGCTAATGCGGTGGCTGAGATATACATAAACCTACCAACATCCGTCGCCATGACTTTTGGAATGACTTGTGAGAAAAAAAAGAAGAAAAAAAAACGCTTTAGTCGCATAACATCAGTTAATAGAAACGCAGTCATTTCACACTAGTTTTAAAAGTTTTCCACAAATGTGTAATGGAAACACAGCTAATATACACACTTTTATGGAAAGGTGTTTTTTTATGGAAAGTTACTGCTGAGGTCTCCCTTTTCAGGGGAATTTCATTTGAAGTTTTTTGTGCAAGTGCAAATGTTTTTCTAAGTGCAGAGTTATGGTGTCAACAGTATCGTTGAGGAGGTGTGTGTACAGACGCACCTCTGGAGGCGCTGCGCTCTCCTGGAGCCCAGGACGGCTCTGAGCGTCATCCTCCTGCAGCGTGTGGCTCCTCTGAGTCTCTCTCAGGCGCTGCTCCAGCTCACGCCGCTTCTGCTCCAGCTCCTCCAGCACGGCCAGCTGCTCCTGCTGCCGGCTCAACAGCGCCGCCTCCTGGACACGCAACAACTTACAGTTCCACTGACAGACAACTACCAATAGTGTAAAAAGGCCTCTGAGGACCTGTTACACGATAATACTGAAGATACAACTTTTAATAGTGGCCTAGATGCTCTGGAGTCTTCATTTAATGCTAGAAAATATCCTATAATGCCTATATTGAAGGCCATTGGCTGGTTTTATGCTCATTTGTTACATTGTTTGTAGGTATGTAACAGGAAGTAAGTGACTTCATTACTGACAACTCATTTAAGCAGTTCAGAATCTATTTTTTCTTCTACTACTTTAACTATTTGTCGTGCACTTTGATCTATGAAACTTTGCATTCGGAAACAGCTCTATTACACACTACAAGAAAGGGATTATTTGAAAAACCATAACAGTGCACTTTAACAGAATGATGACAGTTCAAGTTCAAGTGTAGAGACCCTCATGAAGCATGCGTGTTTCACAAGCACTCAGTAGTTTCACATCACAGCTCCGCCTGAAGGATCTCTAGTGTACGGGAACGCCCCATGTAAAGCACACGGACACTGTGATGAGTGAACTCACGTGCGCTGCTCTCCACCGGCTCTCGGCGGACGCTGGCTCCGGCTGGTGTCGCTCCTCTGGCGGCAGCAGCGCTCCTGCCACTACAGCTTCATCGCTCACGTCAGGCCCTGAGCAGCGACAGCACAGGACCAATCAGCAGCAGACAAGCCAGTGTGACACTGAACACTATTAATTAGGGGTGTAACAATGCACATATTCGTATTGAACCGTTCGGTATGAGGCCTTTGGTACGGTACGCATTACAAACGATTCGTTAAACCATTTTTCCTGCCGGTGCGATCACAACGTTACCCAACATCAAATGGCAAACGTAATGAAAGCGTAATTTTACATACAGCACACAGTGAAAACGACATGAATATGACACAGTGGGCAACTGGATATAGCACAGCATATTCAGAGATTTGTTTAAATTATGCAGATGCGCATTTGCTGAATTTTGACATAAATGAGAAAGTATTTTAGCCGGATTGTTTGCCTTTTCTGTTACAAATAATATAAAAGCAAACATTACTTTTTCGCAAACCATTTACTTTGATTACCAGTTCTGTCTAACAAAGTAGGCGATAAGATATGTCTGACAGAGATCGTAAACTTTAATGAAGACGGAGAATGTGAGTGAGCGCTGTATGACCAGGTGCTACCGTTCTCTTCTCAGGCGCTGGTGTTCTCAGCGCAGCCCGTCAAAATAAAAGTCGGGCCAATCAGAAAAACGTATCGGCCGATGCCGATATTTTAAAAAAGACAAATATCGGCCGTGGCGATATATCGGTCGACCACTAGTCAGAAGTAACCTAACGTTAGCCACTTTACTCAAACATTAACCTTGACAGATGTGTGCTATTAGGTGCATCTACAAGTATTCATGTGGAGTGTGAAAGCTAAATTAGGCAACTCCACATTTTTAAGGCTATGCTGTTGATTAGGATATTGATTTAGCAAATGTTGTTGCCAAGAAAGTGTCATTCAGAATGCTTCCCCCTTTAAACCAGTAAGCACTTAAATAGTGGTATCATTCCTCTCATAACCAGTATTATTGCATAACGTGAAAGTCCATCCAGGCTATCCAATATATTGTATAGGCTTGCTACGATAGTCGGTGTTACCGATGTTAAGTCCCAACACCGGTTTTATCACTTGCCCACCGCGGCACGCGCAAAAAAGACAATTTTGTTTTTTTTAAAGCGTTAAAAATATTTAACGGAATTACGCAGTATCCGTTTTTTTCAATCACCTGTTGACTAGCGTTGTATTAATGCTCTTATTAATGTGCATGCTTTTAAATTATTCAAGCGCGACAAGACTAAAGAGACCGCGCTGTAAGTCCAGCCTATTACACACACACGACCCACAGAAAAGACAAGCGTCAGTATCGACGCTGTATCAGTTTTTCGCCCACTCGTTTTCATTCACTCCTTCAAGTGAACAGTATTAGTGAACTAACGTAGGGAAATAGGCCTAACTAGGTGAATGAGGGTTTAGGGGGCGATTTCCGATTCAACCCATGTTCTCAAGCAGTGAAAAATAGAGGACACTAACAACACGCCGACAGACAGGACCGAGCAGGTAATATTTTATATGAAACCGCCTCAACTTTCAAATTTGGTCAGTCAAAGAAAATTAAACAATAAATAGGCCTACCGTTGTGGCTCTTGTTGTGACAGATTGCCTTAGTTAAAGCCAAATTCAAATCCACCGACGTTAATCTACTAACTCTCCTGACTGCTTTGTTGGACAAAAATGGTGGATTTTGATTGGTCAGATCGCATGTCAATCAAACCCCCGATGAAACCGATATTACCGGTGTTGTCACAAGTCGATTAACCGGTGGGAGAATATTATCACCGTCTCATCTCTAGTGAACGTGCATCCTTAAAAACATTGTGCAAGACAAGAACAACGCTAAAGCTTTACCGTCGTCAGTGCGCGCTAGGCTGGGCGTCTGTTCTGCTAAACTGCCCTCTGGTGCTTTTTCCTGGCTGCTCAAAGATCCCGTTTCAACACTCAACACTTCCACATCAGCGTCTCCCTCGTGTGACGTCAGTGTTGTAGCAGCGGCCTGCTGGCGGTCTCTTTGGCTCCTGATGCAGTCCAGCAGTCTCCTCAGAGCCCGTCTACTAGGATCTGCCAAACACAAGACAGAAATGTCATCATCGCGGTCTGTCACTGCAGATCTGACATGCTGCTCTCTGATTGGCTGCCCACCGGGTGTTTCAGAGGGTGTTTCCTCCCCTTCAGGTGCACATTCAGGGTCAAGGGTCACGTCCAGCTCCTCGTCATGGCTAGCAGCAGACAGAGGAGGAAGAGGTTCGGGTACCAGCTGCAGCACCACGTCACCTTTGACCTCTGGAGAAGACCGAATGATGGAAAGCAGTCAATATGCATTAGGGCTGTAAATAAAAATTTGAATATTCATAAAAAATAATTTTCCATGCCAAGAAGCGCGTGAGACATGATGTAACTGAGGTTTGTTTTTGTTAGCTTATCCAGTACAGAAGGGGCAGCTGCGTTATTAATTTGTAATTGATGCTGACGAAAACGATCTCAATTGGTGGGAAAAATCGTGCAACGACACACTTGTCCGGTCAGAGCTGAGCGTGTGTTTTCCTCAGCTGATAACATTGTCCACTAAATTCGTTCAGCACTCAGATCAAGTTGAGCGTCTGGTGTTTCTGATGAACAATACATAGATGTGTAGTGACACTAGATGTAAATGCACGAACACGAGCAGAATTGTAACCCAATTTTCCTTGCATGCACATTAAGGAAATTAGATTGTTTATTTGTTTCAAAAAGTTAATGCACTTTAAAACGAGAATGTCATTTCAATTCAATAAAAGATGTGAAGCTTGAATTGGTTTAGATTTGCTTATTGAGCTCACTTACACCCTCTTGCTGATACAGAACTTTTTCTTTTTAACATTAAGTATTGCCTTAACACAGGGTTTGAGTGATCATTCAGGTCGGAGCGCACACACCACTGAAGTGGCTCGGGTTCTGCACATCAGCACAATCCTTTAACTAGAGCTCATCTGACGAGGAAACATCTGTAATTTGGCAGTAAAGTGAAAGCACATACTGCGCTCCTGCGTGTACACGTCCTGAAAGGCGATTTCCAGCTCCCGCTGCTGCTCGTCCCGGAGCTCCTCCTGTCTGTAGAGAGGCTGGAAGATCTGCGGCGGCACGCTGAGGACCGCCTGTCTGCGGCGCAGCAGATCAGCCGTCTGCAGCCGCTCCAGCTCAGAGAGCAGCCGCGCACGATCCTGCACACACACACACACACACACACACATCAGCCGTCTGCAGCCGCTCCAGCTCAGAGAGCAGCCGCGCACGATCCTGCACACACACACACACACACACATCAGCCGTCTGCAGCCGCTCCAGCTCAGAGAGCAGCCGCGCACGATCCTGCACACACACACACACACACACATCAGCCGTCTGCAGCCGCTCCAGCTCAGAGAGCAGCCGCACACGATCCTGCACACACACATCAGCCGTCTGCAGCCGCTCCAGCTCAGAGAGCAGCCGCGCACGATCCTGCACACACACACACATCAGCCGTCTGCAGCCGCTCCAGCTCAGAGAGCAGCCGCACACGATCCTGCACACACACACACACACATCAGCCGTCTGCAGCCGCTCCAGCTCAGAGAGCAGCCGCGCACGATCCTGCACACACACACACACATCAGCCGTCTGCAGCCGCTCCAGCTCAGAGAGCAGCCGCACACGATCCTGCACACACACACACACATCAGCCGTCTGCAGCCGCTCCAGCTCAGAGAGCAGCCGCGCACGATCCTGCACACACACACACCAGCCGTCTGCAGCCGCTCCAGCTCAGAGAGCAGCCGCACACGATCCTGCACACACACACACACATCAGCCGTCTGCAGCCGCTCCAGCTCAGAGAGCAGCCGCGCACGATCCTGCACACACACACACATCAGCCGTCTGCAGCCGCTCCAGCTCAGAGAGCAGCCGCGCACGATCCTGCACACACACACACACACACACACACACACACACACACACATCAGCCGTCTGCAGCCGCTCCAGCTCAGAGAGCAGCCGCACACGATCCTGCACACACACACACACATCAGCCGTCTGCAGCCGCTCCAGCTCAGAGAGCAGCGGCACACGATCCTGCACACACACACACACACACATCAGCCGTCTGCAGCCGCTCCAGCTCAGAGAGCAGCCACGCACGATCCTGCACACACACACACACACACACACATCAGCCGTCTGCAGCCGCTCCAGCTCAGAGAGCAGCCGCACACGATCCTGCACACACACACACACACACATCAGCCGTCTGCAGCCGCTCCAGCTCAGAGAGCAGCCGCGCACGATCCTGCACACACACACACACATCAGCCGTCTGCAGCCGCTCCAGCTCAGAGAGCAGCCGCGCACGATCCTGCACACACACACACACACACACATCAGCCGTCTGCAGCCGCTCCAGCTCAGAGAGCAGCCGCGCACGATCCTGCACACACACACACACACACACACACACACACACACACATCAGCCGTCTGCAGCCGCTCCAGCTCAGAGAGCAGCGGCACACGATCCTGCACACACACACACACACACATCAGCCGTCTGCAGCCGCTCCAGCTCAGAGAGCAGCCGCGCACGATCCTGCACACACACACACACATCAGCCGTCTGCAGCCGCTCCAGCTCAGAGAGCAGCCGCACACGATCCTGCACACACACACACACACATCAGCCGTCTGCAGCCGCTCCAGCTCAGAGAGCAGCCGCGCACGATCCTGCACACACACACACATCAGCCGTCTGCAGCCGCTCCAGCTCAGAGAGCAGCCGCGCACGATCCTGCACACACACACACACACACACACACACACACACATCAGCCGTCTGCAGCCGCTCCAGCTCAGAGAGCAGCCGCGCACGATCCTGCACACACACACACACACACACACACACACACACACATCAGCCGTCTGCAGCCGCTCCAGCTCAGAGAGCAGCCGCGCACGATCCTGCACACACACACACATCAGCCGTCTGCAGCCGCTCCAGCTCAGAGAGCAGCCGCGCACGATCCTGCACACACACACACATCAGCCGTCTGCAGCCGCTCCAGCTCAGAGAGCAGCCGCGCACGATCCTGCACACACACACACACACACACACACACACACACATCAGCCGTCTGCAGCCGCTCCAGCTCAGAGAGCAGCCGCGCACGATCCTGCACACACACACACACACACACACACACAGTCTGCAGCCGCTCCAGCTCAAAGAGCAGCCGCGCATGATCACGGACACACACACTCTACCTGTGTGTGCTGCTCTCTCCGGAGCGCGTGTGTCCCCCTGAGACGAGCCTTCTCCTGCTGCTCCTGCCGCTCTCGAGCTGCCTCTCTGCACAGATCCTCCAGCCGCTGGAGCTCCAGAGCCGCGGCCTGTCGAGCGCTTGGCTGAGCAGAAAACACCACAGCATCCTCCAGTCAGCACCTCTCACCACGCAAGAGCCATACAAGAAAAGCCCACTAGTGCTTGTTTTGTCTTGAAGGAATATAGAGGGTAGGGCTGTAACTTTTTATTCTATATTCGAATATGCATTCGAACATTACGTGAAATATCCGTAATCGAACTATAAATAAACTATCCGTTTTTTAAAGTGCCATGTTTAGCGCATTTTTTACAGTCTATGATGAGACTGTTTGTTTTTTTATTTTATTGTTTGCCATCTCATCCAGGAGCGGGCGCTCCACACGTATTGTAGCGTCAGCCCATGACCAAATCAAGCGAATAAAAGCCAATAGCCGCCCCGTTTTGAAAATGGAAGATAACGCACAGAACGGCCAGCCTGAGCGGACAATCACGACTCAAACTCATCTAAAGTAGTGTCTGGAAATATTTCGCGTTCTACCAGGCCCGGATTGGCTAATCGGGAGCACCGGGAGAATTCCCGGTGGGCCGGTCTGTTTTATTGGCCAGGAGGGCCGGATGTTGCCATGGCAATGTGCAATAGGTTGAATATTGCCCCACTATTTTTTTTTTCTCTCGCAGCCCCACAAAAAAAGTCAGTTGTTAGAGATGTGCGAGCAAAAAATAAGAGATACAAAACATGGATAACAGTAGCGCCTACGAGTCAGGGCCGTACCCACCATATCGTGACGATAACCGTCCTCAAACACCGCTCGTCGGCAATGGCAAAAGTTTTGAGATGACCGATCAAAGTAGGATTTGTGTTCACAGAAGCACCAAAGAATCCCAACGCGACGCTTCACAAGATGCAAGGGGCTAAACTAAACAGCTGTTTTACGAAAGAAGTTTAAACGACCGACAGAAATAATCAGTTTGCGAAGACTATTAATCAAAGCTCAGCTTCGGGAAGGGGAGATTTACAGGTAAAGATAAAGAGACAGAGAAGAAGAATGAGAGCAGGAGATGGAGATAAGAGACTAGAGCAGGTAGAGCAATAGCCTATTGCATACTGTGCCCAGAATGAGAATAACTATTACAATGTATTCCCATTTAACACAAACATAAATAAGTTATTTGCCAATGACAGTGGAAAAATAATATGCCCCGAAAACCCCTAGCAAGATCACTTTTGGGACCTCTGTATTTATAATCTCGGAATACAATACAATGAATTACGAGGCTGTACAGAACAGTGCACTATTGCAGACTTATACTGAGGTTTTAATTACATTATTTTAATATAGTCAGTCGGGAACTAAAGTGGGCCGGTCTAAGGCATGAAACTCCAGGGCTGAAAATGAGTCCCACTCCGGCCCTGGGTTCTACACCGTAGATACCACTGCTCTGAAAATTGACGCCCAAATACCCGTGTGTGTGCCAGGCACGTGTGTGCGCTCCGAGCGCGTGTTCTCCACCGCGGGGAACATCCTCAATAAAAAGAGAGCCGCACTTGATCCAGATCAAGTTGATAAATTGGTGTTTCTGACAAACAATATTAAGAAATGGATTAGGGTATGCTATAGGCCTTACTCCTGCTGCTGTTTAAGCTGTCACGTTATTGTTTGTGCCGTGATGTTCCGATTCAGTTTTTTTCCATGTAGCCTAATTTTGTGATTGGCTATGCATAGTGGCACTTCCTATAGATTAAGTTGATAATCTGCTGTTTAAAGGGTCATGAAACCCCCCTCTTTCAGCTCAAGTCTAGCTCACAATCTTTTTGAAAAATACAACTTTTTCAACGAATTTGTGTAACTTGCTTGTTGGTAATAAACTTTGAATTGTTATCCATTGTATTTTATGTTGTTGGGTATCATAAAACGAAATATAATACGAAAAAGTAGGTACTCATACAGAGTTTCTCCTTTCCCCCACAATGCGTCACCTTGGGGAGAGAATTTACCAAAGCCCGCCTTGAGAGCGACTAGAGAGACGAGTAGTAGACGAGAGTATTCAGATAGCGCAGATTATAGATAAATACATAGATATAGAGATAGATATATAGATAGACTAGATATAGATGAAGTATAGAGAGATAGGCAGACAGCATAACGTTAGCCAATATAGCTAACGTTAGCAGCTAGCTAGATAGAAATATATAGTAGATTGACCATGGTGAACTACTGTGTTTGTGCTGGGGATAAACAGGACACAGGGTCGATGGTCCATACAAGTAAACAATTTGCAGTTTGAATGATATCCTGTATGAACAAAATGACGGAGTATGTTTTTATGTTTCCACTGTTCGATCGCGCCCGCGCCTCTCTCTCACTCACACACACACTACGAATAGATGTATAATTCCACCCCTAATAGCTTAGCATGATGCTTTCTATTTCTAGATGACAAAGACAAACTTTACCAGTACTACGACACTATGACAAAGGTTACCGGTACTTATCTGAACTAACGTCATGATCATGTACTGCCACTAGATATAAAGAAAACGTTGATTTTTCACTCGGTGCTATTCAATGACCGTAAAAAAATGTGTCGTTATTGTGCACTGCTGCGTGTAAGTTAAAACGGCTTGCCATAGCTCGAAGACTAGCTCCAGTGCTCATTGCTGTGGTGCTAAATGATAGCAACTCACCAGGACACTTCACCAACTCTCCACTCATTCTCCTCGGACCATAAATTTAATTGGCTTTGACAGCCATCAGTTCTTGGCAATTCTTCATTTGCCCTCTCAAGTCTAGCAGGTTCAAAATTATACGGCTGCATGTTGGCTCTTCTTGCCACCTCTTCCTCATCCCAGTCAGTCGCTATAGTTCTAATAGGCTGAGGCTACCTTTCCTCCGCTTCTCCCCAACGTGACGTCATCGCCGAATTGCGTAAAAAAAAAACGTTCATACCAAAAACGTAAAAAACTGGTCTTTAAGACCATTTTTGAGACATTTTAAAAATTATATACATTGAGTGATTTATGAACCCATTAATCAACAGTGGTGGTTAACCTGCAACATGGGCTTTAAATGTGCGTGGATGGCTGTGAGAAGGGAGGGAGTGGGTGTGGTATGACCATCACTGTCATCGCCAGTGGCCCATGCATATCGACTGTCACTAAAAATCAGTGGTAAAACGTGAGGAAATGCTAGATTTTTTTTTTTTTTTTACACTGACACTTTATTATTGTCCTTTCAAAAATAACTGGATGCCCTGCTACATATATTAGCCTACAGTAATCGTACATGTATAATTATAATGTAATTATAAAATATATAGTCGTTTATATACACACTATAAATGCATATATCTGAAAATAATTAATTTTCCGCTTAAAAAAACAAAAACAAAACATACCTCTGAAGTGATAGAAAAGTCCTCGGGACTTGGTAACGCATCACTCGCAAGACGCAACCTACATTGGTCGTCAACAAGGCCGAAGTCCACCATTCTACAATTCTCGAAGATGAATTTGCGGCACACACACATATAGTTTAGATGTGTCCGTGGTTAAACCAACCGCCCAGAGCCAGAGTCTAGCCCTGGCAGCATCGCGGGGAAACATTCAACCCACTTGGACTTTTGCACCACGAAAAGAAACACTTGTGTCCCATGTTTGTCTCTCTCATCTACTACGCGATATCACAGTTTGACGTCTGTCATTGGTGTCATGAATAATTAAGATACAGTGTCTTCTCATAGGATATGAAAACTCAGTCTCATTAATAATTATGAGACATCGATGTGTAATCAACGCACTTATAGTGCACTGCAATGAAGATTTTAAACCCGGAAGACGGAAAAACAAATTTAACCATTTTCACTCTACCATTAAATATAACAGATGCTAACATTGTTTTCAATGGTGTTCAACACACACACCTCTGTTAAAATCTCAGAAAATTTGGTTTGTGGTTTCATGACCCTTTAAACATTTAGTCAAACATTTTTTTTTCAGACAGGCCCGAGTCTTGTTTATGACGGTCAGACTGTTAATACTTTTGTGGCTGAATCTCTGGTACGATGTTTTATTTTTTTGGTGTGGGTATTTTTTTGGTTTGAATACATTGCTTGATATTTGATAACCGTTCGAATTTGATTTTTCTCAAAAGTGACAGCCCTAATAGAGGGCATTATTGACCCCCCACCATTTCAGCAGTGTTGGTTCCGCAAGTATTTTTTCCACTTATTTCTCCCATAGGGATTTCAAAAGAAGTCTTTGTTAACGAGTTAGGGTGTGTTCACACTTGTAGTTCGGCTTGCTTGGTTAATTTGGTTGATTGTTTTAGTAACTCAGTAGCCTATGTATTTTTAATAATGCTCAAATGGTGCAATATTTGTGGATTTGATTATGTAGCTACTTATCCATTTTCTTGCGAGTGCCGTCAAGATTACTCTCTGATTGGCTGGGGGTTTTGATTGATTTTGACGCATATCGCAGTCACATTGCGTCTAGAGTGGACAGACAAATTATTTATCGCTGGAATCTTATCGCGTCTGATTAGGACACGGTGTAAAGGCATAGGGATAAGTTCACAACCTGATTGGTTGGCTTTTATGACGTATATTTCGTGGCGGAACTAACCGAATATCTAAAACAATGCTGTGTGCTAGGCTAAATGCGCTCGTATGTGCGTAGCCACAAACAATGGTGTTTTGACCAGTTGAGAACTCATTTAGAGCTTATGGAATGTGTAAAGGAGTCAAAACAGCGGCTTGCATCCCTCCGTCACACACAAAAGAAGATCTGCTGTGAATCTGGGGCCTGTGCAGAACTGTGATGGGCTACATCGCTACTATAGAGAACAAACAGGCTTGCTTGAGCATTCATTTAGTTTCATTTGGAAGTGGAGCAAGAGCCAAATCTTTTCAGCGTCTCGGTCCTCTTGTTTGGTGGCTACAGGGTTCAGATGGCAGCGTTCACACTTATTCAAATGAACTGCACTAACAGAGACAATCTAACCAAACATGCCAAGTGTGAACAGAAGTCATGCACTAAACCAACCAGCTAGAAATATAACACTATTCACTGAGAGATATGCATATTTTGTAGGAAGAGACTTAAAATATATTTATGCATTCAAATATTTTGAGAGCGCAAAGATCGACTTAGTCACTTCACACTCGCAGTGCTTCATGGGAGTGGGCAGAGAATTTTAAAACCAAGTTGAAAAAAAGCAGGCTGACGGCTTCAACAGAAGGAAATACCATCGATTAACAACCTTGTAGCTCACGTGTACGGCTGCTTTTAAAGGTTTTTTAAAAATTCATGAGAATATGGCCAGCGTTTATGATCATGTATTGCTACTTTGGGGCACATACATGAATACAACATCTTCTTTGTGATCATTTGAGACCAAACACTGTGGAAAACATGGCTAAATTATATTTCACTAGAATTAAAACTTTTTGAATCTATTTGGCTAGAAAACTATAGCAGTTTGATGGAAAAGATGATTTCTCTGATAGAGAGGGAACCGTTTCATTTCAGAGCAAATACATAACCACATTATATTCTAATCAAAGATGATATATGTGTGCTTCCATGCATGTACCTGCTGCTCGGTGTGCGTCTCTCTGTCCACAGCGGCGTGAGGCATGTGACAGTGTGTGACCGAGAAGAGCTCTGCTGCTGCCCTGAGTGGCCGCGGTGTGGCCCTCCCGATGCTCTGAGACAGGAAACACACAGTAAATGACATCATGTGTGCTAACAGCTCTCTAACTCCCGAGAGTGAGGGGCTCCGTACCTCCATTGGGTCTGGCGGAGGCGGCGGCAGACTGGCCACTCTCACGGCTCGCTTCTTCTCCTCCACCAGAGCTTTCCTCCGAGCCTCAATGAGCCTGTCGTCACAATCGCGTCACATGATCATGACAAAGCTTATGCAAGGAAACAACAGTTTTCCATGTGAAGCCACTAGTGGCACAGATCACTTTCTTTGGTGTTTCTTTGCGCACGGACCTGCAGCGCTGCTGCTCCTCCTCGTGTCTGCGGGCGCTGAGCTCTCGGAGCGCTTCCCGATGCCTCTCTTCCGCTCGCTCCTGCCTCTCCACACGCTTCTCGGCCAACGCCTCCAGATCAGGCTCCTGCACAACACATTAAAGGCATCCTTGACCCGCACCTGAACACTCACGTTCATGCTGCAGACTTAGAGGGGAAACAACAAACTGAGTGGATGGATATTTACCGCCACAGGGTGGTTGCGTTTTTACACACTGAGGACACATAATTATGTTCAAAAACATAAGCGAATTTTGCATTATAGGTCCCCTTTAAATACAAGCGCAGGCAGCCTGAAGACGCCGCTCACTCACTCACTCACATTGTCCTGCGCGCTGCGGTGTGCGTGACCGGCGCTCTTCAGGCTGTGCTGGTAGCGTGTGGACAAGGCCTGTAGTTTGAGCGTGTGCTGCTGCTGCCACTCGAGCTGCAGTGAGTCAGAGAGCATCTGGAGCTGCTGCTGTCTGCGCTCCTGCACCTGCCGGCGCACCTGCCGCGCGATGTAGCGCTCCTGCTCGCGCACCTGCCCAACACAAACAGAAACAGTTGTTTTTGCTTAAATGTTTGAGAAACATTATTTTGAACATTTATCAAACTCATTTATGTGCCAAAAGAAGAATGAAACAGCGCTACTCATGAGCAAATGCGTTTACTCGCTGATCGATGTCACGCGAGCTCTAAACGGAAGTAAATCCATCTAAACTAACTTTAGCTGGAAAATAACATTATTCAAGAACTGCTATAAAGCCGAAACAATCTCTGTTACCTTAAATTATGCTTATCGCTGTAAAGCTGCTTTGAAACAGTCTACAGTGTTAAAATCGCTGTATAAATGAAGATGACTTGAGTTCACTTAAACACCGCTGTGAGAAGCGCCTAAATTCAGTGAAGAACACGAATGTCTCAGTGATTTAAACTAGTTTAAAGTCAGATGAAACCGCGCTGACAAACAGGAGAAACACTGAGTACAATGATATTGTCTGAAGGCTTTGCAATCTACAAATCACCACCATTTACCACAGATTTACTGTAGTAACACTAAATACGCCACGGCAGTGGCAGAAACGTCGGATATTCATTTAAAAATTATATTATTAATGTAGACATTTATTAAAGGAGTAATAGAATATAATTACAGTATTTTTAGTGATTAAGTTATAGAGTTTGTGCATTTATACTAAGTGTATTTAGGCTACTGTTTTTCATTAAACCATAGAAACCAGTTACATTTTTACCATGGTATTGATGTGCTTTGTGTGGTTTATACTGTGGTTATCATTATCTAAACGTATGCTACTATGGAAGACCAATGGTTAATTTTAATAAAACTCAAATCAGAATATTTACATTTTACTAGAGCCCGGCCGATATATCGGCGGGTCGATATTAGGGATTTTCCTAACTATCGGTATCGTATTTATAATGGCCGATAAATGAATATTTTTTAAAAATGCGGGTGCGGTGATTCATGGAAGGGTGGCGATGCCAATAAAGCACATAAAAGCTGCCACAAAGAACTGGCAAAAGTAATGATTGTGAATACATCAAATATAGCAAGGAAATATTTTAATTGTTTATTAATAAACAAGTGTTTTCAGTCAGTGTCACTGCAAAGTTGACAACGCTGATTCGCGATCTTCAGTGAACACGCTAGAGAGAAATGCACATCTCATACGGATTACAGCAGAGAGCAGTCTGTCTTTCCTTTTGAATTGTTCTGTATAAAAGTAGACATTTCAATATAGACATATTTCTCAGGTCTATACGCTGAGTTTCGTTTCATTTATGAGACGAGCTCCAGTTCACGCGCCGGCGCCTCCGTGTCGTGATTATCTGTCGTCTGCTATATTTACTTCTTATTTATTAAATCCAGGCAATTGGTTGATGAAACATTGATTAAAATTAAGATACAATTAATACAAAACGAAATTCACTTTAATGAAAGGCTTTGTGCTTTCTGTTTGACGTCTCTGTGAAAGTTTTAAAGCACTTTAGTGCCGCTTTCAGAGCTTGTCACATCCGTAACATTGTTTTTCCCTGATAAATGCGAATATTTGATGTTCTGTTGAGAGCCAGCCCTTCTTCATCCGGTTGGTAGTAGCCTATTACTGTATGATTTGTGCAGTGTAATTCACAGAATTGATTTCTCTGCTGCAGCCTCTGTATTGTGTGAGCTTGTGATGACTAGGGAAAGCGCAGCTGAGAAGTCCTGATTATATCGTCTGCTATATTTACTTATTTATTAAATCCAGGCAATTGGTTGATGAAACATTGATTCAAATGCGTTGCGCGAGCGACAAATCTCCGACGGTAAACTGATGCCTCATTCGGCTTTGTAACGGGCGCGTTTCCGCGTCTCGGGTAAACCGCTGTTGCGACGTGAGCAATAACGGCCGGTGTACACCGTGTTGAAGCTCATTCTGCCTATAACGCTACACAAGCAATCATTCATATAATTATAACACTATGTTTCACGTTTAGTACATTTTGCTTACTAATTTAAAAATAGTATAAAAGTACTGGACATATGGAATTAAAAACGATTTCATTATGATATTATTAATTTTTCTTTGGTAAAAAGATCTAAGTTCTTCCTCCACTGGTAGAGATTAGAGGAATTAAGACTATAAATAGAAGATAATAAGGTTTTGTCAGTGACACTATTGATATATTTATGGATACAAGTTATGTATAACGTGACTAAATTAAAAGACAAAGTCTTTTATAACATGCAACTTGGTTACAGCTCAAACGTATCATTCTCCTCCTATCATTCAGCCTGTCTCCATTACATATCTTTGTCACACAGGTGTTTGATCACCACATTTGAGTGATCATTGCAAAACATTTATATATTTATTCTGTTTATACTGTGTATTCTATATACAGTACCATCAAAAGTTTGTACACACCAATAGGAAAGTGTCCAAACTTTTGATGATACTGTACTATAATACACATACATAATATTGCTACTGTATTTTAACATACACATAAATAATACCGGCCGATATATCGGTATCTGGCATTTTTTATCGGTATCGGCCCCCAAAAATCCATATCGGTCAGGCTCTACATTTTACCTTAAAAAATAAAATCACATCTCTTCGCTATGCAAAGTATGTTTATATAGCGCTTTTCCCAATATAGATTGTATCAAAGCAGCTTCACAGTATCATAGAAACAATCATGCAGCCGAGATTTGCTATTTTGCTTGACGCGAGGGCGTTACATGCATGCAATAGGACATACTTTTAGTAGTTGTAGGTTGTCATTTATTCATTATCTGGTAATAGTGAGTTGTTTAATTTATGACAATGTGATCACTAATCTCTGACTGATAGCTGAAAACTTCCTAAACTAACACTGAAACAAAACATTTCTGTAAACCTGCTTTGAAACTACATGTATTGTGAAAAGCACTAAAAAAAATAACTTGAACTGTATGGAACGGTCCTTATATTGTTATCAGGTGATGTTCATCATCATATAAGAAAAAGGGTTAAAGTTTCTATGGTATCGCCCGCTCACCCGTAAGCAGATTGCCTGAGGAGCTTGGAAAGCAGGATGGCTTAATGTGCACAGTAAGTTACATTATCCTTTATTTACCAGGATGTTCAAATTGGGGTCTGGGGAAACGATTAGAGAAAAACTTAAAAATAAAAAAATAAATAAAGGCAAATTTCATATAAATAAGGGGGGGGGGGGGGGGGGGGTGAATGCAAACTATAACAATTCACTCACCCTCAAGTTGTTTCAAACATGTATTAATTTCTTTCTTCTGCTGAACACGAAAGAAGAGTGAAGAAAGTCGGTAACCAAACAGTTTTTTCCTACCATAGAAGTCAACGGGGTCCATCTACTACCGACATTCTTCAAAATATCTTCTTTTTGGGTGTCAACTTGAGGGCGAGCACGTGACAGACAGTTAATTTTTAAGTGAACGATTACTTTAAAATAAGCAGATAAGTGATACACAGTAGGCCAAGGCCTACATTAAGTAAGGGGGGGACATTAATGGACAAAAATACATTTCCAAGCTATATTTTACACACATTTATAGTATTTCTTTCACAGTAGACTTTGGGTCTTTATAAATATAAATGAGGTCTTTTTAACTTGAGGATAGTGTTCCTCGCAGGAGAATGATCATAGGGATCTGAGGCATCTAACGTTAAACGATTGAACAGCCCTGCTCTAGTGTTCAAGCCAAAGCCAACTGGGGCCAACACTCGACATAAAGCGATAGGACTGGTTGTGTGTGCCAGAGTAGTGTGTATAGTATATGTCTATGAAAAGTGTCTGACCTGCTGCAGGCGCAGTTTCCTCCGGCTCTCCAGCTCCTCGCGCACCAGCTGCGCCTCCTCATTCGGGCTGAGTCTCAAAACACTCGCTTTCCTCCGCATTTCGCTCAGATCATCAGCTCCTCTCTCTCTCTCTCACGGGCTTTCTGAGACATATGATCATAGTTCACTGAAGGAAGGCTTTCACTCGCCGCGGAAAACAGGAGCACAGGCTGACGAGAGACTTTTGTTTGATCGCCTCCATGTCAACACAACCAACGGCTGCTTCTAACCTGCTGCGTCACTTCCGCTATTTAAACCTCCCGCGGGATGGCTTGGGGATACAGTGCTAATAAAATTAAATAAAATAAAAAATTAATAAAAATAACAGAACGATTTTTTGTGTGCTAAAGCTCTGATACATATTCAAACAGACACAAAAACAAAAAGACTTGGCAACATAAAGTAGTCCATAAACCATTAAACCAAAAACTCAACACACCACATTTACAACAAACAAAGCTATACAAGAGACAATGGAAACATTAGGGCTACTTATACAAAGAGAGAGGAACCGTGATGACTGTGAGAAATTACAAAATAAAAGACATGAAACCAAAAAAAATTAGTAAAAAAAACCCCTAACACCTGATTGAATCACCAGCTCATAGAGAGCCTAAGCCCCTCCCCTTCCGGTGGAACACCATGGGACCTTATTTCGGAAAAATATTGTATGGTAGACAATGGCGAGACAACAAATATTTGTATCTCGTTTGAATTGTGCCCCGAATTACACATATGATTTTTGTCAATTTAAAAGATACATTTTAAAGTCAAGAAAGTCGCAGTTTGATGTAAAACTGTTGAGGTATAAGACTGTGAAAATAAGTAATTACAAAGACTACAAACCCAAAAGGCGCACATGTGACGTCATACCTTTTCTCTCAATGAAGCTAACTTTACTGAAGCTAACGTCTGCCATTTTTTCTATAGTCTAACGTTTTAATCGTAACGTTACGCCGTCATCCTGAGTGTTTTGTACCAGACTGCACACATACGAGCAACATGTTGGTCACGTCCATAGTGCGAGACAAGAGATGTAGTTTATTGAGCGATTTTCACATACAACTAAATGTTACTCTTCTGTTTTATGACAAACTGCGACTTTCTTGACTTTCATAATGATCTTTTAAATTGACAAACATCATATGTGTAATTCAGGGCACAGTTCAGACGAAATAAAAAGATAAGTTGTCTCTCGCCATTGACTACCATACATATTTTTTCCGAGATAAGGTCCCATGAGCCTCAAGTACACCTGGCTGCAGCCTGCAGATCGGGGCGGGGCTGCACGTGCAGCTACGCCCGTAACACTTCTCATTGGTTAGTGGCAAAGTGATGACGTCGATCGAGGCGGGGCCGCACCTGGGGCGGGCCTGCATGTGTAGTCCCGCCCATAACGCTTCTCATTGGTTAGTGGCACAGCAATGACGTCGACGCCACGGTAAACAGGAAATAGGGTTGAAAAACTCATGCGCTATATCGCGCTGAAACCTCTCACTTAGATTTAACTTATAGCTAACTAACTGTATATTCTGTGATGAGAACATAGAGACCACGGATCATTTTTATTTTGCTCTTACAGCAACACATTCCAATCAACACATGTATGATTGACTGGAGCCTTATCTTCAGTCTTTCTCCAGTTTCACTAGAGATAACATCACATTTGGAATTATAATGAAAGACATAAACTATGAAATGCTTTTAAACACTTTAATTATCTTGGGTACATTTTTCATCCACAAATGTAAATGTTTAAAAACACAGCCTGTATTTACTGTCTTCAAGAGAGAATTTGCATTGTACTACAAATCCCTGTGGTTCATGAAGAAGAAAACTTCTTAATTTTATTTGCCTTAAATTAATTGAAGCTGTTTCATAACTGTTTCTTTATCTTCTGTTTTTTTTTATTTGTTTATTATTTTAATAAACGCTGAAAGCGCATGCATCGTATTTGGGTTAAGTGGTACAGTAATGACGCATCGCAAATTTGAAATAATACTTTAATAAAATGATAAAGTATTAAAAAAAACTCTAAAGTAATAATGAAAGCAGCAAAAATGAGTAGAGCGCATATCCATAGTTTTAACTATGCCTAATCTAAGGTAAACTTATAAGGAATTACAGAGTATTGTGTAATATCTGTGTAGTATTTTACAAGTTTTTCACATTCTGTTGCACTTCACCATGTAAATTACAAAATTACTGTAAACATTAATGGCACCTTATATATTTCTTATTTTAATCATTCCTCTGTAATAGTTATTTTTTATTTTTGTGCATTATATGGGTTATTTTAAACATTTATGCCAATAGAGTAGTTTGAAGTTAAACTAACTACATACAGTACATTGTCAATCTCTGTATCCCATATGATGCATGCCAACTCAAAAAAACAAACTCATACCAGTCATAACTTTTATTTCAAAACAAGAATAATTGTGTAAAGAGATATGCACACATACAGATAATCACCTACATACATATACGTGCACACGCACACACACACACGTACACTCACGTACACTCTCTCACACACACACACGTACACTCTCTCACACACACACACGTACACTCACACACACACACACACACACACACACACACACACACACACACACACACAACCTACTCAGCCTGAAATTCCCCTCTACATTGAAAAAACAATCAACCGGGCAATAGCCCTCAACCTCCTTCTCGGAAGAAAATGCATGCCGGACTCCGCTTCTGCCATCACCCACACACCCCGGTGGGCAGTCCTTGTGTATCTCAGCGCAGTGCAAGCACAGAGTCAACGAGTAGGGCACCCGGAACTCTTGCTTATATCGTCTGGAAAATGCACTGGAGTTCACAACACCTAATTTAGATAAAATACAGAACAAACAATATTGAATCATTTTGAAGAAAGGCATTAACAGTACAGAGTCATACAAGGAATTTCTTTTTTATACATTTTAAATATTTTACAGGAAAATGTTAGACAAGATATACTTGAGTGTTATTGGCTTTGTCTGTAAAGTACCTAAGAGACTTTGTTTATGAACAATATTAACTTTCTCATTTGTCTTGAGAAAGTATCCTAAAAGTTTTGAAGGCAATACAGTTTATCAGACACAGACATACGGATGGACATGACAGATAGATAGGCAGACAGAGATAGAAGGATAGATAGATTAGGATAGGATAGAAAATGATTTTTGATGTGGTAATACATCAGCTGTGTGCATTTTTGCAGGGGGGAATGGCTCTTAAAAGAGCCTTGGAGTTATAAAGTAAAAAACAACAAAAAATAGGTGAGAGAGATGGAGGACTAGAGTAAGAGTTAGAGAATAATTAACACAGCAAAACAAAAATAATTATAAAGTAAAATAGCAAAAGTGGTACCCAGGGAATATAAATGGGGATGGCAATGCCAAGGTTCTGCAAAGAGAAGGAAGTATAGAGTATCAGAAGAATTAGCTATTTTTTTTCATGTTCAATTAAATAAATGTATACTTATTAATAACAATAATATCAAAATAGTTTACATTTAATCAATTTATTTATAGAAAAAAAAAGTCCTACAATATAACTTTGTATATTGTTACTATTAACTTATAAATCCTATTTTTCTTCTCCTGGTTCAGTTTTAACACTATATCCTAATCCCACCAAAACCACACTAATATATATATATAGGCTGCTATATCACACACACACACACACACACACACACACACACACACACACACACACACACACGCACACACACACACGCACACACACGCACACACACACACACGCCTACAATGCTTTTGGGAAACGCTGCCCTGTTTGTGTGATATGGTGAGTAAAGTTACACAATCTTATCTTTACACCACCTCATTTTATCATCACACTAAACGCCACTTCAGAATAAAAAATTGTAAATAAAATTAGAGAAAAAAAAAAGAAGAGTAGCTTGCCTGTTCTCACCATGCAGCGATGAACAGCGGAAATGAAAACATGCTAGAAATCGACGTCATGAGTTCACGGGCGCAGCCCCACCTCGATCGACGTCATCCCTTTGCCACTAACCAATGAGAAGCATTGTGGGGACAGGTGCACCCCCGCCCAAATCTGCAGGCTGCAGCCAGGTGCTTCTCGAAGCGGAGGGGAGGGACTTGGGCTCTCTATTGCAAACGTCCAACAGTCTCATTGGCTGAAATTAATCACGTGCTGTCACTCAAATAAATACTGCAGGAATCATAAATAAAAATGTACATCAATTAATAATACAAATGAATGAACTTTATTATATTGTTTGAGATAAGATAACTTTAGTAAATCAATTCTTACGTAATTATATTACAATAAATAGGTGTACAAGCACTAGCCTGCATCATCCAAACACTCAAGCGTCTAAAAAAGGCAATCAAATTTCAAATGAGAATCATTTATAAATCTGTTTGTTTCACTCACTCATTCATACACCGACGGCGGTGTCAGCCATGCAAGGGGCCATCCAGCTCGTCGGGAGCATCTGGGGTTAGGTGTCTTGCTCATGGCCACCTCGACACTTGGTCAGGTGGAACCGGGGATAGAACCACCCGCCTTCCGGTTTGTAGATAACCTACATGAACCACTGAACCACTGCCGCACCTAACGACAAGTGACAGCATACTCTTCTCAGCGCTCTCGTGCTGTGTAATAATGACAGTATACTCTTCTCAGCGCTCTCAGACTGTGTAATAATGACAGTATACTCTTCTCAGTGCTCTCGTGCTGTGTAATAATGACAGCATACTCTTCTCAGCGCTCTTGTGCTGTGTAATAATGACAGCATACTCTTCTCAGCGCTCTCGTGCCGTGTAATAATGACAGTATACTCTTCTCAGCACTCTCGTGCTGTGTAATAATGACAGTATACTCTTCTCAGCGCTCTCGTGCTGTGTAATAATGATAGTATACTCTTCTCAGCGCTCTCAGACTGTGTAATAATGACAGTATACTCTTCTCAGCGCTCTCGTGCTGTGTAATAATGACAGTATACTCTTCTCGGCGCTCTCGTGTGATAATGACATTATACTCTTCTCGGCGCTCTCGTGTAATAATGACATTATACTCTTCTCAGCGCTCTCGTGCTTTGTAATAATGACAGTATACTCTTCTCAGCGCTCTCGTGTAATAATGACAGTATACTCTTCTCAGCGCTCTCGTGTAATAATGACAGTATACTCTTCTCAGCGCTCTCTTGCTGTGTAATAATGACAGTATACTCTTCTCAGCGCTCTCAGACTGTGTAATAATCAAGTCAAGTCAAGTCAAGTGTATTTATATAGCGCTTTTCACAATATAAATTGCATCAAAGCAGCTTCACAGTATCAATCAAATAACATAACAATGTTTGTTTCTTAGTGGAAAAAACATCCACGTTTGGTAAGGCTGATCAATGTATTAATGCTTGGTTAATTAATTTGAATATCCCCAACTGAGCAAGCCAAAGGCAACAGTGGCAAGGAACCGAAAAACTCCATCAAGTGACCTACTGGTGTCCTAAAACTCCATCAGGTGACCTAATGGAGAGAAAAAAACCTTGGGAGAACCCAGGCTCAGTCCGGGGCCAGTTCTCCTCTGGCGTTTATGAACTAGAGGCCGGATTTACAGTAACTGTAATTTGATAAAGAATTTTGTTTTATTTTATCACTTCGGGGTGGGTACGCGAACTGGAATCACAACGTTTTATCTGTAGAGTGGGAAAGGGATCCTATCATAGGGAGAGGCTAGTTGGCACTTCAGCACTGCGTTGTCATCGGGTTCAGGCAAAGCTCCTAGTCAGATCTGGATACGGCCTGGATCCGGTAGGCTGCGGGAAAACCTCGGGATAAACAAAGATACTAAAATTAGCGTAGATGCCATTCTTCTTATGATGATGTAACGAGTACATCAGGATTTAAGGGAAGTGTTCCCAGTTCCGGCTGACCTAATCTATGCAGCCTAACATTGATTTATAGAAGTCTATAATATATTATGTGTATGCTAGGTCAAAGAGATGTGTTTTTAGTCTAGCTTTGAACTGACAGAGTGTGACTGCTTCCCGGACAATGGTAGGAAGACTGTTCCAAAGTTTTGGTGCTAAATAGGAAAAGGATCTACCGCCAGCAGTCGTTTTTGATATTCTAGGTATTATCAACTGGCCCGAATTTTGAGATCGCAATAGACGTGAAGGACTATAATGCGTTAAGAGCTCGCTCAAGTTCTGCGGAGCTAAACCATTTAGTGCTTAGTAAGTAATCAACAATATTTTTTAATTTATACGATGTTTAATAGGCAGCCAATGCAGTGTTGACAGAACTGGGCTAATATGGTCATATTTCCTGGTTCTAGTAAGAACTCGACCTGCAGCGTTTTGGACCAGCTGTAGTTTATGTATTAAGCGTGCAGGGCAACCACCCAGAAGAGCATTACAATAATCTAGTCTTGATGTCATGAAAGCATGAACTAATTGTTCCGCATTTGTTAATGAGAGCATATATCGTAATTTAGATATATTTTTAAGATGGAAAAATGTGGTTTTACAGATACTAGACACGTGACTTTCAAATGAAAGATTGCTATCAAAGAGCACACCCAGGTTCCTAACCGACGACGAAGACTTAACAGAGCAGCCATCAAGTGTTAGACAGTATTCTAGGTTATTACGTGTGGAAGTTTTTTGTCCAATAATTAGAATCTCTGTTTTTTCAGAGTTTAGTAGTAGGAAATTACTAGTCATCCAATTTTTTATATCAGCTATGCATTCCGTTAATTTTGTGAATTGGTAAGTTTCGTTAGGTTTTGAAGAAATATACAGCTGAGTATCATCGGCATAACAGTGAAAGCTAATTCCATGTTTCCCAATGATATCTCCTAATGGTAGCATGTACAGAGTGAACAGCAGTGGTCCTAGTACTGAGCCTTGTGGTACGCCATACTGAACTTGTGATCGATAAGACATCTCTTCATTTACTGCTACAAACTGATAACTGCCAGATAAGTATGATTTAAACCATGCTAGTGCAATTTCACTAATGCCAACATAGTTTTCCAGTCTATTTAAAAGAATGTTGTGGTCAATTGTGTCAAATGCAGCACTAAGATCAAGTAACACTAATAGAGAGATACAACCACGATCGGATGATAAAAGTAAATCATTTGTAACTCTAATGAGAGCTGTCTCAGTACAATGGTGCGGTCTGAATCCTGCATAGCTTTGTATTTCTTTCTGTTTTGAACCATCATTTACTATCATTTCTAGTTGTTTATATTACTAAATACAGTTTACCCACCATCTCAGATTAACCTTACATCGCTAGCTTCCGTTATTGTTAGCACAGCACGCTAGTGTTTACGCGCCACCCGCGCTCGTTTATTTATTATTTATTTTCTCTCGCGCGCCCGCGCCTTTGAGTTCATAAAAGCCCGGGTAAGTAAGAATCAGTCAACACAAACGGTGAGTAATGTCTTGTCCTGTTATTGTCACCTGTGTCACATGTCATATGTTTAGTGTAGCCTTCTCCGATGGCAATATAGGATTTATTTGTGATAAATGCAAGGAGACAGTCAGGCTGACGGAGAAGATTTCAGAGCTAGAGACACACATCCAAACTTTAATTGAGGATAGTAAGGATAGTACTAGAGCTTTAGATACTATTTTGGATGCGCCTAGCATAGTGAACTCTGTACATGAATCGATTCCGGCTGATGTAGAGCCCACGCAGCAGGGCAGATGGGTGACCGTGAGAGATCGCTCTAGTCGCGGATTAAAAAACCACTCTTCCGTTCCGATTATCGTAACAAATCGATATGCCCCACTCATTTAAACACCCACTGAGAATTCTGTTGATTGTGCCCTGGTAATTGGTGATTCGATCACACGGAACGTGAAAATAGAGACACCAGCCACCATAGTCACATGTTTGCCGGGAGCCAGAGCGCCTGACATAAAAGCAAATTTAAAAGTGCTGGCTAATGCTAATCGTAAATTCTCTAAGATCATTATTCATATCGGCACTAATGATGTTCGACTCCGCCAGTCGGAGATCACCAAAATTAATATTAAAGAGGTGTGTAAACTCGCAAATACGATGTCAGGCACTGTAATTTGCTCTGGCCCCCTTCCTGTTCGCAGGAGTGATGAGATAGTTAGCAGATTGGCCTCATTCAATGGTTGGTTGTCTAAGTGGTGTCCGTTGAATAATATAGAATTCATAGACAATTGGAAAAGTTTTTGGGGCAAGCCTGACCTGTTGAAAAGAGATGGTGTTCATCCCTCCTGGGATGGTGCTGCTCTTCTCTCTAGTAATATGGCACATAGTCTTAGAGCTAAAACATGACAATCTGGGGCCCAGGTCAGGAAGCAGACAGACTGGCTAAACCGACCGTCTGCTAGCGGCCTCGCGTCACCAAGGTCAGATAAATCCCATCACATAGAGCCTCTTTCACCTAGATATCATATAGAGACTGTGTCTGTTCCCCGTATTTGGAAATCCAAAAAACGTCAGGTAAAAAATTTAATTGATGTTCAACAAATAAAAAACAGATATAATACAGATGAGCAAATGATAAAGCTTGGGTTGCTGAATATTCAATCCCTTACTTCAAAATCGCTCATAGTTAATGATATGATTTCAGATTATAATCTAGATGTGCTGTGTTTGACAGAAACCTGGCTAAAACCAAACGATTACATTACTTTAAATGAGTCAACCCCACAAGATTACTGTTATAAACACGAACCTCGTCTAAAAAGCAAAGGGGGAGGTGTTGCTGTAATTTATAGTAATATTTTCAAAACCACTAAGAAATCTATTTTTAAATATACTTCTTTTGAAGTGTTGGTGCTTAATGTAAAAATATATAGTGTAAACGATAAATCACGTTTGAGATTTCTGCTGGCTACTGTATACAGGCCACCAGGGCACCATAAAGATTTTATCAAAGAATTTGTGGACTTTCTATCAGAATTAGTATTGGCTAACGATAAAGTATTAATTGTTGGTGATTTTAATATACATGTAGATAATGAAAAAGATGCATTGGGATTGGCATTTAAAGACATTGTAAACTCAATTGGAGTTAGACAACACGTTTCAGGACCCACTCATTGTCATAATCATACTCTAGATCTAATATTATCACATGGAATAGATGTTGATGTTATGTTATAAATATGTTAGTCCTATAACTTCTGCCACTAAAGATTGCTTTATCAATAATCCTCCTAATCAGTTTCATCATCTCAGCATCCCGGATAGCTTAGAAGAACTTGATATTGCAACAGAAACTTTTAACTCTCTCTTTTCCAGCACTTTAGACGCAGTTGCTCCGTTGCGCTTAAAGAAGATTAAAGAAAATAGTCCAACGCCGTGGTACAACGAGCACACTCAGGCCCTTAAGAGAGCAGCCAGAAAAATGGAGCGCAACTGGAAGAAAACAAAACTAGAGGTATTTCGGATTTCATGGAAAGAGAGCTCGATTGCTTACAGAGAGGCTTTAAAAGCTGCTAGATCTGCTTATTTTTCAACTATTAGAAGAAAATAAACATAATCCTAGGTATTTATTTGAAACAGTGGCTAAACTAATGAAAAAGAAAGCTTCAAGCACAGAAGTTTCAGGCCAACACAGTAGTGACTTTATGAACTTCTTCACTTATAAGATTGATAATATCAGGGACAAAATTATAACTATGCAACCGTCTACTACAGTATCGCATCAGGGAGTGCATTGTAGTCTCCCTGAGGAAAATCGACAACTTGTTATACCCTATACGACTAAGCTATTGAAAGAGATGCTTCCAGAGATCATAGATCCTTTTCTTAATATCATTAATTCGTCTTTTTCTCTAGGATACGTACCAAAAACCTTTAAGCTGGCTATGATAAAACCGCTTGTTAAAAAAACGCAACTTGATCCTTCAGAATTAGTCAATTACAGGCCGATCTCAAATCTGCCTTTTCTGTCAAAGATATTAGAAAAAGCAGTATTCTCACAACTGTGTTCCTTTCTTGAAAGAAATGATATCTGCGAGGATTTTCAGTCGGGATTTAGACCGCACCATTGTACTGAGACAGCTCTCATTAGAGTTACAAATGATTTACTTTTATCATCCGATCGTGGTTGTAGCTCTCTATTAGTGTTACTTGATCTTAGTGCTGCATTTGACACAATTGACCACAACATTCTTTTAAATAGACTAGAAAACTATGTTGGCATTAGTGGAATTGCACTAGCATGGTTTAAATCATACTTATCTGACCGTTATCAGTTTGTAGCAGTAAATTAAGAGATGTCTTATCGATCACAAGTTCAGTATGGCGTACCACAAGGCTCAGTACTAGGGCCACTGCTGTTCACTCTGTACATGCTACCATTAGGAGATATCATTGGGAAACATGGAATTAGCTTTCACTGTTATGCCGATGATACTCAGCTGTATATTTCTTCAAAACCTAACGAAACTTACCAATTCACAAAATTAACGGAATGCATAGCTGATTTAAAAAATTGGATGACTAGTAATTTCCTACTACTAAACTCTGAAAAAACAGAGATTCTAATTATTGGACAAAAAACTTCCACACTTAATAACCTAGAATACTGTCTAACACTCGATGGCTGCTCTATTAAGACTTCGTCGTCAGTTAGGAACCTGGGTGTGTTCTTTGATAGCAATCTTTCATTTGAAAGTCACGTGTCTAGTATCTGTAAAACCGCATTTTTCCATCTTAAAAATATATCTAAATTACGACATATGCTCTCATTAAAAAATGCGGAACAATTAGTTCATGCTTTCATGACATCAAGACTAGATTATTGTAATGCTCTACTGGGTAGTTGCCCTGCACGCTTAATAAATAAACTACAGCTGGTCCAAAACGCTGCAGCTCGAGTTCTTACTAGAACCAGGAAATATGACCATATTAGCCCGGTTCTGTCAACACTGCATTGGCTGCCTATTAAACATCGTATAAATTTTACAATATTGTTGATTACTTACAAAGCACTAAATGGTTTAGCTCCGCAGTACTTGAGCGAGCTCTTAACGCATTATAGTCCTTCACGTCTATTGCGATCTCAAAATTCGGGCCAGTTGATAATACCTAGAATATCAAAATCGACTGCTGGCGGTAGATCCTTTTCCTATTTAGCACCAAAACTTTGGAACAGTCTTCCTACCATTGTCCGGGAAGCAGACACACTCTGTCAGTTCAAAGCTAGACTAAAAACACATCTCTTTGACCTAGCATACACATAATATATTATAGACTTCTATAATTCAATGTTAGGCTGCATAGATTAGGTCAACCGGAACTGGGAACACTTCCCTTAAATCCTAATGTACTCGTTACATCATCATAAGAAGAATGGCATCAACGCTAATTTTAGTGTCTTTGTTTATCCCGAGGTTTTCCCGCAGCCTACCGGATCCAGGCCGTATCCAGATCTGACTAGGAGCTTTGCCTGGACCCGATGACAACGCAGTGCTGAAGTGCCAACTAGCCTCTCCCTATGGAGGATCCTTTCCCACTCTACAGATAAAACGTTGTGATTCCGGTTCGCCCACCCCGAAGTGATACAATAAAACAAAATTCTTTATCAAATTACAGTTACTGTAAATCCGGCCTCTAGTTCATAAACGCCAGAGGAGAACTGGCCCCCGACTGAGCCTGGGTTCTCCCAAGGTTTTTTTTTCTCTCCATTAGGTCACCTGATGGAGTTTTAGGACACCAGTAGGTCACCTGATGGAGTTTTAGGACACCAGTAGGTCACTTGATGGAGTTTTAGGACACCAGTAGGTCACCTGATGGAGTTTTAGGACACCAGTAGGTCACCTGATGGAGTTTTAGGACACCAGTAGGTCACTTGATGGAGTTTTAGGACACCAGTAGGTCACCTGATGGAGTTTTGGGACACCAGTAGGTCACTTGATGGAGTTTTAGGACACCAGTAGGTCACCTGATGGAGTTTTAGGACACCAGTAGGTCACTTGATGGAGTTTTTCGGTTCCTTGCCACTGTTGCCTTTGGCTTGCTCAGTTGGGGATATTCAAATTAATTAACCAAGCATTAATACCATTGATCAGCCCTACCAAACGTGGATGTTTTTTCCACTAAGAAACAAACATTGTTATGTTATTTGATTGATACTGTGAAGCTGCTTTGATGAAATTTATATTGTGAAAAGCGCTATATAAATACACTTGACTGACTGACTGACTTTCAAGAAAGGAACACAGTTGTGAGGATACTGCTTTTTCTAATATCTTTGACAGAAAAGGCAGATTTGAGATCGGCCTGTAATTGACTAATTCTAAAGGATCAAGTTGCGTTTTTTTAACAAGCGGTTTTATCATAGCCAGCTTAAAGGTTTTTGGTACGTATCCTAGAGACAAAGATGAATTAATGATATTAAGAAGAGGATCTATGATCTCTGGAAGGATCTCTTTCAATAGCTTAGTCGGTATAGGTTCTAACATACAAGTTGTCGATTTAGATGAATTAACGAGTTTGCAGAATTCTTCCTCTCCTATAGCAACAAATGAATTAAATTTTCCTCAGGGAGACTACAATGCACTCCCTGATGCGATACTGTAGTAGACGGTTGCATAGTTATAATTTTGTCCCTGATATTATCAATCTTATAAGTGAAGAAGTTCATAAAGTCATTACTGTGTTGCCCGGAAACTTCTGTACTTGAAGCTTTCTTTTTCGTTAGTTTAGCCACTGTTTCAAATAAATACCTAGGATTATGTTTATTTTCTTCTAATAGAGTTGAAAAATAAGCAGATCTAGCAGCTTTTAAAGCCTCTCTGTAAGCAATCTAGCTCTCTCTCCATGAAATCCGAAATACCTCTAGTTTTGTTTTCTTCCAGTTGCGCTCCATTTTTCTGGCTGTTCTCTTAAGGGCCTGAGTGTGCTCGTTGTACCACGGCGTTGGACTATTATCTTTAATCTTCTTTAAGCGCAACGGAGCAACTGCGTCTAAAGTGCTGGAAAAGAGAGAGTTAAAAGTTTCTGTTGCAATATCAAGTTCTTCTAAGCTATCCGGGATGCTGAGATGATGAAACTGATTAGGAAGATTATTGATAAAGCAATCTTTAGTGGCAGAAGTTATAGGACTAACATATTTATAACATAACATCAACATCTATTCCATGTGATAAAATTAGATCTAGAGTATGATTACGACAATGAGTGGGTTCTGACACGTGTTGTCTAACTCCAATTGAGTTTACAATGTCTTTAAGTGCATTATCTACATGTATATTAAAATCACCAACAATTAGTACTTTATCGTTAGCCAATACTAATTCTGATAGAAAGTCCGCAAATTCTTTGATAAAATCTTTATTGTGCCCTGGTGGCCTGTATACAGTAGCCAGCAGAAATCTCAAACGTGATTTATCGTTTACACTATATATATATAATAATGATAGTATACGCTTCTCAGCGCTCTCGTACTGTTAATAATACGGCTTGGCCCCTCCTGCAAAGAGCGAGAAAGCTAAACTTATTATTAAAAAAACAGGGATTGGGAGGGGCTATAAAACACTTTTTCAGTCCCGATGTTTCACTGACATCTGCTAATCTCCATCCCATCAAACCCTAAATGCTGGTTGAATGTACAGTTATTGTCATGGCAATCATGTATCTTAAAACTGAAAACTAAAACCGAAAGTATTTCTGTCATGTTAGACATGTTTATGTTGATCATGTGCACAAGTAGAGGACTTTCTGTTTCTGTTTAATCTCAGTTACAGTCACCTGATGAGACCGGATGATCAGAAAATCAGCAACGATTTTGACAGTAAGATACACTAAAAATTATATACTTAGAAAAACATTTATACACAATTGAGGCAATGGACAAATGTGGTGATGGTTTTGTTTTGTGTGCTACTGTGGCTGATGGAGAAGAACAAATTAAAAGGAAGTACAAAGATCACAGCACAAATTATGTTGTGTATATATGCTGAAAAATTTTGTCTCATAGACTAGGAACAACTGTACTAATTAGTAAAGTGAGATATTTAGCAGTATTGTTTTGGTTTTCTACTATCGCCTAAACCACTTTCAGACGAGTTTTCTGTTCTTTTCTATTCAGTTCTGTACGTTGGCAAGATGACAGATGAATACATCACAATAGAATCAGACCTCAGTGAGTCAGATGAGGACAATGATGAACTGCCAGCACCTGAGTTTACATGCCACTGTTGTTATGAAGTCCTCGTAGATCCCACTACGCTCAACTGTGGCCACAGTTTCTGTCGGCATTGTGTGGCGCAGTGGTTGCATTCTTCTAAACGGAACGAATGCCCAGAATGCAGAGAGAGTTGGCAGGGGTTTCCCAAAGTCAACATTCTCCTCAGGTGAGAGAACCACTGCTATCTACTGGACATCTGCTCAGCGGTGATTCTAGGATTTCAATCTCAGCCCCCAATGAGGGTATGATAAATATTATATATATATATATATATATATATATATATATTGTTTGTGTAATAACCCTCTCCGATGGTAGGACTGAATAGGTCGGACTGTAATCGGTGATGGTTCATATCTAGCTTTCCTCAATGGGGTGTCAGTCAAGAACACACTGGATTCGATCAGTTCCAAGCAAAGGAGGTTTATTGTTGACAGTCACTCTCCCTGCTGATCAGTGTTAATTTTGACAGCAAATTTTGATTTAGTTTTAGTCTTAGTCTTTTGACTAAAATGCCATTTAGTTTTAGTCATATTTTAGTCATCTAAATTATTTTAGTTTTAGTCTTGTTTTAGTTGACGAAATACTATAAGATTTTAGTCGACTAAATCTACAAAATTAAATAAAACCACTTTTCCTAAAGTAAAACACAGTCTTCTTTTCAATGAATGATATATGCATTCTTTATAACTACTTGCATACATCATTTTTTCTTTCAAGCAGACATGTTTATTTGTATGAATTAAGTTAATTAATTAATCCTTATTAAAGCTATTAACAAACAGTGAATGCTATTCTTTTGTTGCTTGAATATTAAGGACAGAGACCGCATTAGGTTTATTGTCACTGTCACTTTAAGACATCAGATCATGTCCAATGACATGCGGATACAATTGCACTGATACACATCCGATACACTCACAACTGTTTAAGACATAACCAACATAGATTACATGAATACTCTCCAAAATGGACATTTAGACATAATGCTGTGTGTATTTGTCCATTGAGACACGAAAGAGAGCTCAATTCAGTCCTCGCGCGCTGTATAGGTGTATATTGTGCATGGCTGCACGCTTCAGGTCGGGTGTGTGCCGTACGGAATAGAGCTCTTTTTTTATTTTTTTCAGATCTATATGTCTGCTCTACTCATTCTCCCAGACGTTTACATTTTTTAAAAAGTTTTGAGACCGCTGCATAGATCAGCACGTTACAGTACAAATGTGCGTATCTATCACACACGCAGGACATCAGTTCTGACTGGATCGCTTCCCAGATCAATCCTTCTCAGTGCTGCATTTGACACTGTCGATCACAACATACTTCTTGACAGGCTGAAAAACTGGGTGGGGCTTTCTGGGATAGTCCTAAAATGGTTCAGGTCATACTTAGAAGGGAGAGGTTATTATGTGAGTATTGGAGATCATAAGTCTGAATGGACATCCATGACATGCGGAGTTCCTCAAGGCTCAATTCTTGCGCCACTCCTATTCAACCTGTATATGCTCCCAATGAGCCAAATAATGAGAAAGAACCAAATCTCTTACCACAGCTATGCAGACGACACACAGCTCTACTTAGCCCTATCGCCTAACGATTACAGCCCCATTGACTCCCTGTTCAAATGCATTGATGAAGTAAACAGTTGGCTGTGCCAAAACTTTCTTCAGTTAAACAAAGACAAAACTGAGATCATTGCGTTTGGAAGTTCTCAAGGTAAACGCATACCTTCGCGCTAGGGGTCTAACGACTAAAAATCAAGTCAGGAATCTGGGTGTGTCTCTAGAGTCAGATCTTAGTTTCAGTAGTCATGTCAAAGCAATCACTAAATCAGCATACTATCACCTGAAAAATATTGCAAGAATTAAATGCTTTGTTTCTAGACAAGACTTAGAGAAACTTGTACATGCTTTCATCACCAGCAGGGTGGATTACTGTAATGGACTCCTCACTGGCCTTCCTAAAAAGACCATTAGACAGTTGCAGCTCATACAGAACGCTGCTGCTAGGATTCTGAGCAGAACCAGAACATATTAACACATCACACCAGTCCTCTGACTCCCAGTTACATTTAGGATTGATTTTAAAGTATTGTTACTGGTATATAAATCACTAAATGGCCTAGGACATCAATACATTGCAACTAATATGTTCACTGAATATAAACCCAACAGATCACTCAGATCATTAGGATCACATCAGCTAGAAATACCAAGGCTTCACTCTAAGCATGGCGAGTCTGCTTTTAGCTACTATGCTAGCCGTAGCTGGAACCAGCTTCCAGAAGAGATCAGATGTGCTCCTCTGTATCACATTCAAATCCAGACTCAAAACACTTCTGTTTACCTGTGCATTTACTGAATGAGCACTGTGCCACTGTGCGTCCGACTGATAACACTGTATTTTATTTCTGCATTCTCCTTTTGATTCTAAACTCAAATGGCACTGAAAAATGGGTAAGAGACAAACATAAGCAGTAACTGCAAGTGCTCTGAGTTCATTTAAAGTTTGTTATTTCACTGTTTTTACTCAATAAAGTGAAGTTTTAGCTATATAAAGTATTAAATGCAGTGTAAAGTTTAATTGTGTATTAAGAAATATTACTGTTTTAGTGGACTCGATTAAAATAAGTTCAGAGTACTCATAACTATTGTTTTTTATAAACTTAAATGAATTGAGGTAATCGGTTTCCTCAAATGAAATGAGTTAGCTTAACTTGTTGGGTTTTACAGTGATACTCGTTTGAGGTTGAATGGGGCAAGCAGAGTGTGGAAATCAGCAGCCTGATTCAGATACAAGAATACCCAAATCAATAAGAGTAGCTTTAACAACAAATCCCACTCTCTCCTTTAAACTCTTTTCTTTAATGGTAAGGCTGATTTCATACTTTTCTGCTACTTCCAATAACTGTTTATTAGAAAGCTTATTAAAGCTCTCCTCAGTAGGATACTCAAAAAACTCATCTAATAATCGATCTTAAAAGGCGCAATTACCAACCTCCAGAACATTAAAAAAAAAAAAATTCAAACTTCACATTTAGAGACCTTCCCCGCTTCCTACACGCAACACTACCTCAACTCTAAGCTTTGTGCTTCCACCAAGGGCTAAGGGACATTAAGCACACTAATACCAACAGTACAGACCCCTCTCGGACAAACCAGAGAGAGACTGTACAGCGGCAGTGCCTTCAACCCAGCGTCAGTACAAAAATAACAAACAAAAATAAGGAGTCAAGGCAAGCGTTGCTTCAACCTAACAAGGGAAACATCACCATTATGAGAAGACAAACATCAATTTGACCTCGCTATAATCTCACACAAATTTAACGGAGACCTACAAACAACGTATATGCCACGTAAAAAAGGTACTATAAACAACCTTAACACATGTCGTCAACACCAGATCTCAACTCCTCTTATCACTCTACCAATCAAATGCCAAACAAGAGTAAAACATATGTTTACCTCAACAGCATTTCTATATCACTTTCCAAAATGTAGGTTGATTTAACGTTTAACTCACCTACCTCACTTTCCTCTCATATCCATTGGATAAGTGACATTTGTGATCACTGAAAAAAAAACAGTGACTATCCAACTGATACATCGATCTATCGGCACATTCACATGCAAACAACTGAGCTGCTGAAAACACCAACTGGTGTTTCTAATTACTCACGCGTCTTACAACCCGAATACAAAATCAAACAAACGCATAATTGTCTATAACGCAAAACAAGAGGACATAAAAATCTCTTTATTACGTGAACTACAAAGATAAAAAATCCCAGACGAGCCCTCATTTTGTTACGGCCGACTCGTGGCCGCAACAATATAGGCAAATCAAAACAAAAGATCGATATAATGAATAAGGTTTATTACAAAATTCTAGGGGTTTCACAAAGTGCAATAATAAATTTTATGCCATCTGAGATGTCCCAAAATGCTGACAGACACTAGATCCAGTTTTAGCGAGGAAACAAGAGGCCAGCCGTAGATGATGTCACCTCTCCGCACGCAGCCCTCCATGCACGGAATGGAAACACATATATCTCCACCTCCTAATTTGAACCAGGTGTTCCTCATCTCCGCTGCCACCTACAAAACCAAGAAATGCAAAGAAAACAAAGCACACCCACACCCATAACAGGAGCAATAGATAGATGGATGAATTGCATCTGCCACGGAGGGCCTGCTAGAAGTGCTATGATGTCTGAAAACCATACTTGGGCCGGCCAGTATGGGGCAACTTGAAGCAGACTGACCCGTGCCGCCCTCTTTAGAACTCCTGGGACCAGAGCAATCGGGGGAAATCCATACAGACATTGCCTCGGCCACACCTGTACCATGGCATCCAGCCCTAGAGGAGCTAAATGTGTGAGGGAGGACCAGAGCGGACAGTGTGTGTTCTCGTGGGAGGCGAACAGATCCACTTCCGCATGGCCGAACTCCCTCCAGATCAACTCCACCGACTCGGGGTGGAGGCTCCATTCCCCTGGCCTCAGCCCCCGTCTCTACAGGATGTCTGCCCCCAAATTCTCGTCCCCGGGAAAAAACATTGCTCTGAGTGAGAGTAGTTTGCCCTGGGACCACAGAAGTGCCTGATGTGCCAGTCTGCACAGAGCGTCCGACCTCAGACCCCCAGCCGATTTATATAGACCACCGACGTATTGTCTGTTCACACTAGAACATGATGGCCTGAAAGAATCCTTAGCCACCACTGTAGGGTCTCATGTACAGCAGGCTAAGAGGTACTATGCTGGATCCTGCTGCTATAGGAGCCCCAGAACTCTCTGGAAGTTCTTGACAGTGATGGCCTGGCCTAACTTGATGTTGGTGACTGTAGTCAAGATGGTGTTTATACGAGCAGGAGACAACTGTGCCCACATCGTAACTGAGTCCCATACTACCCCCAGAAATCTAGTTCTCTGCTGAGGGGTCAGTGAACTCTTCTTGACATTGAGTCTCAACCCCAAGCAACTTAGATGGCACAGAGCGACATCTCGATGCCGAACCGCCATCTCCTCTGACTGAGCTAGGATGAACTTGAGGTCATTGATGTAATTGAGTATACGAATGCCCTGACGTCTCAGCGGAGCTAGAGCAGCATCCATGCATTTCGTGAAGGTGAAAGGAGACAATACTGGGCCAAATAGAAGAACCCGATATTGATATGCTTTCCCCCCCGAAGGCGAACCTCAGGAACTTTCTGTGTGGAATATGTGGAAGTAATAGATCTATCGTGATCTACGATCTACGAGAGATCTATAAAGATCTCTCTTTAGATCTATCGTGACAAACCAGTCCTCAGACCTGATTTGACTCACGATGACAGGGATAGTTAACATTTTGAACCTGAATGTCCTCAGAGAACGATTCAATATCCTGAGATCTATAATGGGACACAACCCCCCCATCCTTTTTGGGAACTATGAAGAACCGGCTGTAGAGCCCGGCCTCCCTTTCGTCAAGTCAAGTCAAGTGTATTTATATAGCAATAACATAACAATGTTTGTTTCTTAGTGGAAAAAATATCCACGTTTGGTAGGGCTGATCAATGGTATTAATGCTTGGTTAATTAATTTGAATATTCCCTCGTGACGAGGATCATGCTCTATGGCCTCCTTCGCTAAAAGAGATTGACCTTCTTGTTTTATAACCCAACCCTGCTCGGGCTGACAATGGTGTGAACTACCCTGCTGAATTTTGGTGGACAATACTTGAACGGAATTGTGTAACCCCTTTCCACGGTGCGCAGGGCCCACTGAGATATACACTCACCTAAAGGATTATTAGGAACACCTGTTTAATTTCTCATTAATGCAATTATCTAATCAACCAATCACATGGCAGTTGCTTCAATGCATTTAGGGGTGTGGTCCTGGTCAAGACAATCTCCTGAACTCCAAACTGAATGTCAGAATGGGAAAGAAAGGTGATTTAAGCCATTTTGAGCGTGTTTGGCATGGTTGTTGGTGCCAGACGGGCCGGTCTGAGTATTTCACAATCTGCTCAGTTTCTGGGATTTTCACGCACAACCATTTCTAGGGTTTACAAAGAATGGTGTGAAAAGGGAAAAACATCCAGTATGCGGCAGTCCTGTGGGCGAAAATGCCTTGTTGATGCTAGAGGTCAGAGGAGAATGGGCCGACTGCTTCAAGCTGATAGAAGAGCAACTTTGACTGAAATAACCACTCGTTACAACCGAGGTATGCAGCAAAGCATTTGTGAAGCCACAACATGCACAACTTTGAGGCGGATGGGCTACAACAGCAGAAGACCCCACCGGGCACCACTCATCTCCACTTCAAATAGGAAAAAGAGGCTACAATTTGCAAGAGCTCACCAAAATTGGACAGTTGAAGACTAGAAAAATGTTGCCTGGTCTGATGAGTCTCGATTTCTGTTGAGACATTCAGATGGTAGAGTCAGAATTTGGCATAAACAGAATGAGAACATGGATCCATCATGCCTTGTTACCACTGTGCAGGCTGGTGGTGGTGGTGTAATGGTGTGGGGGATGTTTTCTTGGCACACTTTAGGCCCCTTAGTGCCAATTGGGCATCGTTTAAATGCCCCGGCCTACCTGAGCACTATTTCTGACGATGTCCAGCCCTTTATGGCAACCACGTACCCATCCTCTGATGGCTACTTCCAGCAGGATAATGCACCATGTCACAAAGCCCGAATCATTTCAAATTGGTTGTACTAAAATGGCCCCCACAGTCACCAGATCTCAACCCAATAGAGCATCTTTGGGATGTGGTGGAACGGGAGCTTCGTGCCCTGGATGTGCATCCCACAAATCTCCATCTACTGCAAGATGCTATCCTATCAATATGGGCCAACATTTCTAAAGAATGCTTTCAGCACCATGTTGAATCAATGCCACATAGAATTAAGGCAGTTCTGAAGGCGAAAGGGGGTCAAACACAGTATTAGTATGGTGTTCCTAATAATCCTTTAGGTGAGTGTATTTTGAAGACCCTTCCAGGCTTCTAGATAAGTGGTGATAAGTCTCACGAGACTGGCCTCGGTTATTTTGTGTAGCAAAGCTTTGGTGCCCTGAAGCAACTGACCGGCAGATAACAACCGAATAGGATTTTCGACAGGCCTTGTGAGAGGAAACAAACTCGACAGAGCTGCAACGATTTCGGGTGGACACTGCGATTTGCATTCGCTGGAAAACGATGCGTCCCGAAGTGCGCGAGGCGGCGGGCAGCCTACATCAATATTGGCCTACATCCGCACAGACGTGAACAGCTTATTCCACGATCTAGACACCTCGGTGTGGAGATCGGTGAAAAAAGCAAGGCTTCGGCGTGAAGGTTGTGACAGAGCCTGCAGGAAGCGCTCATCGAGCTTGCTCTTCTTTTGTCCTTCCTGCTTTTCTGTTTGGCCACTTGATATTTAATTTGGCAACAGCTCTGGTCACAACCGCCAGCAGCTCCTCAAAGGCAGGAGAATGAGGTGAGTCCTCTGATTCCCCTGCTTTGGTGCCCAAAATATCTAACTCCGCAGAGCCAGATAATTCAAGCATCGGATCCTCGTCCTGGGTGGAAGAAGCAGGCTTCCGACTGCGGAACGGGACCACTAGAGCTAGCCGCTGAATGCTGAGAAAGTGCACTGCCTCAGCAGACGCAGGTCCCAAAGCACGGGGACCGCAAGCCTGACCTGCCTTGTCAAACAAAGCCAGGCGGGAGCGGAGCGTCCTGAGAGTCAGCAAGCCACAGTTTGCACAGACAACACCCTCGAGCACATGCTCCACTCCCAAACACATGACACATAGCGAGTGTGTGTTACCCTCGCTCATATAACGTGGGCAAGGGGATGCACACTGCCTCAAAACTTTCTTACTTACTGATACTGGAACAGACAGTTTATCAGAAAATACTGAGGTTAAGTACATTGTATTTAGCATTTCAAGTAAAGATGATGACATCAGATGTATTGATTCTGTTAAGCAAAGTTGTTAGCAAGATGTTTCAGCCAGTTCTTGTTCTTTTTATTTTAAGTCAAATGAGTCATATTATTGAGACTCTCGCCTTTTGTCTTTAATGGCTCTTGAGCCCCTGTCCTATTTTTGAGTAATTTTTAAAAAATGCTGATTGGATTAGGACTGGTGTAACTCTAGGGTCTGGAGTGGGTTCCTATACCTAGACACTTAATTTGCATGCTTTGTTTAAGGTTGTCTCCTAGGTGCTTTGGCTCTATCTCTAGGCGCTGCCCCATAAAATGTATATATAGTTGGACTTAATTACTGCAGCGACCAAGCAGCAAGTTCTCAATAAAGAATCCTGCTGAACACACACAGATTCTCCTTCACATCTGAGATTCCTACAGGTTGCACCAGAATAAAGTAGTTATAGTAGCATATGTAATGGAAGCCAAGAAGTAAGAGCTATGCAAGTAAACCTCACTCCCCTAATCTCAAGAGGCGCACTAGCGACTGGCACTATAGAGACTGCATCTTCAAAAATGCAGAATTGAAATTAACCCTCTTATTTTCCTAGTCTGCTCATGTTAGGATATGTGTATGCGTGTTTGCTAGGGATGCAGTGGAGAAGAAGTTTCCTGCTGAGATAAGCAGACGGAGGAGGGCTGTCCAAAGTGACCCACGGTTCCATTATTTTCTCCAGATGTTCCATCAGTACGGACTGATGCTGACCCAACAAATACCTGTATCACAAGGCCTTCAGGAAGCTATACGAGGCAGCTTTTGTTTTGGAGTCATGATGGCATTGATCTGTGTGGGGGTGAGATGCTCTTTTTCTTACACTTGCCCAGCGATTGATGATGAGGTGAGGTTGTGCACAGATCATAATAAGCAATGTGTGAATGTTTCTAGGTTTTGTTGTTACGGTATCACTGGATCAGTGTCGATTCTGATTATGACATCTTGGTCCAGAAGCCAATCTACAGGTGGAATGCTGATGATGTCAGTCTCTGGGTGAAGCATCTGGGTCCCTGGACCAATCAGTACAGTGAAACGTTCCACAGTGAACAAATTAATGGCAGGTGGGCAAACTAACATTAAAAAGTCATGGGTCAGCATCCCAACTGAAATTCTCTTTATGTACAAATTCTTTTCATTTTTCTCAAATGAAATGTTCACAATAATACTTTGCTCACATTATTAGTGCATTATACATTTTAGTTAAAAAAGTTAAACAACAGTTGGTCAATTTATTAAACCAATTTATTTAAATTCGGTTTCTGCAAGTTAAATAAGCTAACTACAGTTTTAATTTGGTAATTTTTACAGTAACACTGTAGATTACAGTAAAAAAAACTGTACAATTAGCAGTAAATTACTGGCAACACTTTTACTGTAAAAAAGCCTGGTAAGGTCTAACAGTGCACTGTTATAGCCGTTAATGTGCATTTATCACTATTGATCTTTGTGTGTTTGTCAGTTTGTTGGCTCGTCTCAGAGATGCAGAACTGTCTGCTGCTCCCTTCAGGGTTGAGAATCCATCACACAGACAAGTCATTCTGGATGAAATCCAGAAAATCAAAAACCTCAAAGTCAAACTGCCACAGAATCTCTGGGAGTACAAGGTGTGTGTTGTTTTTTTTTCTGATAAACTGTCTGTTTCACTCAGCAAACAAAGTTTTGACTGAGAATTCTCAATACTGCCAATAAACAGCAAAGAGCTGTTATTTCTAGCAGCTTGTTAATTTTACCAGCCTCTATTTGTTCACTTTAACTCATAGTTGAGTTCCCCAACTCGCCTTGTGACCTCAAGTGCACTTGCCATTTAATGAGTAATTTAGAGCTTAAAGGGATAGTTCACCCAAAAATGAAAATGCTGTCAGTAATTACTCACCCTCATTTTGCTCCAACCCCGTAAGACTTTCGTTCATCTTCGGAACACAAATGAAGATATTTTTTATTTAATCTGAGAGCTGGGTCGCTCCTCCAAAGGCTTCTAAGGGATTGATGAGCATTAAGGACACAGGTCAAGGCCTCCACCTCCATCAAGGGACATTGATTACAGACTCCCTTTCAAGCTCCCTGTAGCTCTAGCAGACTGGCCATTGCAAAGCATGCTGGGAACTACAGATCCACTGCCCAGGGCTGCATTTTTCAAAAGCATCGTAAGGCAAAGTAGATCGTATAGCTTTTGCCACCAATGGTCTCTACGATGAACTCAGCTCACGAGGCTTTTTAGAAATGCAGCCCTGGAAAGTGGATCTGTAGTTCCCAGCATGCTTTTCAAGGGACTGCATTAGGAGAGTAAATTTAGTAATTAATTATGTGTTTTACAGGGAAAGAGAAATATGTTGGTATTTTATGTTAAGTGTTCATTTAAGTTGAACATTTAGGAGTTTCTGTAATTGAACGGTGTGGCTACCATTGTGGTGAAGAGTAGCGCTGTCAATTACGATTTTCACTTTGATGCCATAAAATGTGTTTAATAACTCCAAATCCCAATTTCTTTTTTAAAGTAAAATCCACCGATCAGCAAGGAGTATGTGTGCATGTGTTGAATGTGTCCATCATGAGCTTTAATGGAAATTGTATGTTGGGTTATTGTAACTCATTTAAGTTAAAATGGCATTCACTTGTTTTATTTTATGTGGCCAGGCTGGTGGTGGCACTAAAAGAGGAATCACCACCAGAATCTAACTGTCCGAAAACACCACCTGGGGACTTCCACCCCAAGAAATGCTCTATTTCTGCTTTGACTAACCCTTTATACAGAGGCTACACGGGTTTATTAAAGTAAGACAGAGACGTGGTTCCAGAAGAATAACTTATTGATAATCGGTAACTGAAAGTGCCTGAAAAGAGGATGGTCAATAATACAAATAAATAATCAAATTACAAGGGAATATAGAAATTACAAGTTCGACAAACAAGTAACTTATTTTATTTATAACAAAACACACTCCCAGTTATTACTGATTGAAAAACAAAATGACAGTGGGCCAGGGCCAGCTGTGGGGAGGCAATCTAACTAAGAGGGTGCTCCAGGGATGCGCCAACTTATCCACCGCATGTGCCCACTGCAATCGATAGTCACTGCAAACCAATTAACTGCAAATCGTGTCCCCAGTGCTATTAACACTACAATCAGTGAAGGAACCCACACTAGCGTGCCTAGCCTCTACCACAAGCCGACCACTAGAACCACTGAAAAGAACAAAACAACAAGTTAAAAAAAACACAATAGGTCAGTTGGTTATATCTAAAATACAAGCATAATCAACTAGGGGAGTGCCACCTGGAGGCACAACAGTTGGGGTGTACCAGCAACAATTATTACAGTCCTAATTTAACAAAAGGCAAAACAGCAGCAGACAACCTACAATTAAAAACACATGCATATTAGCAACAAATTAATAAAAGTAAATAACAGTTACCTCAGGTAGTTATCATACCCTACTTGTTACTCCTTAAGCTTCTTATACCTTAACACAGTGTGTTATGTAAGGAACAATACATCACGCCACTCCAGACAGGAAACCTTGGAATCAGCCAAACCACATAAAACAAGCGGGCAGCAGACTGCTGCAAAACATACAACCTCAGTCATTGGGAAAACCCAATAAAACATAAGACAGGTTTGTTTTACTCTCACCTACCTAAACGTCACAGAGAGTTCATGTGGGAACCAACAGACAGGAAAAACAACAAAGGGGCAGCCATGATACTACAGCTGCCTTAAATAAGCCCAGCTAATGAGGGGGGTTTGACCTGGGTGGAGCTAATTTGATGCTCTAGAGGTACATTCAAGAGCAAGGCTAAACACCTGTAAGTCTGCAAAGAACCACACACCACTACAGTTACATAAAACTTATTGAATTAGGTTACAACCAAATTAAAATGTATAGGTAGAATCAGGTAGAAATACCTCCTTAAAGCAACAAATGCACATTTTCACATTTTACAGAGATGCATAAGTTACAATCTCATTTTTTCCCTTCCCTACATACTTGTATAATGCATTATACATAAAGGATTTAAAGTAAAGTGTTGCCCAAAAATATTTGATTTTCATCCTTATATTTTAAGTTTGTCCCCCAAACTAAATTTTAACGAGACCTCAACCACAATAACAGTCCTCATATTTAGTGGATGGAGTCACATTCTCAAAAACATAAACACAAATGTTTTTTATTTATTTATTTTTTTAATAGTTTTTGTAGTGCAGTCTTTAGTTGCTGTTTTATTTCTATTGTAAACTCCAATTTTTACTTCTGAGTTGGTTAATAATTGTTACTCTCTGTCTATTCTTTTCATGGATAACAACAGTTGTATTTCTCTCATGTCTGTGTGTAATTCTCTTTCCTGCCCAAGGCTACAAATCTTGGAAAATCCCTGTTTCTCCAGTATGGTCTGAGAGAATTTCCACGTCTCACCTTTCTCTACTTGTACCTGTTTGATTATCAAGACACCTTTCTACCCTTCATACACACCTGTTGCCCTGGACACAAAACCAACGCAGTGCAGGATGTCCTGCCCGACAACATGCTGGTTTGTGTCTGAGAACGCTCACCATTGTTAACATACAACAGCTGAAATATAAGAAAGCAGAGTAATTGTGTGTATGTAGCAGGAGCCAAGCCAGCCTCAATGGACGGAGTTTCGGGTGAAGGTCTGTTTGTTGCCCTATCTGCTACTGATTGACTTTGCGTGGCAATGGCTGAGCGTTCATTACTGGATGTCATGGATTGTCATTGTTAATGCCATGTTAATGACAATATTGGAGATCTTTTATATCTGGATACTATGGAGAAGAAGACAGATGAGGTACACACATACATTTACTATGCATACTGTACCTGTCCATGTAATGTGGTTACATGAGGTTGTGTGATTCGATCACATATGTTTTGAATGTTTAGATGTTGTCCCAGTCAACACATTGATCTCACAGTGATGTCACAATGTGGTCACAACGTCAGCAATGTGAGGTCACAGTGAGCTAAAAGAGTAACCTCACAGCGCACTCACTGTTTGCTTACACTATGGCCACAATATGAGCTCATCCCAGATAGAAATGTTATTGTTCTATGAATCTTTTGTTACTATTATGTTATGTTCTTGTAATGTTTTCTGTATCTAATTTTTGTTACCAGAATGTTCTGGTAGTATAACACTTTCTAAAACATTTTAAACATGTTTAGTGATAACATTGATAGAACATTATCCCCAAACATTCTGAAGTTTAACGGGAAGTTTCCCAGCAGACACAGGACTGAAACTCTTAAAGAGTTTGTGTGAAAGTAATAGTTTGGTTTGGTCACTATTGTGGAGGTCAGTGTTCGCTTTAGTTGGGCTCTTTGGCCTTGACTCTGATGTTAGTATTTCTCTGGTTGCTGTAAGTGTTAGTTATAGCAAGAGAAAATATGATTAAGTATGTTGGCTTCTTGTTGATAATAAAGATATCATATATTATGCGGTGGTCCGATTTCAATCAGGGAGTAGTCTCTAGTATCAATTTTACCTGATCATAATAATGCAGGATTTCTATAGCATGAGATCTTGCAGCATTTTAATCAGAAAATCTGGAGTATTTAATATAAAAAACAAAATCAGTGTCCAGTAAGTTTTAAAACCCTTCATTGAAACGAACACAAATCTCATGTATCTCAATAACGGTGACATGCTTCATGGCGCAATGCATTTTGGGTGCATCAAACAAAACTCATCAGTGGCTCCCAGAATCCATTGCAGCATGAAGCATGTCACTGTTATTGAGATTCACATGCTGATTCTTGAGGTTTGAGTGTGTCACTTAGTCAACTAATAGTACAAAATGTTTAGGTTCTATTATTATACAGATATTCTTATTTAAACACTGTTGGATATCATGCTGTAGAAACATTACTATAATCAACTATATGAAATTAATAACACACATGTCAGTCTAGAAGTGATCAGAGCACTTCATGACGATAATATCATCATCATCAACTAGCTGAAATCATCTGAGCACATTTTCTCTACCGTTCGTGTCATAACAAACAGTTAACCACAATTTGACGTCTGGGCGATGTTGGAGTCCATGTACAATAACATTTCTAGATGGGGTGACTCACATTGTGGCTATAATATGAGCACACAGTGAGTGCACAGTGCGGTTACACTTTTAGCCGACATTGTGATCATATGGAGAGATCACTGTGAGATCAACATGTTGACTGGGGTTGTTGCTGATCACTTGTAATTAAGTCACCAGAAAATATCTTAAAACTCTAATGATTTTGTTTACACCTCATATTGAGAAAATAGCTTTATACTGAACAATCACAAGTCAGATGTTTTGTGTGTTTGTGTGTATATTTCAGAACCCTCCCTCAGATGTGTTTGGGGAGGATAATCAGCCTGTTCTGGTGTATGCTGCTGTGGCCTGTGCTCCCTCAGATCTACTGTGACTTTGAATTCTACATGGGAGTCTGTTTCAGCTCAATCCTTTACATCTGTGGTCGGAAATCTTTTTTTAAGATGGCACAGCAATGAAAACCATGAGATGAAACCTGTGAAGCAAATTTTTAATTAATCATAACTAACATTCTTTTTTCTTGTAGGATTAACATTTATATGCTTTTGAAAACTAAATGTCAAAAGGCCACAAAGTTAGTGTGTGTTGAATATAACAAAAGAGTTGTAAGAGTTATAACTCTGTTTGCTGTAGTTGGGCTCTTGACCCTTGGATTTTGAATATTCTTATAGTTTTTCTCTGGCTACTGTAACTATCAGTTTAAAATACACTTGTTATGGTAAAAAAGCAGTAGGAAACGCTATCAGATGATGTTGGCTACTTATTAATGGGCAAAATTATCATCTGGCGGTCTGGTTTACTGATCTCATATAGGGGCGGTTTCCCGGACAGAGATTAAAGCTGAATCCCAATTCTCTGCCTTAGCCCCCCCTCCCCCCAACGCCTAGCAATGTAACGTTAGCATAGCCTAGCGTAGCAGACTAGCGATTTTTAAAAACGTTATATATGAATACAAATATATATGTACATAAGAGCACAAAACAAGACTCATAATTTTTTAATCAATAATTTAAGCCCAAAATACTTACATTTATGGGATACTCTGGATGGTATGCCCGCCATTTTTGCCGGTTGCGCAGTGCATTCTGGGTACCCCTTGGTAAGCTCTCAAAAATTCTTGGTCTTAAGGGGTATCTACCTCTTCCCCTTAGCCCTACCCCTAGATCAAAATGAGAATTGGGATTGCCCTTCACGTGAACGTGCAAAACTAAGGGGAAGGGGGAAGGGGAAGGGGAAGGGGGAAGGGGTAAAACAGAGAATTGGGATTCAGCCTAAACCTAGTCCTAGACTAAAATGGCCCTTTAAACCAGATTAACAGAAATCTGCTTTCTCTGTCATGGCTTTAAAAAGTCCTAGATTTAGTTTAGTCCAGAGTTTAATAAACTGATTTCCTGGAGGAAGACTAGAGTTACTCCAGGACTAAATTGAGCCTTAAATTAAATCTACCAGGCGGCAGATTTAACTTCAGATTAACTTTGTGTTTCAAAGAAGACACATGCATAACTTGGATACACACACACATACATATGCATATATTAATAAATCATTACTTTTGTTTTAACACCATTGTATCGAGTTTCTAGTTCAAATGTGATTGGTTCATGTTAAGCTGACTTGAAATGGTCACTCTTTGACTTCACTTGATGTTTTCATTTTGAAATAGGTTTCAATCTAGTAACCCAGTCATACAGGACATTCACTTCCCATCATGCTTTACACAGGGCTGAATTGTAAATTTTGAATAAAAGTTATTTATCAAGATGAGAAAATGGACAGACTTGTTAATGTTTAATGTTCTTTTATTGTGTTGGTATTTAAAGGTTTCTGTGTAGTATTTTTGGGGGGTTACCGTTGTGGTGAAGTGTTGAGCCTGTGCTTGGAACGAGGACCTGCTACTAAGAATTCTATATGTATTAATAATAAAGCTACCACTATTGTAGTACTCTAGTTGAAAGCAGTATTGCTTCTAGACTAGCAACACTGAACACCACATGTGTAAAGAAATGGGTTTCACTTCATTTGGATGGTCCCTTTAACACATTCTGTTGACTATAAGTAACGTTCCACCTACATGTCTACTACCTCTCATTAGAGTATTAGTAGAGTATTAGTAGACTGGTTGGGTTAGGGTTAGAATAAGTTGACATTTAGTTGCATAGTTACTTATAGTCAGTAGACTGACTGTTGGAGGACCATCACAATAAAAAGTTATCAGATATTAAGCAGACAGTAATACCACTAATACTCTAATGAGAGTTAGTTGACATGTAGTTGCAAAGTTACTTATAGTCCCCAGAATGTTCAAAAGAGACCATCAAAATAAAGTGTTACCAAGAAATGTTATAGAAAGTTTGTTATGTAAATCACAGGAGTAAACAAGAAGCATTAATTATAGAGTTATTTGAATAATTCATTTTAAATGAAAACAATTTATTGTTAAGGAACACCATTGATTCTAGTTGTACATCGTTGATTTTATATATATATATGATGATGATGATGATGCATTTTATTTGTAATGCGCTTTTCTCCAACCCAAAGCGCTACACAGTATGGTAAACAAATATAAGATAATTAAACAATAAAAACAGAAAAATCAAGCAACGATATACAGGATAATACCAGACATACACTTCAAAGACAATAAACATTTTGAAAAAGATGGGACTTTAAAAGACCTCTTAAAGCAGTCCAAAGTTGGGGAATTTTTAATCGCAGAAGGAAGCTTATTCCACAACGGTGGAGCGGTAACCGTAAAGGAGCTACTCATCGACTTTAATTTGAATGTGGTCTGCTGTAGAGTACGGACGAACATTGTGTCAGTTTTTGCTGATGCTATGGGGGAAACTCTGTTTCTCAGAATACTGAAGCCTGATTGGATCACGTCTGTGTATGACAAATGGCATTTCAACCTGCACAAAACTGTCTGGAATGCGATGCGTGCGTGCAGTAGCCAGGCCAGCTACGCAGAGCTCATTCCTGTTATCGCAGGGAACCAAGATTACGTTAGTAACTGAAACGTTCCCTTTCAATAAGGTTCACTCGCATTGCGTCAGTTTTTGCTGACACTATTGGGAACGCAATCCAATATCGCCTTGCTATGAGCGCAAAACGAACACCATCCTTTGAGCACAGCCTGAGGGCACTTGGAACCAGGTCCCTATTTAATCAGGGGAAAATATATGGAGGCAAAGCCATAATTCCCCCAACATAGCATGCTTGGGCCCTCAAGGCCAAAGCTCTGTGAGACATGGTATCCTAATCCATGTGGAGGGTCTAGAGGAACTGCTGAGGAGGCTTCTGCCATGAGGCCCAGCAGTTTCAGGAACGTTGTGAGGAGAAGAGAGACCCCAACTTTGAATGATGGCAGAGCCTCTGAATTTTCTGGGGGCACATGACTCGCCATCGCGTTTCTCACACAAGCAAAAGAGAGAGAGAGCAAGAGTCTTACATACCACGCAAAATCGACGTGCTACTGACTTCACCTGGACCCGATGACAACGCAGTGCTGAAGTGCCAACTAGCCTCTCCCTATGGAGGATCCCTTTACCACTCTACAGATAAAGCATTGTGGGGAATTCGGTTTGCGTACCTAACCCGAAGGGATAAAATTAAATACAATTCTGTATCAAATTTATAGGCAAGACAAGTAGTTTGTTTAGGTATGATTTTTAGGGAATTACAATCCTGCACATATATTCAAACGCACATAACTATAGAATAAATTCTTAATGCGCATGTGAACGCCATTAGTGTTTATCACAGGTTGGCGTTTAAAGTCTGTTTAGAGAGAACGGTGTCGTCTTAGCGGCCCCTAATTTAATAACAAATGATCATTTAGACGGAAGTGAATAAATCAAAACTAACTTTAGCTGGAAAATAACATTATTCAAGAACCGCTATAAAGCCAAAACAATCTCTGTTACCTTAAATTATATGTTTACCTCTGTAAAGCTGCTTTGAAAGAATCTACATTGTTAAAAGCGCTGTATAAATGAAGATGACTTGACTTGACAAGAGTCAGACGAGTGTAGGGTATCTGGACTGTGTCAGGACGACTCATGCACTTATACATGTAAGAATGCTTTTAACCTCTCTGACTCTGGTTCATAACTGAGATTGGGCACCACAGAGTCTGCCCCTAAAATGGCGTTCATTGACACTTTCATGGCGAACTGAGTTAAAACCAAGCCTCCCCCTTCCCAACGAGAAGGAACTTGTGCACGACACACAGCAGGGGGTCAGGCCTCAAAGAGATTGTTATCTCCTCAGAGCCAGGCCAGAATGGAGACCAGAGCACATTCAAACACACACACACAAGAACCTTTCTCCGATATCCTCACTGAAAGACTTTTACTATGATACCTTCATTATGCATTTTAAATATAACTGTATATTCCGTTAACTTTTACATAGCGTTCTTACTACCTGTAGAACACTCGTGGCGTGGACAACGCGAATATGCATAAAAATATAAAGTAAAGTGTATTTTTGATAGGTTTTACTAGCATTGAAGATCGAAATGTCTTTCGACTGTAACCCCTCCCCCCCCACACACACACCTAAGGAGCTTGCGCTCTTAGACAAAGAGTAATAAAAACTAAATTCCCGCCTGTGACTTCCAACTCTCTGATTGGCCAAGCCGACAGGAAGAGGCTGGATTTCTCCAAGGTGATAAATGTCGGAGCGCTCTTAAATCCTCTCTCTTACCCTCGCTCCTCCTCCTAGCATAATGTAACGGATCTGCGATTCCCCCTCAGGGGATCTTTTGTTTTGTTTCTTTAAGTTTTATTTTCCATTTTCGAATTCTCCTTTGTTCATTTACACAGACGAGTGAAATGAACTTAGCCTGAATCATCAACCGGCAACTTCACCTCAAACGGACATTCAAAATCGCCACGCTTGGCTCGCTCTGGAAGAACGAGTGAACACGTGGTGCTCCCAGGATTGAGACACACATGCCGCCTTCATATCAGCCACACAAAAAGAGCTATATCCGTGCAAGTATTTCGTTTACTAAGCTTTCATAGCATTAAAATTTGTTTACCCCCGTTTAGGGTGAAATTAATTTCTTGAAAGCATTAAGATTTGTTTACCCCCGATTAGGGTGAAATTAATTTCTTGTGGTCTCTCAGAGGGTTTTGTCCAGGTGAATTTTGCAAAACTGTGATCCTTACGGATCTCTCTCTCCCTCTCTCTCTTCTCGCTCTCCTCCTCCTCTTACTTGCATCACCATGTAACTCCGCGCGATCCCCCTCCGGAGATCTTTTCTTTTGTTTGTTTAAGTTTTACTTTTCCTTTCTACTTTGTTCATTTCCTCAGACGAGTAAGTGAACTTAGCCTGAATCGTTTCTTTGGTAATTTTACGTCCGAGACCTTTAAGCCTTAGTTCGAAAGTGCGCGCTCCGGACCCATCCGCAGGCCACGTGACTCTCCCACGGGACACATTCACATGCCTTCGCACGAGCCAGTGCACGTATTCGTATCGGGCTTTAAGAGCATTAAGATGTGTTTCCCGTGTTGTCCCTCAAAGGTTTTAAGGTCTGTAATTTGCCACTGATCCTTCCAGATTCTCTCTCTCTCTCTCTCTCTCTCTCTCTCATTCTCTCTCTCTCTTTATTGATGCTTTCTCTTTCATGGTGCCGTTGCCATTATTGTGTTTGTAAATACATTTATTGAAACGTTAGTAGCTGTATACGTAGTTTTCCTTTATTAAATGCATTATATTAATTTATTGATTCTGTCTCTGCTCATTCAAGTCTCTTTAATGTATAAAGATCCAAAGCTATGTGCTTTACAACATTTCTTGATACTTAAACCGTATCGTTATAGACCAGGAAGGTTGTCCCTTGTGGCCAGAGGGATAACTTCTCTTGAAAGTCTATAAGTAGGATAATTTTGGTGAGGTTTGATTAGATCGAATGATCAGGTTTGCTGGACAAACAGATGATTCGATTCTAAGTTAGTGCCCTTTAAGATTATCCTGACGATACATCTATGATAGACATAATTGATAAATTAAATATTTAATTATAATCCGTTGTGATTAAGTATTAATATACAATTGAGCTGATAATAACCTGTCTGTAAAATATAGCTTACATATGCCATTAATCATAATCCCTTGTGATTAATTTTCTATGTACACATATGAATACAGATGCAGGAAAAATATTATCCCTTTTTGGGAGATTTAACATGTATGATTATCTGGGTCCACCCGTATGAATAATTATTAATTGAACAATTACTAATTTTTGAAATACATATCCCCAAAACCTGACCCAGGTTTCCTTACACGAGCGTAGTGGACGATTTGGAATGTAAGGAACAACTAGATCACAAAGGTATTCCGGTGCTATCCCATGAATAGCTTTATATGTTAAAATCAAAATGTGCTGCTGAACAGTTGTGTGTGTTAATACACGTGCGGCAGAGTTTTGGATATACTGTAGTTTCTTAATATATTTATCAGGGAGACCAGAGTATAGTGTATTACAGTAATCCAGTCTCGACGTGATAAATGCATGAATAAGCTTGTCCGCATCTGGCAGGGATATAGAAGGCCGAATTCTGGCAATATTTTTTAGATGAAAAAAAAAGAGCAGATTTTGAAACCGATTTGATATGGGCATCAAAAGACAAATGTGAATAAAAAAAATAATACCTAAATTTCGCACCTGTAATGCTGGGGCCAGTAAATCAGAATCAGTGAACAGATTTTGACAGTTAAACTTGTACAAGGCTGTCGGCATACCAACAAGTAGAAATTCCGTTTTTGATTCATTAAGTTTAAGATAATTGGCATGCATCCATGACTTTATTTCTTCCATACATGCGCTCAGAGCTGAAATTGCAAGATTAGGATTCGGGAGTGTGTTAACATAGATCTGCGTGTCATCAGCATAACAATGAAACCCCAGACCGTATTTTCTAATAATGTCACCAAGTGGGAGCATATAAATGGAGAACAAAGTCGGCCCTAGCACTGAACCCTGCGGAACACCCTGCTGAACTAATGTGGCCTCAGATTTATTTTTCCCCATGCAAACATACTGAAATCGATTTACTAAATAGGACTCAAACCATTTGAACACAACACCAGAGATGCCTAACAACACACGCAACCTGTTAAGAAGGATGAAATGAGATATAGTGTCAAAAGCTGCGCTAATGTCTAGCAGAACTAGAATGCTGCAAGCACCAGTGTCAGCGGAAACAAGTAGGTTTGGTGACCCTTACAAGTGCAGTCTCAGTGCTGTGACCAGTTCTGAAACGGTTCCAATAAGTTGTTATTGGACAGATATTGCTGTAACTGACCAACAACAACTTGTTCGAGAACCTTTGCCACAAAGGGGAGGTTCGCAATAGGCCTGTAGTTAGCCAAATTTTGAACATCACAACGAGTTTTTTTAGAACAGGTGTGAAAGCGGCCACCTTAAGGGCCGGAGGAACCTGGCCAGTGGCTAGGGAGTTGTTAATAATTACAGTGATGGAAGGGCAGACATGTGGTAAACACTTTTAGAACCTCAGTAGGCAAGGGGTCAAGAAAGCACGTGGATGAACTCATAGTCATGATCAATTTAAAAACATTGTCTACATTGACAGTAGCAAAGTTCGAAAGGGCAGTAGAGAGTGAGTTTTTTGAATAAGACTCACTAGTCACCAAAGGAGAGTCAAAGGAGATGGAGCTATAAATACTCTGAACTTTCTCTGTGAAATATTTGTTAAAATTATTACACTTCTCATCAGAAGGACAGACAGTTTTCTTTTGAGATTTAAGAAGGCTATCAATTGTCTTAAATAACATCCTAGGATTAGCAGCACCTTTATTGATAACATGAGAGTAGTATGCCTGCTGCTAGTCTTCAAAGCAAGATGATACTGCAGCTGGTGCTGTTCAAACATTAGTTTGTGAATGGTGAGGCCTGATTTTTTATACAACCGCTCAATCTTCCTTCCCTCACCTCAAGTGCACGTAAATTATTTGTGTACCAGGGAGATAAAGATACAACTCGTTCTTTCACTGGTGCAACAACATTAAGAATTGAGGAAAGTGCCGAGTTGTAACAGTCAATAGAGCCAAGCACAGGAAGCTCTACAACAAGGTAAGAAATCCTTTCAGGGTCAATATTCCTAATGTTTCTATAGGATATGACACGCTGTTTAGAAGACTGTAGGGAGGCAGAGATGGTAAATTCACTTGTCAATAATTTATGATCACTAAAATTAACTTCATCTTTTGAAAGCTGATCTATACCAATACCCACAGAGCATACCAGGTCCAATATATGTCCAGATTTATGAGTTGAAAAGTCAACATGTTGAATGAAGTTAAAACACTCTAACACATGCAGGAAGACAGCTGCAGAGGAACAGTCAGGATTATCGACATGAATATTCAAGTCCCCTATTAGCAGCATGTCTGGACAAATAGGACTTAGCATAGTCAATAATTCTGCAAGTTCAGAAAGTACCTCGCATCAGCCTTAAGTGGGCGATAGATTAAAACAACTAGTACTGGTGAAGTGCTGTTAACTTTGATAGTCAAGCATTCAAAAGATGGCACAGTAGGTCTTGTAACTTCTGCAATAGACAAATCTGATCTGTATAGAATAGCAAGACCACCGCCTTTACCAGTGAGTCTAGGTCTATCAATATACGTAAATCCAGGTGGTTTGGCTAAATTAAGGTTGTAAAAGTCATTTGGTTGATGCCATGTCTCACAGAGACAGAGAAAATCAAGTTTTCTGTCCAATATTATATCGTGAAGCAGCGCGGCTTTCTTGTTCATTGAATGCACATTTAATTGAGCGAGTCTAATTTTAGAGCTTGCGTTCTTTACGCGATTCTGTAACGTCTTCTGAGAAAAATGTAGGTTAGATGAACAGATGCCACGAGAATCAAGTCGTGAATGCCTAGATGAGGAATGAAGTAAATTTATTCCAACAGGCGAAGAATAGAGACATCGGCGGAAGCCACGATGCAAATATCTTGGCCGATATGTATGTATGTATATTGTTACGTCCTACAGTGTAATTTTATTTAGTTTTTCGGTATATTATGGGTGACAGGCCACTGGGTGGCAGTAGTGGTTGTTTCTCTGTCTTCTTCTGTGCAGGTAAAGCCAGGTGAGGGTGATCACCTCTGCTGATGACTACTCGGTTGGGATTGGTCTTCAAAGGAAAAGAAGAATATAAAGCCTCACTGATCTCCACTGAATGGAGGGTTGTTTTCCTCCTGGTTGGCTTTGACTTTGTTGTGTCTGTACATTGCTGCTGCTGTTTGGTTGTGACCTATTTCAAAATCTACCCACTTTATTTTCTTCTTGTTGTCTAAAGCCTCTATAAGAGTGTTACGTTGATGTACATACTTTTTGTTGCTGAACCCTACTGTTATACTGTTTATTTTGATGTTTATTTTGAACATATTGTATATAGACAAACTTGGAAGTCTAGGGAGTGAGTGCCTTTTTATTTGTTTTTTGAATGCTTTTCAAGGACCTATTTTGTTGTTTCTTTCCTTTTTCTTTCCTTGGGTAAGTGTAGATTGGTTCCCTAGTTAGAGGTATTTTCTTAATGTATTTTCTTTGGCTTTTCTCACTCCTGAAGTCTTAAAACTTCCTGTACTTGTGTTACACCAAATAAATTTTGTTGTACCACATTAGTTGTTTATTGGTATGTAACCTTTGGAGCCAAACGTTGTTTTGTTGTAATTTTAGTTCTTTAATGTTGCTTCCCCTATCCTAGACTGGGCGGTTCGTAACAAGATATATATATATATATATATAAATGTATGTGTGTGTCCAAAACAGTATATGTTTTGCCCCCTGGGTAGTTGGTTTGTCTCCTGTATCTCTTTTCCTAACTTCTTTTTACTCATCAGATATAGGTTGTTCTGCCAGTCCATTACAAAACACAATTCATTTGATTATTTGGTCCTTGTATTCATTTTCTTGAATTGCTTCACTCCTGCTCTGGAAAGACCCACTATCGTTCAGGGAAGCCTGGTGAGTCTGAGGCCATAGACCGTTGATTTAGTTATTTAACCCTCTGATTATCTTCATTTGTGTCTACACTCGTTATCTTTATCTTTGGCAATTACATAAAATGGAACAAAGAACATAAAGTATAACACCAGAACAGCAATGATAGACAATGAAAACAAAATAGACAGTTCACGACTACTTCGTCTTTTATGCTGAACGTTTCAAATATTGTGTCTTTGTTTACTGTAGGTGGTATCTAGTGTTTATTGTAGGTGGTGTCTAGTATGTATTGTAGGTGGTGTCTAGTGTTTATTGTAGGTGGTATCTAGAATTTATTGTAGGTGGTATCTAGTGTTTATGTGGTATCTAGTGTTTATTGTAGGTGGTGTCTAGTATTTATTGTAGGTGGTATCTAGTGTTTATTGTAGGTGGTATCTAGTATGTATTGTAGGTGGTGTCTAGTATTTATTGTAGGTGGTATCCAGTGTTTATTGTAGGTGGTGTCTAGTATTTATTGTAGGTGGTATCTAGTGTTTATGTGGTATCTAGTGTTTATTGTAGGTGGTATCTAGTGTTTATGTGGTATCTAGTGTTTATTGTAGGTGGTGTCTAGTATTTATTGTAGGTGGTATCTAGTGTTTAGGTGGTATCTAGTGTTTATTGTAGGTGGTATCTAGTGTTTATTGTAGGTGGTATCTAGTGTTTATTGTAGGTGGTATCTAGTGTTTATGTGGTATCTAATGTTTATTGTAGGTGGTGTCTAGTATTTATTGTAGGTGGTATCTAGTGTTTATGTGGTGTCTAGTGTTTATTGTAGGTGGTATCTAGTATTTATTGTAGGTGGTATCTAGTGTTTATTGTAGGTGGTGTCTAGTGTTTATGTGGTATCTAGTGTTTATGTGGTATCTGCTGTTTATTGTAGGTGGTATCTAGTGTTTATGTGGTATCTAGTGTTTATGTGGTATCTAGTGTTTATGTGGTATCTAGTGTTTATGTGGTATCTAGTGTTTATGTGGTATCTAGTGTTTATTGTAGGTGGTATCTAGTGTTTATTGTTGGTAGTATCTAGTGTTTATTGTTGGTATCTAGTGTTTATTTGGTATCTAGTGTTTATGTGGTATCTAGTGTTTATGTGGTATCTACTGTTTATGTGGTATCTACTGTTTATGTGGTATCTACTGTTTATTGTTGGTAGTATCTAGTGTTTATGTGGTATCTACTGTTTATTGTAGGTTGTATCTAGTGTTTATTGTTGGTAGTATCTAGTGTTTATGTGGTATCTACTGTTTATTGTAGGTTGTATCTAGTGTTTATTGTTGGTGGTATCTAGTGTTTATTGTTGGTGGTATCTAGTGTTTATGTGGGATATCTAGTGTTTATGTGGTATCTACTGTTTATTGTAGGTGGTATCTAGTGTTTATTGTAGGTGGTATCTAGTGTTTATGTGGTATCTAGTGTTTATTGTAGGTGGTTTCTAGTGTTTATTGTAGGTGGTGTCTAGTGTTTATTGTAGGTGGTATCTAGTGTATGTGGTTTCTAGTGTTTATTGTAGGTGGTGTCTAGTGTTTATTGTAGGTGGTGTCTAGTGTTTATTGTAGGTGGTATCTAGTGTTTATTGTAGGTGGTATCTAGTGTTTATTGTAGGTGGTATCTAGTGTTTATGTGGTTTCTAGTGTTTATTGTAGGTGGTGTCTAGTGTTTATTGTAGGTGGTGTCTAGTGTTTATTGTAGGTGGTATCTAGTGTTTATTGTAGGTGCTATCTAGTATGTATTGTAGGTGGTGTCTAGTATTTATTGTAGGTGCTATCTAGTGTTTATGTGGTATCTAGTGTTTATTGTAGGTGGTATCTAGTATTCATTGTAGGTGTTATCTAGTGTTTATGTGGTATCTAGTGTTTATTGTAGGTGGTGTCTAGTATTTATTGTAGGTGGTATCTAGTGTTTATTGTAGGTGGTATGTAGTATATATTGTAGGTGGTGTCTAGTATTTATTGTAGGTGGTATCCAGTGTTTATTGTAGGTGGTGTCCAGTGTTTATTGTAGGTGGTATCTAGTGTTTATGTGGTATCTAGTGTTTATTGTAGGTGGTGTCTAGTATTTATTGTAGGTGGTTTCCAGTGTTTATGTGGTATCTAGTGTTTATTGTAGGTGGTGTCTAGTATTTATTGTAGGTGGTATCTAGTGTTTATGTGGTATCTAGTGTTTATTGTAGGTGGTATCTAGTGTTTATTGTAGGTGGTATCTAGTGTTTATTGTAGGTGGTATCTAGTGTTTATTGTAGGTGGTATCTAGTGTTTATGTGGTATCTAGTGTTTATTGTAGGTGGTATCTAGTATTTATTGTAGGTGGTACCTAGTGTTTATGTGGGATATCTAGTGTTTATGTGGTATCTACTGTTTATTGTAGGTGGTATCTAGTGTATGTGGTTTCTAGTGTTTATTGTAGGTGGTGTCTAGTGTTTATTGTAGGTGGTGTCTAGTGTTTATTGTAGGTGGTATCTAGTGTTTATTGTAGGTGGTATCTAGTGTTTATTGTAGGTGGTATCTAGTGTTTATTGTAGGTGGTATCTAGTGTTTATGTGGTTTCTAGTGTTTATTGTAGGTGGTGTCTAGTGTTTATTGTAGGTGGTATCTAGTATGTATTGTAGGTGGTGTCTAGTATTTATTGTAGGTGGTATCTAGTGTTTATGTGGTATCTAGTATTTATTGTAGGTGGTATCTAGTGTTTATGTGGTATCTAGTGTTTATTGTAGGTGGTGTCTAGTATTTATTGTAGGTGGTATCTAGTGTTTATTGTAGGTGGTATCTAGTATGTATTGTAGGTGGTGTCTAGTATTTATTGTAGGTGGTATCCAGTGTTTATTGTAGGTGGTGTCTAATGTTTATTGTAGGTGGTGTCTAGTATTTATTGTAGGTGGTATCTAGTGTTTATGTGGTATCTAGTGTTTATTGTAGGTGGTATCTAGTGTTTAGGTGGTATCTAGTGTTTATTGTAGGTGGTATCTAGTGTTTATGTGGTATCTAATGTTTATTGTAGGTGGTGTCTAGTATTTATCGTAGGTGGTATCTAGTGTTTATGTGGTATCTAGTGTTTATTGTAGGTGGTATCTAGTATTTATTGTAGGTGGTATCTAGTGTTTATGTGGTATCTAGTGTTTATTGTAGGTGGTGTCTAGTATTTATTGTAGGTGGTATCTAGTGTTTATGTGGTATCTAGTGTTTATTGTACGTGGTATCTAGTGTTTATTGTAGGTGGTATCTAGTGTTTATTGTAGGGGTATCTAGTGTTTATTGTTGGTGGTATCCAGTGTTTATGTGGTATCTAGTGTTTATTGTAGGTGGTATCTAGTGTTTATTGTAGGTGGTATCTAGTGTTTATTGTTGGTGGTATCTAGTGTTTATGTGGTATCTAGTATTTATGTGGTATCTACTGTTTTGTAGGTGGTATCTAGTGTTTATTGTTGGTGGTATCTAGTGTTTATGTGGTATCTAGTATTTAAGTGGTATCTTCTGTTTATTGTAGGTGGTATCTAGTGTTTATGTGGTATCTAGTGTTTATGTGGTATCTACTGTTTATGTGGTATCTACTGTTTATTGTAGGTGGTATCCAGTGTTTATGTGGTATCTAGTGTTTATTGTAGGTGGTATCTAGTGTTTATTGTAGGTGGTATCTAGTGTTTATTGTAGGTGGTATCTAGTGTTTATTGTTGGTGGTATCTAGTGTTTATGTGGTATCTAGTGTTTATGTGGTATCTAGTGTTTATGTGGTATCTAGTGTTTATGTGGTATCTAGTGTTTATGTGGTATCTACTGTTTATGTGGTATCTACTGTTTATTGTAGGTGGTATCTATTGTTGGTGGTATCTAGTGTTTATGTGGTATCTAGTGTTTATGTGGTATCTAGTGTTTATTGTAGGTGGTATCTTTGTTTATCGTAGGTGGTATCTAGTGTTTATGTGGTATCTACTGTTTATTGTAGGTGGTATCTAGTGTTAGTAGTTATTACCGGACACCATGTGTCAAAATGATTGATGACTTCCGGTTGACCTTTGACCTTTTCCGGTCCCGCCCTTTTCCTGGTGTGCATCCGTTATCTATAGATAAGGATTGACCTATTGACCCCACCCATCCAATCGATGTGTTTTGAGAGATTGTGCATCCGGCGTCTATTGTTAAGGGTCAAGCAGTTGACCCCGCCTATCCGATCAATGAAATGTTTTGACCATCTGGCCTCTATTGATAAGGGTTGTGGTGTTGAGCTATCTGATCAATCAACTGTTTTGGCATTCCAGAGGCCATAGTGGTTTCAATGTGATGTGGGTAATGTGAGAGGAAAAAAGTCAGTGTCACAGACGCTCCCCCTACCTCTGCTCTGGCCTCTATTGATAAGGGTTGTGGTGTTGAGCTATCTGATCAATCAACTGTTTTGGCATAAGCATTGTTCGTTTTTTTTTTTTATGGTAGAAAGTTTGAGGCGGTTGTTATAGAACATGTACCACCGGCATTCCATAGGGCAGCTCTATATATAAATGGGGTCAGTGTGTTCTACAACCAACAGAACCATGAGCTACATGAGCATGGACGGTTTAGCCTCCCCACAACCCCCCGAGACGGGGCTGACCAGCAGGATGATGGAAAGTCTGACTATGGCTCCGAGAAAACCTTATGGTCATGTTCGTTTGACAAATTTTCTCCATGAAGTTTCGGAATGGACTGAAGCCGAATTTATGATGTGTAGTAATCGTGTATTCGGGTATAAATTTCACAAACCAACACGCGTGGTTATGCTCTACACCACTGACGGCGTCGGCGAGTTTCAGGCTGGGGAAGATCCATGTGTGACATTTCCTGAAAAAGACTGGGGTCTATTTTACAAATTTGTCTGGAAGGATCTGAATGACGCTGGGGAAGAGCCTTTGTATGTGGCGGAGTGGGTCGGGGAGACCCCGAATGTCCAATACCGTGTGGTAGGCGACCATACTAACAAGCCGCCGAATGATTCTGTATACATATTCAGCTGTAAAGACAAGACTAAGCTCACCAACACCCGATCAGGAAGTGTCCTGCCCAAGGATCATCATGACCTGTATGAAATGCAATTTTTGTTCAAGTGGTGTGATCTGAATCTGCTGAATGGTGTTTTTTCAATCATCAACAAAATGTTCAAATGGTGTGACATGCATGACGGATACAACAAGATTAAAGTACAGTTGTTCCACCCTGAGAGATGCGTGCGCAGCGGTATAGACTGTCTACCGTCCTCCACCATTCGCTACAGCCATCATAAACCTCGACGGGGAGACCCTCCCAAGCGTCGTTTATAAATCGGCGTCTCCACCCCTTTACTACAACGACCATAAATTCAGGGACCCAAACCCTCTATGCATCATTTATAAACCATGGGTGAAGATAGGGGTTCAGAAGCCGACCATGTATGCAGCTGCGGAATTTCTTTCGGCAGCATTCTTGACCCTCCCAACGACAACGCCTGTGACCCGCCGGACCACCACAAAGACTGGGGTTTGACTAAAACTATCAAACGTCGCATAGGCTTTGAAACGTGCATTGAAAATGATTGGGGTCCGGCTAACATTATCAACCCTGAACCATTGAACACGCAAAACGACATCGGTCCGGGTAACTGTATCGAGCGCGACAAAGACCAGGATTTGGAGACATTCAAAATTTTTAAGCTCCATAACGATCAGCAATCGTACGACAGATCTAAAATCGACCGGCCCCTGCCACGTGCTAATCAAACCTTCGACGTCACAGACGGATGTTTCAATGTGTTGGGGTTCAAACTCATAAAAGCTGCGACTGCGGTTTTGCTCCAACATCTCATCGGAACGAAGCTGAAGAACGAGTGCGAGGGGTGTGAGATTGATCACCCCAGCCAGCTGCAGCATTCCTGTCTGTTTGACCCTCCTAACTACTACTTGGACACGCATTTTGATGAACTTTCAACCAAACTGTTTAGACCCTATTTTCATGTCATCATCACTATCCTGCTAAAACGCTGTGGGTTAAAATCTGACCCTCAACGGATTCAAGGAACAGTCGGGACTATTCTGCACGAATTAAAAGACGAGCCATTCATTGGTGTTAAGCTTGAAGAAATCAGAGTTGGACTTCTGGAGAAACCCTGCGACGAAGTAGTTCACGACGTCGTCGATCTCTGGGAAGGTCTCGCGATCGTGAATGGAGACTGATCAAGACGCCAGCGGTATGGGAGCTGCCTGTACCGTAAAGAACACTATGGAATTCATGTTTAAAAGACATTACAACCGACAGATGACCAAACTGGTGAATAAGATTATTACAGATGCATCCCGCGATGGTCATCCATTTATGGAGGACACTACACGTGAAGCGAATTTCAAGAAACAAATGGTGAATATAAGAGGACTGGCTAATTCCTGGGATGATTTGGTGGGCAAATGCATTCATGGTATCGAAAAACCCGACGTGATGATAAAACAGATTTTGGATATGATGTGTGAATCACAATCCCAGCTCTCGGTCATCGACATGCTCTGTACTTGTACGTATGTGGCAGATGTCTGTACCATGCTAACCTTGAGGTCAGAACAATACGACCCGGATGATGACGATGATGGTATTAAAATTGACGAAATCAGTACCACCATCAACAAAATTGTTGTAATGTATATCGACTACATCCTAGACAAACACATGTTGGCCTGTCGCGATTTTCTTTTCTGGCTCGACTATCAGTGACATCATTATGACTATCCCGCTTTTATCATCCTCCATTATACTTAGACTATGCATGTAACGTCGTTATATCCAATTATTATATATTTTATTATATGCATTTTGTACTAACCTCGTTATATTCAATTTTACTTAGATTTTGTAGTACTAATATTATTCTATTTACCTTCTATTTGATTTTTATTATTATTATTATTATTATTATTATTATAATAGCCATGTCTAGTATCATGTATTATATTATTGCCATTTACTTAAATTGTGTATCCTGTAACTTTTTTTTTTAATAAAAGATTGATTCAAACTGCATGTATGAGTTATTCTTTTACAGCGATCGAAACGACAGCATGACGGAGCTCATGAAAAAGGCTTATTATACACCCTCCAACCCCGGTTCTTTAGGGGGTAAAAAACGATTAAAAGAAGCCATCTTAAGAGATAGCGGGGTCCATCTAAGCGATAAAAAGGTTTCAGAATGGCTGTCTGGTGAGGATGCTTACACTTTACACAAAACAGCCCCTATAAAATACAAACGAAATAGAGTAGTTGTGTACGGGGTCGATACGCAGTTTCAGGCCGATCTAGTCGACATGGTCCCGTATGCCCAGGACAATGACGATAATAAATATCTGCTGACCTGTATAGATGTGTTTAGTAAATATTCGTGGGTTCGCGTGTTGAAGAATAAGAGTGGCGTAGAGGTTACTAGAGCGTTCGAGTCTATACTCGAAGAGGGACGTGTGCCACAGAAATTGCAGACGGATCAGGGAAAGGAATTTTTTAACAAACAATTTCAAGATGTAATGAAAAAGCACGATATTAATCATTTCGCTACCGCTAGCGGTTTGAAAGCCAGCGTTGTGGAACGATTTAATAGAACGTTAAAAAGTCGAATGTGGAGATTTTTAACGGCTACAAATTCACGACGATACATAGATGTTTTACAAGACATTATGCAGGGGTACAACGTCAGTTATCACCGAAGTATTAAAATGAGACCCGTGGACGTCAACAAACTAAATGAGGGTCAAGTGTTTCAAAACTTGTACGGGGGTATAAAGAAGACCGAGAGACCCACATTTAATTTCAAAGTCGGCGACATTGTCAGGATTTCTAAAGTGAGAGGCCCATTCGCCAAAGGTTATGAGCAGAACTACACGGAAGAATTTTTCACCGTATCCGATCGCATTCCGCGCAAACCACCTGTCTACAGACTCACAGATTACGACGGCGATGTCATCGAGGGAGTTTTTTATGAAAAAGAGATGCAAAAAATAATTGTGAGTAAAAACAAATCTTTTAAGGTGGAAAAGATTTTAGGTCAGAAAAAACAGGGAAAATCTACGCTTGTTTTAGTGAAATGGGTAGGCTGGCCTTCAAAATTCAATAGTTATATAGATAAAAAAACTCTGGTGGACTTACAATCTCCTTAAAACAAGCCTGCGTGTAACGGATGAGATCATACGAGTGAAGGATTACCATGGACGATCAAGGTTTCTACGTCACGCTACCGTGCAATGCATCTTCGACAGTTTACCCCGGAAATCGTATATCCGCCTACACAACCAGGATAGCAAAAGCTATAGAATTGAAAGGACAATGGGAGGTGGGACTAGCCGAAATCGAATATCCTAGAAGCTGGTATAACTTTAATGATGAAGACGGTTATTTCGTCCTACACACAGCCCCAGGACCTACGAATAACGCCTCCCCTACAGACAGCGGGCCTTTTAAAAAAGACTTATCAGGGTTTTTTGTATCGAGGAAATTACAAATAAGCGGGGGGTACTACGCAAACATTCGTGCAATCATCCGTTTGATAAATCAAGTTCTCGCACCCTTGGCAGTGTTGGATCACGATGAATTAAAAAACAAAGTGTTTCTGGTCGCGAGACCCAACATTTCAGTCAGTTTCCAAGGTAAACTCGCTACTATTTTAGGAATGATACCGGACGATAATCTTGGACGTTCAAACTACCATGAAGCAGCCGATTTTACTAGGAGCGTCACTACGTATGCTCCTCATCAATCCGATATCAACGGTGGGTTCTACACATTGTACGTTTACACCGACATCATCCAATATCAATCGGTCGGCGATTCTTACGTTCCCCTTTTGAGATGCGTACATATATCCGGTAAAAGCAATGACACAGTCATTGCTAGATACGACTCCCCCCATTACGTATCGATAAACAAGGATCACATCACCAGCATTACCATAGAGTTGAAGGACGACCAAAACCGCGAGATACCATTTTCTTACGGGAAAGTCATCGTAAAACTACACTTTAAACCAGCGAATCATTCTATTCTTTAAAAATGAGTTATTACTATAACCCTAGAGAGCCCCATACAGCCGACTATGTGGACTATTACCGAAATCAGGCCGGAGGGGGTTTGCCAGGCTATTCCGGCGGGTCGGTTATGTACGGAGCTGGACTGGGTGGTCTTTTCAGAGGTCTGTTCAGGATGGCCATACCTCTGTTAAAAAGAGGATTTAGCATCGCGAAACCCCATCTAAAATCCGCTGCTAAAAATATAGTATCCGACGTCGTCTCAAACGTATTGACGCGTGCCCATAGCAATAATGCTAATGGTCAAGACGGATCAGGGCTGATGGTCATGGCCCGTAAGAGGATGTCTAAACCACCCGGTGTGAGGAGGCGTGGTCAATGCGGTAAGAAGAAGAAGAAAACAACAAGTGGACCAAAGAAGCGACCAGTCATACGCAGAAAGCGTAAGAAGTCTGTTAGTCGAAAATCATCCGTCAAGAGATTCGTAAAAACCATATTCTAGCATGGCGCTACTGCATCGTATGTCGGGAGAATGCATCAAGTCCGAGTTGGACTTATTTACAGTCCCGCTGACACAGACGGTTATTGAGAAAAACAGTTATTTAGAAGTAGCCCCTTTATCCGCCATATCGGACACCGCCCCATTAGAGTTTTTTATTGCGGGCAACGGCGATGATTATGTAGATCTAAATAACACGATGCTCTACCTACGCCTGAAAATCACAAGACCTAATGGAACCGACATCGTACATCCAGCAAGAGTAGCGTTAATAAATTATCCCGGCGCTACAATATTTTCACAAGTCGATGTGACCCTAGGCGATCGTCTGATATCGCAGAGTTCGAACACCTATCCTTATCGATGCATCATAGAGAGTCTGATCAACTATAGTAAAGATTCGTTGGAATCTCTTTTCTCCGCCGGACTGTTTTACAAAGACACTTCTGGTCATATGGATTCTAACGACCCAGTTGGGCGTAACGCAGGGCTGACGAAGAGATCGATGTACACTAGCGAGAGCAAGGTGGTGGAACTGATGGCCCCTATACATAGCGATATATTCTTTCAAGAAAAACTTTTGTTAAACAGTGTAGACATCAAAATACGCCTAATTAGAGCAAAAGATGAATTCTGTCTGATGAGGTGCGATGATGTGGCTTACAAAATAAAAATAGAGTCAGCATCCCTATTTGTCAAGAAAGTCACTGTAGCACCGCCGGTGAGACTGGGACATGCCCAGGCGTTACTCTCGACAACAGCCAAGTATCCCATAGATAGGGTGGTTCTAAAAAATTTCTCCATACCTGAGGGGACGCGTGTGTCAAATCAAGAAAATCTGTTTTTAGGAACCCTACCAAAATCTATCGTCATAGCTATGGTCGACAATGACGCATTCACGGGTTCCTACGAAAAAAATCCATTTGCATTCAAACATTACGATCTGGAGTTCCTAGCCGTCTACGTCGACGGACAACAATTCCCCGCAAAGCCTCTACAACCTAATTTTGAAGCCGGTACGGCTGTACGCGAATTTTATCAGTTGGCGATGACGACGGGGAGACATCTTAAAAACCAAGCACTCTCCATAGACAGGGGTGATTTCCTGAACGGATACACACTTTACGCATTTAACCTGACGCCTGATGAAGACTGCGGTCAGCACATATCGCTCATCAAGTCCGGGAATATCAGACTCGAAGCACGATTCAGACACCCATTGCCGAATACCGTTAATTTATTAATTTACTCGGTATTTGACTCGATTATAGAACTGTCTAATCGCAGACAGGTACTAGTCGATTACTACTGAGATGAATACGCTACAGCTCACCGCTGTCATGGATAAAATCACGTGCAGGATTCATTTTCTCGGGGTGCTACCATGCGATCAACTTCCCAAAAAAACGCTGAGGATCTTACCGTCGATGGCCATCATAAACACTCACCCTGCACAGCTGCCGGGAGAGCATTGGGTCGCCGTTTATTTAACCCAGGATGGACCGTCTTGTTTTTTCGACAGCTTCGGTAATCCACCCGACAGCCCCCCGCTTTCCAATCAGCATCAATAACTTTCTAACAACCAACGATGTTGATGTGTTACATTCCGCCAGACGTGTCCAGGATTTTTCATCGGATACCTGCGGACAGCACTGCGTGTTTTTTCTGTATCATCTAGCTAGAGGCTACGACTATAACCATGTGATGAAATTATACACTGATGATTCTATTAAAAACGATAAAATGGTGTCCCTATTTGTGAAGAGATTAAGACCACATGTTTGTAATGATAAAATGTTATCATGCATTCACTGTGTGCAGACGTGTTTGACGTATAAATGAAAAGCTTTAAATCATTATATATTTGTTTATCGTCTTTTATTTAATGTATACATTGAATGGAAATGTTCATTAAAATTCCAACCATCGCTTTCGTTTGAGAGTCGGCGATTTAAACACAGTGTCTTTGGACTCTGGAACCGCGTAAGGCGTATATCTTTGTGTTTTTTTATAAGGTCTAACACGGCGAGGGCTTGGGGTGCCGGGGTTTACGCTTTAGAGAGTTAATTTTGTGTCTGACCTGCTGATTCGGCACTGTAGAAAATGGGATGTTTAATTCAGCAAACGCCCGTAGAAACTCTGTCCATCCTATAGGTCTCCGATCATCCCTAACCTTTTGAGGGGCCGTAACATTTTTTAACAAATCTACCATGTGTGACCCTCGTACGGTGTTGCCCCTGAACACAAACTCGCCCGATTCGTTCCATGCGCTTAGACCTTTAGCTTTAGACATCTTGTCTAATATGTATCTGCTGTTTTTCATGCTTCTCGAAGGGATATTCTTCAGAACTTCATCGACAATATCCTCCCCCACAGCTCTGCCGTCTTCAACGATAGCACCAGCAGCACCCCCCCTGGGTTTCATCTTTATGACCGGAATCAGTAATAGGTAACGAAAGCGTTAAAACGCTACTCTCACGATCGCCTTGTTTAACGATGTTCAAAAACCTGGTAAGGGTATTGGTGTAAATTTTGGCTTTTTCGTACGGATTCAAGTCTGTGCGACGTAGAATATCTCTTATGGCGTCATCCAAATCGTTCTCTACGCTCCGTTGAATGTTCTCGCGGGGGGTTTCACTCTTCATCTTATCCAGTTGATGGCGCGGAACTAAATACATCTTCTCTGCATACTCCATCCTATCGATTCGCTATTAAACTTGTAATAAAGGGCACTGCGACGCTTAGGAGTGGCAACAGGAATCCGCCCTTCTGGTTAAAGACTCGTTTCTTAGCAGTTATGCCAATTTTTTTATCGACTATAAATTTGATTTCGGCTTTTCTCTTTTTCAACTTTCGATACTGTTGCTTATTGACCGGGATGGTACCGTAGAGGATGTTAAGAGCCACTTCGCACAGCGCTAAAATGAATTCGTCGGACGCCGATTGTAAAATAAGACGTCTCTGTTTAGGACTGGCTTTATGTAACAGTTTTAACATAGGCAAATGTTTACAAAGTCTGGCAGACATGCTGATTTATAACGTTCTTCTTTTTTTCGGAATATAAACCACTTGACGGTCGGAAAGTAATCCTGTTCTGAGACGGTACTGCTCCGGAGTTTTCGCTTTATAGTCTATCATTAGGTAGCCGAAAGCCCGATCGACAGCATCGTGATAACACTCCATAAAGTATTTTGTATTTCCCGGGTACATTTGACGTCCTAGCATCGCCACTTGATTGACGTCTCGTGGATTTTTAAACAGAATAATATAATTGGCGTTTAAGCTTATGGTTCGGCTGGACTTACCCTGGGCAAATAAATTTTGCACTATATAGATAGAGCTGAGATTGCGGTGGTGACAGTATTGGGTGAAAACACGTTGAAGTTCCACGTTACTGCTAGCTTGCTCCATTAAATCATCCACCACGAGCAAGTTTGTTTTGGTGACAGGCAGTAAATCATCATCATTCAGAGTCTGGGGTATTCCTTGCACAAATTTAATGTCGTACAATTGAAGTAAATCATCATACAAAGTCTGCCAGCAATCATACAACCAAACAATGTTTTCAATTTTCATGGAAATAATATTCAAACCTTTTTCCAACAAAAGTTTTACAAAATATGACTTTCCAGAGTTGGAAGGCCCACTAACGACACAACTGAAAGGGTGTTGAAGTCTGAAATCGAAATCGGAAACATCCTGACCCCCTCTATGCATCATCTGATCAGTAGCCATAAGGAAGTGTGGTGAAATCAGACAGAAGCCTACGTTTATTATAGACCACCTTAAACCTTTTAACGACTGATTTGTTGTGCAGTGTGAGAGACTTTTTATTCCTCACAATGTCTTCCGTCTGAGCCAGGATGTATTTGGATCTATCATGCGACGTCACATAGCTGTCAACCAGACCAATCAGGGATTCGAGACAGATAGCTTGGGAATTTTTAGCATTCAGGCTTATCCCCTTAGCCTTCATGCACGATTTACCTTTGACAGTTTCAAAACCATACGATTTAGGCCCGCTCGAGCAAAAGACCGTTATATGGTCATCATCGTCTAATTCGCTAGTAAGATCCCCTAAATAATCCCCCAACGGAGGCTCCCAGTCCCCTTCCCTAGACACGAATACGACACTGTCTGTGTCAGAGTATAACAGTCGGTCGCCGAGTCTATCCATCAATTCGTACAATTCCAGTCGGGCGTGTGCGGTAGTAAAGGCCCCTACAAAAACATTCACATCGCGTGCCTTGCAAACGTCCTCTTTAGACGGTCTATGCTGGACGAGAGCTACGTCTTCTGCGATGAATGAGAAATACGTCAATGTGTCGGTATTGCCAAAAACGATTCTGGTGAAATCTTCAGGGTCGCTCACCAGAGTCGTTTGAGGCAAGTTCTGTCTTAAAGAGAAGCGTCCCCACAAACTATTCAGAATTAATTTTGTGATTGCCCTCTGGGCGGCGTTGTACTTGATCTTTTCAGGGTCGAGTTGAATCCCCTCTTTTTCAAAATAGTCACGAATGTAAGTCTCTTTCTCAGCATCCGTGACAACATTCGAAGGGTAGCCCGACGCTTGCTGTTTCAAACACAAGAACGTTTTTACATATTCAGCGAACAACGTGTCAGACTGTTGTGGAAAATGCCAAACCTCGTCTATCTTGGCTACCACATAACCCTTCTCGATGGCTTTTAAAAGCTCGATAGTGACCCAACAACCGGAGAGCGCTCTTTCCTTGTCCGTATGGGTGCAGCTCGTGGTCTGGTTTTGGTCGTGAGCACACGCGGCACAAAGGGGAAACATGAGTTTTCCTTGGCATCTGTAGGGGAGAACCGGGTGCAGTAATTTGCGGGGAGGGTACACGGTCGCTTTGACAAGGCCGTAATAATTTTCAATCGGTTCAAAATCTTTGAAAATGATTTGGGGGTGTTCAATCGGGTAGCTTTTCCTCGCCTGACAATACGGGTAGAGACTGGTGAAGTCCAGATACTTTATTTTCTCATCACCGGTCACTTTGTGATAGAGTTTATAGGCGTTCGTTCTCCCACCGTACAGAGCGTCTCGCGGGTTCAATCTCTCTGGCGCGGAATAATCAGTCATAAATTCGATCACGGACGGGTCGGTTTTTTTCATATCGGTCCATTGGCATTCCCAAAGAACTTCGATTTGCAAACCGTACGCGTTCCGCAGAATTTCGATCTTATCGTCAAACTGGTTCCTGAGAACCCCGTAGGGTACTCCGGACAAGGGATGCGTCTGATGAGGTGTAAAGCGACAGCAATGACCATGGAAAATACAACCCGCGTACTCTAGACCGTGTCGAATACCATCGCGTTCATAGAATCCGTCTAAAAAGTACTTACCGATCGATACTTCGCCGTGGTTTAAGGCGTGGTGTACGTCTACGTTTCGAGTCTTTTTTATATACTCGATCCATTCTATCGCACCGCTTGAGTAAGTCTTATTCTGATGGATGTACGCTTTGTTATGAGTTAGGGCGAGCGTGTTTCTGGTGAGATAATGTGTTTTGAAGAACCCCATCGAACAGCCGGCGATCGTCGTGAACGAAAAAGGGTCGAGTTGGGTACAATGTATGAAAGACTCCCTGTATTTCATACATCCTTCACGTAATAAGACGACGTCGTTAACACCGTACTCATGTAGTTCTTTCTTGAAGTCAAAGAACTTACCCTCAACCGTCTGGTACCACTCGCAAAACTTTTGTCTTTCTTTGACCGACATGTTATCGTAATTGTAGAGCTTTTTGTCAGGGTATGGCCCAAAATAGTTCTCATTTTCCACCCTGTTGAAAAGGTGGGGGAAGTAACCTTTTTCAGTCGTCGTTAAGTCTAACGCCGCGGGCATTTTGGCAAGAGCCATTGGGAAAAATGAGTAGCTATCGATATATCTCTGGGCATACGCATCATCGTATATGAAAATTAATTTGCAGCCTTGCATTATAACCTGAAACGCAATCCCGGCTTTGCAGAAAAACTCAAGAATTAAAAAGGAGTCAAATCGGGATGAATAATGCGCTATGAAGCAGTAACCATTATATCGCGGTTGTCGGAAGCGATTGATTAGCTTAGCGATACAGTCGGTACCGTGAGCGGTAAATTTCTCCCCTTTGAATGTGATGGCGCAAACAAAATTGGCCTCGTGTCTACCGTTTTCGTAACGCGTTTCAAAATCGTAGAATATGTATTTCTCACACAGTTCCTTAGGCGGTAGGGGCTGTATGAAGCATTGATGCTCACCATCCCCCGTCAGACGCTCCCGACAATGCACACATCTGTCCGAGGCACATGTGTGTTTGGTTTTCTTGTCGCCCGGTTTAACGTCATAACGTCGGTTACATAGTTTGCAAAATTTTATAATATCGCAGGCGGGGTGTTCCTTACCAGGAGGTGAGTTTTTTTTATGCATTTCGAAGCAATAGGCAGATTTACAGTAACGTAGACAATCGGGGCAATGTATGATTCTTACAGGGAACGTGTAACAATCGGCGTCGAAACAGATGTTGCAGACATGCTTACATCGATGGTCTCTGCGACAGCTATAACTTTTATAGCAGAATGAGCACACGTATCTAGAACCCATGAATCCCTCCAAATTCAGTATCATGTAATAATGATCTTTGTGGATGTATAAGAAAACTGTTTTTTGGGTGGGGTTCGTCAGAATTTTTAAACGTTTCTACGATCATAGCATTAGATCTGTAAAATACGACAATTTTAATGTCTAGTGCTCGTTCAAACGATGCTATGTCGTCAAGACCGATTTGATCTTGGATTGAGAAGCCGGCATTGTTTTGGATAGTGGTAGCCAGTTTTTCTAACTCATTCTCGGGTAATTGGGGGTTAAGAAAACGGGCGAGACAGATGGAGAAACACAAATTATTCGAAATATTTGTAGGGCAGAATAAGTTCGTCTTTTTTCTTTTAATCACCTCATCAACAGCCAGATCTGTTAGTTTACGTCGACCCCCACCTTGTCGGTTAAAGACTACAGACGCGTCGATTTCAACGGACTGGTCAGATAGTAACCGATTGTTGCTCTGTAAAACTTTTTCAATTTGATCAAAAACCGGATCTATGTCATAATTATTACCGCAAGTTAAAATCCCGCTGACGGGTTCTTGGAGACTGGGAGCTGACAATGTAATATTGATTATGGGCTCACTCTGGTCGAATTCTCTAGCAAAATTAACAATCCCTGCTAACATGTCGTGTAAGTAAGTATGATAAGAGGCTAAATCTGTAGAGTTAATCTCTCTCAGATTCATAGTCCTTCTCAGAGTTACGCCATTGAAACGAGGTCGTGGTAAAACATGATATCCGTTAATGTCCCCACCGTCGCGAATCAATCTATCGATGTCGGTGCGGTTTAATCGAGGCTGTGTAGTAGAATCAACATTACCTGATGTAGATGGTTGTGATGTATCATCACCGTCAGGGAGCTTTGGTGATAGCGATGGTTGGTTGTTTAAAACACCGGCGAATTGTACAACAGGATCGAATAAATTCATATTTGAATTTACCGCTAATTCGAAAAGATCCAAATTAGCGACGGGTTGCGAAGATTCTAAATTAACCAAATAGTCTTCTAAAGAATTCGGAAGTATACTTAGCATTTCGATTTCGTCCGGTGACAGTTCTGTATCGTCAAAGCTTTTAGCACCCTCCATTTTAGATTTCAGACCAAAACATGAAATATAAAAAGCATACACGAAATAGTACAAAATCAGAGTATATGTAAAAAGTATAAAAAAAGCATACATGAAATAGAAATAAATGAAATGCCTGATTTGATAACACAGCTCTATCTTACTCATCCGACTGTTCAAGGAGAATGAGAAGAAGATGATGAATCAATAGTATCAGTTCGCGATGGAATTCGGTGAACATTTGCTCGTTTCTATTGACACGACGAAATATTTCGTCACCCAAATTTCGAATAAATCGATCTTGCGTATCGATTCTGTCATGTATCTCCTGCTGAGAATTGCGAAGATCTCTGCTAAATGAGGATAATCTACTATGTGTTTCGATCTGAGCCTCACAAACCTGAACTTGCAGTGTTTCTATTCTACCAAGTGTATCAATATGTGCGTTGCGATGCTCAGCATGGATTGTCTCTAAGCGGTTTTGTGTATCGGTGTGTGCATCACGAAACTGCTGTCTCAATGATTCTACTGAATCAATAAGCGCATGCATCAGAGGGGTAGGATGCTCATCATCAGCCGGCAGAGTCGCTGGTACTAATTCAGCAGCGATATGCCCTTGATCTTCTTCCGACGATTGGTGATAGCAGTTGTTTTCATCTGTAGTCTGATTAGTTTCTATGACCGATACCTCGTCGTCGAGCCCGCTCGCCCAAGAACCACAGGACCATGCTTCCAGTTGATCGCTATTCCAATCCGTCATATCATTATGCTTACCCGCTCGAACCTATTGTGTAGAAAAATAACAAAATCATAATCGTCTTGTTCAATTTAGATTTTTAAACTCGCGATAATTTAGTAAGTCTTACCGTAAAACACTGTCGTATTAGGACTGAGATGAAAGTTGCATGTCCGACTGGTAGATGGACCAGCAGACTGGTTGATAGCCAAGGTACCAGGGGTAATGGCAGGTGGAGTAGCCGGTGGGGTGTTAGGTAGAATGGCCTGAGGGACGGAAGGAGAACCGGCATGCGGGGTGATACGACTGGGGGGGTGGTACGGCAAGCGGTGTGGTATCGGACGTGCTGGAGCCGTCGGTCTTTCTGACTTTTCTCAAAGGCTCATCACAGGGTCCTGCACTCTCACCGTCATTATCAACATGTGTAAGATCCACGACATCTAATACTGCGAATTAAAAATTATGTTAAAATAAAATAATTCATTTTAATTGTAATACAATATAAAAGTTCTCACATGCGTCATTAATGGCTTGGAAGACACCCAATTCGATGTTCGGGGTATTTGTGCCTGGAAAATATAAAACCTGTTTATGCATGAAAGACAAATTGGTGAGATGATTTTATACACATCAACTCTGAATAATAAAACACATACGCATGTAATGTAATCCACATATACAACCTTCAGCCTCGAGAGGGTAACTGACGCTAGAATCTAAATGGGTGTTCTTTTAACAAATTAGACCCACACACACACACACACACACACACACACACGCACACACGCACACACGCACACACGCACACACGCACACACGCACACACACAAACACACGCACACATACAAAAAAAACAAAAAAAAAATATATAGTAATAATAATAAATAAATAAAAAAGTAAATAAATGAGAAAAAAAAAAAAAAAAAAAAAAAATAATAATAAAAAAATAATAATAATTAAATAAAAAAATAAATAAATGAGAAGAATTAAAATAATTATGTAAAAAAAAAGATTATCGATCCTAAAATCAAATCAGCATACTATACCAGTTACAACACTAGATGGACCTATTTCACAAATCAACATGTCATACCAGTTACAACCACTAGATGGACCTATTTCACAAATCAACGTGTCATACCAGTTACAACCACTAGATGGATCTATTTCACAAATCAACATGTCATACCAGTTACAACCGCAAGATGGACCTATTTCACAAATCAAGTGTCATACCAGTTACAAACACTAGATGGACCTATTTCACAAATCAACGTGTCATACCAGTTACAACCGCTAGATGGACCTATTTCACCAAATCAACGTGTCATACCAGTTACAACCACAAGATGGACCTATTTCACAAATCAACATGTCATACCAGTTACAACCGCAAGATGGACCTATTTCACAAATCAACACGTCATACCAGTTACAACCACAAGATGCACCTATTTCACCAAATCAACACGTCATACCAGTTACAACCACAAGATGCACCTATTTCGCAAATCAGGATGAAGTACACACATGCCCGTGGCTAAGGGATGCTATGTGGCGGCAGTTTTAAAACACTAACAACGACAACATTAACTTTCAGACAGTGTTAAAACATGCTTTTAGGTTTTAAAACATCGCGAAACAAACCAATCTAACTTCAGAACTATGTAGACTGCAGAAATGAGATCGGTCTACAGTCGCGTTAGTATATGGATACGATTAAGGTAAGAAAAAAATATTTGTCTCTGTTTCTTGTCGAACATAGAAAAAACATTGTAGCATGCTAACATCAACCTAAATTAAGGCAGGCCTAATCTTTTCATAATAAAAGCCATGGGTATGTATAAAATTAATATCGTAACAATGATAGAGATTTTAACATCCAGCATCATCAACCGCCGGATAAAAATATCAGATAGCAGATAATGGGTGTAATGGCAGATAAAGCAGTTAAAAACATCAGACAGCGGATAAAAATAACAGATAGCCGATACAAATAACTGGTAAAAGCTAACAATAGCATAGAGTTAAAACATCAGATCAAAATAATATAGTTAAAACAATCTTTTTAGATAAAACAATTCTATAACTCCAACAACTACTCGACCAATGATTAAACCAGTATAAATTATTCCTAATGTATAAAAACAGTATATAATATAACATATAAACACCTTACTTTTTTGCATCTTGACGAAGGTGGGCGCTGATGGTCGGCCCAGACTAGCGTGGTTGACAAATGTTTTTAGCGTTTGGCTGGAATCCAAGCTTTATTTATACACCTGTAGCACGTGGTGAAAAACAGTACTCTTTCGCCACTAGATGGAGGTATTGCATAAGGAATAACTTCGCATCCAGGATGTCGCTATCGCTATCGTTACGAACCAGATAGCAACCGTAGTTTCGTAATAAATAAGCTGTCAAACGGACTGGTAAATGTCCGCATTTGTGTTTTTAAACAAATACCTATTCATCCGTGTGTATCAGAGATACGTTGTTTACTGCTTTGACACCGTGACACACACACACACACACACACACAACACACACACACCACACACACACACACAACCACACACAGATACACACACACACACTGATAAGCATACATAGAGACACGGTGCTTTTATCTTTTATAGACACTGTAGTCACGACTGTTTAGTATTATAGACATTGTAAAACTCATTCGTGAGAAACACTGTTTTTTTTGTTTTTTTTTTGTTTTACAACTTTTTAAACTGCATGTTTCAACCATACAGTTAAATTATTTTATAACCATTTCATTTATACTCTTTTAACACTACGTTTTCAACTTAAATTGTTTTATAATCATTTCGTTTATACATTATAAAGATCAGTATGTTTTTCAACTCTAGTTTCATTTGAATAATATTTTAAAACGATCAACCTTAGTTAAATTATTTTATAACATTTCATTTACACCATATTAACTATATGTTTTCCACTTTAGTTAAATTATTTATAAACCATTTCATTTATAAAGAATAGTATGTTTCAACTTTAGTTAAATTATTTATAACCATTTCATTTATACATTTATAAAGAATAGTATGTTTCAACCTTAGTTAAATTATTTTATAACCATTTCATTTATACATTTATAAAGAATAGTATGTTTCAACCTTAGTTAAATTATTTATAACCATTTCATTTATACATTTATAAAGGAATAGTATGTTTCAACCTTAGTTAAATTATTTTATAACCATTTCATTTACATCATTTAAACTATACGTTTTCAACTGTAGTTAAATTATTTTATAAACATTTATAAAGACCAGTATGTTTTTCAAACTCTGCTTTCATTTGAATAATATTTTAAACGATAGACCCTGTTTATGTAACATTGTTTCAGATATCAGAGCAGACATGGAGGGGTAGGCAAAGAACCCCCCGTGACACATTGCAGAGTTAGGGGGAGTGTCTGTGACACACATACAGAGGGACAGCCTGTGACACTGACTTTTTTCCTCTCACATTACACAGGAAACCACAATGGCCTCTGGAATGCCACACTTGCAGAGGTTAGGGGGAGTGTCTGTGACACACATAGAGAGGGGAGGTGAGGGACAGCCTGTGACACTGACTTTTTTCCTCTCACATTACACAGCAAAACACAATGGCCTCTGGAATGCCAAAACAGTTGATTGATCAGATAGCTCAACACCACAACCCTTAGGGGGGGGGGGGGGGGGGGGGGGGGGGGGGGGGGGGGGGGTTTGGGGGTGGGGATCAATAAGCCAGAGCAGAGGTAGGGGGAGCGTCTGTGACAATGACTATTTTCCTCTCACATTACCACCCACATCACAATTGAAACCACTATGCCTTCAGAATCCAAAACAGTTGATTGATCAGATAGCTCACAACCACCACCCGTTATCAAATTGAGGCCAGATGGTCAAACATTTCATTATCGGATATTAGCGGGGGATCAACGGCTTTGACCCTTAACAATAGACGCCGAGGCACAAATCTCTCAAAACACATCGATTGGATGGGTGGGGTCAATAGGTCCATCCTTATCTATAGATAACAATGCACACCCAGGAAAAGCGGACCGAAAATCAAAGGTCAACCGGAAGTCATCATCATTTTAAACATGGTGGTCCCGGTAATAACTACTAGTGTTTATTGCAGGTGGTGTCCAAGTGTTTTATCGTTTGGTGTATCTAGTGTTTATGTGGTATCTACTGTTTTATTTGAGGTATCTACTGTGGATGTGATCTCGTGTTTAGTAGGTATCTACTGTTTATTGTAGGTGGTATCTAGTGTTTAGGTGGTATCTACAGTTTAATTGTAGGTGTATCTTAGTGTTTATTGTTGGTAGTATCTATGTTTATGTGGAAATCTACTGTTTATGTGGTATCTACTGTTTATTGTGGTATCTACTGTTATGTGGTATCTACTGTTATGTGGTAACTCGTGTTTTATATTAGGTACTACTGTTTATTGATAGTGGATCTATGTTTAGTGGTAATCTACTGTTTATGTAGTGGTACTACTGTTTATTGTTGGTAGTATTTAGTGTTTATGTGGGATCTACTGTTTATGTGGTATCTACTGTTTATTGTAGGTTGTATCTAGTGTTTATTGTTGGTAGTATCTAGTGTTTATTGTTGGTAGAATCGTATGTTTATGTGTATCTATATTTTATGTGGTGATCTACTTTTTTTGTAGGTTAGTATCTAGGGTTTAGTGATGGTGGTATCTAGGTTTATGGTATGTAGTGTTAAAGTGGGATATCTAGTGTTATTTAAGTGTATCAAGTGTTTAATGTCGGTGTTTCTAGTGTTTTATTGTAGGTGGTGTCTAGTGTTGAGTTACTATGTATTATTGTAGGTGGGTGTCTAGTGTTATTGTAGGTATGATGGTGTCTAGTGTTAATTGTATGAGGTATCTAGTGTTTGATTGTAAGAGTGGTATCAAGTGTTCTTGTAGGTGCATCTCGTGTTTATGAGGTTTTCTAGTGATTATTGTCGGTGGTGTCTAGTGTTATTGTAGGTGAGTTCTAGTTTTTATTGTTAGGTAGTGTCTAGTAAGTATTGTAGGGGTAACTAGTATTTATTGTAGGTGCTACCTATGTTTATGTTGTACTAGTGATTTATATGTAGGTGTATCATTATTACATAGTAGAGCTATCCATGTTAAAATGTGGAATCTATGTTAATTGTAGGGTGGTCTCTAGTGATTATGTAGGTGGTATGCTATATGTATTGTAGGTGGTGTCTAGTATTTGATTGTAGGTGTATCCAGTGTTTATTGGAGGTGGTGTCTAGTGTTTAGTGGTAGTGGTGTCCCTATATTTTATTGTAGGTGGAATCTAGATTTATGTGTTTACCTGTGTTTTATGTAGGTGGTATCCAGTGTTTTATGTGGTATCTATGTTTTTGTGTAGGTGGTGTACATATTTATTGGATAGGTGGTATCTAGTTTTATGGTTGTATTTTGGGGGGGGGTATCTATGTTTATTGTCAGTGGTATTCTAGTGTTTATTGTAGGGGTTTCTAGTGGTTTATATGTAGTGGTATCTATGTTTATGTGGTATCTATGTTTATTGTAGAGGTAATCTAGTATTTATTGTAGTGGTACCTAGTGTTTATGTGGGGATATCTATGTTTATGTGGATCTACTGTTTATTTTGTAGGTGGTATCTAGTGATGGGGGTGGGGTTGCTATGTTATTGATAAGAGGTGTTTATTGTAGGTGTGTGTCTAGTGTTTATTGTAGTTTGTGTCCTATGTTTATTGTAGGTGTATCTAGTGTTTTTTAGAGGTATCTAAGTATTATTGTAGGTGTTCCCCTAGGATTTATTGTAGAGGTATTTAGTGTTTATGTGGGTATCTATGTTTATTGTAGGTGGAAGACTAGTGTTTATTGTAGTGGTTTCTAGTGTTTTATTGTAGGGGTATCTAGTTTTACGTGTATCTAGTTTTCTTGTAGGTGTATATAGTTATTTATTGTAGGTGGTACCTAGTGTTTATGTGGGATATCTAGTGTTTATGTGGTATCTACAGTTTATATGAAGGTGGTATCTAGTGTATGTGGATTCTAGTGATTTATTGTAGGTGGTGTTTATTGTAGGTGGTGTCTATGTTTATTGTAGTGGGGTCTAGTATTACTGTAGTGTATCTAGTGTTTATGTGAGTTCTAGTGTTATTGTAAGTGGTGTCTAGGTTTATTGTAGGTGTGTCAGTTTTAATGTAGGTGTATCTAGTATGTATGTAGGGGAGTCGACTTAAATTTATTGTGTGGTAACTAGTGGTTTATTTAATGGTAGTAACTAGTGTTTCTAGTGGGTATCTACTTTATGTTGTATCTACTGTTATGTGGTAAATCTACTGTTTTATTGTTGGTAGTAACTAGTGTTTGTGGTATCACTGGTTACATGTGGTTAACTACTGTTTATGTGGTACTACTTTTAAATTGTAGGTTGTATCTATGTTTTATTGTTGGTAGATCTATTTTATGTGGTTATCTAGAGTTTAATGTGGTATCTACTGTTTTATTGTAGGATTGTATCTAGTGTTTATTGTTTTGGTGTATCTAGTGTTTATTGTTTGTGGTATCTATGTTTTATTGGGATATCTAGTGTTTTTTTATGGTAACTAGTGTTTATTGTAGGTGGTATCTAGTGTTTTATTGTAGGTGGTATCTATGTTTTTATGTGGTATCTATGTTTTATTGTAGGTTGTTTCTAGTGTATATTGTAGGTGTGTCAAGTGTTTATTGTAGGTGGTATCTATTGTATGTGATTCTAGTGTTTAATGCTTAGGTGGTGTCGGTAGAGTTTAATTGTAGTTGGTGTCTAGTGTTTATTGTATTGGTTATCTATGTTTATTGTAGGTGGTATCTAGTGTTTATTGTAGTGTATCTAGTGTTTAAGAGGTATCTAGGGTTTTATTGTAGTGGTGTCTATGTTTTATTGTATGTGGTATCTAGTGTTTATTGTAGGTGTATCTTAGTGTTTATTGTAGGTGGTATCTAGTGTTTTATGGGTTGCTAGTGATTTATTGTAGTGGTGTCTAGTGTTTATTGTAGGTGGTAACTAGTGTTTTATTGTAGTGGTAACTATATGAATTGTAGGTGGTGTCTAGTATTTTATTGTAGGTGGTGTAACCAGTGATTTATGTAGGTGGTGTCAGTGTTTTTATTGTAGGTGGTGTCTAGTAATTTCTTGTTAGTGTATCTATGTTAATGTTGGTAATCTAGTGTTTATTGTAGTGGTATCCAGTGTGTTTTATGTGTATCTATGTTTATTGTATTGTGTCTAGTATTATATTGTAGGTGGTAACAGTGTTTATGTGGTATCTAGCGTTTATTGTAGGTGGTATCTATGTATATTGAGGTGGTTTTCAGTTTTTTATTGTTAGGTGGTATCTAGTGTTTATGTGTATCAAGTGTTTAATTGTAGGTGGTATCTAGTATTTATTGTCAGGTGGTAACCTAGTGTTTATGTGGGATATCTAGTGGTATGTGGTATCAACTGTTTATTGTAGGTGGTATTCCTATGGTATGTGGTTTCTAGAGTTTTATTGTAGGTGTTGTTTATTGTAGTGGTGACTCAAGTTGTTTATAGTAGGTGGTGTCTAGTGTTATATTTAGTGGTATCTAGTGTTTATGATGTGTATCTAGTGTTTATATGTAGGTTTGTCTAGTTATTAATTGGTAGGTGGTATCTAGTGTTTATGTGGTATCAAGTGTTTATTTAGGTGGTATCGAGTGTTTATGTAGGGTTGTTTCTAGAGTTTATAGTAGGTGGTATCTGTGTTTTATGTGTATCTATGTGTTATTGGTAGTGTATCTAGTATTGATTGTAGGTGGTACCTAAGTGTTTATGTGGGATAATCTAGTGTTTTATGTGTATCTACGTTTATTGTAGGTGGTAATCTAGTTGTATGTGTTTCTAGTGTTTATGTGGTGGGTTTATTGTAGGTGTGTCTATGTTTATTGTAGGTGGTGTCTATGTTTATTGTAGGTGGTATCTAGTGTTTATGTGGTTTCTAGTGTTTATTGAAAGTGGTTCTAGGGTTATTGTAGGTGGTGTCCTAGTGTTTATTGTAGGTGGTATCTAGTATGTCTTGTAGGTGGTGGTCTAGTATTTATTTAGGTGGTAACAAGTGTTTATTATTGGTAGTATCTATGTTTATGTGGTATCTACTGTTTATTGGTATCTACGATTAGTGGAATCTACTGTTTATTGTTGGTAGTATCAGTGATTTGTGGAAGCTACTGATTATGGTGGTATCTTACAGATTTAGTGGTATCTACTTGTAGTGTAGTTGTACTAGTGTTTATTGTTGGGAGTATCTAGTGTATATGTGTAACTATGTTTATGTGTATCTACTGTTTTTGTAGGTTGTATCAGAGTGTTTAAATTGTTGTGGTATCTAGTGTTTAGTGTGGTGGTACTATGTTTATGTTGGGATAATCTAGTGTTTATTGGTATCTAGAGTTTATTGTAGGTGGAATCTAGTGTTTATTGTTGGTGGTATCTAGTTTTATGTGTAGCTAGTGTTTATTTGTAGTGTGTTTCTAGTGTTTATTAGGTGGGGTGTCTAGTGTTTTTATTGTAGTGGATCTTAGTGTATGTGGTTTCTAGTGTTTATTGTAGGTGTTCTAAGTGTTTATGTAGTGGTGTCTAGTGTTTTATTGTATGTGGTATCTAGTGTTAATTGTTAGGTGGTATCTAGTGTTTAATAGTAGGATGGTATCTAGTGATTATGTGTTTCTAGTTTATTGTAGGTGGTGTCTAGTGTTTATTGTATGTGGTACTAGTGTTATTGTAGGTGGTATCTAGTAGTTTAATTAGGTGGTATCTAGGTGTTTTAATGTGGTTTCTAGTGTTTATTGTAGGTGGTGTCTAGTGTTATATTTTAGGGTGGTATCTAGTGTTATTATTTTGTAGGTGGTACCTAGTATTTCTAGTAGGTGCTATCTAGTGTATTAAGTGGTAACTAGTGTTTATTGTAGGTGTATCTATTTTATGTAGGTGTAACTAGTGTTATTGTTGGTGTATCCTAGTCTGCATTGTAGTGGTGTCTAGTCTGTATTGTAGGTTGGTAACTAAGTTTATGTAGGTGGATGTCTAGTAGTTTATGTGGTATCTCCTGTTTCTTTGTAGTGTATCTATGTCTGTGGTTTCTAGTGAATTTTAGTGTAGGTGTGTGTTATTGTAGAGTGGTGTCAAGTGTTTATTGTATGTGGTAAACCTAGTGTTTATTGTAGGTGGTATCTAGTTTTTAATGTAGGTGCATCTAGTGTTTATTGTAGTGTGTCAATGTTTATTGTAGCTGGTGTGTGTCTAGTGTTTATTGTAGTGTATCTATATGTAATTGTAGGTGGTGTCTAGTATTTATTGTAGGTGTGTCTAGATGGGATTTGGGAGTGGTATCTAGTTTTTATGTGTTATCTAGTGTTTTAATGTGGTATCTACTGTTTATGTGGTATCTACTGTTTAGTGGTATCGACTGTTTTAATGTGGTATCTACTGTTTTATGTTGGTATGTCCCTAGTGTTTATGTGTATCCTAGTGTTTATGCGGTATCTACTGTTTATGTGGTATCTACAGTTTTATTGTATTGTATCTGTGTTTTATTGTTGGTAGGATCTAGTGTTTAGTGGTATCTAGGTTTTATGTTGATAATCTACTGTTTATTGTAGGTGATATCTCGTGTTTATTGTTGGAGATCTAGTGTTTTATGTGGCATCTAGGGTTCATGTTGGTATCACTGTTTATTGTAGAGTTGTACTAGTGTTTATTGTTGGTGGTATCTAGTGTTTAATGTGTATCTGTGTTTATTGTAGGTGGATCTAGTATTTATGTAGGAGGTACCTAGTGTTTATGTGGGATTACTAGTGTTTTATGTGGTATCTATTGTTTTATTGAAGGTGGAATCTAGTGTTTATTGTAGGTGGTACGATTTGATTGTAGTGGTATCAAGTGATTATTGTAGGTGGTAATCTAGTGTTTTTGAGTGGTATCAGTATTATTTGTAGGTGGTTACTATTTTATGTGGATATCTAGTGTTTCTGTGGTTATCTAGTGTTTTATTGTAGTGTATTAGTGTTTATTGTAGTGGTGTCTATTTTATTGTAGTGTGTCCTAAGGTTTTTATGTGAAATCTACTGTTTATTGTAGATGGTATCAAGTGTATTGGTTTCTAGTGTTTATTGTAGGTGTGTTATTGTGGGTGGTGTCCTAGTGTTTAGTGTAGGTGGTATCTAGTGTTTATTGTAGGTGTTATCTAGTGCTTAGTGAGGTGGCCTCTAGTGGTTTATTGTAAGGGGGGGGGTGGTGTCTAATGTTTTTATTGTAGGTGGTGTCTAGTGTTTTATTGTAGGTGGTGTCTAGTGTTTATTGTAGGTGGTATCTAGTCTGTATAGTAGGTGGTGTCTATATTTATTGTAGGGTGTGTCTAGTATTTATTGTAGGTGTATCTAGAGTTTATGTGGTATCTAGTGTTTATGTGGTATCAACTTTATGTGGTATCTACTGTTTATGTGATATCTACTGTATTTATGTGTATCTACTGTTTATTGTGGTAAGTTGTCTATGTTATATGGGGGTTATTCTAGTGTTTATGTGTATCTACTGTTTATGTGGTATCTACAGTTTATTGTAGGATAATCTAGTGTTTATTGTTGTAGTATCTAGTGTTTATGTGGGTAACTCGTGGTTTATGTGGTATCTCCGTTTTTATTGTAGGTTATATCTAGTGTGTATTGTTGGTAGTATCTAGTTTTATGTGGCATCTAGGTTTATAGGTATCATACTGTTTATTGTAGGTTTGTATCTAGTGTTTATTGTTGGTGGTATCTAGTGTTTATGAGGTATCAAGTTTTTATTGTAGGAGTGGTATCTAGTGTTATATTGTAGGTGGTATCTAGTGTTTTATTGAGGTGTATCTACTGTTATTGAAGGTGGTAGCTGTGTTTATTTAGTGAATCTAGTGTTATGTGTTTCTAGTGTTTATTGTAGGTGTGTCTAGTGTTTATTGTGTAGGTGGTATCTAGTGTATCTTGTAGGGAGGTAACTCAGTTTTTAATGGTTAACTAGTGTTTATAGTAGGTTGTGTCTAATGTTTTATTATTGTAAAGGAGGTTGTCTATAGTTTATTGTAGGTGGTATATAGTGTTTTATTGTAGGGGTTCTATGCTTATTGTAGGTGTATCTCTATGGTTTATTGTAGGTGGTATCTAGTGTTTTATGTGGTTTCTAGTTTTATTGTAGTGGTTCGAGTGTTTATTGTTGGTAGTATCTAGTGGTTATAATGTGCATCTAGTGTTTATGTGATGCTCCTGATATAAAGTAGGTTGTATCTAGGTTTATTGTTGTGGTATCTAGTGGTTTATGTGGTATCTAGTGTTTATTGTAGTGGTATCTAGTGTTTAGGGGAGGAGACTAGTGTTTATTGTAGGTGTATCTAGTGTTTATTGTAGGTGGTAGCTATGTTTATTGTAGTGGTATCCTAGTGTTTTATGTGTTTCTAGTGTTTATTGTAGTGGTGTCTTAGTGTTTTAATTGTAGGGTGGTTCTATGTATATTGTGTGGTATCTAAGTGTTTATATGTTTCTAAGTGTTTATTGTAGTGGTGTCTAGTGTTTTTTATTGTAGGTGGTGTCCTATAGTTTATGTAAGGTGGTATATAGTTTTTAATGTAGGTGGTATATAGTGTTTATTGTAGGTGGTATCTAGTGTTATTGTAGGGGGTAATCTAGTGTTTTATGTAGGTGGTATCTAGTGTTATTGGTTGCGTGATTGTGTAATTGTAGGTGGTATCTATGTTATTGTAGGGTTGGTATCTAGTGTATATTGTAGTTGTATCTAGTGTTTATTGTAGGTGTATCCAGTGTTATGTGTTTTCTAGTGGTTATTGTAGGTTCTAGTGTTCATGTAGGTGGGTGTTCCCTATGTATTATTGTAGGTGGGAGTCTAGTGTTTATTGTAGGCGAGTATCTATGGTTAGTGGTACTACTTTTATTGGAGGTTGTATGCTATGTTTATTGTTGGTGTATCTAGTTTTAGGTGTGTATATCTATATGTTTATTGTGGTATCTAGTGGTTTATTGTAGGTTGTATCTAGTGTTTATTGATTGTTGGTAACTAGTGTTTTATGTATATCTAAGTGTTTTTTTATGTGGTATCTACTGTTTAATGTAGGTGGTATCTAGTTTATGTGGTATCTACTGCTTATTTAGGTTGTATCAGTGTATATTGTTGGTGGTATCTAGTGGGTTATGTGTATATCTATAGAGTTTATGTGGTATCAACTGTTTAATTAGGTGGTATCTATGTTTATTGTAGGTGGTTTCTAGTGTTTATTGTAGGTGGTGTCTAGTGTTTATTGTAGGAGGTTATCTAGTGTTTATTGTAGGAGGTATCTAGTGTTTATGGTTGGAAGTCTCTAGTGTTTATTGTAGGTGGAATCACTGTTTTATGTGGTATCTAGTGTTTGTGGTATCTACTGTTTATTGTAGGTTGTTATCAGTGTTATTGAGGTATCTAGTGATTTGTGGTAATTATGTTTATTGGGTATCTACAGTTTATTGTAAGGTGAGTATCCTTAGTGTTTATTGTGGATCTAAGTTTATGTGGTATCTGCTATTTTATTGTCGGTGGTATCTAGGTTTATGTGGTATCAAGTGTTTAAGTGGTTTCTAGTGTTTATATGGTATCTACTGTTTTATTGGAGGTTTGTATAAGTGTATTTTTATTGTTTGGTATAACATCTAGTGGTTTATGTGGTACTAGTGTAGTGGTATCTAGTGTTTTTATTGTAGGTTGTATCCTAGTGTTTATTGTTGGTGGTATCAATGTTTATGTGGAGTATCTAGGTGGTTAGTAGGTGGTAATCTATTTTATTGTAAGGTGGTATCTAGTGTTTATTGTAGGTGGTATCTAGTGTATTGTAGGTGGTACTAGTGTTTTTATTGTAGGTGGTACTAGTGTTTATGTAGGTGGTAGCTAGTGTTTATTGTAGGTGAGTATCAAGTTATTAATGTGGTTTCTATTTTATTGTAGGTGGTTGTCAGTGTTTTATTGTAAGTGTATCTAGTGTTTATTGTGGTGGTATCTAGTGTTAATATGGTTTCTAGTGTTTTATTGTATGTGGGTGTCTAGTGTTTATTTTAGGTGGAGTCTATTTTATTGTGAGGTGGTCATCTAGTGTAATGTGGTTTCTAGTGTTTATTGGTATGTGTCCTAGGGTTTATTGTAGGAGGTGTCCTAGTGTTTATTTTATGTGGTATCTAGTGTTTATTGTAGGTGGTATCTATGATTATTGTAGGTGGTAACTATGTTTGTTGTGTTTCTAGTGTTTATTGTAGGTGGTGTCAAGTGTATAATGTAGGTTGGTGTCTAGTGTTTTATTGAGGATGGTGTCTAGTGTTATTGATAGTGGTAATCAGTATGTATTTTTAGGTGAGTGTCTAGTATCTTATTGAAGTGCTATCCTATTGTAATGTGGAATCTAGTGTTTAGTGTAGAGTGGTAATCTAGTATTTATCAAGAGTGGTATCTAGTGTTTATGAGGTATCCTAGTGTTATGTGGTATCTAGTGTTTATTGTAGTGGTTGTCTATATGGTAGTGGGAGGGGGTGTGTTCTAGTATTTAATGTAGGTGTATCTAGTGTTTTATTGTGTGTCCCCTAGTGTTTTATTGAAGGTGGTGTCTAGTAATTTATTGTAGGTGGTATCCCGTGTTTATGTGGTATCTAGTGTTGTTGTAGTGTTGTCCTAGTATTTATTGTAGGTGTATCTAGTGTTTATGTGGTACTAGGTTTATAGTAGGTGGTATCTAGTGTTTATTGTAAGGTGGTATCTATGTTTATTGTGGTGGTATCTAGTGTTTATTGTAGTGCTATCTACTAGTATTGTTATTGTAGGTGTATCTAGTATTTATGTAGTGTACTAGTGTTTATGTAAGATATCTAGTGTTTATGTGTAACTACTGTTTATTAGTAGGTGGTATCTAGTGTATGTGGGTTTCTAGTGTTTATTGGGGTGTGGGGGTCGGATGTTTAATTGTAGGTGGTTCTATTTTATGTAGGTGGTATCTATGTTTTATTGTAGTGTATCTAGTTTTATGTGGTTTCTAGTGTTTATTGTAGGTGTGTCTATATTTAGTGTCAGTGGTATCTAGTGTTTATGTGTGAACTCTCTAGAGTTTTATTGTAGGTGGTAACTATATTTATTGTTCAGTGTACTAGTGTTTATGAGGTATCTAGTGTTTATTGTAGTGGTGTCTAGTATTTATTGTAGGTGGTATCTAGTGTTTATTGTAGGTGGTAGCTAGGTATTTATTGTAGGTGGTGTCTAGTAGTTTATTGAAGGTGTATCCAGTGTTTATTGTAGGTGGTGGTCTAATGTTTATTGTAGGTGGTTCCTAGTATTATATTGTAGGGGGTACTAGGTTTATGTGGGTATCGAGTGTTTAACTGTAGGTGGTTCTAGTGTTTATGTGGTATCTAGTAGTTAATTTGAGAGGTGGCTCTAGTTTTATTGTAGGTGTATCTAGTGTATTTTATTTAGGTGTATACTAGTGTTCTATTGTAGGTGGTATCTAGTGATTATGTGGTCTCTATTTGTTTTAATTGTCGGTGTGTCTAGTATTTATTGTAGGTGGTATCTAGTAGTTTAGTGGTATCTAGTGTTTATGTTAGGTTGTATCGAGAGTTTATGTAGGTGGTATCTAGTGTTTATTGTAGGTGTATCTAGTGTTTTTTAAGGTATCTAAAGTTATTGTAGGTGCTGTCTAATATTTTATCGTAGGTGGTATCTAGTTTTTAGTGTATGTGGTATCTAGGTGTTTATAGAGGTGGTATCTAGTGTTTATTTAGGTGTATCTAGTGTTATGTGTATCTAGTGTTTATTAGGTGGTATCTAGTATTTATTGTAGTGGTCACCTAGTGTTTATGTGGATATCTAGTGTTTATTGGATATCTAGTGTTTATTGTAGTTGGTATCTAGTGTTTATTGTAGGGGGTATCTAGTGTTTTATTGTATGTGAATCATAGTCTGTTATTGTAGTGGTATCTAGTGTTTATTGTAGGTGGTAGCTAGTTTAATGTGGTATCTAGTGTTTATTTGTAGGTGGTATCTAGTATTTTAATTGTAGGTCTGGTACCTAGTGTTTAGTGGGATACTCGTGTTTATGTGGTATCTAGTGTTGATATTGTAGGTGGTATCTTAGTGTTTAGTAGGTGGTGTCTAGTGTTTATTGTAGGTGGTGTCCTAGTGTTTCTGTGGTATCTACTGTTATTGTAGTGGGATCTAGTGTATGTGTTTCTAGTGTTTATTGATGGTTGTATAGTGTTGGTGGTGTCCTAGGTGTTTTATTGTAGGTGGTATCAAGTGTTATTGTAGGAGGGTATATCTAGTGTTTATGGTGTGTCTAGTGTTTATTGTATGTGGTGACTAGTGTTTATTAGTAGGTGGTGTCTAGTGTTTTTTGTAGTGGTATCTAGTAAGTATTGATAGGTGGTGTTAGTATTTTATTGTAGGTGGTATCTAGTGTTATTATTGGTAGTATCTAGTGATTATCTGGTGTCTAGTGTTTTTGTGTATCGACTGTTTATGTGGTACTCTACTGTTATAGTGGTATCTACTGTTTAATGTTGGTAGTATCCTAGTTGTTATGTGGTATCTAAGTGTTTATATGTAGATATCTACTGTTTATGTGGTATCGACTGTTTATTGGTAGGTTGTATCTAGTGTTAATTGTTGGTAGTATCTAGTTGGTTATGTGGATATCTATGTTTTATGTGGTACTAGTGTATATGGTGATATCTACAAGTTATTGTAGGATTGTGTATCTAGTGTTTATTGTTGGTAGTATCTAGTTTTTATGTGTATCTAGTGTTTATGTGGTATCTAGTGTTTATGTGGTCTCTACATTTAATTATGTAGTTGAGTAACTAGTGATATTGTTGGTGGTAACTAGTGTTTTATGTGTGGTATCTAAGATTATTAGTAGGTGGTACTATTGTTTATTGTAGGTGGTATCTAGTGTTATAGTATGTGGTATCTAGTAGTTTATTGTAGTGGGTAGGCTAGTGGTTTATTGTAGTGGAAAACTATGTTTATGTGGTTTCTAGTGTTATATTGTAGTGGGTGTCTAGTGTTTATTGTAGGTGGTATCTAGTGTTTAATGTGGTGGTATCTAGTGTATTAATATGTGGGGGGTTTGTCTAGTGTTTATTGTAGGTGGTGCTAGTAGTTTTTATGTAGTGGTGTCTAGTTTTTATTGTAGGTGGTAATATTTTTATTGTAAGGTGGAACTAGTGTTAATAGTAGGTGGGTACCTAGTGTTCTGTGTTTCTAGTGTTTATTGTAGGTGGAGGTCTAATGTTTAATTGTAGGTGGGTATCTAGTGTTTATGTAGTTGATATACTAGTGTTTATTGTCGGTGGTAACTAGTAGTTTATGTGGCTACTCGTGTTTATTGTAGTGGTGTCCTAGTAGTTTATTGTAGGTGTGTCTAGTGTTTATTGTAGTGGTGTCCTAGTGTTTATTTGAAATGGCGTATCTAGTGTTTATGTGTATCTACTGTTTATTGTAGATTGTAACTAGGTGTTTTATTGTAGGTGGTATCTAGTGTTTTAATGTGGTATATCTATAGAGTTTATGTGGTAGCTAGTGTTTATTGTAGGTTGAATCTATGTTTATTGTTGGTGTATCTATGTTAATGTGGTATATCAATAGTGTTTATGTGTAACTAACTGTTTAATTGTAGGTGGTATCTAGTGTTTAGTTTAATGTTGGTATCTATTTTTTTATTGTAGGTGTATCTAGTTGTATATGTGGTATCTACTGTTTATTGTAGGTTTGTTATCGAGTGTTTATAGTTGGCGGTAGCTAGTGTTTATGTGGTATAATCTAAAGTGATATATGAGGTATCTACAGTTTATTGTAGTGGTATCTAGTGTTTATGTAGGTGTTTCTACTGTTTATTGTAGGTGGTGTCTAGTGTTTATTGTAGGTTGGTCTCTAGTGTTTATAGTAGGTGGTAATCTAGTGTTTATTGTTGGTAGTCTTCTATGATTTATTGTAGGTGGTAGTCTACTGTTAATGTGGTATCTAGTTTTGTGGTATCTACTGTTTATTGTAGTGTATCTAGTGTTTTATGTGGTATCTAGTGTTTATGTGGAATCTAAGTGATTTATGGGGTAACTACTCTTTATGTAGGTATCTAGTGTTTATGTGGTATCTAGTGTTTTTATGTGGTAACTAGTGTTTATGTGGTATCTAGTGTTTAGTTGGAATCTAGTGTTTTTATGTGGTATCGGCAATTTATATGTAGTGGATCAGTGTTTATTGGTATCTAGGTTTATGATGTATCTATGTTTTGTGGTATCAACTGTTTATTGTTGGTTTGTAATCTAGTGTTTATTGGTTGGGTAGGGTATCTAGTGTTTATGTAGTATCTAGTAGTTTATGTGGTATCTATGTTTTATGTGTATCTATTGTTTATTGTATTGGATCTAGTGTTTTATTTGTTGGTGGTATCTAGTGATTATATGGTATCCTAGTGTTTATTGTAGTGGTATCTAGTCTATTGTAGTGGTAACTAGTGTTTATAGGTAGGTGGTATCTAGTGTTTATTGTAGGTGGCATCTAGTGTTTATGTGGTTTCTAGTGTTTATTGTAGGTGGTGTCTAGTGTTTATTGTAGGTGGTGTCTAGTGTTTATTGTAGGTGGTGTCTAGTGTTTATTGTAGGTGGTATCTAGTATGTATTGTAGGTGGTGTCTAGTATTTATTGTAGGTGCTATCTAGTGTTTATGTGGTATCTAGTGTTTATTGTAGGTGGTGTCTAGTATTTATTGTAGGTGGTATCTAGTGTTTATTGTAGGTGGTATCTAGTATGTATTGTAGGTGGTGTCTAGTATTTATTGTAGGTGGTATCCAGTGTTTATTGTAGGTGGTGTCTAGTATTTATTGTAGGTGGTATCCAGTGTTTATGTGGTATCTAGTGTTTATTGTAGGTGGTATCCAGTGTTTATGTGGTATCTAGTGTTTATTGTAGGTGGTGTCTAGTATTTATTGTAGGTGGTATCTAGTGTTTATGTGGTATCTAGTGTTTATTGTAGGTGGTTTCTAGTGTTTATTGTAGGTGGTATCTAGTGTTTATGTGGTATCTAGTGTTTATTGTAGGTGGTATCTAGTATTTATTGTAGGTGGTACCTAGTGTTTATGTGGGATATCTAGTGTTTATGTGGTATCTACTGTTTATTGTAGGTGGTATCTAGTGTATGTGGTTTCTAGTGTTTATTGTAGGTGGTGTTTATTGTAGGTGGTGTCTAGTGTTTATTGTAGGTGGTGTCTAGTGTTTATTGTAGGTGGTATCTAGTGTTTATTGTAAGTGGTGTCTAGTGTTTATTGTAGGTGGTATCTAGTATGTATTGTAGGTGGTGTCTAGTATTTATTGTAGGTGGTATCTAGTGTTTATTATTGGTAGTATCTAGTGTTTATGTGGCATCTACTGTTTATGTGGTATCTACTGTTTATGTGGTATCTACTGTTTATGTGGTATCTACTGTTTATTGTAGGTTGTATCTAGTGTTTATTGTTGGTAGTATCTAGTGTTTATGTGGTATCTAGTGTTTATGTGGTATCTACTGTTTATTGTAGGTTGTATCTAGTGTTTATTGTTGGTGGTATCTAGTGTTTATTGTTGGTGGTATCTAGTGTTTATGTGGGATATCTAGTGTTTATGTGGTATCTAGTGTTTATTGTAGGTGGTATCTAGTGTTTATTGTAGGTGGTATCTAGTGTTTATGTGGTATCTAGTGTTTATTGTAGGTTGTTTCTAGTGTTTATTGTAGGTGGTGTCTAGTGTTTATTGTAGGTGGTATCTAGTGTATGTGGTTTCTAGTGTTTATTGTAGGTGGTGTCTAGTGTTTATTGTAGGTGGTGTCTAGTGTTTATTGTATGTGGTATCTAGTGTTTATTGTAGGTGGTATCTAGTGTTTATTGTAGGTGGTATCTAGTGTTTATTGTAGGTGGTGTCTAGTGTTTATTGTAGGTGGTGTCTAGTGTTTATTGTAGGTGCTATCTAGTGTTTATGTGGTATCTAGTGTTTATTGTAGGTGGTATCTAGTATTTATTGTAGGTGGTATCTAGTGTTTATGTGGTATCTAGTGTTTATGTGGTATCTAGTGTTTATTGTAGGTGGTGTCTAGTATTTATTGTAGGTGGTATCTAGTGTTTATTGTAGGTGGTATCTAGTATGTATTGTAGGTGGTGTCTAGTATTTATTGTAGGTGGTGTCTAGTATTTATTGTAGGTGGTGTCTAGTGTTTATTGTAGGTGGTGTCTAGTATTTATTGTAGATGGTATCTAGTGTTTATGTGGTGTCTAGTATTTATTGTAGGTGGTATCCAGTGTTTATGTGGTATCTAGTGTTTGTTGTAGGTGGTATCTAGTGTTTATGTGGTATCTAGTGTTTATTGTAGGTGGTATCTAGTGTTTATTGTAGGTGGTATCTAGTGTTTATTGTAGGTGGTATCTAGTGTTTATTGTAGGTGGTATCTAGTGTTTATGTGGGATATCTAGTGTTTATGTGGTATCTACTGTTTATTGTAGGTGGTATCTAGTGTATGTGGTTTCTAGTGTTTATTGTAGGTGGTGTCGAGTGTTTATTGTAGGTGGTGTCTAGTGTTTATTGTAGGTGGTATCTAGTGTTTATTGTAGGTGGTATCTAGTGTTTATGTGGTTTCTAGTGTTTATTGTAGGTGGTGTCTAGTATTTATTGTAGGTGGTATCTAGTGTTTATGTGGTATCTAGTGTTTATTGTAGGTGGTATCTAGTATTTATTGTAGGTGGTATCTAGTGTTTATGTGGTATCTAGTGTTTATTGTAGGTGGTGTCTAGTATTTATTGTAGGTGGTATCTAGTGTTTATTGTAGGTGGTATCTAGTATGTATTGTAGGTGGTGTCTAGTATTTATTGAAGGTGGTATCCAGTGTTTATTGTAGGTGGTGTCTAATGTTTATTGTAGGTGGTGTCTAGTATTTATTGTAGGTGGTATCTAGTGTTTATGTGGTATCTAGTGTTTACTGTAGGTGGTTTCTAGTGTTTATGTGGTATCTAGTGTTTATTGTAGGTGGTATCTAGTTTTTATTGTAGGTGGTATCTAGTGTTTATTGTAGGTGGTATCTAGTGTTTATTGTAGGTGGTATCTAGTGTTTATGTGGTATCTATTGTTTATTGTAGGTGGTGTCTAGTATTTATTGTAGGTGGTATCTAGTGTTTATGTGGTATCTAGTGTTTATTGTAGGTTGTATCTAGTGTTTATTGTAGGTGGTATCTAGTGTTTATTGTAGGTGGTATCTAGTGTTTATGTGGTATCTAATGTTTATCGTAGGTGGTATCTAGTGTTTATTGTAGGTGGTATCTAGTGTTTATTGTAGGTGGTATCTAGTGTTTATTGTAGGTGGTATCTAGTGTTTATGTGGTATCTAGTGTTTATTGTAGGTGGTATCTAGTATTTATTGTAGGTGGTACCTAGTGTTTATGTGGGATATCTAGTGTTTATGTGGTATCTAGTGTTTATTGTAGGTGGTATCTAGTGTTTATTGTAGGTGGTATCTAGTGTTTATTGTAGGTGGTATCTAGTGTTTATTGTAGGTGGTATCTAGTGTTTATTGTAGGTGGTATCTAGTGTTTATTGTAGGTGGTATCTAGTGTTTATTGTAGGTGGTATCTAGTGTTTATTGTAGGTGGTATCTAGTGTTTATTGTAGGTGGTATCTAGTGTTTATGTGGTATCTAGTGTTTATTGTAGGTGGTATCTAGTATTTATTGTAGGTGGTACCTAGTGTTTATGTGGGATATCTAGTGTTTATGTGGTATCTAGTGTTTATTGTAGGTGGTATCTAGTGTTTATTGTAGGTGGTGTCTAGTGTTTATTGTAGGTGGTGTCTAGTGTTTATGTGGTATCTACTGTTTATTGTAGGTGGTATCTAGTGTATGTGGTTTCTAGTGTTTATTGTAGGTGGTGTTTATTGTAGGTGGTGTTTATTGTAGGTGGTGTTTATTGTAGGTGGTGTTTATTGTAGGTGGTGTTTATTGTAGGTGGTGTTTATTGTAGGTGGTGTTTATTGTAGGTGGTGTTTATTGTAGGTGGTGTTTATTGTAGGTGGTGTTTATTGTAGGTGGTGTTTATTGTAGGTGGTGTTTATTGTAGGTGGTGTTTATTGTAGGTGGTGTTTATTGTAGGTGGTGTCTAGTGTTTATTGTAGGTGGTGTCTAGTGTTTATTGTAGGTGGTGTCTAGTGTTTATGTGGTATCTAGTGTTTATGTGGTATCTAGTGTTTATGTGGTATCTAGTGTTTATGTGGTATCTACTGTTTATTGTAGGTTGTATCTAGTGTTTATTGTAGGTTGTATCTAGTGTTTATTGTTGGTAGTATCTAGTGTTTATGTGGTATCTAGTGTTTATGTGGTATCTACTGTTTATTGTAGGTTGTATCTAGTGTTTATTGTTGGTAGTATCTAGTGTTTATGTGGTATCTAGTGTTTATGTGGTATCTACTGTTTATTGTAGGTTGTATCTAGTGTTTATTGTTGGTAGTATCTAGTGTTTATGTGGTATCTAGTGTTTATGTGGTATCTACTGTTTATTGTAGGTTGTATCTAGTTTTTATTGTTGGTGGTATCTAGTGTTTATGTGGTATCTAGTGTTTATTGTAGGTGGTATCTAGTGTTTATTGTAGGTGGTATCTAGTGTTTATTGTAGGTGGTAGCTAGTGTTTATTGTAGGTGGTATCTAGTGTTTATGTGGTTTCTAGTGTTTATTGTAGGTGGTGTCTAGTGTTTATTGTAGGTGGTATCTAGTGTTTATTGTGGGTGGTATCTAGTGTTTATATGGTGTCTAGTGTTTATTGTAGGTGGTGTCTAGTGTTTATTGTAGGTGGTATCTAGTGTTTATTGTAGGTGGTATCTAGTGTTTATTGTAGGTGGTGTCTAGTGTTTATTGTAGGTGGTATCTAGTGTTTATGTGGTTTCTAGTGTTTATTGTAGGTGGTGTCTAGTGTTTATTGTAGGTGGTATCTAGTGTTTATTGTAGGTGGTATCTAGTGTTTATTGTAGGATGTATCTAGTGTTTATTTTAGGTGGTATCTAGTGTTTATGTGGTTTCTAGTGTTTATTGTAGGTGGTGTTTATTGTAGGTGGTGTCTAGTGTTTATTGTAGGTGGTGTCTAGTGTTTATTGTAGGCGGTATCTAGTGTTTATGTGGTATCTACTGTTTATTGTAGGTTGTATCTAGTGTTTATTGTTGGTGGTATCTAGTGTTTATGTGGTATATCTATAGTGTTTATGTGGTATCTAGTGTTTATTGTAGGTTGTATCTAGTGTTTATTGTTGGTGGTATCTAGTGTTTATGTGGTATATCTATAGTGTTTATGTGGTATCTACTGTTTATTGTAGGTGGTATCTAGTGTTTAGTTTATGTGGTATCTATTTTTTTATTGTAGGTGGTATCTAGTGTTTATGTGGTATTTACTGTTTATTGTAGGTTGTATCTAGTGTTTATTGTTGGTGGTATCTAGTGTTTGTGGTATATCTATGGTGTTTATGTGGTATCTACTGTTTATTGTAGGTTGTATCTAGTGTTTATTGTAGGTGGTATCTAGTGTTTATTGTAGGTGGTATCTAGTGTTTATTGTTGGTAGTATCTAGTGTTTGACATCTGATCTGCTGTTCACTGATCGATTGCTCCTGTCTGCCTTCCTGCCTGCTGTGAGTTTGTTTGCGTCGAGGCTGTAAGCTCTACGCCTCGTATTAGCTTTGTATTTCTTTCTGTTTTGAACCATCATTTACTATCATTCCTAGTTGTTTATATTACTAAATATAGTTTACCCACCATCTCAGATTAACCTTACATCGCTAGCTTCCGTTATTGTTAGCACAGAACGCGTGTTTACGCGCCACCCGCGCTCATTTATTTATTATTTATTTTCTCTCGCGCGCCCGCGCCTTTGAGTTCATAAAAGCCCAGGTAAGTAAGAATCAGTCAACACAAACGGTGAGTAATGTCTTGTCCTGTTATTGTCACCTGTGTCACATGTCATATGTTTAGTGTAGCCTTCTCCGATGGCAATATAGGATTTATTTGTGATAAATGCAAGGAGACAGTCAGGCTGACGGAGAAGATTTCAGAGCTAGAGACACGCATCCAAACTTTAATTGAGGATAGTAAGGATAGTACTAGAGCTTTAGATACTATTTTGGATGCGCCTAGCATAGTGAACTCTGTACATGATTCGGTTCCGGCTGAAGTAGAGCCCAGGCAGCAGGGCAGATGGGTGACCGTGAGAGATCGCTCTAGTCGCGGATTAAAAAACCACCCTTCCGTTCTGATTACCATAACAAATCGATTTGCCCCACTCAGTGAAACACCCACTGAGAATTCTGTTGATTGTGCCCTGGTAATTGGTGATTCGATCACACGGAACGTGAAAATAGAGACACCAGCCACCATAGTCACATGTTTGCCGGGAGCCAGAGCGCCTGACATCAAAGCAAATTTAAAAGTGCTGGCTAATGCTAATCGTAAATTCTCTAAGATCATTATTCATGTCGGCACTAATGATGTTCGACTCCGCCAGTCGGAGATCACCAAAATTAATATTAAAGAGGTGTGTAAACTCGCAAGTACGATGTCAGGCACTGTAATTTTCTCTGGCCCCCTTCCTGTTCGCAGGAGTGATGAGATAGTTAGCAGATTGGCCTCACTCAATGGTTGGTTGTCTAAGTGGTGTCCGTTGAATAATATAGAATTCATAGACAATTGGAAAAGTTTTTGGGGCAAGCCTGACCTGTTGAAAAGAGATGGTGTTCATCCCTCCTGGGATGGTGCTGCTCTTCTCTCTAGTAATATGGCACATAGTCTTAGAGCTAAAACATGACAATCTGGGGCTCAGGTCAGGAAGCAGACAGACTGGCTAAACCAACCGTCTGCTAGCGGCCTCGCGTCACCAAGGTCAGATAAATCCCATCACATAGAGCCTCTTTCACCTAGATATCATCATATAGAGACTGTGTCTGTTCCCCGAATTTGGAAATCCAAAAAACGTCAGGTAAAAAATTTAATTGATGTTCAACAAATAAAAAACAGATATAATACAGATGAACAAATGATAAAGCTTGGGTTGCTGAATATTCGATCCCTTACTTCAAAATCGCTCATAGTTAATGATATGATTTCAAGTTATAATCTAGATGTGCTGTGTTTGACAGAAACCTGGCTAAAACCAAACGATTACATTACTTTAAATGAGTCAACCCCACAAGATTACTGTTATAAACATGAACCTCGTCTAAAACGCAAAGGGGGAGGTGTTGCTGTAATTTATAGTAATATTTTCAAAACCACTAAGAAATCTATTTTTAAATATACTTCTTTTGAAGTGTTGGTGCTTAATGTAAAAATATATAGTGTAAACGATAAATCACGTTTGAGATTTCTGCTGGCTACTGTATACAGGCCACCAGGGCACCATAAAGATTTTATCAAAGAATTTGCGGACTTTCTATCAGAATTAGTATTGGCTAACGATAAAGTACTAATTGTTGGTGATTTTAATATACATGTAGATAATGAAAAAGATGCATTGGGATTGGCACTTAAAGACATTGTAAACTCAATTGGAGTTAGACAACACGTGTCAGGACCCACTCATTGTCGTAATCATACTCTAGATCTAATATTATCACATGGAATAGATGTTGATGCCGTTGAAATTCTGCAGCAGAGCGATGACATCTCAGACCATTATCTAGTCTCATGTAAATTACATTTAGCCAAGGCTGCAAAGCCGACTCCGTGTTATAAATATGTTAGACCTATAACTTCTGCCACTAAAGATTGCTTTATCAATAATCTTCCTAATCAGTTTCATCATCTCAGCATCCCGGATAGCTTAGAAGAACTCGATATTGCAACAGAAACTTTTAACTCTCTCTTTTCCAGCACTTTAGATGCAGTTGCTCCGTTGCGCTTAAAGAAGATTAAAGAAAATAGTCCAACGCCGTGGTACAACGAGCACACTCAGGCCCTTAAGAGAGCAGCCAGAAAAATGGAGCGCAACTGGAAGAAAACAAAACTAGAGGTATTTCGGATTTCATGGAAAGAGAGCTCGATTGCTTACAGAGAGGCTTTAAAAGCTGCTAGATCTGCTTATTTTTCAACCCTATTAGAAGAAAATAAACATAATCCTAGGTATTTATTTGAAACAGTGGCTAAACTAACGAAAAAGAAAGCTTTAAGCACAGAAGTTTCCAAGCAACACAGCAGTAATGACTTTATGAACTTCTTCACTTATAAGATTGATAATATCAGGGACAAAATTATAACTATGCAACCGTCTACTACAGTATCGCATCAGGGAGTGCATTGTAGTCTCCCTGAGGAAAAATTGTTTTCATTTGTTGCTATAGGAGAGGAAGATTTCTGCAAACTCGTTAATTCATCTAAATCGACAACTTGTATGTTAGACCCTATACCGACTAAGCTACTGAAAGAGATGCTTCCACAGATCATAGATCCTCTTCTTAATATCATTAATTCGTCTTTGTCTCTAGGATATGTACCAAAAACCTTTAAGCTGGCTATGATAAAACCGCTTGTTAAAAAACCGCAACTTGATCCTTCAGAATTAGTCAATTACAGGCCGATCTCAAATCTGCCTTTTCTGTCAAAGATATTAGAAAAAGCAGTATCCTCACAACTGTGTTCCTTTCTTGAAAGAAATGATATCTGCGAGGATTTTCAGTCAGGATTTAGACCGCACCATAGTACTGAGACAGCTCTCATTAGAGTTACAAATGATTTACTTTTATCATCCGATCGTGGTTGTATCTCTCTATTAGTGTTACTTGATCTTAGTGCTGCATTTGACACAATTGACCACAACATTCTTTTAAATAGACTGGAAAACTATGTTGGCATTAGTGGAATTGCACTAGCATGGTTTAAATCATACTTATCTGACCGTTATCAGTTTGTAGCAGTAAATGAAGAGATGTCTTATCGATCACAAGTTCAGTATGGCGTACCACAAGGCTCAGTACTAGGACCGCTGCTGTTCACTCTGTACATGCTACCATTAGGACATATCATTAGGAAACATGGAATTAGCTTTCATTGTTATGCCGATGATACTCAGCTGTATATTTCTTCAAAACCTAACGAAACTTACCAATTCACAAAATTAACGGAATGCATAGCTGATATAAAAAATTGGATGACTAGTAATTTCCTACTACTAAACTCTGAAAAAACAGAGATTCTAATTATTGGACAAAAAACTTCCACACGTAATAACCTAGAATACTGTCTAACCCTTGATGGCTGCTCTGTTAAGTCTTCGTCGTCGGTTAGGAACCTGGGTGTGCTCTTTGATAGCAATCTTTCATTTGAAAGTCATGTGTCTAGTATCTGTAAAACCGCATTTTTCCATCTTAAAAATATATCTAAATTACGACATATGCTCTCATTAACAAATGCGGAACAATTAGTTCATGCTTTCATGACAACAAGACTAGATTATTGTAATGCTCTTCTGGGTGGTTGCCCTGCACGCTTAATAAATAAACTACAGCTGGTCCAAAACGCAGCCGCTCGAGTTCTTACTAGAACCAGGAAATATGACCATATTAGCCCGGTTCTGTCAACACTGCATTGGCTGCCTATTAAACATCGTATAAATTTTAAAATATTGTTGATTACTTACAAAGCACTAAATGGTTTAGCTCCGCAGTACTTGAGCGAGCTCTTAACGCATTATAGTCCTTCACGTCTATTGCGATCTCAAAATTCGGGCCAGTTGATAATACCTAGAATTTCAAAATCGACTGCTGGCGGTAGATCCTTTTCCTATTTAGCACCAAAACTTTGGAACAGTCTTCCTACCATTGTCCGGGAAGCAGACACACTCTGTCAGTTCAAAGCTAGACTAAAAACACATCTCTTTGACCTAGCATACACATAATATATTATAGACTTCTATAATTCAATATTAGGCTGCATAGATTAGGTCAGCCGGAACTGGGAACACTTCCCTTAAATCCTGATGTACTCGTTACATCATCATAAGAAGAATGGCATCTACGCTAATTTTAGTGTCTTTGTTTATCCCGAGGTTTTCCCGCAGCCGACCGGATCCAGGCCGTATCCAGATCTGACTAGGAGCTTTGCCTGGACCCGATGACAACGCAGTGCTGAAGTGCCAACTAGCCTCTCCCTATGGAGGATCCCTTTCCCACTCTACAGATAAAATGTTGTGATTCCGGTTCGCGTACCCACCCCGAAGTGATAAAATAAAACAAAATTCTGTATCAAATTTACAGTTACTGTAAATCCGGCCTCTAGTTCATAAACGCCAGAGGAGAACTGGCCCCCGACTGAGCCTGGGTTCTCCCAAGGTTTTTTTTTCTCCATTAGGTCACCTGATGGAGTTTTAGGACACCAGTAGGTCACTTGATGGAGTTTTTCGGTTCCTTGCCACTGTTGCCTTTGGCTTGTTCAGTTGGGGATATTCAAAATAATTAGCCAAGCATTAATACCATTGATCAGCCCTACCAAACGTGGATGTTTTTTCACTAAGAAACAAACATTATGTTATTTGATTGATATTGTGAAGCTGCTTTGATGCAATTTATATTGTGAAAAGCGCTATATAAATACACTTGACTTGACTTGACTTGACTAGTGTTTCTTGTAGGTGGTATCTACTGTTTATGTGGTATCTAGTGTTTGTGGTATCTACTGTTTATTGTAGGTGGTATCTAGTGTTTATGTGGTATCTAGTGTTTATTGTAGGTGGTATCTAGTGTTTCTGTGGTATCTAGTGTTTCTGTGGTATCTAGTGTTTCTGTGGTATCTAGTGTTTCTGTGGTATCTAGTGTTTATGTGGTATCTAGTGTTTATGTGGTATCTAGTGTTTATGTGGTATCTAGTGTTTATGTGGTATCTAGTGTTTATGTGGTATCTGCTATTTATTGTAGGTGGTATCTAGTGTTTATGTGGTATCTAGTGTTTATGTGGTATCTACTGTTTATTGTAGGTTGTATCTAGTGTTTATTGTTGGTAGTATCTAGTGTTTATGTGGTATCTAGTGTTTATGTGGTATCTAGTGTTTATTGTAGGTTGTATCTAGTGTTTATTGTTGGTGGTATCTAGTGTTTATGTGGTATCTAATGTTTATTGTAGGTGGTATCTAGTGTTTATTGTAGGTGGTAGCTAGTGTTTATTGTAGGTGGTAGCTAGTGTTTATTGTAGGTGGTAGGTAGTGTTTATTGTAGGTGGTATCTAGTGTTTATGTGGTTTCTAGTGTTTATTGTAGGTGGTGTCTAGTGTTTATTGTAGGTGGTATCTAGTGTTTATTGTGGGTGGTATCTAGTGTTTATATGGTTTCTAGGGTTTATTGTAGGTGGTGTCTAGTGTTTATTGTAGGTGGTGTCTAGTGTTTATTGTAGGTGGTATCTAGTGTTTATTGTAGGTGGTATCTAGTGTTTATGTGGTTTCTAGTGTTTATTGTAGGTGGTCTCTAGTGTTTATTGTAGGTGGTATCTAGTGTTTATTGTAGGTTGTATCTAGTGTTTATTGTAGGTGGTATCTAGTGTTTATTGTAGGTGGTATCTAGTGTTTATGTGGTTTCTAGTGTTTATTGTAGGTGGTGTCTAGTGTTTATTGTAGGCGGTGTCTAGTGTTTATTGTAGGCGGTGTCTAGTGTTTATTGTAGGCGGTGTCTAGTGTTTATTGTAGGCGGTGTCTAGTGTTTATTGTAGGCGGTGTCTAGTGTTTATTGTAGGCGGTGTCTAGTGTTTATTGTAGGCGGTATCTAGTGTTTATGTGGTATCTACTGTTTATTGTAGGTTGTATCTAGTGTTTATTGTTGGTGGTATCTAGTGTTTATGTGGTATCTAGTGTTTATTGTAGGTTGTATCTAGTGTTTATTGTTGGTGGTATCTAGTGTTTATGTGGTATATCTATAGTGTTTATGTGGTATCTACTGTTTATTGTAGGTGGTATCTAGTGTTTAGTTTATGTGGTATCTAGTTTTTATTGTAGGTGGTATCTACTGTTTATGTGGTATCTACTGTTTATTGTAGGTTGTATCTAGTGTTTATTTTTGGTGGTATCTAGTGTTTATGTGGTATATCTATAGTGTTTATGTGGTATCTACTGTTTATTGTAGGTGGTATCTAGTGTTTATTGTAGGTGGTTTCTAGTGTTTATTGTAGGTGGTATCTAGTGTTTATTGTAGGTGGTATCTAGTGTTTATTGTAGGTGGTATCTAGTGTTTATTGTAGGTTGTATCTAGTGTTTATGTGGTATCTAGTGTTTATTGTAGGTGGTATCTAGTGTTTAGTTTATGTGGTATCTACTGTTTATTGTAGGTGGTATCTAGTGTTTATGTGGTATCTAGTGTTTATTGTAGGTTGTATCTAGTGTTTATTGTTGGTGGTATCTAGTGTTTATGTGGTATATCTATAGTGTTTATGTGGTATCTACTGTTTATTGTAGGTGGTATCTAGTGTTTAGTTTATGTGGTATCTAGTTTTTATTGTAGGTGGTATCTACTGTTTATGTGGTATCTACTGTTTATTGTAGGTTGTATCTAGTGTTTATTGTTGGTGGTATCTAGTGTTTATGTGGTATATCTATAGTGTTTATGTGGTATCTAGTGTTTATTGTAGGTGGTATCTAGTGTTTATTGTAGGTGGTATCTAGTGTTTATTGTAGGTGGTATCTAGTGTTTATTGTAGGTGGTATCTAGTGTTTATTGTAGGTGGTATCTAGTGTTTATGTGGTTTCTAGTGTTTATTGTAGGTGGTGTCTAGTGTTTATTGTAGGTGGTATCTAGTGTTTATGTGGTTTCTAGTGTTTATTGTAGGTGGTATCTAGTGTTTATGTGGTTTCTAGTGTTTATTGTAGGTGGTATCTAGTGTTTATTGTAGGTGGTATCTAGTGTTTATTGTAGGTGGTATCTAGTGTTTATTGTAGGTGGTATCTAGTGTTTATTGTAGGTGGTATCTAGTGTTTATTGTAGGTGGTATCTAGTGTTTATGTGGTTTCTAGTGTTTATTGTAGGTGGTGTCTAGTGTTTATTGTAGGTGGTATCTAGTGTTTATGTGGTTTCTAGTGTTTATTGTAGGTGGTGTCTAGTGTTTATTGTAGATGGTATCTAGTGTATGTGGTATCTAGTGTTTATTGTAGGTGGTATCTAGTGTTTATTGTAGATGGTATCTAGTGTTTATTTAAGGTTGTGTCTAGTGTTTACTGTAGGTGGTATCTACTGTTTATTGTAGGTGGTATCTACTGTTTATTGTAGGTGGTATCTACTGTTTATTGTAGGTGGTATCTACTGTTTATTGTAGGTGGTATCTGTTTATTGTAGGTGGTATCTAGTGTTTATGTGGTATCTAGTTTTTATTGTAGGTGGTATCTAGTGTTTATGTGGTATCTACTGTTTATTGTAGGTTGTATCTAGTGTTTATTGTTGGTGGTATCTAGTGTTTATGTGGTATCTAGTGTTTATTGTAGGTGGTATCTAGTGTTTACTGTAGGTGGTATCTAGTGTTTACTGTAGGTGGTATCTAGTGTTTATTGTAGGTGGTATCTAGTGTTTGTGGTATCTAGTGTTTGTGGTTTCTAGTGTTTATTGTAGGTGGTGTCTAGTGTTTATTGTAGGTGGTATCTAGTGTTTATGTGGTTTCTAGTGTTTATTGTAGGTGGTATCTAGTGTTTATTGTAGGTGGTATCTAGTGTTCATTGTAGGTGGTATCTAGTGTTCATTGTAGGTGGTATCTAGTGTTTATGTGGTTTCTAGTGTTTATTGTAGGTGGGGTCTAGTGTTTATTGTAGGTGGTATCTAGTGTTTATTGTAGGTGGTATCTAGTGTTTATGTGGTATCTACTGTTTATTGTAGGTGGTATCTAGTGTTTTTGTGGTATCTAGTTTTTATTGTAGGTGGTGTCTAGTGTTTATGTGGTATCTACTGTTTATTGTAGGTGGTATCTAGTGTTTATTGTAGGTGGTATCTAGTGTTTATTGTAGGTGGTATCTAGTGTTTATTGTAGGTGGTATCTAGTGTTTATGTGGTTTCTAGTGTTTATTGTAGGTGGTGTCTAGTGTTTATTGTAGGTGGTATCTAGTGTGTAGGTGGTATCTAGTGTTTATTGTAGGTGGTATCTAGTGTTTATTGTAGGTGGTTTCTAGTGTTTATTGTAGGTGGTATCTAGTGTTTATTGTAGGTGGTATCTAGTGTTTATTGTAGGTGGTATCTAGTGTTTATTGTAGGTGGTATCTAGTGTTTATGTGGTATATCAATAGTGTTTATTGTAGGTGGTATCTAGTGTTTATTGTAGGTGGTATCTAGTGTGTAGGTGGTATCTAGTGTTTATTGTAGGTGGTATCTAGTGTTTTTGTGGTATCTAGTTTTTATTGTAGGTGGTGTCTAGTGTTTATGTGGTATCTACTGTTTATTGTAGGTTGTATCTAGTGTTTATTGTAGGTGGTATCTAGTGTTTATTGTAGGTGGTATCTAGTGTTTATGTGGTTTCTAGTGTTTATTGTAGGTGGTGTCTAGTGTTTATTGTAGGTGGTATCTAGTGTGTAGGTGGTATCTAGTGTTTATTGTAGGTGGTATCTAGTGTTTATGTGGTTTCTAGTGTTTATTGTAGGTGGTATCTAGTGTTTTTTTTAAACATCTTTCGATCGGATGGAATGCACTTGATTTTTTTACTCCTTTTAAATTCTTCATTGCTGTGTCAATGGTGGGTGGGAGCAAGGTCTTAATAGTGCCAAAGTTTTTGAAGGTTCTGCGCACACTGCGCCCCCTCAGGTACAGCAAGCAACTGCAAGCATTTTTTGGTGTTATCCAATGTATGATTGGTTTATAACTCTGCAGATGATAAATTAGATCTCCCCACCCCTGTTTGACAGGATTATAAGTGCCAAAGGAGCAAAAAGGATTGCTGTAAATCTTCTTTTACATCTAGAATCCATGAGGATGACCTTGTTCATATGCTGTGCCATCTTCTATGTATATGGCATCCTGGGAATCCAGGTAAACAACCCTCTCTGAAACATCATGCTCATTCAGTGTACTACCAGAGATTTTTCATGTATACACACATTACAATTCAAATGGTTTGGGTCAGTTAGATTAAAAAAAAATACTAATACTTCTATTCAGCAATGATGCATTTATTGATGCATTTATATATTTATTTAAAAAAAATATATATTTTAAATGTATTTTTCAATTTAAAAGTCTTTACTATTTCAAATAAATGATGTTTAAATAAATTATATTTAATGATTCATTAATTAATTTAGCAAAAATATATCAGTTTCCACAAAAATATTAAACTTTTTTAACATTGGTAAATAAAAAATGTTTCAGAAAAAATGTTTGAGCAGTAAATCATCATAGTAGAATGATTTCAGCAGGATCTTGTGGCACTGAAGACTGGAGTAATGATGCAGAAAATGGACTCTTCTTTCCCGCTCTTCCCTGTACTGGCTCGATCGCATGCATGACAGGAAATGTGATCAGAGTTGTCTTCACTGTAATGCACACACAATACAACATTAGCATAAATCCTGCAACTCCTAAGAGAAATTAATGATTAAATATTAATAATTATTAATGATGTTTATTTGTGGTAGACAAACCCTGTGCTTAAAGGTACTTTCTCACTGGACACGATTTTGACGCACGAATAATTCGCGCGATGGTTTTATTTTTTGATCAGCTGTTTGTGTGTGAGTGCTTCCTCACCGAACGCGAATCTGATGCGGCAAAAAAACTACTTTTATTTTTTCCGTTTCGATGTCGATCGAAAGTTTTTTACTTTTGCGGCGACAGAAAAGGCTTCAGCCAATCACATACAGGGAAACAAAGGTGACGTCACAGCAACAATGACGGATCTTCTGATTGCGTGTGTGTCGACAAATCCCGTTTTGTTTGACAAAATGAATAGAAACTACAAGGACAATGAATTGAAAGACAATGTGTGGCGTAGCTTTGCCAAACAACTCGGGTATCACGAATGGGAGTATGTTGTGTGATAGTTTTAGTCCTTGTATAGCCCTGTGCTGTGTAGGCTAGCAGGCTAAACTATATTTTGGGATAGAAAGCTAATACTATTATCATCAAAGATAGAGACAGAGACCGTGTTTACTTTGAAAATGTAAAAAAATGTAGTGAGACTATTTAGGGCTGCTTTTAGTATACTATACTGTGTGATATCTACAGACAGCGCACACTTCTCAGCCGCTCCAGCAACGGACGCAACCAGCAAAAACTATCGGTATGGATTTTTGCCGATAACGATAGTTCCACCTATCAACCATCGGTGCCGATTAATCGGCAAAACCGATGAATCGGTCGACCTCTAATTAGTTTAATATTCATTTTTAAAAACTTTAAAACATGTTGATGGTATATCAATGTAAATTACACGAACCACTTGAACACAGACCGCAAATTCACAGGATATACTGGGTTCTTTTAAGCTGGGTTCAAAGTCTACAATCGACCGATGAAAACAAATATTTAAACATAAGGTGATTAACAAATATAAAACAGCAAGTGTGAATACCAGAAGGTACATCAAATATGTGTTTTTTTATGTTGTACGGGGTTATATAGCGTAAACTTAGTTTCTGAACTTTTTCGTGACAGTTTCTTCGTATGAAATAATTTAATTCATGTAAAAAGGGTAGATGTAGCTAATCAGCTTTTATAGTCTATCATGTTATGATCGGATGAGCAGCGTAGCTAGCAAGCGCTTAATGATTAGCTAAAACAATGCAGTGGGTGCTGTATATGGGTCAAATGTGCCTAAGACTTGCAGTTTGTATATATATCTTTGTTTTTTTTTCTCTTTTCTGAGGTAATCTTAACGCTGGTTGTAAAAGATGAAAACTACAAAATGGCAAAATACAAAATGGAATTAAAAATACGAATTGGCGTGCCATTTCATGAGGTCAGTCTGAATACTCAAGTCTTTGTACCTCTCTCTCCAGCAGATTTAGACAGGAAAAGAAGAATTCAACTCAGTCCATGGAACGAAATATGTAGTACTCAGCAACAACCGCAAAATTCAACAACTTTATGCAAAATTAATTTGCATAAAGATGGGCATCGGCCAGCTTTTTGACTGCCGCCTTCCCGGAATGCTTTGAGGGCGTGTTAAAGTCACGTGCCGTCACCCATAGGAATAAGGGTGCGGATCCACTTGTCCGTGCGATACTTCTGTCGCGCCGCACTCCGCTTTATTCCTATGGGTGACGTCACACGACTTTAACGCAGACTGGAAACTCCCAGTTGCAAAGAACCGAACTGAAACACAGAGGGTAGTGAGTGGTTGCGCTGGGTAACATGGTCAAGGTCGCCTTCCAGTTTGTCAGCAATTTCATAAATTCCGCGGCGATCAAATCGATATTCTCAAAGCAGTTTTTCATCGCTAAGATGGTCCAAAGGGTTCTCCCTATCCCTAAAAATTCTTCTTGGCACATAATGATCTTCAGCTGGTTCCATAAATTCAGCCATGTCGTCTTATTTTTGTTCGCGTTACTCTTAAGGTAAAGTTTTCCTAACCTTAAACTGTAGTTAAGAAAATGACAGTTAAGGGGCTTTATGCAACACTTAACAGTTTTTAAGGGATTACTTAAGTAAATGATAGACACCTAAGGGTAATTCTAAGGGTGTATGATGTTTCAGTAAGAAAAAAACTTAAGTAACACTTAAGGGTTTTTTTCTGCAACACCCTTAGGTTTAAGGGAAACATAAGGGCGAACTTAAGGGAAAATTACACTTAAGGTGCTTTATGCAACCGGGCACTGGCCTTTGCAGATATTAAAAGATGACCATCTTCTTTAAGCATGAATCATATGAAATGGAAACACTTTACAATAAGATTACAATTTTAGCATTAAATATGGTTAATAAATGTTGTAGAAGTATCATTCATTGTTAGCTTTTGCATTTCAACATTTACTTTTCAAAATTTTCATTTGATCTGTTATTACCTTGATGTACTATGAACTAACAAGAATGATCAAGGTACAATTGTATTGCTCAAATATACATGCAGTAAGTAATAAGGTACGAGAGACTAATAAACATGCTGCGGTCCCTGTGATAAAAAAACATTCACTGCTCGACTGAATAACTTTTGTACACTGTAAAAAAAACTGTAGTTTTACGGAATTTTACTGTTTTATTTTACAGATTTTTCATGTTTTTATTAAATGTGGTAAAAAAAACGTCAAATTACAGAAATAGACTGCAAATGTACATTTCCTGTGTAAAATTACATGAAAAACAAACAAATGTGCATAACATAAAATAGATTTTTTAAAAACATTATTTTTACAGAAAAAATACTGTGAAGACATGCAAATGTATAAATACTTCACAAATATATATAAAAAAGTTTTTATATTTATATAATATTACATAATTAATAGATTAGCATTTATATACCTTTTACCGGAATGAAAAGAGAGACATAAACATTGTTTATGAAATTGGTCTGTTAATTAAGACAAGTTTATTCAATTTTTAGTTTATTTATTTATTACGTTATTTGATTATAACATTGTACGTCATTGACTGTGTAAAAGAGCCTGGTGAATCAGTTTTTGAACCGGTTCGTTTTAACGACCTATCCGAAAGAATCAGGTCCATCACTTCTACGACTGTTCGCAGCGGACATCTTGTTCCGCTTGTCAAAGTAGTTCTGCTGCGTTCAGTGTTTATTACGCATTTATTCTCATAATATTATAATATAATATCATATAATAATACATAATTTCTTTAAGTACGCTGATATTTAAATGACAGCTATTGAGATTTAAAAAATTCGAACTGAAGGAATTCCCGCCTTGGCGCAAGGATACAATCCCTTCTAAGCACACAGTGGTGGGATAACTACGCGCGCGACAGGTCACAGAAATCACTCGACCTTGGACATCTTAACCGTCAATCTTGGATGTGAAGTGATAAGCAGGTAAAATTCATGTTTTCTAATTTCATCATTACTATATGTGAGATATTTGGACATTTTTTTTACCGTTTATCGTGTTGACTGTGTTTTAAACTTGGGCGCAGGCCGGTAACGATAATTATTTAAAACCTTGACAATGTTTAAAATGCAGGTCTTGGTTGATGGTATAACGTTACGTTACCGTGTTACTTTACGTTTTTCTTCTTTTTGTTTGATTTTAGCCAAGTCCTACTTCAAAGTTTTGTAATTTTTAGGATTTTTGTTGCATTTTATTACCCTCTAAGTTAACGTTAGGCCCATTTTTCCACCTGAGGTAAAACGTAACGTAAGTTAGGCTATTTGCCAAACAGCCGTCGACGAATCCCGCTATTTTTTCGATGATATTAGGCCTACGTATATATTCCACTTGCCCAGTAGCCTAATATGTAGCGTTAAAGTTATATATTAGTCGTATGTGTCGTCTTAAAGCTAAAAATAGCCGTTTTCCGAGGCGAGGTTGGATACGTTCATCAAGTCGCCCTTTACTTCTGTCTATGGGGTTTTCAAGTAAGTTAACGTTATTTAACCAATGAAAAGTATTAAAAAGAGCTTGTGACTAAACTGCTTGACTCCGTTGGACCTGTCAGTCAAACCTCTTAACTTCAACCCCCAACTCATGAGGAGCTTAGTGATGGGTCGGTCATTAACGAATCGTTTAATTTGAACGAATCTTTCATATGACTCGGGAACACCGGGGCTGTCACGTGATGAACGAACGACTCGAGTTTGTGGGGTGTTTTTTTTAAATGATCTGATTCAAACAGTTGAATGCACTAGTAGTTAGTCAGTTTAGTTAACCTGACTCCGCCAGATGGATTTGCTCCGCATATCCATCTGGAAACCTTCCGTTGAAGTAGTTTTGGTAAGGGGCGAAAATACTGGTTAGCTGATTGGCCTATGTTGGTGATAGACGGGCCAAAACAACCAATCAGATCAACGAAGCATATGACGTACTAACAGAGCGACGACGAAAACACAACCACAAGCCAGGCTACTCTCGCTGCTGCAGGTAAAGGCTCGTTAGCTCAGCAAATAAGCAACATGTCGGCAAAGGATAATTGCTGTTTATGTAACAACAATTTGCGAATAAAAGGCACCATTTCAGGTGCCCGGTCCATATTTCACAAGAAGGATGCAAGAGAAAAAAGCATTAGCGAGCGGCTAAAAGAATTAGGACTACCGCTGTCTGAAAATGTTTCTAGATCAGTTCGTATTTGCTTGCGTTGCTTCCGCTTGATTGGTAGACTAGAGGAGGATTTCGACATTTTTAGAAGATGGCAAAGAGCAGAGAAAGACTCAAACCCAGCAGAAGCATCAACCTCAACCGGCACATCACAGGCAAGTGCCGAATCTTCAAACACATCATCAACAGTAGGCAAGAAACGGGACAGAGTGACGACCCCTTCCAAGTGTCTCCAACCCCCAACACCATCAGCTCCTCGAGCTTCAAAGTACTCGAGGCCGACAGACAACGTAACCCCAAAGACGGCACGGCAAAGTTTGACGGAGGTAATTTGAATTGAATGTGAAACATAACTTGTGTTTGGTTAAGTCTGTTATTGACTTATCAAAGTGTGGATATCACTGATGTATAACATCAGACCCAATACACGGGATCCCAAAGGACTAAAAGAAAAGCTCATCCTCGAACATCAAACGCCATTCCATACACAGTAGACTATGTAAGATAATCTTCTTGACCCTTGATTGTCTCACCAGCATGTATTTATTATTATTTATTATAGCTATAGCATACACACCCATGTTACTTATATCCATATGACATACACAATTCAACCACACCAGTACCTTGTATTTATAGTGTACAGATCGGCTGTAATTAAAAAAAGTGTATCTTTTTCTGATCTGTAATAAACACTGTTGTCTTGTGATAACATCTTGATATCGGGAATTTAGCTACATTGTTGTTAAAGGCTTGATGCATCAGGATTTTGCTCCCCAGGATAACATATTAATACTTGTCTGAATCTTAGTATACTAGTAGTTTACTACTGAAACCTTTTTATTTGTGTTTCAGGTTATTATTCACTACCCATCCCATCCAAAGGGTGACAGAATTGTATGTCAGGCAAACACGGCAGCAATTGTTGAAAACACTGCAAAGCAGAATTGGTCACGGGCTGCCAATCAGATAATCAAAAACAAAGACCTCTTAGAAGCACTTAAGAAAAACATCCTTCAAGTTATTGAGGATGAGATAAAGCTCCTCTGCAACCCGCTTAAGGGTTTCATGCTTTGGCGGTCTTCAGCTGCTGATTTGAAGGCATTTTCTTTTGCAAACCTTCAGTCAGATCTTCAGTCTATGGCACCATTCACATATTCCATATTTTAAAAAATCACCAAAGGCTCTCCCCATCCCACTTGTGCTTCTGCTGCTATAGCCTTGCGAGGAAGGGAACCACGTTTGTCGGCCTTTGCCTACTATGTAAACAGTGTGCTGCGGTATGGTGGGGCCAAAAAAGCTGTTTACAAAAGGTTAAGCAAACTGTGTATAACAACTGCACACAATCATGCTGTTGGAAAACAGAAACAGTTCGCAACTACATGCGGTGAAGACATACAGCTACTAAAAGTAGCCCATGAAAAGTCTTCCTCAAGTCTCAAAAGGAACGTGGAGGCACGGATGTGGAGGGAGCTAGTGCAACAAGAGCACCAAGTGACACAGTGGACCTGGACACAGCTACTCTAAGCATGGAACATTGCATTTTAACAGGTGAGAGGGACCAGCCATTAAGATGGCCAAATTGCTCTGTCCAGGACAATTGTCAGTGATCTTATTCATGCTTTTGGGGTAATAATGTGTCAGCACTCAATGCTAACTTGTGTAGTCCACTTATACATTGTGTTATTTTTTTCTTTGTTTCTCTACAGATGAAACTACCCAAGGCACTTCAGGTGGAACCATTGCGACACATGGAGCTACTGGCACCACTACCAGCACTTTACAGACGGATCTGCAGACTGATCAGGGGCCTGCCGATGGCACACCTGTGTTTACCTTAGGTTCACTTACTGATGAGGAAATGGCACATCTGGGTGTTGCAGTATTGCCCGTCAAAGCATCGCCAACATGCTCAACTCCACCACCTACATATGCCATCATATTTGATAATCTTGACTTCTTTGTTCGCACGCACCACCAGTCTGTCGTCCGAGGGAACAAGTCACTTCACTGGATCCACCCCCTTGCGGTTGAAGATAGAGTGCCTTCACATCATCTCAGCAAGGACAAGCCCACTCAGCCAATCATGGAGTACGACATTGGGTACTCCCTCCCGGGTCCTGAAACCCAAGCCCATATGCGCCGTGAACACATAGTCCTGGGCAGCCGCATCCTCACACAGCACTTAGATGCCTTCAAGCCCTTCTCAAGAGTCGTGGTTCGTCACATCCCTCACGAGTTTTCAAAGATTATGTCAGAGGCCTCCACCCACGTAAGTATTTATGATATACAATACATTGTGCGTTGTACATTCATTTAACTTTGTGTTGCTTAAGAAGTCACCACTGTACCGGTATGTTTTTTCAACACAAACCTTTGTCGCCACAATCCATGCATCCTCTCTTTATAGTACCCTCTTGGAATCCTGTTCAAGGATGAAAACAAATCTGGAGACTTGGTGGATGTTCTACAGCACCTCCAGAAAGAGTATGTGTGAACTAAGGCAGCAGTGGACAATTTCACTTTTGGGAAAATGTCACAGTTGGGATTTGGCACAAGGGGTAAGCCGGTTAGCTGGTATTGATAAAGCATGGAAATCTACTCATGTGACATGTAGGTATGCTCCAAAGGGCCCAGATGGACTGGAGAGCATTCTAGTCGGCGGTGACCGGCTGACGGAGGGGAACAGTAGGAACCTTCAGTGGAGCTTTGCTGAAGGGGAAAGTGTGGAAGACCGACTTGAAGGGCTTGTTTTCAAGTTTGAGGACTGGCATGCAATCCGAAACTTGTTTGAGGTGAGTGAAGTTAAATGTTTGACCTCAAACTTTAACCAAAACAGTACTGTATTAACAGTCAATAGCTGTTAACAAGGCTGGGATGGCAAGGCAGCCATATTGCCTCACTGGGCTCTTCCTGAGCACTCTGTCTTTTCATTCATGTTTATCTATGCCTTTAGATCTATCACAAGGTCTTCTTCAAAGGGGGCTCTGAAAGAGATCATGGGACACTGCTTTCTAACATGAACAGGCTGAGGTCTGTATATTTGCCTATCACCCATACACTCCTTCCACACCCATACACCCCAGTCAGAGTGCCTTTGGCCCTGGGTAGCCATTCACTTTTTTTTTTAAATTTCCCCTAGGGATCAATAAAGTATCTATATATCTATCTATCTATCTATCTATCATGAACGACACCATGAAAAACAATAATTATTGTAGAACTGTAGCACTTTAAACATTTTTCTATGTGGTTTTATTTGTTGTTCTTTGTATGTGTGTTTTGTATGTACACATATTCTGCATGCTTGTGTTGCCATTCGTCGAGTGTTTCTAACTACCATGTACATTATTTTTTCCAGGACTATTCTTTGTGCAGATGAACTCAAGCCACCATGAACTAAGGCTTGTTTTTTTTTTTACTGTGAGTGGAGATTAAGACTTGCCACCATGAATTCGGCATGAGTCTGCTGCGAAAACAAAAACAAAAAAATTCACATGCAATCTTTATCTTTTTACAGGAGCAGCAATGCGAAACAAGGCCCACATACTGCATTCAATGCATATAAAGAGTTTCTGCAGAAGGACACGGCTGCTCTCTTCTTGGCCGCTGCGATGGAGCATTTTGGACTGAAGGATGTTGGCGGTATGAGTTCTTCTAGATAAAAGTTGCTGAGCATATAGCCGTTTGCTAGAGCAGGACAATAACATTTAAAATGGAACAACTCTGGTCAGCACAGCAGCTACTCCATCAGGTGTTTTGTTGTTTGGTCACCACCAAGTCAACATTACACCAAAAATCCAACTTAATGGTACAACGACTTAAACATAAACTTTCACAGCTTTAATGGCTTAAACAGTTGAGCACAATCATAGTTATACATGGAATACCAGTGACTGGTCACTATGTTTTCTGAAGCAAGTGAAATGTCATGTATATGTAATGCTGCCTCTAAAAATATGTAATCATCATCTTTTCTTTTTTGTATGTCTCAACAGATATCCCAGAAGGCTTTATCCCTGACCACATCCAGACTGGTTCACTGGAGCTGAGAAGGAGCTGGCTGCATGAAGTTGTGTCCCAAGTTGTGGACAGATTTGTTGTGTTTCCAAACACTGCTGACATTTTAACTGGAGCCAGAGATGCTGCTAGCGACCAGCCTCTAAAGGAACAGGAACTCCCATGTCACATGACAGGTTGCAAGGCGGTCTATAAGTACAGAAAAGCAAGGGAGAACCATGAGCGAAAACAACATGGCTTTGCTGCAGCTTCAGTGTCTGTGTCAAAAACAACCAGGCCAGGTTCAAGGGACCACAAAAAAGAACATACCGAAGCAAGACTCTGCTTTGGCTTGTTTCTGTCAAACATGCAGGATGCAGTGAAGGAGGGAGATGGAAAGAGGCTGTTGAGGTTGTACACTGTAGCACTGTTGTTTTATAAGGCCTACGGACATACACAATACGCCTACAGTACACTCTTACTGACCCTGCAGGTCAACGCCATGCTCTCCCCTAGCTTGGCTCATAGCCTCACCTGGAACAGGTTTTGGAATGGGAAGGGAGGGGCGGGAAAGAACATTTCCCTTGACTTACACCTCGAACACCTCAATAACTTTTTAAAGTCCTTCTTGAGGCGCATGGGCCCCAACATGACTGAACAAGCCGCAGACAGGATCAGCAGGTCCATTGGGGTTCTGAAGGACTTGATGGACACCACCGACAAGGAGCTTGAGGTGTCAAAGTCCAGTGGCATCCACCATGCTGCTCGCCAGAGTCAGGACATCCTGATCCTGGTTGAGGTTATCAGAGAGGCCGAGCTGTTTAAAGATCAACCAGGCAGAGAGTTCACAGCCTTCCCAAAGTTCGACAGAGACATTCTCTCAAAACTTAAGTACAGTGAGTTGCGGGGATGGATGAGGTCCAAATTGAAAGAGTGGAGGAACTTACCCATTTGAAAACTTTGAAAATAAAACTGTAAATATTTGCTTAATTGCACTTGCATGTTTACTAGCTGTCACTTTTGAAACTTAAATTAAAGTCAAACAAAGGTACCATGTGTCATTGTTTTATTATCACACAGTGACAAATGCCAAACTTTTTCATAATGATGTAAGTATCATTAATCAATCTATTTTAACAAGTGAAAAGAAACAGTTTTGAGCAACAGTGACATTCAACTTTAATCAATTGCATTGGTTCAAGAAATTGTACATGGTAAAGTAATTTCAAATCTTAACAAAATACAAGACACTAATGGCCTGCACCTGAATGGTGGTGATAGTCTGAGTCTGTGCTGCTATATTGGGTTCCCATCTCACTTAAGTCCTCATCTTCATCATCAAAATAACCTGTGTAATCAATGTCTGGCTCTGTGAGGCTGTCCTCGTGGGAAGTAGGCTGTATGTCCAACTCAATATCACCAAAAACCTCACTTATTACTAGTAGAATTTCTCTTGCATGGCGTGCTCTGAATACTGGAAGGTTGTTAATAATGTAAGCCAAGTCAAATATGTGTTCGCTGTGTTCTACCACTGCGTCTATAAGTTCAGCGCTAAATCCTGTACAGGCTGACCTGCTAGTGAAGAGACGGGCTGTGTCTTTAACTAAAGAGATCCTGTACTCCTCCAACAGATCCCTGACTAAGGTTCTATCATCATCTGTTACCGATCTACATTTCAAATCAATGCAAACATCTGGTTCTAACAACTCATATTTAGGAATAGGCTCTCCACAAACACCAGATGCACATGAACATACAGAGTGGCAATGGGTACAGCACAGATGTCCTGGCTCGACACTTGTGGTGTGCTCCTCAAAATGGCAGAATAAAGCTTTTCTAAAGCAGCTGTGTGTGCCTGTGGCAATCACTCCTTTAACTACTTTATCAACCTTGACAGACTGTTTGATAACATACAAAATTGCATGTGATTGCAAACCATTTCTGCCGGCCCGTCCAACCTGTTGAACAATATCCTCTATGTCGTCTGGTGATCCATACATGACAACATGAGAAACATTCGGGAAATTCAATCCCATCCCGAGAGCTGTTGTTGCTACAACAACTCTGCAGCTCCCCTCTCCATTAAACGATGCCAGCACTCGATCTTTATACTGTGTGAGTGTCTTACTGTGGAACATTCCTATCAGAAGGTGTTCAGCCTTATGATCCTTGTCCCTGTCAATCCAAGCATCTTCACCAAGTTCTGCTTTAAGATAGCTGAACACCTTTCCTACTGATTTCAATGATTTGCAATAAATAATGATGGGGGACATAGACAGTGCCTTCTCTTTGACATCCTTCACTACCCAGTCCATGCAGCTGAGGTCATTGGAAGGAACCTGTGTCAGTCCAAGCCTGATGTTCGTCCTGTTTGGGCTCACAGTCACTTCAGTTGCATTCTCCATACGCAGCAGCTTGGTCACACGGCGTCTGTTCTTAGTATCAGCTGATGCTGTCAGCACTAACACAGGTGTACCTGAAAGACAAAAAGGCAAACACACATAATAAGAAAAGGTATAATCACGATGGATGATTACAGAGCTTCACTGCTTTGGCCCCCAATAACCATTTTAAGTACCTCACCTTCTTTGGCAAGGGATCTGAGTTCTCCCAGTCTGGCAAAGCTCTCCCTGAAGGCAGCCTCCCCTTTTGCACCCTCTCCCCTGGTCGACACAAAACAGAGAAACAGAGATCCAACAATGAGTCTTACTAAGTAAAGGTTGATAACATGCATAGTAGCATTTACATCCAGGGCAATGTTAACTTAGTTAACGCTAGCTAGCTCATCACTCTGTATAGGTTGTTTGGCGTTCACATACAACATAAATATAGACGTGTATATAATACGTGTATATATACAAAAAACATTTTAATCTTCATCCTTTATGACTGAGCCAACGTTGCTTATGAACAAATTGCTAGTGCTTGTTGTTAGCTATCGTTTGTTTGGCTTCAAGGACCTAATGACATTGTTTAACATACAATTAAGTTTGGTAACGTAACTAACGTTAACGTTTTTAAACGTACCATTTATATGTGACATGCACCTCATCAACGACAATCCCCACCAAGTCTTCACGGTATACTTCGGAGGAAAGCATATCCCTCCATTTCTCATTGAGTAACCAAGACTCAGGGCTACCAAACACCAACTGTATTCGGCCATGGAGGATGTCTGTATCGTTGATTCCTCCGAGCTGCATGGCAGAGACTCCTAGCTTCCCAGCCTCTCTGATCTGATCTTCCATCAGGGCAACCAACGGAGATACTACCACTATTATGGGATTTTTCACCTTTCCTATTTTCTTCACGACAAGAGGAGCCAATTGATAGATCAAACTCTTGCCGAAACCAGTCGGGAGAAGAGCAAAAACATCTTTTCATCTGAGAAAAGCCTCCAGAGCAGTGTTTTGCTCTTCTTTCAGTGAAGAAATACTCTTTAATTCCGATAAAACTTGCTCGATAGCCACGCTGATGCTAGTTTCATCCGCTGAAGCCGCCATGTTCTTTAGACTGAACTGTCGCGCTTCTCGTTGCGTCACACCTCAACCCGCCTCAAAGCCAACGCTGATTGGGCGTTCGTTTGGTGAACTAATCCCAAATTTTCTTTAATGGAAAGTATCCAGACTGATCTGCGAGTGAAACCTTGACAGCTCGCGAGATCAGGATGGTCTCACGAGGCTACAGTTTAGTAGCCATGAAATTAAAAGTGAAAATTATAACTTTTTTACAGAATGTTGCAGTGCTGAATGAGTATAAATGAGTTATCCATGCACAATATTATTTTTTTCCTATATTAATATGCCCTTGTAATCTTTCATCAAAAACACTAACTACTTAAAACACTAAATTACTTTAGATACAATAAAATGTATAATACATTTATCAATATATTTCTTAGAATTTTTGTAGATTTCTTTGAAGATCAGAGGTCCTGGTCTTCAAAAAAAGCTTTGTTAAGTAACTTCTACTAATCTGCATTACTGACAGCGATTTGCAGCTCAAATTCAATAATCTGCCTTTATGAATCTTGTCGTCATTGTGCCGCCCCAAATTATGTGCCTCTCGTTAAAGATGGTTTAACTCAAGATCCATAAGTCTTCCTCATCTTCCATCGATTTCGCAACCCATGAAGCATAACCTCACTCCCCGAGCACACAATGACGTGTCTTTTAGAGGCTGTAGAGCATTGGTGGTTCATAGGTAGAATTCTCGCCTGCCACGCGGGATATCCGGGTCCGATTCCCAGCAAATGCAGGATGTTATTTCTGGTGCGCCGGAAGTATGGTTCTTTAAAGCTTTGTTATGTAACTACTGCGTATCCACATTACTGACAGTGATTGCCAGCTCAAGGGCAATAATTTGACCTCATGAATCTTGTCGTCAATGTGCCGCCTCAAATTATGTGGGCCTTATGACCATGACCTTTGAAGACCAGTGGTCCTGGTCTTCAAAAAAAAGCTTTGTTATGTAACATCTACTAATCTGCATTACTGACACCCATTTGCAGCTCAAAGGAAATAATCTACTCTTATGAATCTTGTCGTCATTGTGTCGCCCCAAATTATGTGCCTCTCATTAAAGATGTTTTAACTCAAGATCAATAAGTCTTCCTCATCTTCCATCGATTTCGCGACCCATGAAGCATAACCTCACTCCTCGATCACACAATGACGTGTCTTTTAGAGGCTGTAGAGCATTGGTGGTTCACTGGTAGAATTCTCGCCTGCCACGCGGGAGACCTGGGTCCGATTCCCGGCCAATGCAGGAATTTACTTCTGGTGAGCCAGAAGTATGGTTCTTTAAAGCTTTGTTATGTAACTACTGCGTATCCACATTACTGACAGTGATTGCCAGCTCAAGGGCAATAATTTGCCCTCATGAATCTTGTCGTCAATGTGCCGCCTCAAATTATGTGGGCCTTATGACCAAGACCTTTGAAGACCAGAGGTCCTGGTCTTCAAAAAAAATTTGTTATGTAACATCTACTAATCTGCATTACTGACAGCCACTTGCAGCTCAAAGGCAATAATCTGCCCTTATGAATCTTGTCGTCATTGTGCCGCCCCAAATTATGTGTCTCTCGTTAAAGATGTTTTAACTCAAGATCAATAAGTCTTCCTCATATTCCATCGATTTCGCGACCCATGAAGTATAATGTCACTCCCCGATCACACAATGACGTGTTTTTTAGAGGCTGTAGAGCATTGGTGGTTCAGTGGTAGAATTCTCGCTTCCCACGCTGGAGACCCGGGTCCGATTCCCGGCCAATGCAGAAACTTAATTATATTGTGCCAGAGGTTCTGATCTTAAAAAAGCTGTGTTATGTAACCTCTACTAATCTGCATTACTGACAGCCATTTGCAACTCAAAGGCAATAATTTGCCATTATGAATCTTGTCGACATTGTGCCGCCCCAAATTATGTGTCTCTCGTTAAAGATGTTTTAACTCAAGATCAATAAGTCTTCCTCATCTTCCATCGATTTCGCGACCCATGAAGCATAACCTCCCTCCCCGATCACACAATGACGTGTCTTTTAGAGGCTGTAGAGCATTGGTGGTTCAGTGGTAGAATTCTCGCCTGCCACGCGGGAGACCCGGGTCCCTTTCCCGGCCAATGCAGGAAGTTACTTATGGTGTGCCAGAAGTATGGTTCTTTAAGGCTTTGTTATGTAACTACTGCATATCCACGTTACTGACGGTGATTGCCAGCTCAAGGGCAATAATTTGCCCTCATAAATCTTGTCCTCAATGTGCCGCCTCAAATAACGTTGGCCTTAAGACCAGGACCTTTGAAGATCAGAGGTCCTGGTCTTCAAAAAAAGCTTTGTTAAGTAACTTCTACTAATCTGCATTACTGACAGCGAATTGCGGCTCAAATTCAATAATCTGCCTTTATAAATCTTGCCGTCATTGTGCCGCCCCAAATTATGTGCCTCTCGTTAAAGATGGTTTAACTCAAGATCAATAAGTCTTCCTCATCTTCCATCGATTTCGCAACCCATGAAGCATAACTTCACTCCCCGATCACACAATGACGTGTCTTTTAGAGGCTGTAGAGCATTGGTGCTTCATAGGTACAATTCTCGCCTGCCACGCGGGAGATCCGGGTCCGATTCCCGGCCAATGCAGGAAGTTACTTCTGGTGCGCCGGAAGTATGGTTCTTCAAAGCTTTGTTATGTAACTACTGCGTATCCACATTACGGACAGTGATTGCCAGCTCAAGGGCAATAATTTGCCCTCATGAATCTTGTCGTCAATGTGCCGCCTCAAATTATGTGGGCCTTATGACCATGACCTTTGAAGATCAGAGGTCCTGGTCTTCAAAAAAAGCTTTGTTATGTAACATCTTCTAATCTGCATTACTGGCAGCCATTTGCAGCTCAAAGGCAATAATCTGCCCTTATGAGTCTTGTCGTCATTGTGCCGCCCCAAATTATGTGCCTCTCGTTAAAGATGTTTTAACTCATGATATATAAGTCTTCCTCATATTCCATCGATTTCGCGACCCATGAAGCATAACGTCACTCCCCGATCACACAATGACGTGTCTGTTAGAGGCTTTAGAGCATTGGTGGTTCAGTGGTAGAATTCTCGCCTGCCACACGGGCTACCCGGGTCTGATTGCTGGCCAATGCAGGTAGTTACTTATGGTGTGCCAGAAGTAGGGTTCTTTAAAGCTTTGTTATGTAACTACTGCGTATCCACATTACTGAGAGTGATTGCCAGCTCAAAGGCAATAATTTGCCCTCATGAATCTTGTCCTCAATATGCCGCCTCAAATAACGTGGGCATTATGACCATGACCTTTGAAGATCAGAGGTCCTGGTCTTCAAAAAAAGCTTTGTTATGTAACTTCTACTAATCTGCATTACTGACAGCGATTTGCAGCTCAAATTCAATAATCTGCCTTCATGAATCTTGTCGTCATTGTGCCGCCCCAAATTATGTGCCACTCGTTAAAGATGTTTTAACTCAAGATCAATAAGTCTTCCTCATCTTCCATCGATTTCGCGACCCATGAAGCATAACCTCAGTCCCCGATCACACAATGACGTGTCTTTTAGAGGCCCTAGAGCATTGGTGGTTCATAGGTAGAATTCTCGTCTGCCAAGCGGGAGATCCGGGTCTGATTCCCGGCCAATGGAGGATGTTACTTCTGATGCGCCGGAAGTGTGGTTCTTTAAAGCTTTGTTATGTAACTACTGCGTATCCACATTACGGACAGTGATTGCCAGCTCAAGGGCAATAATTTGCCCTCATGAATCTTGTCCTCAATGTGCCGCCTCAAATTACGTGGGCCTTATGACCAAGACCTTTGAAGATCAGAGGTCCTGGTCTCCAAAAAAAGCTTTGTTATGTAACTTCCACTAATCTGCATTACTGACAGCGATTTGCAGCTCAAATTCAATAATCTTCCTTCATGAATCTTGTCGTCATTGTGCCGCCCCAAATTATGTGCCTCTCGTTAAAGATGTTTTAACTCAAGATCAGTAAGTCTTCCTCATATTCCATCGATTCGCGACCCATGAAGCATAACCTCACTCCCCGAGCACACAATAACGTGTCTTTTAGAGGCTGTAGAGCATTGGTGGTTCAGTGGTAGAATTCTCACTTCCCACGTGGGAGACCAGGGTCTGATTCCCGGCCAATGCAGAAACTTAATTATATTGTGCCAGAGGTTCTAATCTTCAAAAAAGCTGTGTTATGTAACCTCTACTAATATGCATTACTGACAGCCATTTGCAGCTCAAAGACAATAATCTGCTCTTATGAATCTTGTCGTCATTGTGCCGCCCCAAATTATGTGCCTCTCGTTAAAGATGTTTTAACTCAAGATCAATAAGTCTTCTTCATTTTCCATCGATTTCGCGACCCATGAAGCATAACCTCAGTCCCCGATGACACAATGACGTGTCTTTTAGAGAATGTAGAGCATTGGTGGTTCAGTAGTAGAATTCTCGCCTGCCACGCGGGAGACCCGGGTCCGATTCCCGGCCAATGCAGAAACTTAATTATATTGTGCCGGAGGTTCTAATCTTCAAAAAAGCTGTGTTAGGTAACCTCTACTAATCTGCATTACTGACAGCCATTTGCAGCTCAAAGGCAATAATCTGCCCTTATGAATCTTGTCGTCATTGTGCCGCCCCAAATTATGTGCCTCTCGTTAAAGATGTTTTAACTCAAGATCAATAAGTTGGCCTTATGACCAGGACCTTTGAAGATCAGAGGTCCTGGTCTTCAAAAAAAGCTTTGTTATGTAACTTCTACTAATCTGCAATACTGACAGCGATTTGCAGCTCAAAATCAATAATCTGCCTTTATGAATCTTGTCGTCATTGTGCCGCCCCAAATTTATGTGCCTCTCGTTAAAGATGTTTTAACTCAAGATCAATAAGTCTTCCTCATCTTCCATCGATATCGCGACCCATGAAGCATAACCTCAGTCCCCGATCACACAATGACGTGTCTTTTAGAGGCTGTAGAGCATTGGTGGTTCAGTGGTAGAATTCTCGCCTGCCACGCGGGAGACCCGGGTCCGATTCCCGGCCAATGCAGGAAGTTACTTATGGTGTGCCAGAAGTACGGTTCTTTAAAGCTTTGTTATGTAACTACTGCGTATCCACTTTAATGACAGTGATTGCCAGCTCAAAGGCAATAATTTGCCCTCATGAATCTTGTCCTCAATGTGCCGCCTCAAATTATGTGGGCCTTATGACCAAGACCTTTGAAGACCAGAGGTCCTGGTCTTCAAAAAAAGCTGCGTTATGTAACCTCTACTTATCTGCATTACTGACAGCCATTTGCAGCTCAAAGGCAATAATCTGCCCTTATGAATCTTGTCGTCATTGTGCCGCCCCAAATTATGTGCCTCTCGTTAAAGATGTTTTAACTCAAGATCAATAAGTCTTCCTCATCTTCCATCGATATCGCGACCCATGAAGCATAACCTCAGTCCCCGATCACACAATGACGTGTCTTTAGAGGCTGTAGAGCATTGGTGGTTCAGTGGTAGAGTTCTCGCCTGCCACGCGGGAGACCCGGGTCCGATTCCCGGCCAATGCAGAAACTTAATTATATTGTGCCAGAGGTTCTAATCTTCAAAAAAGCTGTGTTATGTAACCTCTACTAATCTGCATTACTGACAGCCATTTGCAGCTCAAAGGCAATAATCTGCCCTTATGAATCTTGTCGTCATTGTGCCGCCCCAAATTATGTGCCTCTCGTTAAAGATGTTTTAACTCAAGATCAATAAGTTTTCCTCATCTTCCATCGATTTCGCGACCCATGAAGCATAACCTCAGTCCCCGATCACACAATGACGTGTCTTTTAGAGGCTGTAGAGCATTGGTGGTTCAGTAGTAGAATTCTCGCCTGCCACGCGGGAGACCCGGGTCCGATTCCCGGCCAATGCAGGAAGTTACTTATGGTGCGCCAGAACTAGGGTTCTTTAAAGCTTTGTTATGTAACTACTGCGTATCCACTTTAATGACAGTGATTACCAGCTCAAAGGCAATAATTTGCCCTCATGAATCTTGTCCTCAATGTGCCGCCTAAAATTATGTGGGCCTTATGACCAGGACCTTTGAAGACCAGAGGTCCTGGTCTTCAAAAAAAGCTTAGTTATGTAACATCTACTTATCTGCATTACTGACAGCCATTTGCAGCTCAAAGGCAATAATCTGCCCTTATGAATCTTGTCGTCATTGTGCCGCCCCAAATTATGTGCCTCTCGTTAAAGAAGCATGAAGCATAACGTCACTCCCCGATCACACAATAAACGTGTCTTTTACAGGCTGTAGAGCGTTGGTGGTTCAGTGGTAGAATTCTCGCTTCCCACGCGGGAGACCTGGGTCCGATTCCTGGCCAATGCAGAAACTTAATTATATTGTGCCAGGGGTTCTGATCTTCAAAATAGCTGTATTATGTAACCTCTACTAATCTGCATTACTGACAGCCATTTGCAGCTCAAAGGCAATAATCTGCCCTTATGAATCTTGTCGTCATTGTGCCGCCCCAAATTATGTGCCTCTCGTTAAAGATGTTTTAACTCAAGATCAATAAGTCTTCCTCTTCTTCCATCGATATCGCGACCCATGAAGCATAACCTCAGTCCCCGATCACACAATGACGTGTCTTTTAGAGGCTGTAGAGCATTGGTGGTTCAGTGGTAGAATTCTCGCCTGCCACGCGGGAGACCCGGGTCCGATTCCCGGCCAATGCAGAAACTTAATTATATTGTGCAAGAGGTTCTAATCTTCAAAAAAGCTGTGTTATGTAACCTCTACTAATCTGCATTACTGACAGCCATTTGCAGCTCAAAGGCAATAATCTGCCCTTATGAATCTTGCCGTCATTGTGCCGCCCCAAATTATGTGCCTCTCGTTAAAGATGTTTTAACTCAAGATCAACAAGTTTTCCTCATCTTCCATCGATTTCGCGACCCATGAAGCATAACCTCAGTCCCCGATCACACAATGACGTGTCTTTTAGAGGCTGTAGAGCATTGGTGGTTCAGTAGTAGAATTCTCGCCTGCCACGCAGGAGACCCGGGTCCGATTCCTGGCCAATGCAGGAAGTTACTTATGGTGCGCCAGAAGTAGGGTTCTTTAAAGCTTTGTTATGTAACTACTGCGTATCCACATTACTGACAGTGATTGCCAGCTCAAGGGCAATAATTTGCCCTCATGAATCTTGTCGTCAATGTGCCGCCTCAAATTATGTGGGCCTTATGACCAAGACCTTTGAAGACCAGAGGTCCTGGTCTTCAAAAAAAGCTTTGTTATGTAACATCTACTTATCTGCATTACTGACAGCCATTTGCAGCTCAAAGGCAATAATCTGCCCTTATGAATCTTGTCGTCATTGTGCCGCCCCAAATTATGTGCCTCTCGTTAAAGATGTTTTAACTCAAGACATATAAGTCTTCCTCATATTCCATCGATTTCGCGACCCATGAAGCATAACGTCACTCCCCGATCACACAATAACGTGTCTTTTAGAGGCTGTAGAGCGTTGGTGGTTCAGTGGTAGAATTCTCCCTTCCCATGAGGGAGACGTGGGTCCTATTCCTGGCCAATGCAGAAACTTAATTATATTGTGCCAGGGGTTCTGATCTTCAAAAAAGCTGTGTTATGTAACCTCTACTAATCTGCATTACTGACAGCCATTTGCAGCTCAAAGGCAATAATCTGCCCTTATGAATCTTGTCATCATTGTGCCGCCCCAAATTATGTGCCTCTCGTTAAAGATGTTTTAACTCAAGATATATAAGTCTTCCTCATCTTCCATCGATTTCGCGACCCATGAAGCATAACCTCACTCCCCGATCACACAATGATGTGTCTTTTAGAGGCTGTAGAGCATCGGTGGTTTAGTGGTAGAATTCTCGCCTGCCACGCGGGAGACCACGGTCCGATTCCCGGCCAATGCAGGAAGTTATTTATGGTGTGCCAGAAGTAGGGTTCTTTAAAGCTTTGTTATGTAACTACTGCGTATCCACTTTAATGACAGTGATTGCCAGCTCAAAGGCAATAATTTGCCCTCAAGAATCTTGTCCTCAATGTGCCGCCTCAAATCACGTGGGCCTTATGACCAGGACCTTTGAAGATCAGAGGTCCTGGTCTTCAAAAAAAGCTTTGTTATGTAACTTCTACTAATCTGCAATACTGACAGCGATTTGCAGCTCAAATTCAATAATCTGCCTTCATGAATCTTGTCGTCATTGTGCCGCCCCAAATTATATGACTCTCGTTAAAGATGTTTTAACTCAAGATCAACAAGTCTTCCTCATCTTCCATCGATTTCGCGACCCATGAAGCATAACCTCACTCCCCGATCACACAATGAGTGTCTTTTAGAGGCTGTAGAGCATTGGTGGTTCAGTGGTAGAATTCACGCCTACCACGCGGGAGACCCGGGTCCGATTCCCGGCCAATGCAGGAAGTTACTTATGGTGCGCCAGAAGTAGGGTTCTTTAAAGCTTTGTTATGTAACTACTGCGTATCCACTTTAATGACAGTGATTGCCAGCTCAAAGGCAATAATTTGCCCTCATGAATCTTGTCCTCAATGTGCCGCCTAAAATTATGTGGGCCTTATGACCAGGACCTTTGAAGATCAGAGGTCCTGGTCTTCAAAAAAAGCTTTGTTATGTAACTTCTACTAATCTGCAATACTGACAGCGATTTGCAGCTCAAAATCAATAATCTGCCTTTATGAATCTTGTCGTCATTGTGCCGCCCCAAATTTATGTGCCTCTCGTTAAAGATGTTTTAACTCAAGATCAATAAGTCTTCCTCATCTTCCATCGATATCGCGACCCATGAAGCATAACCTCAGTCCCCGATCACACAATGACGTGTCTTTTAGAGGCTGTAGAGCATTGGTGGTTCAGTGGTAGAATTCTCGCCTACCACGCGGGAGACCCGGGTCCGATTCCCGGCCAATGCAGGAAGTTACTTATGGTGTGCCAGAAGTACGGTTCTTTAAAACTTTGTTATGTAACTACTGCGTATCCACTTTAATGACAGTGATTGCCAACTCATGGGCAATAATTTGCCCTCATGAATCTTGTCCTCAATGTGCCGCCCCAAATTATGTGGGCCTTATGACCAAGACCTTTGAAGACCAGAGGTCCTGGTCTTCAAAAAAAGCTGCGTTATGTAACCTCTACTTATCTGCATTACTGACAGCCATTTGCAGCTCAAAGGCAATAATCTGCCCTTATGAATCTTGTCGTCATTGTGCCGCCCCAAATTATGTGCCTCTCGTTAAAGATGTTTTAACTCAAGATCAATAAGTCTTCCTCATCTTCCATCGATATCGCGACCCATGAAGCATAACCTCAGTCCCCGATCACACAATGACGTGTCTTTAGAGGCTGTAGAGCATTGTTGGTTCAGTGGTAGAATTCTCGCCTGCCACGCGGGAGACCCGGGTCCGATTCCCGGCCAATGCAGAAACTTAATTATATTGTGCCAGAGGTTCTAATCTTCAAAAAAGCTGTGTTATGTAACCTCTACTAATCTGCATTACTGACAGCCATTTGCAGCTCAAAGGCAATAATCTGCCCTTATGAATCTTGTCGTCATTGTGCCGCCCCAAATTATGTGCCTCTCGTTAAAGATGTTTTAACTCAAGATCAATAAGTTTTCCTCATCTTCCATCGATTTCGCGACCCATGAAGCATAACCTCAGTCCCCGATCACACAATGACGTGTCTTTTAGAGGCTGTAGAGCATTGGTGGTTCAGTAGTAGAATTCTCGCCTGCCACTCGGGAGACCCGGGTCCGATTCCCGGCCAATGCAGGAAGTTACTTATGGTGCGCCAGAAGTAGTGTTCTTTAAAGCTTTGGTATGTAACTACTGCGTATCCACTTTAATGACAGTGATTGCCAGCTCAAAGGCAATAATTTGCCCTCATGAATCTTGTCCTCAATGTGCCGCCTAAAATTATGTGGGCCTTATGACCAGGACCTTTGAAGACCAGAGGTCCTGGTCTTCAAAAAAAGCTTAGTTATGTAACATCTACTTATCTGCATTACTGACAGCCATTTGCAGCTCAAAGGCAATAATCTGCCCTTATGAATCTTGTCGTCATTGTGCCGCCCCAAATTATGTGCCTCTCGTTAAAGAAGCATGAAGCATAACGTCACTCCCCGATCACACAATAAACGTGTCTTTTACAGGCTGTAGAGCGTTGGTGGTTCAGTGGTAGAATTCTCGCTTCCCACGCGGGAGACCTGGGTCCGATTCCTGGCCAATGCAGAAACTTAATTATATTGTGCCAGGGGTTCTGATCTTCAAAATAGCTGTATTATGTAACCTCTACTAATCTGCATTACTGACAGCCATTTGCAGCTCAAAGGCAATAATCTGCCCTTATGAATCTTGTCGTCATTGTGCCGCCCCAAATTATGTGCCTCTCGTTAAAGATGTTTTAACTCAAGATATATAAGTCTTCCTCATCTTCCATCGATTTCGCGACCCATGAAGCATAACCTCACTCCCCGATCACACAATGACGTGTCTCTCAGAGGCTGTAGAGCATTGGTGGTTCAGTGGTAGAATTCTCGCCTGCCACGCGGGAGACCCGGGTCCGATTCCCGGCCAATGCAGGAAGTTACTTATGGTGTGCCAGAAGTACGGTTCTTTAAAGCTTTGTTATGTAACTACTACGTATCCACTTTAATGACAGTGATTGCCAGCTCAAAGGCAATAATTTGCCCTCATGAATCTTGTCCTCAATGTGCCGCCTAAAATTATGTGGGCCTTGTGACCAGGACCTTTGAAGATCAGAGGTCCTGGTCTTCAAAAAAAGCTTTGTTATGTAACTTCTACTAATCTGCAATACTGACAGCGATTTGCAGCTCAAAATCATTAATCTGCCTTTATGAATCTTGTCGTCATTGTGCCGCCCCAAATTATGTGCCTCTCGTTAAAGATGTTTTAACTCAAGATCAATAAGTCTTCCTCTTCTTCCATCGATATCGCGACCCATGAAGCATAACCTCAGTCCCCGATCACACAATGACGTGTCTTTTAGAGGCTGTAGAGCATTGGTGGTTCAGTGGTAGAATTCTCGCCTGCCACGCGGGAGACCCGGGTCCGATTCCCGGCCAATGCAGAAACTTAATTATATTGTGCAAGAGGTTCTAATCTTCAAAAAAGCTGTGTTATGTAACCTCTACTAATCTGCATTACTGACAGCCATTTGCAGCTCAAAGGCAATAATCTGCCCTTATGAATCTTGCCGTCATTGTGCCGCCCCAAATTATGTGCCTCTCGTTAAAGATGTTTTAACTCAAGATCAACAAGTTTTCCTCATCTTCCATCGATTTCGCGACCCATGAAGCATAACCTCAGTCCCCGATCACACAATGACGTGTCTTTTAGAGGCTGTAGAGCATTGGTGGTTCAGTAGTAGAATTCTCGCCTGCCACGCAGGAGACCCGGGTCCGATTCCTGGCCAATGCAGGAAGTTACTTATGGTGCGCCAGAAGTAGGGTTCTTTAAAGCTTTGTTATGTAACTACTGCGTATCCACATTACTGACAGTGATTGCCAGCTCAAGGGCAATAATTTGCCCTCATGAATCTTGTCGTCAATGTGCCGCCTCAAATTATGTGGGCCTTATGACCAAGACCTTTGAAGACCAGAGGTCCTGGTCTTCAAAAAAAGCTTTGTTATGTAACATCTACTTATCTGCATTACTGACAGCCATTTGCAGCTCAAAGGCAATAATCTGCCCTTATGAATCTTGTCGTCATTGTGCCGCCCCAAATTATGTGCCTCTCGTTAAAGATGTTTTAACTCAAGACATATAAGTCTTCCTCATATTCCATCGATTTCGCGACCCATGAAGCATAACGTCACTCCCCGATCACACAATAACGTGTCTTTTAGAGGCTGTAGAGCGTTGGTGGTTCAGTGGTAGAATTCTCCCTTCCCATGAGGGAGACGTGGGTCCTATTCCTGGCCAATGCAGAAACTTAATTATATTGTGCCAGGGGTTCTGATCTTCAAAAAAGCTGTGTTATGTAACCTCTACTAATCTGCATTACTGACAGCCATTTGCAGCTCAAAGGCAATAATCTGCCCTTATGAATCTTGTCATCATTGTGCCGCCCCAAATTATGTGCCTCTCGTTAAAGATGTTTTAACTCAAGATATATAAGTCTTCCTCATCTTCCATCGATTTCGCGACCCATGAAGCATAACCTCACTCCCCGATCACACAATGATGTGTCTTTTAGAGGCTGTAGAGCATCGGTGGTTTAGTGGTAGAATTCTCGCCTGCCACGCGGGAGACCACGGTCCGATTCCCGGCCAATGCAGGAAGTTATTTATGGTGTGCCAGAAGTAGGGTTCTTTAAAGCTTTGTTATGTAACTACTGCGTATCCACTTTAATGACAGTGATTGCCAGCTCAAAGGCAATAATTTGCCCTCAAGAATCTTGTCCTCAATGTGCCGCCTCAAATCACGTGGGCCTTATGACCAGGACCTTTGAAGATCAGAGGTCCTGGTCTTCAAAAAAAGCTTTGTTATGTAACTTCTACTAATCTGCAATACTGACAGCGATTTGCAGCTCAAATTCAATAATCTGCCTTCATGAATCTTGTCGTCATTGTGCCGCCCCAAATTATATGACTCTCGTTAAAGATGTTTTAACTCAAGATCAACAAGTCTTCCTCATCTTCCATCGATTTCGCGACCCATGAAGCATAACCTCACTCCCCGATCACACAATGAGTGTCTTTTAGAGGCTGTAGAGCATTGGTGGTTCAGTGGTAGAATTCACGCCTACCACGCGGGAGACCCGGGTCCGATTCCCGGCCAATGCAGGAAGTTACTTATGGTGTGCCAGAAGTAGGGTTCTTTAAAGCTTTGTTATGTAACTACTGCGTATCCACTTTAATGACAGTGATTGCCAGCTCAAAGGCAATAATTTGCCCTCATGAATCTTGTCCTCAATGTGCCGCCTAAAATTATGTGGGCCTTGTGACCAGGACCTTTGAAGATCAGAGGTCCTGGTCTTCAAAAAAAGCTTTGTTATGTAACTTCTACTAATCTGCAATACTGACAGCGATTTGCAGCTCAAAATCAATAATCTGCCTTTATGAATCTTGTCGTCATTGTGCCGCCCCAAATTATGTGCCTCTCGTTAAAGATGTTTTAACTCAAGATCAATAAGTCTTCCTCATCTTCCATCGATATCGCGACCCATGAAGCATAACCTCAGTCCCCGATCACACAATGACGTGTCTTTTAGAGGCTGTAGAGCATTGGTGGTTCAGTGGTAGAATTCTCGCCTGCCACGCGGGAGACCCGGGTCCGATTCCCGGCCAATGCAGAAACTTAATTATATTGTGCCAGAGGTTCTAATCTTCAAAAAAGCTGTGTTATGTAACCTCTACTAATCTGCATTACTGACAGCCATTTGCAGCTCAAAGGCAATAATCTGCCCTTATGAATCTTGTCGTCATTGTGCCGCCCCAAATTATGTGCCTCTCGTTAAAGATGTTTTAACTCAAGATATATAAGTCTTCCTCATCTTCCATCGATTTCGCGACCCATGAAGCATAACCTCAGTCCCCGATCACACAATGACGTGTCTCTAAGAGGCTGTAGAGCATTGGTGGTTCAGTGGTAGAATTCTCGCCTGCCACGCGGGAGACCCGGGTCCGATTCCCGGCCAATGCAGGAAGTTACTTATGGTGTGCCAGAAGAAGGGTTCTTTAAAGCTTTGTTATGTAACTACTGCGTATCCACATTACTGACAGTGATTGCCAGCTCAAAGGCAATAATTTGCCCTCATGAATCTTGTCCTCAATGTGCCGCCTCAAATTACGTGGGCCTTGTGACCAGGACCTTTGAAGATCAGAGGTCCTGGTCTTCAAAAAAAGCTTTGTTATGTAACTTTTACTAAACTGCAATACTGACAGCGATTTGCAGCTCAAAATCAATAATCTGCCTTTATGAATCTTGTCGTCATTGTGCCGCCCCAAATTATGTGCCTCTCCTTAAAGATGGTTTAACTCAAGATCAATAAGTCTTCCTCATCTTCCATCGATTTCGCAACCCATGAAGCATAACCTCACTCCCCGATCACACAATGACGTGTCTTTTAGAGGACGTAGAGCATTGGTGGTTCAGTGGTAGAATTCTCACCTGCCACGCGGGCGACCTGGGTCTGATTCCCGGCCAATGTAAGTAGTTACTTATGGTGTGCCAGAAGTAGGGTTCTTTAAAGCTTTGTTATGTAACTACTGCGTATCCACATTACTGACAGTGATTGCCAGCTCAAGGGCAATAATTTGCCCTCATGAATCTTGTCGTCAATGTGCCGCCTCAAATTATGTGGGCCTTATGACCAAGACCTTTGAAGACCAGAGGTCCTGGTCTTCAAAAAAAGCTTAGTTATGTAACATCTACTTATCTGCATTACTGACAGCCATTTGCAGCTCAAAGGCAATAATCTGCCCTTATGAATCTTGTCGTCATTGTGCCGCCCCAAATTATGTGCCTCTCCTTAAAGATGGTTTAACTCAAGATCAATAAGTCTTCCTCATCTTCCATCGATTTCGCAACCCATGAAGCATAACCTCACTCCCCGATCACACAATGACGTGTCTTTTAGAGGACGTAGAGCATTGGTGGTTCAGTGGTAGAATTCTCACCTGCCACGCGGGCGACCTGGGTCTGATTCCCGGCCAATGTAAGTAGTTACTTATGGTGTGCCAGAAGTAGGGTTCTTTAAAGCTTTGTTATGTAACTACTGCGTATCCACATTACTGACAGTGATTGCCAGCTCAAGGGCAATAATTTGCCCTCATGAATCTTGTCCTCAATGTGCCACCCCAAATTATGTGGGCCTTATGACCATGACCTTTGAAGATCAGAGGTCCTGGTCTTCAAACAAAGCTTTGTTATGTAACTTCTACTAATCTGCATTACTGAGAGCGATTTGCAGCTCAAATTCAATAATCTGCCTTTATGAATCTTGTTGTCATTGTGCCGCCCCAAATTATGTGCCTCTCGTTAAAGATGGTTTAACTCAAGATCAATAAGTCTTCCTCATCTTCCATCGATTTCGCGACCCATGAAGCATATCCTCACTCCCCGATCACACAATGACGTGTCTTCTAGAGGCTGTAGAGCATTGGTGGTTCAGTGGTAGAATTCTCGCCTGCCACGCGGGAGACCCTGCTCCGATTCCCGGCCAATGCAGGAAGTTACTTATGGTGTGCAAGAAATATGGTTCTTTAAAGCTTTGTTATGTAACTTCTGCGTATCCAGATTACTGAAAGTGATTGCCAGCTCAAGGGCAATAATTTGCCCTCATGAATCTTGTCCGCAATGTGCCTCCTCAAATAACGTGGGCCTTATGACCAGGACCTTAGAAGATCAGAGGTCCTGGTCTTCAAAAAAGCTTTGTTAAGTAACTTCTAATCTGCATTACTGACAGCGATTTGCAGCTCAAATTCAATAATCTGCCTTTATGAATCTTGTCGTCATTGTGCCACCCCAAATTATGTGCCTCTCGTTAAAGATGGTTTAACTCAAGATATATAAGTCTTCCTCATCTTCCATCGATTTCGCAACCCATGAAGCAAAACGTCACTCCCCGATCACACAATGACGTGTCTTTTAGAGGCTGTAGAGCATTGGTGGTTCAGTGGTAGAATTCTCGCCTGCCACGCGGGAGACCCTGCTCCGATTCACGGCCAATGCAGGAAGTTACTTATGGTGTGCCAGAAGTAGGGTTCTTTAAAGCTTTGTTATTTAACTACTGCGTATCCACTTCAATGACAGTGATTGCCAGCTCAAAGGCAATAATTTGCCCTCATGAATCTTGTCCTCAATGTGCCGCCTAAAATTATGTGGGCCTTATGACCAGGACCTTTGAAGATCAGAGGTCCTGGTCTTCAAAAAAAGCTTTGTTATGTAACATCTACTAATCTGCAATACTGACAGCGATTTGCAGCTCAAAATCAATAATCTGCCTTTATGAATCTTGTCGTCATTGTGCCGCCCCAAATTATGTGCCTCTCGTTAAAGATGTTTTAACTCAAGATCAATAAGTCTTCCTCATCTTCCATCGATTTCGCGACCCATGAAGCATAACCTCAGTCCCCGATCACACAATGACGTGTCTTTTAGAGGCTGTAGAGCATTGGTGGTTCAGTGGTAGAATTCTCGCCTGCCACGCGGAAGACCAGGGTCCGTTTCCCAGCCAATGCAGGAAGTTACTTATGGTGCGCCAGAAGTAGGGTTCTTTAAAGCTTTGTTATGTGACTACTGCGTATCCCCATTACTGACAGTGATTGCCAGCTCAAGGGCAATAATTTGCCCTCATTAATCTTGTCCTCAATGTGCTGCCTCAAATTACGTGGGCCTTATGACAAGGACCTTTGAAGATCAGAGGTCCTGGTCTTCAAAAAAAGCTTTGTTATGTAACTTCTACTAATCTGCATTACTGAGAGCGATTTGCAGCTCAAATTCAATAATCTGCCTTTATGAATCATGTTGTCATTGTGCCGCCCCAAATTATGTGCCTCTCGTTAAAGATGGTTTAACTCAAGATCAATAAGTCTTCCTCATCTTCCATCGATTTCGCGACCCATGAAGCATAACCTCACTCCCTGATCACACAATGACGTGTCTTTTAGAGGCTGTAGAGCATTGGTGGTTCAGTGGTAGAATTCTCGCCTGCCACGCGGGAGACCCTGCTCCGATTCCCGGCCAATGCAGGAAGTTACTTATGGTGTGCAAGAAATATGGTTCTTTAAAGCTTTGTTATGTAACTTCTGCGTATCCACATTACTGACAGTGATTGCCAGCTCAAAGGCAATAATCTGCCCTTATGAATTGTGCCGCCCCAAATTATGTGCCTCTCGTTAAAGATGTTTTAACTCAAGATCAATAAGTCTTCCTCATCTTCCATCGATTTCGCGACCCATGAAGCATAACCTCAGTCCCCGATCACACAATGACGTGTCTCTAAGAGGCTGTAGAGCATTGGTGGTTCAGTGGTAGAATTCTCGCCTGCCACGCGGGAGACCCGGGTCCGATTCCTGGCCAATGTAGGAAGTTACTTATGGTGTGCCAGAAGAAGGGTTCTTTAAAGCTTTGTTATGTAACTACTGCGTATCCACATTACTGACAGTGATTGCCAGCTCAAAGGCAATAATTTGCCCTCATGAATCTTGTCCTCAATGTGCCGCCTCAAATTACGTGGGCCTTGTGACCAGGACCTTTGAAGATCAGAGGTCCTGGTCTTCAAAAAAAGCTTTGTTATGTAACTTTTACTAAACTGCAATACTGACAGCGATTTGCAGCTCAAAATCAATAATCTGCCTTTATGAATCTTGTCGTCATTGTGCCGCCCCAAATTATGTGCCTCTCGTTAAAGATGGTTTAACTCAAGATCAATAAGTCTTCCTCATCTTCCATCGATTTCGCAACCCATGAAGCATAACCTCACTCCCCGATCACACAATGACGTGTCTTTTAGAGGATGTAGAGCATTGGTGGTTCAGTGGTAGAATTCTCACCTGCCACGCGGGCGACCTGGGTCTGATTCCCGGCCAATGTAAGTAGTTACTTATGGTGTACCAGAAGTAGGGTTCTTTAAAGCTTTGTTATGTAACTACTGCGTATCCACATTACTGACAGTGATTGCCAGCTCAAGGGCAATAATTTGCCCTCATGAATCTTGTCGTCAATGTGCCGCCTCAAATTATGTGGGCCTTATGACCAAGACCTTTGAAGACCAGAGGTCCTGGTCTTCAAAAAAAGCTTTGTTATGTAACATCTACTTATCTGCATTACTGACAGCCATTTGCAGCTCAAAGGCAATAATCTGCCCTTATTAATCTTGTCGTCATTGTGCCGCCCCAAATTATGGGCCTCTCGTTAAAGATGTTTTAACTCAAGATCAATAAGTCTTCCTCATCTTCCATCGATTTCGCGACCCATGAAGCATAACCTCAGTCCCCGATCACACAATGACGTGTCTTTTAGAGGCTGTAGAGCATTGGTGGTTCAGTGGTAGAATTTTCGCTTCCCACGCGGCAGACCCGGGTCCGATTCCCTGCCAATGCAGAAACTTAATTATATTGTGCCAGAGGTTCTAATCTTCAAAATAGCTGTGTTATGTAACCTCTACTAATCTGCATTACTGACAGCCATTTGCAGCTCAAAGGCAATAATCTGCCCTTATGAATCTTGTCGTCATTGTGCCGCCCCAAATTATGTGCCTCTCGTTAAAGATGTTTTAACTCAAGATCAATAAGTCTTCCTCATCTTCCATCGATTTCGCGACCCATGAAGCATAACCTCAGTCCCCGATCACTAACATGCTTGTTTTTGTTTCTCCCTGCAGATAAGTTGCGTGAGCTGCTAAAATCAAGATCAGGCGGGAAAGGTGACCATTGCACCATGTAAAGATGTTTGCAGATTACACTTGTAATAGTTGTAGTGTTTCTGTGAAAACCCTAAAAGGTTATGTACAACATCAAGGGCTACACAAAAATGAGGCATATTACATATATGCATGTTGCATGGCAGGTTGTAAGTTACGCTTCAAAAGAATGTGGATGATGTCAACACTGCTGGGTTTCTTCAGCTAGTTCTCAAGTACTTCAGCGAGAGAGAGGACCAGATGTTCTATAAAGTGGATCAGACAACCCTGCCCTCTGAAGTGGACTGTGCTGAACTTCCAAGGACACCCTGCATAATTGTGTGTGGTATGTTTGAATATTTTTAAAGTACAACTATTTTAATAATTTTTTCTAATATTTAATAATTACTGAAATGTATGTTCTTTGGGCTCAGTTTGTCACAGTGCTAAAGATCCCTTATTTTTTCTTATGCATATGTTACAACAGGAAGTTCCTTTGAATGCAGAGTAGTTTTTGTTATCTGTGGACCAAGTGATAGTTAACAGCCACATCACCATCTTCAGTGATGCTGTCAGGTTGATGTTTGCCTCATACTACTGCTTGAACATTTCATACCCAGCAGACCAAGGAGCAACCCTGGAGTTCTTGCAAAGGTAAAAAAGCAGCAATGTCAGTCAACAACCTATCACATTCTCTCTCACACAACGTCCTCGCACACTCACTCTCTCAATCACTCACGCATCCTCACATACACTCTCTCTCACACATCCTCACTCTCACCCACATCCTCTCATACGCTCACTCTCACTTTCTCACACACATCCTCATACTCGCTCTGTCACACAAATCCTCTCACTCTCTCACCCACATCCTCTCATATGCTCATTCTCACACACATCCTCACACTCACTCTCTCACACATCCACACTCACTCTCTCACACATCCTCACTCTAACTCTCACACACATCCTCACACTCACTCTCTCACACATCCACACTCACTCTCTCACACATCCTCACTCTAACTCTCACACATCCTCACTCTAACTCTCACACACATCCTCACACTCACTCTCACACACATCCTCACACATCCTCACTCTAACTCTCACACATCCTCACTCTAACTCTCACACATCCTCACACTCACTCTCACACACATCCCCACACTCACTCTCTCACACATCCTCACACTCACTCTCTCACACATCCTCACTCTAACTCTCACACACATCCTCACACACATCCTCACTCTAACTCTCACACACATCCTCACACTCACTCTCACACACATCCTCACACTCACTCTCTCACACATCCTCACACTCACTCTCTCACACATCCTCACTCTAACTCTCACACACATCCTCACACTCAGTCACAAATCCTCTCACTCTCTCACACACATCCTCTCATACACTCACTCACACACATCCTCACACTCACTCTCACCCACATCCTCTCTTACGCTCACTAACACACATCCTTACACTCACTCACACACACTCACACACATTCTCACACTCACTCTCTCACCCACATCCTCATACACTCACTCTCACACACACACACATACACATCCTCACACTCACTCTCACCCACATCCTCATACTCACTCATACACACATCCTTAGCCTCACACTCACTCACACACATCCTCACATACACTCTCTCACACGCATCCTCACTCACTTTCTCATGTATACTCACTCTCGCACATCTCACACACCCTCAAACACCCTCTCACATGCACATCTTTGTTGCCAATGTCCACTACAAGCATCCCCTGTGCATATTCCCACTATTCTGCTACTTTTATTGCTAATATATTAAGAGCATATTTTACAGTCCATGATTTATTACTGAGATTTCTTTTTTCTTTTTTATTCGACAGATGCCTTTTCAAGATAAACCCAGAGAAGGGATCAAAAGTAGAAAAGAGCACATCAAGAAAGCAACTGGCAGTCAGCCCAAAGGTGCTTTCACTGATTAACAAAATTGCAGACTATGAATGGATGGACTAAAAATTTTGGAAGAGTGACAAATCTGACTGTTGACAATTTTTTATATTGGTGTATTGTTGTAGTTATGAACTAAAATGACTTATACTAATGGTTATATTTGTATATTGTTGAATTAAACATTAAAAATCTACTGGCAGTTAGTCCAAAGGTGCTTTCACTGATTAACAAAATTTTTGAAGAGTGACAAATTTGAGTGTTTAATTATTATTATTATTTTTTTTCTAATCTTATCTGTTGACAATTTTTTATATTTGTGTATTGTAGTTATGAACTAGAACGAGCTATACTTAAGGGTGTGTAAAAAGGATGTGTGAGAGCTCAAGAAAATACAGAATGTTATGTAAAAACTGTATTTAGAGTTATACTAATTGTTATATTGGTATATTGTTGAATTAAACATTTAAAAGGGATGTGTGAGAGCTCAAGAAAATACAGAAAATTGTATGAAAACTGCTTTTTGAATAAAGGAAAATAACTGTAATTTTACGTGTTGGTTATTTTCTGTAATTTGACGGGTTTTTTCCGGCACCACAGCTGCCGGAATTTTACCGGTTTTTTTTACAGGGATTTAAATAAAGGAAAATTACTGTAATTTTACGTGTTGGTTATTTTCTGTAATTTTACGGATTTTTTCTGGCACCCCAGCTGCCGGAATATTTCCGTTTTTTAAAGGGGATTTTTTTTACAGTGTAGCTTTAGTAATGAGTCATCTATTTAATTTATATAGTGAAGACTGTGCAGTGTTATTTTACATTCGATTATATTTGTGTATTTCCTACCTGAATTATTATTATTGTTAGACATACCTGGAAATTTTAAAGCACTGTTTTCAAGAAAGTTACAGTCCAAAAACATTGAAAACCTCTTGAAGACTGTTCAAGATCATATAAATTAAAGGTTATTTTATCTTTTGATAGCTTTAAATTATACTTTAATGTTGAATGACTATAATTAATGGCTAAATCAATTTAATAGATAGTAAATGTACTGCATTTATATAGCGCTTTCAACAGACCCATGGCCACCAAAGCACTTTATATATTGCCTCACATTCATCCATTCACTCACTCACACACTGACGGCGGTGTCAGCTCGCCGGGAGCAGCGGGGGTTAGGTGTCACACACACACAGCGGGGGTTAGGTATCTTGCTCATGGACACCTCCACACTTGGTCAGGGGGAACCGGGGAGGGAGTCACCAACCTTTCGGTTTGTAGATAACCTACATGAACCACTGAGCCACTGCAGCAATCAAATACAGATTTCATCTTTTTACTAAGTACTATGAGTGAAGGACAATATCACTGATCTCCTTTAAATGAGTCAGCAAAGACCAGCGAGTCATTTCTCTTTTTATTTAGTTCTTGTTTGTTCTTTTGTTCAATGCCTGACTGCAGCAGGTTTATTAGGCTGCTGTCAGTTTAAGGAACTGATCTGACAAACATGATATTTTTTACCAACCCTATTTGACTTTACAAGGTCGCTCACCAAATATGGGCGTTCAGAACACTTTGTGTTTTTGTCCTTTTAAGCTTGAAAGAGAATTCAATGTGCTATTGGCATTGCTGTCTAAAGCAGCTTTCTGTGTGCTCGAGTCAGATGTTCACAGGGAGACGTTCAGGACACCAGCACCAAATTTCTCTTTTGCATCTTATTGCGCTTGATAGTGTGATCATATTGCCTACTATAACGCTAGTCAAAGGATGACAGGAAAAAACAGATGCAGCATTAATTGTATTTAAGACTTTTAACGCATTACACTAAACAAAAAAAAAAAGCTAAAGTGTGAATTTTGACAGCTCTAGTACATAATATTTATTTAAAATCTCTCAAGTAGCAGTTTTCTTTTGAATTTTTACTTGCCTGAATCGTCTTTACTAATGGTATGTTTTCTCTGAGATAAAACTGAAGACCTCTTAGTTCTGCTGACCTTTGGTGCATTGGTATGTCTGTGGTCTGCATTCAAAAAACATGGGTTACATTTTTACAAATGAATTCATTTTACAACAGCAACACTGTAAAAAGGTGCCTCAAATATCCTGTCGGATACTCAAGGAACTTCAAAATGTAATTTAAGTGCCTCAAAGCTCTTTCTCCTAAGGTAGGGTTACTGGAGGAGCATTGACAATGTTTGCGGTTCTTATGGGATCCTTTAAGCACTTTGTATTCAGTTCAGAGGTTCTGGAGTCACCTTATCACTACCACGAGACCTCGAAGTGCTTTGGGGGAAATTAGAGGAACTTGAATGCAATAAAATAATTATTGTAAGATCTTTTAACCCTCTACTGCATAGCGTTGCTCTCAGGCAACGGAAAGTTTTCTTAAGCCACATTTCCAATACATTTTTCTTTAAATAATTGCAAGCAATCAAAATGGTCAAATGATTATTATGGAACGGTCCAATAAGGTGTGGGAGTTCTTTTTCTAACATGTGGTCAGAGGAGCACATGGTGTGAGAAGAAGGTAAGATTATTTGCTTTAGTAATCTTATTTAACATGACATGAACTGTACATAAAAAATATATGTGTGCATGAAGGTGTAGAGAAGCATTTGTCACGTTTTATTCACTTTTTTTAATTTAGCATGTTCAGAAATTCAGTTTTTCTTTTTGTTGCCTCAGGGCAACGTTGTGCGATTAGGGGTACTTCTCAAGGAGGTCTTCGCTGACAATGTGTTTGGATGTTATCACATATGATTACATGTATTTGTGCACAATATAATAATAATGATTTAATTGTACTTTTACAGGCTAGTGTTCAGCGCAATATCAATGCTAATGGCAGACATGTTACTTTCTTGAAGGCCAAAATCAGTGTTTTTGCTTTGTTTTCTGCACTGACGTTTACAGGAAAATGGACGTAGGGACATTTTATGGTAGAAAGGAGCTTTTTGTCAAGAATTCTGAGGAGGAGGACCCAGAAGCAGAATAAACAAGGGGTGTTATTTATTGATAAGTCACTGCACAAGTTAGGTGAGGTAGGGTCACAGTCCAAACAATAGGGCAGGGCACACAACTGGAGAACAGGTAGGTCGAGGGCACAACTGGAGAACAGGTAGGTCGAGGGCACAACTGGAGAACAGGTAGGTCGAGGGCACAACTGGAGAACAGGTAGGTTGAGGATGGGACAGCAAGACGTGACGGCCAAAGATGTAGACGAGGCAGCGGCTCAGGAAACCAGAGGCTTGACTGTTGGGGATGAGACAGGACGTAGCACGAGGCTAGCTGCCAGACCAGGGGCCTCATGTATCAATCTTGCGTACGCACAAAAACTTTGCGTACGCCAGCTTTCACGCTCACGGTCGGATTTACTAACAGTGAAATTAACGTGAGAATGTGCGTTCTTCATGTCTGGCGTACGTACATTTCTCATAGTTTTTGTCCGTTGGCGACTCTTACAGGCAATGAAGTTAAGTTGCAAACATTACACAACGAATTGTTCTACAAGTCTATCGCACTACCACCTGTGGGAAGCATTGCTATTAATTTGCAATTTATAAAATGATTTACATATATTCTCACACAAGCCTTATGGGAATATTCTATCAATTATGCAATTAAGTAAGAACATATAAAAGCATATGCAAATTGATACAACCCTTAGTCTATGGCAATGGCAGCTTTGGCTTTTGATTTTCTGGCCCAGGATGATGACTGGCTTATCAGCCGTTTCAGATTTCCAAGGGCTATCCTCTTAGAGTTCTGTGTTGAGTTGGGTCCGAATCTAGAGAGAGAGAGACAGCTAGGAGCCACGTAATACCCGTTCCCTTGCAGGTGCTGACAACACTTGGTTTCCTGGCAACTGGTTCTTTCCAAAGGGAACTGGCAGGCCGCTCAGGAATAAGACAGTTGTCTTTGAGCCGCGCAATGCCAGCGGTATGGGTCGGGATCATCCGCATGTCTACCAGGTATATAACATTCCCAATTATGCAGTTGACCAGCCAAACATTAAAACGCAATTTGCAGCGATAGCCGGTTTTCCTAATGTAATCGGAGCGATCGACTGCACATCGACACACACATTGCTATAAAGGCGCCATCTGAAGAAGAATTTGCATATGTGAATCGGAACCATTTCATTTCAATTAATGTGCAGATAATATTGGTTACCTTCGTGGCAGTCCTGTAGTAAATCCGAGTCTCCAACAGCAGCAGATACTACTCCAGAGAGTAAAGTGTCAACCATAATTGAGGCAACTCTCTGTTGTGTTGTAAGTTCATCGACCCCTTTACCACTGCCTGTTCTGCCCACACTTTGTCGTTGCGCAGCAGTTCTCCATTTAACGTCCACCTTTATATCAGACCATTTCTTTTTAAGGTCATTTACAGTGCGACTTTCAGATCCCACCGCATTGACGACATCAGCCAAACTCTCCCACTCATATTTTTTCCTTTTGTTATTAATTCCGGAGGACAAAGTTCCAAATATTTTTTTTTCTCGTTTCTACCTCCGATAGCAGCACCTCCGATTCACTTTCTGAAAAGTTTCGCTTCTTGCCGCTTGCTTTAGCCATTTTCTTAATCCTTTCTTTTGCCAAAGTGGACTCATTACCATACTTAAATGTATTTAATTAAGGGAGGAGACTGGGTGGGGCGTTGTGCTCGTGCATGTGCGCTCATTTTTACGTTAATTGGGATGTACAAAGAGAATATGCGTGGGATCCTTCGTACGCAGAGATTCATACAATTGTTTTTTTTTTTTGCGTACACACATTTACAGCTTTGTCCGTACGCAATGTTTTAGTATGAATTCAACGCAAGTCTTTGTACATGAGGCCCCAGGAGAAGTGAACGACCAGGGTGCAAGAGGATGCAGGACAAGAACCAACACAAGACAAGAGGTAACAAAAACAAGAGCAAAAATAAAAACTGGCCAAAACTAGAACACCAGAAAACAATAAGAAAATTAATAACTGGAGCTATAGAAAGGGAAAAATAAAATACTATAAATGAATAACTGAAACTAGTAAACTAAGAAAGTAAGACAAGACTCCAACCTAGAAGGCAAGCTAGAGAGAAACCAATAAAAATAACAAAAGCAAAAAATGAACCAAAAATAAAGACTAGGACTTGACTAGACTAAAAATGGAATTTTTATAAAATAAATACAAACTAGAGCTGACAGAAACACTAACTATAGCACTGACTAGTGATGTGTCCTCCCGTATCGAGGCTTCGAAGCGTGTGTCGAGTAATCCGGGATGATTTCTGTGAAGCGCATATTGAGCCTTGTGTCGGAGACGTATGTGGTGACGTTTGAAGCCTAGCGAGCTGGCTGTACCACGTGACTGCTTCAGGAAGTGGTTTGATGGTTTGGCGGTCTATTTGAAATATAAGGGCCAGCAAAATGCAATGGATTACCCCTTCACACTTTTCATTTTGAGCTTGTCATTGTATCATAAAGACAGACAACAGTTTATACTTTATGTATAAACATCACAAACATCATTTATTAATTCATTCAATGCTTCAGACACCAAAGCCATAGTGTCATTAAAATCACACTGCACGTTTTACATTTATTGTCCACTTGATGGCACAATAGAGCAAATGAAGCACCATGAAGCTTCGGCACATGAGTGAACCAATTGGATGGGACGCTTCAATGCTTTATGAAGCTTCATCTGCCATCACTAGCACTGACTAACAAGCTGAGTGATGAAACACACAAAGAATGCAAACAACGAATCAGCAAAGACACGAGGGAAAGAGGCACAATATAAAGGGAACAGTATGGCGGCAAATCAATGTCAATAAGAACCGAGCGCACAACTGATGCTGACGCGCGCGGTAAATAACTTTCGTGAGAGGATAACAGATCCACACACGAGGAAACGGGGACTCGCGAGCTCATTCATACCCTGCGCGCGCTCATGACATCTCCTGTGCACGCAATACAAGCCCTCGTGCGCGCGCACGATCATTCCACACGCCCTCGCGCTTGATCTGCTCTCGCCTGCTGCTTTTGCTCGCTCGTACAATTTTATTTTTGACAGTCGAGGGGCGGGACTCCCCTTTACCGGAAGTCAGTTGTGATTGGGGCATGTCCAATGACTTGTAATTCACTTGACTTGAGACATCACTTAATTTGTTTTATTTATTGTGGTTAATTAATGTGTAATGTGATTTACTGCATTGTTAATATAGAATATATTCTTACCAGATACTTCTTAACAAAGTATTACTAGTGATTGCATTGTGTTGTTAAGAGATAATTTACAGACTGTAATGACACATTTCCATGGTTATTAGCATTGTAAATCTACCAAAATTCTTATAAATTTTTACATAATTTAAATGGTTCATTATATTTTCTATTCAATGTAAAAGGGGTTCTGGCTTCTCAAGTTAAGATACAGTACACAGCATTAATTATATCTTAAAAAATGCCTTTTCAGAATTGACTACCGAATATAGAGAAACTATATTAAATCCAGCAAATTATTAAACCCAGCAAAGCTATTACAACATTATATAGTGATCTTAATCATCTAACTTTTTGTAAGCTAATAACTTAATAAGAGAATGAGGCAAGTAGTACACAGCATAAATTATTAAACCCCATCTGCAAATAACATATCTTAAAAAAAAATAAATGCATTCATGCTGCCAGAACCCCTTTTACATTTAATAGAAAATATAATGAACCACTCAAAATTGACATAATAGTAATACACAGGATGAAAACAAAAAGCTTACACAACAACTCTTGCTTATTGATATAAACAAGTAATTTATCTTTCATCCAAAGCCCTTAATGGACACTTTTTACATTCTGAGGTTCTCAGATCCACTTTAATTTTGGTCGGAAAAAAGTAAATAGTGGTAAATGGGGGTCTAGTGGTAGTGGTGAACTACAGCAAATATGACTTTTTCTGCAATTTATTTTAAATATTTTAAGCCAATAACACAAATCATAGTGTTTTATTAAATATAAAAAATTATAAGAATTTTGGTAGATTTACAATGCTAATAACCATGGAAATGTGTCATTACAGTCTGTAAATATCTCTTAACAACACAATGCTATCACTAGTAATACTTTCTGTTAAAAAAAAATATCTGGTAAGAATATATTCTATATTAACAATGCATTAAATCACATTACACATTAATCAACCACAATAAATAAAACAAAATAAGTGATGTCTCAAGTCAAGTGAATTACAAGTCATTGGACATGCCCCAATCACAACTGACCTCCGGTAAAGGGGAGTCCCGCCCCTCGACTGTCAAAAATAAAATTGTACGAGCGAGCAAAAGCAGCAGGCGAGAGCAGATCAAGCGCGAGAGCGTGTGGAATGATCGTGCGCGCGCACGAGGGCTTGTATTGCGTGCAGAGGAGATGTCATGAGCGTGCGCAGGGTATGAATGAGCTCGCGAGTCCTCGTTTCCTCGCGTGTGGATCTGTTATCCTCTCGCGAAAGTCATTTACCGCGCGCCAGCATCAGTTGTGCGCTCGGTTCTTATTGACATTGATTTGCCGCCATAGAACAGCACATGAGGATCAGGTGAGCACAATTAGAGAAACGAGGACTAGGCGTGAACTAAACAAGTTGGCGTGGTATCGGGAAACAAGGAGATGGGAAACCAGGAGGCGGGACAAGAGGAGCACATGAGAAACATGAACAAAGACAGAGCCATGTGCTCAAATACAAGACAAACATAGAAACATGAAACAAAGACAAAACAGACAAGGCTGCCAGGGCAGAACCCTGACACTTTTTGTCAGAATCATACCCAACAATGGATTTTGTAGTGAGGACAGTGAACTTGAGGGAAGTGACAGTGATGAAGAATGGACCCCAGAAAGAGGTTTGAGAGGCAGAAAAAAACATATTTAAAGCCCTATCTCATATTTAGTAAATTCTGAATAAAGGGCATTTTCAAATTTTATACACTGTAACTCCTGAAGGAATTAGGATTTCAGAAAGCGTAGATATTGGAGGAAAGGAAGGCAATTCTATCAATGTCAGAATTTGCAACTCAGTCAACCATAAATGTTCTCTTTTTCTAGGTGATGAAGTAAACAATAAAGAGAGAAGTGAAGAAGAAAATGAATCTGAGAATGATGATGGTGAGGATGTCCCTCAGCAACCAAGGTGGAAAACCAGACATGATTGGCAAGGCAGCCTTCCACAAGCTGATGACATCTTATCCCCTTATCAATACTTCAAGAGATTCTACTCTGATGATATACTTTGCGGTATTGTAGAGCAGTCAAATTTGTATACAGCACAGGTTAATCCTAACAAGCCATTAAACCTAACCACATCCGAACTGGAGCAGTTCTTGGGCACTGTCTTGTACATGACCTTGTTTGGACTGCCAGCAACACGCATGTTTTGGCGCCCTGCAAGCAGAGTTTCACAAGTAGCTGATACACTGTCTCTAAACAGATGGGAAGAAATCAAATCATCAATGATAATGATGATCAACCAGGACGTTTTGATGACAATTTTGTCTCTAAAATGAATGCAATACCCATGTCAGAGAAGCTGAGCGTTGATGAGCAAATAGTCCCATTTAAGGGATGAAATCGCCTGAAGCAATATCTACCCAAGAAGCCCAAAAAATGGGGGTATAAGCTAATGGTCTTGGCTGGCTCTGATGGTATTCCACACAACATTGAACTGTACACTTGGCAAGTATTGCAGCCCCCCCAGTTGGTAGATATAGGAGCCAGTGGAAATGTTGTCCTCCGCACGATCAGTCAACAAACACGGTGAGTCATGTCAACTTCTCCTCTTATTGTGACTTGCACTTCATGTAATATGTATAGTATAGGCTTCTCTGTCAGCATAGGATTTACATGTGATAAAAGCAGGGAGATAGTCAGGCTGACAGAGAAGATTTCAGAACTAGAGACACGCATCCAAACTTTAATTGAGGTTAATTGTAAGAGTGCAACGGCTTTAGGTACTGCTTTGGATGCGACTAGCTTAGTGAACACTGTACATTATTCGGTTCCGGCTGAAATAGAGCCCGTGCAGCAGGGCAATTGGGTGACAGGAAGACGCTGTAGTCGCGGGACAAAACACCGCTCTTCCGTTCCGATTACAACTTCAAATAGATTCTCCCCACTCAGTGAAACACCCACTGTGAATCATGTTGATTGTGCCCTGGTAATTGGTGATTCGATCACACGGAACTTGAAAATAGAGACACCAGCCACCATAGTCACATGTCTGCCAGGAGCCAGAGCACCTGACATCAAAGCAAATTTAAAAGTGCTAGCTAATGCTAATCGTAAATTCTCTAAGATTATTATTCACGTCGGCACTAATGATCTCCGCCAGTCGGAGATCACTAAAATTAATATTAAAGAGGTGTGTGAACTCGCAAGTACAATGTCAGGCACTGTAATTTGCTCTGGCACCCTTCCTGTTCGCAGGAGTGATGAGATAGTTAGTAGATTGTGTTCACTCAATGGCTGGTTGTCTGAGTGGTGTCTGCAAAATAATATAGAATTCATAGACAATTGGAAAAGTTTTTGGGGCAGACCTGACCTGTTGAAAAGAGATGGTGTTCATCCCTCCTGGGATGGTGCTGCTCTTCTCTCTAGTAATTTGGCTCATAGTCTTAGAGATAAAACATGACAATCTGGGGCCAAGGTCAGGAAGCAGACAAACTGGCTAAACCGGCCGTCTGCCAGCTGTCTCACGTCACCAAGGTCAGATAAATCCCATCACATAGAGCCTCTTTCACCTAGATATCATCATATAGAGACTGTGTCTGTTCCCCAAATTAGGAAATACAAAAAACTTCCAAACCCATCTAAGCTTAAAAATTTAATTGATGTTCAACAAATAAGAAACAGTTTTAATACAAATGAACAAATGATAAAGCTTGGGTTTCTGAATATTCGATCCCTTACCTCAAAAGCACTTCTTGTTAATGATATGATTACAGACTATAAACTAGATGTGCTGTGTTTGACAGAAACCTGGCAAAAACCAAACAATTACATTACTTTAAATGAGCCCACCCCACAAGATTACTGTTATAAACATGAACCTCGTCTAAGTCAAGTCAAGTCAAGTATATTTATATAGCGCTTTTCACAATATAAATTGTATCAAAGCAGCTTCACAGTATCAATCAAATAACATGATGTTTGTTTCTTAGTGGAAAAAAACATCCACGTTTGGTAGGGCTGATCAATGGTATTAATGCTTGGTTAATTAATTTGAATATCCCCAACTGAGCAAGCCAAAGGCAACAGTGGCAAGGAACCGAAAAACTCCATCAAGTGACCTACTGGTGTCCAAAACTCCATCAGGTGACTTAATGGAGAGAAAAAAACCTAAAAGGCAAAGGGTGATGTGTTGCTGTAATTTATAGTAATATTTTCAAAATTACTAAGAAGTCTAGTTTCAAATATAATTATTTTGAAGTGTTGGTGCTTAATGTAACAATATATAGTGTAAATGATAAATCACTGTGCTGGCTACTGTATACAGGCCACCATACAGACTTTATCAAAGAATTTGCTGGCTTTCTATCAGAGTTAGCACTGGCTGCAGATAAAGTCCTAATTGTTGGTGATTTTAATATACAGGTCCTTCTAAAAAAAATAGCATATTGTGATAAAGTTCATTATTTTCCATAATGTTGGCAGGCCAATTGAGCACAGTAATACCATGGTCAGTAAACCATTTACCAGTGGTTTTGGCACTGTGAGCAGGTGCCAGGTCGTGCTGAAAAATGAAATCGTCCTCTCCATAAAGCTTTTCAGCAGATGGAAGCATGAAGTGCTCCAAAATCTCCTGATAGCTAGCTGCATTGACCCTGCTTTTGATAAAACACAGTGGACCAACACCAGCAGCTGACATGGCACCCCAGACCATCACTGACTGTGGGTACTTGACACTGGACTTCAGGCATTTTGGCATTTCCTTCTCCCCAGTCTTCCTCCAGACTCTGGCACCTTGATTTCCGAATGACATGCAACCACTGAGCAACAGTCCAGTGCTGCTTCTCTGTAGCCCAGGTCAGGCGCTTCTGCCGCTGTTTCTGGTTCAAAAGTGTCTTGACCTGGGGAATGCGGCACCTGTAGCCCATTTCCTGCACACGCCTGTGCACGGTGGCTCTGGATGTTTCTACTCCAGACTCAGTCCACTGCTTCTGCAGGTCCCCCAAGGTCTGGAATCGGTCCTTCTCCACAATCTTCCTCAGGGTCCGGTCACCTCTTCTCGTTGTGCAGCGTTTTTTGCCACACTTTTTCCTTCCCACAGACTTCCCACTCCCCATCTGGCCGAGGGTCTTTCCAAGAAAAGACAGCATTTGTTAGCGATACCACTTTGCATGCAGTCAAGTGGTATGACAACCACTCAGTGACCCTACTGAGCGATTACGTGGGAGCACACCCAGTCACTCATGTCCAGCGATGGGACAGAAGTAGTAAGGCGGTCATTGATGTCCCCTGTCCGGCTGTTGTAAGAGACTATAATCAGCACATGGGAGGGGTTGACCTCCTCGACTCTCTTATAGCCCTATACCGGACCAAAATTAGATCTAAAAAGTGGTATCACCGTCTGGATTTCCACTTTCTAGACATGATTGTGGTGACCTACTGGTTGCTGTACAAACGGGATTGTAAATGCAATGACCTGTCAAATGCAAAGGTCATGCGGTTGAATGCATTCAAATCCTACATTGCACAGGGACTCTGCAAATCTGGGAAAAGTCTGGATAAGAAAAGAGGCCGGCCCACTGGTGGGATTTCAAATGAGTATGAGGCAAAGAAGAGGAGGCAGGGACCCACTGCTCCAATCCCAGTCCCAGATGTGCGGATGGATGCTACAGCCCACTGTATCATCATGAGTGAGAAGGGCAGGTGCAGGGTACCAGGATGCAAAGGCACTCCGAAAGTTAAATGCAGGAAGTGTGATGCCCACCTCTGCTTCACAAGCACTACCAACTGCTTCTTGAAACTTTACAGAGTGAGAAAGTGAACAGTGCAAACAGGGTCTAGTGTTTTTTTAAAACTACTACTGTTTGATGTGTGTATATGGACTAACAAACGTTTTAGTCAAATAAATTACTTGTTAAGACATATTTGAAGTGGAGTTCATAATTAAATATTTGAAACACATTTTCAATTGAAAAAAGTTCCTTCTTGATTTTTCTAATAAATGTTGAGACATTACATTTTTTCTCCGTGATTTACTACCTATACTGCATATCGTTTATTAATCTGTTATCTTAGATCTTCCAGAAAATAAGATTGAATATTTTTTTAAGTTCAAAAAAATAATCCATGCATTAGAGGGTTAACATTTAAGTGATTCCTGGAAGATATTTTAAATTAAAGCCAGCATCTGGAGGAACACAATGGTTCTGTGAGGCCAGAATACGATTATTATTATCCTATTATTATAATACTTAAGTTAAAAAAATGTAATTAATATATTTCATAAATTATACACTTCTGATTCAGTATGCATAGGCTTACATTTATTTAGTATAGGCCTATTATATTGATTAATTTAAACCTTAAACAACAACAATAAATAGCAGGCTAATATTCATCATATGAAGCAGAAAAAGAAGCAGGAGAACAGTTTTATTCTGTCATGAAACTGCTGCTATTCCTCTGCTGCATGTCGTCGCTTCAGTGAACCTCGCGCGCAACACACATCAGATGATCATCATCAGGTTTGAAAGTAACGGCTCCTCTCCTCAAAGCTTCAGCGGTTTGTTCGGTTCTCCGTTACAAGGTTTGTAAACTCGCCAATGAAATATAAACAGAGTCCACTCACTATATATTCAAACACATATAAACTATTTTTTTAAATTAATTTATCGTTTTCACAGTGTTTACCACTCGTTTATTGGACAGAAACGATATGTGGTATTAATGTTTTAGCCGCGATGCTAACTAATCTAATCAACTAAAGTTAATGAACAAATGGAAATCATTGACTTATTGTCTATTGTTTAGTCATTCAATTCGATGTATTCTGTACCACTGTGTCTTCAAATTGCTGATATAACTAATTAATAGCTGATTCCTGCGGACTGTCATGGCGTTTGTTACGAATAACGCAAGTGGATATAGTTAACGCTAGTTATCCGTTTTTGTTTATTTACTACAGGTGCCCTGATTCTTTCAAATACCATTTTAAAGCTCTTTACTGGCCAATAAATATTATGTTGTGAATGGATATAATCAGCTTTGTTCTTTTGTTTCCCCAGGACAACCACTGCTTTTCTAAAATCATCTGAACATTTCAGAGGCAACATTGAATTACATTAAATTACCTGCACCACATGCAAGTTAACTTTTCTGTGTGAAATTGTATTGTTTGACTGTGTAATTGTGTTTTTTAATCAGTTATTCTCTGAAAATCTTCCCTCATGCTCTCAAATCTCATTCATGTTACTCAGAAAAATTATATCACAGGTTTGTCGTCAATAATGCTATGCATTTTTTTCTTATACCTTAATCATTTGCATTTTAATTTAAGACATTTGAACTCTGAATTATAACTTTAAGTTTAGTCTTTTTAGACACAAAAGCCATTATATGGCTTCAGAAGACATAACACATGAGTTGTGGACTAATTTTTAATTTGACATATTTTTGGATCTTTCCTGGGACATTTTTGGAGCTTAACAGAATATTTATACATTTTTACATAAATTGTTGCATTGAATTGAACTAGACAAGTGTACAGAACTAGACAAGTGTACATAAGAATGGTTTCAAGAATGATTAACACAATTGTTTTCTGCTTGTTTTCTGCTGTGAAATTGAAGGATGACTGCGGTTGCATTATGCCTGAGATCTGCTTTTGGGCTCCACAGACAGAAAGTCAAACAGGTTAGGAATGTCACAAGGCTGAGGAAATTATTTTAAGTTCACAACTATCACTTTGATAACATTTAGGGGTGTGACTGTTATTATATAACCGTGAGACCGACGGTTATAGTTGAACATAGTCATTAGAACTCTATAACCGCCAAAACTGTGTTATTAAAATATATTGCAGATAAGGATATATAGGCTACTACTAATATCAGTGTTGGGGAGTAACGGAATACATGTACCGGCGTTACGTATTCAGAATACAAATTATGAGTAACTTTAGTTTCCACCGAGCATGAAATTTTCTATTTTATTTTTCGTGTTCGCATTTATGAGGGAAAAACAATGTTACGGATGTGAAAAGCGGCACTAAAAGATGCTTTAAAACTTTCAGAGACGTCAAACAGAAAGCACAAAACCTTTCTTTAAAGTGAATTTTGTTTTGTATTATTGTATCTTAATTTTAATCAATGTTTCATCAACCAATTGCCTGGATTTAATAAATAAGAAGTAAATATAGCAGACGATAGATAATCACGACACGGAGGCGCCGGCGCGTGAACTGGAGCTCGTCTCATAAATGAAACGAAACTCAGCGTATAAGGTAGCGTACTTGCCTCACAGACATGTCTACTTTTAAACAGAACAATTCAAAACGAAAGAAAACAGACTACAGACTGCTCTCTGCTTGTGTAATCCGTATGAAATGTGCATTTCTCTCACTACTGCGAACATCGCGAGTCAGCATCGTCAACTTCATCTTTGCAGCCGACACTGACAGAAAACACTTGTTTATTAGTAAACAATTAAAATATTTCCTTGCTATATTTTACATATTCATAATCATTACTTTTGCCGGTTCTTTGTGACAGATTTTAGGTGCTTTATTGGTAGAGCCACATGAACGCGTCACCACTGCATCACCGCACCCTACACACACACACACACACACACACACACACACACACACACTCGAGAGAAACATTAAAGGCCTGTTTTTTTGTTAAGGATTTGTTTACTGTGTGTAATTCAATTAATGGAAAGCACATTCACTGCTAGTTGTCTTGCTGTTAATTTTAAATCAATGTAGAGCAAGTAACTAATCAGTGTCTGCTGTGCAATCCCCCCCCCCCCATGATCCCCATCCATTAAGCGTGATCCCCATTCAGTCGACGCCGACTACGTCTGACGTTCTCGACTGAAAGGTGAACTTGTTAATGATCTCAAGGCAGTTGGGACCCCAGTCACCAAGTAAACCATTGATAAAAAAAACTACGCCACAATAGATGGAAATTCTGCAGCACCCGCAAGGTCACCCTGCTCAAGAAGGCATATGTACAAGCCCATTTGAAGTTTGCCAATGAGCATCTAATGATTCAGAGAAGGCTTGGGAGAAAGAGCTGTGGTCAGATGAGACCAAAACCAAGCTCTTTGGCATCAACTCAACTCGCCATGGAAGGGAGAGAAGTGCTGACTATGACCCCAAGAACACCATCCCTACAGTCAAGCACAGAGGTGGAAACATTATGCGCTGGGGATGTTTTTTTGCTAAGGCTACAGGAAGACGTCACCGTATTGAGGGGCCAATGGGCAGGGCCATGTACTGTCAAATCTTGGACGAGAACCTCCTTCCCTCAGCCAGAACACTGAAGATGGGTCGTGGATGGGTCTTCCAGCATGACAATAAACCAAAACATACCACCAAGGCAACAAAGGAGTGACTCAAGAAGAAGCAGATTAAGGTCATGGAGTGGCCTAGACAGTCTCCAGACCTTAATTCTACTGAAATTCTATGGAGTGAGCCGAAACTTTAAATTACCAAGCGACAGCCAAGAAACCTTAAGGATTTAGAGAGTATCTGTAAAGATGAGTGGACTAAAATCCCTCCTTAGATGTGTACAAACCTGGTGACCAACTTCAAGAAACGTCTTACCTCTGTGCTTGCCAACAAAGGTAGCTACTACAATTAGTAAGGCATGTTTTACTTGGGGATCAAATACTTATTTCACTCAGTTCAAATTTGATTTGCAAATCAGTTCATAACCTGTGTTTTTTCTGGATCTTTTGGTTGATATTCTGTCTCTATCTGTTAAAATAACCCTACCATAAAACTATTACAGACCGTTCATTTCTTTATAAGTGGGCGAACTTACAAAATCAGCAGGGATCAAATAATTGTTTCCCCCACTGTATATTTATTCAATTAAATATTTTCCTGGCTTCTTATAAAAATATATTAGAAATAAATAAGTAAATAATTAAATAAATAAAAATAGATGTATTTATTCATTTATTTTTATTTATTTAACTAATATGCTCCTAAGTTTAATCTTAAATTTAAAAGTATTTGAAAATATTCAGGGCTTTTCACACTTGAAACCCTGGGTCAATCTAAACCCCAGGTACATGGAATCTTTTTCACAATGCTCTTCCTATAACCTGGTATTCATAAACTGCCATTTTCACTGCACACTCCTAATCCCCGGATTAACGTTCTTTTGTGCAAATTTGCAATGTCAGTGTTTCTTATCAGCCGGTCACTTACTATGTCATGTTGGAGGCCGACTTAAAGGAATATTGCTAGAGAAGCCAATTCACTTCGAGTGTAGCTAAATCGAGCCAATGCACATTGGCATGAGATGATTGCAGCAGCTGCTCTGCCTCGCAGCACGGGTATATAATTAGCAGCAGGTGCATCGCATCATCATAGCTTTTCGGTGCATAGCTTTTCGCTTCGGAGCCCAGCGTTTCATGTATGCTCTCATGGACTCTACCTCCCCCTGGCAGCCCTGTATTTTGCTGTGCTCCTTACTGTTGGGAACTTAGCTATGTTCGATCTGCCTTTGGCCCTCTCCGTCGAAGAATTTGAGGATACGTTGAGGTGCTCACCTTAAGACATCTGGGTAAAATGTCACACACTCATGAGGTTTTTTGAATATGGTGTCCTGAAAAAGCATCTATTGGTTTTGAAGGCTTTTGTTCTTGCCTGTGAATATATTTACAATGTTCATGCTTCTATAAATAGGGTTTCACAGGCATGTATGAAGTCTACATGTAGGTTATCTCTCCAGAGAGCTTCTAGAAGTCACTTTCAGAGGGAGGGCAACCAGGTGACATATCTATTATAAAATTCTCATGGCTGTTGTGTACCCATCTCAAATCTACTAATATAAGATGAAGAAAAGGTGATAAGAACTGCAGTACATACAGTATACTTGAATAAAGTTATACTTTTAACTACTGCTATGACTATGAAAAGGCAGGAGTTTTTGTAGATTTCATCAAAAACACTATTTACGAAGTAGATCATAGTGGTGGTTTTTTATTGAACAATTTTACTGTGAGGTGCTTTAAACAACACAAAGTTGACAACTGTTTATATAGACAAGTTTAAAATGTAAAATTGAAATCTTACCCTCATCGGCCTCTCTTCCTCTCTTGGCTCATCCTTTTTTGTTTGTCTCTGTAAAACATAATTTGATGTGGGACTTTCACCTATAAAAGATTAAAAACAATCAAATATTATTGCTTTACTGTCCACAAGTCATAAATACATACTTTTGATTAAAAGAGCTATAAATAATACATTTTTACCTACAGTTGTCAGTTGTTGCCTTTACGCTATTTTCACTACCAGAAATGACATGCCCAAGTGTTGCTTTATCAGAGTTAAAAACATTCTTAAATCCTACTCCATTTAGGATTATGAAGCATATAGCAGAAAGACTGCTAATTTTGTTTGGGTTTTTAAACATAAAGTTGCATATTTGCATATTTAAACACGACTACTGGAAACTGAAGTACAAAGCAGTGAGCATAACCGCTCATAAGGTGTACTGTGTGTCTATGGTCACCTTTAAAATGTGTTTCTATTAACTGATGTTAAATGAGTTTTACTGTCCAGCTGTAGAAGATTGTACTGCCAAAAAAGTCAATGGTGTTCTTTTAAGAATTACTCCAGTGGCTAAAGCCACTACTTGTAGGACTACACAATACAATTGCATTGGCGATAAAACAGTGCATACATACCACATACTGAAGGATGAAGCGTATTAAGGTTCTTCCCTTTTAAGGTCTCGGTGCCTTGCTCCATTGCAAACAGAAGCTTACTTATCTTGGCAATTTGAAATGTTTTGTCAGTCTGTCTGTAAAAGTCACGTTGAACTCTTATGTCATGACCCATAAACCTTGCAACTTGCTCCGGCTCTTGTTCACTAAGGTCCAAGAGTTGGCAGAGTGTGGCAACTTGTTTTCTTAATTTAGTTGATCTTAGGAGTTCGGGGTTCTCTGCTTTGCTTTCTTTTGCATATTTTCGCCGACAGTCACATCCACGTATGTTTGTCATCACACCAGGTCTTGCAAAGAGAGGGATTTTCAGCAGGTACACCAGCTTCTTCTCTCCTTTTAACCAACAAATCGATTGACTTTAATTCTCTCCGTCAAGAAAACTGGAACTTTCTTTCCTCTTTTCCCCCTGATTTCTATGCGGGTTAATAACTTGCTTAGCTCCTTTTCTAATTGTGACAAGGTTTCATAGATGTCCTTATTAATGGCACTTGTTCTTGTAAATCTCAAGAGTCAATCGGGACGCTCATGGCTTAAATTCTCATGGCTGTTTATTTATTTAACAAAAGAAAATGTGTCCCTTACATTCTTCTTGTATTTGTCTTTGATTCATACAGCAATAGAATACCATTGACCTGTTTTACTGTAGGAAATATGATTGTTTACACACTTGGTTGTTGTACCAACAAGGATTAATCTTAATTAAATCAAGGTTCATCTAATAATTGTGTTGCACCAAACTTTAAACCTTGTTTAAAAATAGTTTAAAAAGTTTACATTTAGCCTACATTTTGATCCTGGATTTAATTTATATTTAAGATTAACTTTAATCTAGAAATGCACCAATTGATCGGCTGGTGACCGGAATTGGCCGATTTTCATGTGATCGGCCATGACCGGCGACCGGCTGGTCAATGTGACATATCCCGATTTTATGCCGGTGTTCTGACGATTCATGCTACCCATCGAGATTTGCTACTTACTGGTTATGCGCATGTGCAATCTCAGTTTTTTTGAATATAAGGTAAATTTTCATGTTATAATGTAATTTCCCTTTGAAAAAAAATGCTAACTACCATATGAATATTTGTACGGCCAGCTAGCTGAACAAGAATAACTGTATTTGACGATAATTTTTACTTTTCACACCGTTTTAAAAATAAAAACAGTAACGTTACAGTATACAGTAGCTACTCATAACGTAGAATTTTATTATAATTGTATTTCATATAATATACAATAATGTAATTTTTACTTGTTATATCAAATGTGATAATTGCTAATTCATATAAACTATCAAAATATGCTCCCCATACACTTACCCTGTTTTATATGAAATGACGATGTCATAAAATTGTGAGATTTCCACCAATATGGAAACAATTGAGAATGAATCGACATTCTCTGGTCGATTCGCGCTACGGTGGCATTTTTCGACAAGGCAGCACAATCCGTCAGAACACCGGTCAAATGCACTCGGGCGCCGCATGATGAACCTTTGGAGCGGTAAGGTCGCTTATATGGGATTTTTATTTCTGTGCCCCTGTGAATACGGTCCCACGTGACATGGGATTTAGAATGTTCAGTGACGTGGGTTAACTGCCAGATTCAAACTGTGCTTTCGCGCGTTGGCTGGCGCTGAGCCAGAGTCGGACGCGTTCAGCGCTGTCACATATCACAACTATGCAGTGTTTTCAACCACATACTGTTTATTTTAGGTTTCAGACATTTAAATACACATAAGCACGTCGAGTAAAACAATACATTTGGAGTTGGTAAAATACACTGATGTCTGTGGAAGTAGCAATAACAATCTATTCAAATATAATTTGCCGACGTGTGTTATTCATAACAGACAAACATAGTGGAAATAACGTTAACTATAAAGTTTAATCTATTCACAGTTCACCGGCCACTTTCTTACATGTATTTCGGGAGAAACGGATGAATTCACGTGCTGTATATCCGACTGACAGGACAACATGGCGGCGGCCGTTTTTAAACGACCAAACACACTCACTTACACGTGTTTGAGAATCGGAGAATCGGAATATCAGATAGTTGATGACATGGTAAGCAAGTTTGTGAATATTTTGAATAAAAAGGGAAAAACGAAATAAAAGCGACACATCTTTCATATAGTGTTATTGTGGCCTCGGTGTACCGCGTGACGCGTCGCCATGGAAACATTAAAGGGAACGTTCTAAAATAACGGTCGCCTTGAAAAAACTCACTCGGGGGGGGGGGGGGGCAGTTAGAATATTTTAATTTACGCGTTAAAGAAAAAATAGAAAATAAACATTTGTGTGTGCTATAAAGTGGTTTAAAAAACCCGGAGTCGGCTAAAATCAGTAGCCTATCGGCAGGAGGTATCGGCCTAGAGAATTGTAATCGGTGCATCTCTAAATCCTGTTGCACCATAACTTTTAACTCATATCTCTCAATTAGGGATTAACTTTAAACTTGCAGGCGATGAGATTTAAATATAATAAAGTGCACCTACAATTAAAATATGTGGCTGTTTGAACTAAGACAGACACAGTGGGTGTGTCGTTAGGTCTCAGAGAGGTATTTATTATAAATAAAAATGAAAAATAAAAGTACATTTAGCTGGTAGAGCGTGAGGGTCGTCACGGCCCATAATCTATAATGCCTGATAGCGAGATTCGTGATGCCGATCCGTCACTCATCTGATTCCCGATGCAGCTTGGTGTGTGCGTTTCTGCTGGGCAGTGATCAAGCGGACAGGGCGGCGCTATCACGAGCGGAATATAGTCACTCTGCGAATCATGCCAGTTGTGTTTTTTTTCTTATCTTGGTTGTTTTGTCATGCTGCCATGTTTCTCCATTAGTTGATAGGCTACTATAAATGTATATATTCCCCGGCTTTTGAAATCTGCACGTGCTGCCGCAATGTTTTCATTGCCTGCTTTATCAGTAACGGTCTCTCTTCATAACAGTTTGGAAAGAAAGTTGACATTACACAAGTTTATTTCCTTTAACGACAAGAGCTTGTATGATTAGGGAGAGAGAGAGAGATTTTCTGATGAGAAATAAAGAAGGAAATGGCATATTGACATTGTTGCTGTTAATTACAACAGCAAATCCTAGACACATTGACCATTCTAGTTTTTTACAGTAAATGGTTTAAAAGGCTAGCTCTCGTTGTGGATACATTCTTCCCTTAACAGTGCGCTGATACACGGGCAACTAAAGTAAAGAGAATTTACAACTTTTGTTCTATTACAACCTTGTTCTCATTATAATGCTATGTATATGGCCGATTAATAGGCGCTGCAAATCTTGCACTTAATTTTATTTTTCGTGATCAAAGTGTTTGCCCGTTTTCAAAGCCATAAAGAGAAACAACTTTAAACAACACAGGTCTACTGATAAAAAAAAATTAGACCAATATAACACTTCTGCATTATTAATGTCACGGACTGAGCCGTGACGTGCTCACGCAGCGTGTAGCCAGCCAAACGCCGGCGCTCATTCAAGCTGTCCTGCCGCTATTCTCCGTGTCATATCAATGTCAATGTCGTTTGCTCTGTTCTATTCCTGGTTCACTATTCATAATGTCATTTACCACAGTTTGCCATAAATGCCAGCTAGCATGCAATATTGTTTAAGGGGCAGGGAAAGGCCTACCGGCATTCTTAAGAAGCAAATATTTGTGCATGACTCCAAGCATATATTATGCGAACTATACCTTGCCATTTTTATCGCCCATCTGTATTAACGTCTTCTGGTATCAAAATATGAAAATATCTACACTGGCTGTCAAACTTCTCATTTATTTAGTTAAAACTTTGTAATTTCAACTCTGTACAATATACGCTGTTTTTTTGGTTCGTTCCAACGGTCAGACATGTATTCATCGAGTCCAGAGAAAATGTAAAAAAAAAAAAAAACCATTCTTCCTAGTTCAGATTTCGTTCGTGTGAACATCCATACGCAGCCCAAAAGTCCAACATCATCCATGAATTCGAAGTACAGGCGGAGATCGCAGCGTTACTTAGCTACTTCCTATGACAAGACCCCTGCTCCAAGATGGTGGCGGTTTTGACGCATGCTTAGAATCCCAAGGCTACATCTAGTGTATATATCTATGGCTGATTTCACGCAGCCGCCATTTTGAAATCGAAAGTGAGGCTCCGGTCGGAAGAACCCCGGAAGTAAAGATAAACAACAATGCCTTGGACTGCCAACCTGAAGCTGCTGCCGTGATTTACACTATTGAATGTTAATATCCAATATAGGATATGTATATAGTTCGTTCCTGCTTCTTTTTTCATTGTCTGATTTATGTATATATTAAAAAAAATTATAAACGAATTTCACTGTATATAGTCTAAAGCAGGGGTCGGCAAGTAACTTTGGCCGCGGGCCAATAATTATTTTAGCCAGTAGATGGTGGGCCAGCTACACGGAGTAGGCCTATGGATACAAATTAAATACTCTTAATGAACTCTGTCTCACCTCCCATTTCAATGTTGTGAATAATAAATTTGTAGCTTACAATTTGTTGTATCATTCGTTCAATATTTTTTTCAAATTAAAACCAAAAATAAAAATATGAAAAACGACTTGTTTGTCCAGTATCTATTTCCTGAACTAAAATGTAAAAAAAAAAAAAAAAAAACGAATAACGACGGGTTTTCTGATTTTCTGATTGTATGCTCTGATCAAAAATAGAAAAAAATGAATTACTGGATTAGACATTTTCATTTTGATTTTTAATTTAACACCTTAGTAAGCATATATCAATGGAATTATTTTAAACAGATCAAGTACTATTGTGGTAACAGATTACAGCCATTTTAATAAAGGTGTGAATAGCAATCATGCCTCATTCGCTTACAGTCCGACTTTGGAACTTTATTCCTTTTTTTTATTATTATTTATTCGGGACACACACATGCACACCTAGGGTTTAAGGAGGTCTGCGCGGAACTGTTTTTTTTTGTTGGTATGTTTTGTTGGTGTCTTGTTTGGTTTATTATTTGGTTATTTTGTGTGATTACATGGTTAATTGTTTTGTTAGCAATGGGCCATTCTAGTGGGTGGGCTACAGCTAGTTTAAGGCTGTATTAAGGGCCGTTCACACTACACGCGACCAAGCGACGCGATACCATTCATTTCAATGGTGAGCGGGGGACTTCCGGCAACACGCGACAGCGACCGTTGGCGACTAGATGGGGCGTGTCTGGCGATGCGACAAAGTTGAGAAATGTTTAACTTTATGCAAATGAAGAGCGATTTTCGCAAGCGACAACCAATAGGAGTGGAGCGCACGTGATCCTTCTCCACAGCCCCTGGGCCTGCTGTGCACGTAAAGATGGATGAAATCGACTTTTGTGTCTCGTTCATCTTCATGCTTCACTACAGACGTTTTATGTACGGAGTATATTTATATTTAGTATTTTCCCTCCAGAAATTGTGTTTTTTAGCGGCAAGAAAGCTGATTCGCTGTCTTTTGGATGTCATTCATAAACGTTACTAGTCACTAGGCAACCAGTAGTGGGAACGCCCACTAGCGACCTCATCGCCAGCGACTGGCCACTTGCAGCGACAAAGTCGCGTGTAGTGTGAACGTAGCTTTAGGCCCCATGGCCTCACTTGCAGTGTGTGGTGCAGAGAGAAAGAACTATGACATAGTATTTGCTGATTGGTAAAGTGTGCAGGGTCTTGAGAGACGTAGCCTGGCAACTTAATGCCTATTTATTTTCTTTTTGAACAGTTTTTGTTTAGCATTTTTGACTATCCTGACACTGTAAATATTTGCACGTATTTGGGAAAAAATATATGTGAAAAAAAAAATAAACAAAAGACTTTCTTAGAAGACATGCATTTTCCCTGACTCTGCCATAGGTTATCTTGCCACAATTAATATCATCGATGATTTCGAAAATGAAATAGCCCTTTCTAAATGTATCATGACTGTCTCAAATAACCCCATCATAGTCACTAATGTTGGACATTGCATTTAAGCTGAAACTGAAGAGTGAATGAACACTGGTCGTTAAACTGCAGAGCTTTGCTAGCTGGTTAAGAAACTCAACTAAATGCATCCTGTATGAGATGAATCCGTTGTAGACAACATAAAAGTAATCTTACAACTTACATCTGCATAAAAGAACGCAAATGCACACATGAACTTGACCGTACTAATCTGATGTGTAAGTCTCGTAGTGAATGCACACTTTCCTTAACAGCGCACTAAAAAAATGGGCAACTAAAGAACAGATAATTCACAACATTCTATTACAATCGTGTTCTCATTATAACGCTATATAGGCTATATGACAGATTACATGCATTACTGCGTGCTCTCAAATCCAGTTTCACTTTATTTCTTTGGTCTGGAAGGCATGCTGTGTAACGCTAACAAATCAGGCACAGGTTTTTCATTAAAAAAAATAAATTGAAGTGTTCAATCCAGTTGTTTCAACTGGTTTTGTAGAATTTTAGAATGTTTGAGCAGAGTGTATGATTGTATAGGTTCTCCCACTCTAGATCCTGCAGAATTAATTTGATCTTACCTCATCTTTACCAACAAATTTTCAAATTTTCTTTCGGCAGAATTTAAGTTTCCAGTTCCAGAAGATGATAGAGGTGCACAGACCAGACTGGTGTGAGACCAGGGAGGACTGGTCCTTCTTCCTATTCTCTCCTCAAAACAAATCAGTCCTTTCACTGTCACCTCTCTTTCAATTATAGACATAAACACTCTTCATAAAAGCTGAGGGAAGCTGTTTCACCAAGTGACCTTGTTCACAAAAAAATTATGTAGGTAGTTTTACATTACATGTAAAGAGTTCTCAGTAAAAGAAAAAAAAGTATGAAAAAGAAGACGACAAACGAACAAATAATTTTGCTAGATTTCTTTTGATAGATGCCTTGTGTGATTAAACCATCAGGTTATTTTTGTGTTATTTTTATTATATTTGGCATTTAAATTTTATGTGGTCAAAAAGACATGTTCACCACATGGAGTGGTAGGAAACTTTGGCACATAGCTGAGCCGGGGTCTTAGTACCACGTGGCCGTCACACGGCCCATACTCTATGCACAATTCATCGACTGAAAATGCCAGCAGGTCCTCTACCCTCTTGATGGAGGCCAATGCAACCAGCAGCAAAGTCTTCATAGAAGGTAGCTCTAAATCTGCTTACTGCAGAACCTCGAAGGGAGCATTCTGAAGTGCTCGAAGAACCAGGGCAAGGTTCCAAGAGGGTATGGAGGGGGGGTCAAGGAGGATTTACCATCTCGCTGCCCTAAGGAACCTGTGGAAATAGCAGCAGAATATACTTTGAGGGTGGAGAGAGACAGCCTTTGCTCCAATCCTTGCAGTAGGAAGGACTGCGCGAATCCAATAAAACATCTTAGAGTATTAATAATATTAATAATTATACAAGCAAAGTTGCAATTTCAATTCACAGTTGCTAACGAGCGCCAAAACGTATGTTGTGGGCGGAGCCACTTTAACTAAGCTATAACTCTTCTATGGTATGAGATATTTTCACCAAACTCTGAACATGTATGGGCTCAATATTTGATCATGTTAAAAAAATTGCGGTATTTGGCCTCATGGTGGTGCTATAATATGAAAAAAAACCCATGAAATGGCTATAACCCCCTGACCGTTAGTCCAAAGAATCGGCCAATGAAGTTTTAGCACCTATTAAATAAGGTTAACAGAGACGGATCGGAACGAAAATAAGTGGGCATGTTAGACTCATGGCGACAGAGGTCTGTAAGAATTTTTAAACAAATCTGCCACTAATTGGCGCTAACAAGTTTTAATCATGCCCTCTGTAATAATGGGGTGTTTCACACATCCTCACAATATGCATTTCATTTTATAGATCTCCTCATACTGAACAACTTTGCCTCAAGAAGCATTGCTGTCAATCAAATAGTTCATTAAATATTCACGATTATGTTAAAAACCTACTTTTGCGAAATAGTCCTAGGTTTTTGCCCGATCGGAACCAGACCAGTGCAGTACAATTCTCTGGACTCTCTAGATCAATAATTATCCAAAGAAGTTGAATATTTGCATTTGAAAGGCTATAACAGGGTCATTTAGAAAGTGGGAGTGTCAAAACATACTCAAAAGTAGGGCTGGGACGGTTTCCACATTACCGCAGTCACGTGACGCCAACCGCGGGTCTGCGCCACCGCCATCACCGCAAAAAAAAAAAAAAAATCATAAAGATAAATCTTCATAAAACTTCATCACTGCATTTGTCCCCACCACTTTTGAAACATCTCACGGCACGGATGTACCAATACAAATAAATAAAACATCTCCAGTTAACTCTAGTAGAGCATTCATTTCGTTCAATTGTTAAATAAGAGGCCATCTGAAATGTCTTCTTTTTTAAGTCAAGTCAAGTGTATTTATATAGCGCTTTTCACAATATAAATTGCATCAAAGCAGCTTCACAATATCAATCAAATAACATAACAATGTTTGTTTCTTAGTGAAAAAACATCCACGTTTGGTAGGGCTGATCAATGGTATTAATGCTTGGTTAATTAATTTGAATATCCCCAACTGAGCAAGCCAAAGGCAAAAGTGGCAAGGAACCGAAAAACTCCATCAGGTGACCTACTGGTGTCCTAAAACTCCATCAGGTGACCCAATGGTGTCCTAAAACTCCATCAGGTGACCTACTGGTGTCCTAAAACTCCATCAAGTGACCTACTGGTGTCCTAAAACTCCATCAGGTGACCTACTGGTGTCCTAAAACTCCATCAAGTGACCTACTGGTGTCCTAAAACTCCATCAAGTGACCTACTGGTGTGCTAAAACTCCATCAAGTGACCTACGGGTGTCCTAAAACTCCATCAGGTGACCTACTGGTGTCCTAAAACTCCATCAGGTGACCTACTGGTGTCCTAAAACTCCATCAGGTGACCTACTGGAGAAAAAAAAACCTTGGGAGAACCCAGGCTCAGTCGGGGGCCAGTTCTCCTCTGGCGTTTATGAACTAGAGGCCGGATTTACAGTAACTGTAATTTGATACAGAGTTTTGTTTTATTTTATCACTTCGGGGTGGGTACGCGAACCGGAATCACAACGTTTTATCTGTAGAGTGGGAAAGGGATCCTCCATAGGGAGAGGCTAGTTGGCACTTCAGCACTGCGTTGTCATCGGGTCCAGGCAAAGCTCCTAGTCAGATCTGGATACGGCCTGGATCCGGTAGGCTGCGGGAAAACCTTGGGGTAAACAAAGACACTAAAATTAGCGTTGATGCCATTCTTCTTATGATGATGATGTAACGAGTACATCAGGATTTAAGGGAAGTGTTCCCAGTTCCGGCTGACCTAATCTATGCAGCCTAACATTGAATTATAGAAGTCTATAATATATTATGTGTATGCTAGGTCAAAGAGACGTTGTGGAGCTTCGTTCCAGACCTCAGACAAAGGTCCAGGATAGGAAACTGGACCTGAGTCATCCTGGCCACTTGCACCTGGAACATAACAGCCCAGTGTCACAGATGAGTGTTTCTCAGTCCTGGTCCAGGTATCCCCATATTTTCTATGTATTCCTAATCAAGGTTAATTCATCTAAATTGTGTATCTCAAATAAGAGTGTTAGGGTACTCGAGGACTGTGATTGAGAAACACAAGTACAATAGCTTACATTTACCTAGGTTAAGTGAACCAGCATAATGTACTAGATAATCAATTATGCTATTAAATTCACTCACTCTCTCAATGTTTCCCTGCAGACTCAGGTACCCAGGGCTCGTAATCTGCTGTTCTTCCCCAGTTACACATTGGGAAGGAGGACAGAGGACCTCCTTAGCAGCTCTCTCTGCCTCCTCGGTTATGGCCAGTGGTGGTGAGGTTTTAAATTTCTAGCTTGAACGGTTTATAAAATACACGGCCGGCCATATCTCTTGGAGAGGGACAAAATTCTTTATAACATACGACCCACCCTCTTCAAATTCTGGGTCACTTCCGTTTTTTATTGACGTGCTTGCCCTCTGTCCATCTGTTAGCACCGATACTGTGGTAACCCTGTAAGCTCCAACATCAATTGCATTGTTGTTAGAGACGAATGTTAAACCCCTTTGGCTTTTGCGGTTCCCCACACACTTTAGTTTGAGTGGTACTTGCTGAATTTATTGTCATTCAGAATACAAGAAGTTTATACAGAACGAAATTTCGTTTGCATAAGCCACAGTTTTTTTTACAGTTTCAATGCAGTGTAAATGTTCATACCAAAAATTGGTAAAAAACAAAACAAATTACAATAAATATATACCTAGCAAAGTGGGAAAAAAAATTAACTTTCTAAATATCTAACTCTTAAAAATATTAAAAAAAGGTATGGTTATAACTTTCATAATGTTTTCAATGACTTTCTAAAACATGAAAATATCATGACAAATGACTTGTATATACTTATAACATATTACTATTGATATGTTTCTTTCTATATTTCTATTACTGTACTTTATTGCATAATATTTTTTCGTTTTCTTTATATTGTGTTATTTCATTTGTCAAGTCAAGTGTATTTATATAACGCTTTTCACAATATAAATTGCATCAAAGCAGCTTCACAGTATCAATCAAATAACATAACAATGTTTGTTTCTTAGTGGAAAAAACATCCACGTTTGGTAGGGATGATCAATGGTATTAATGCTTGGTTAATTAATTTGAATATCCCCAACTGAGCAAGCCAAAGTATTTTTATTCTAAAAAATAAGTTAAACCACTGTTTTTATCAGTTTTGTTTGGTCCATTATTTTTGCTAAATCACTGTAATATATAGACATTCACCATTAAACAGTATTCAGTAAACAGTACTCTTATACTCATGTTGTAGAACTGTCAGAAGTGATTGGCAAAGGGCAAAAAAGCAGGGAAATATACAGAGAGCCCCTAACACCCCAACAAAACTGGCAGCGGCTCTATTATAACATGGATGGTAAATAATGGCAATAAGTTATTAGGTGGATGTGTTGCAGTGGGAATCAAAGATAAGTGTCTAATCCACTGCACCATCGCAGCCTCTCAATAATAATTACTATTTTCTATTCATTTTTTTTTACCAAAGTTCAACAGCTAAATGCGCAACATGAAATAATTGAGTCTATAACTAAATAACTACTAACTTTCAAATTAGTTCAGTAGAAGTTGAGAGACAGCAGCAAAGGTTGTTGCCTGTTTAAGACCTGGTGACCTAACTGTTATATTATTCAGGAAACTCAGATCAAACAAACAGCTGATCAGTCTCTGTCTATTGATAAACTGTAGGAAAATTTTGACATTTCAACTGTAGAGGCGGGCGGGCGTGTGCGTGAGACGAGAACGATCGCGACATGTTCATGATTACACAGAAGCCGTTGCCATGGTTACCCCGCGGAGCGCTTGTCTGCAGATGAGGAGCGCAGATCGACCCCGCGGATCCAAGCCAATAAGAAATTAATTTTTAATTTTAATCCTTTAACATAAGGACGACTTCAAAAGCAACCATTCATACAGCAATGTGTAGCCTATATAGACAATATGATTAATCAATCGACAACAGTCAAAATAGACATTAGACAGCCTATAACAAGCAAAAATCAAAACAGTTTTTGGCAAGTTACTCAGAAATAATATAGCTATTACCTAATAGTTACTTAGCATATAGGCTACTGCTTAAAAAGTAATATTAGCTACTCTACGTATTACTGGGTGATATAATGGCACTCTCTCCCGACGAGTCCAAGCATCACTGGCAGTCGCTAACTTGGCGGCCGGAGTTTCTTTCTGAGTTTGACGTCGCTGTGTTGCTGTAGTGCAGGGGTTCTCAACCTTTTGCAAGCTGGGCCCCCCCAAAGCTGGTTCATTGCAGTTGGGGGCCCAGATCCCCCATCCCCCCCGCCCCGCTCTACCTTCGATAGATAGATAGCCCTAGGCTATTATTTTTAGGCCCACATTATTATTATTATCATCATCAGTAGCGGTAGGTAGGCCTATTATCATTACTAGGCTATTGTTATAATTGGCAGTAGCACCAGACTTCTAATGTGAGCTTGCAGGCATTATTATTATTACGAGTTGTATAGGCCTATCATCATTACTAGGCTATTGCTATATAATTGAGGTTACATGCTTTATTGTTGTTGTTATTATTATTATCATCAGTAGGCCTATTATCATTACTAGGCTATTGCTATATAATTAGGTGATGTTAATGTGAGACCTGAGCCTGCTTTGTCTTGCAAAGATCCTCAATTCTTGGCTCAATGTTTGATAAGCATAGCCTCAAATCATCCTCGATTTGTGCTCGATTGCGGTATTTTGTTTTGAGTGCAGTCATTTTTGAGAATCCTGCCTCACACAAATATGTCGACGCGAAAGGAAGGAGAATCTTCAAGGCGACGTCACAGAGTTCAGGGTATTCCTGCATCAATGCTGCCCAGAATGACGAAAGAGGACAGGAGCTAAAGAGTTCCTTCAGTCTACTGTCACTCTTCAGCTCAATAAGCTGTTCCTGCATATCAATTGATAGCTCGTTTACTGTGCACACAAACGGATCTCGAACCCATGTAAAAGAGCGATAATCTTCTTTAAAGTACGTCGCAAATTGTTTTCTCATTGCTGACAGGTGCTCAGACGCTGATTGAAATGGGGAGGAGAAATCGTGTGACGTGCCTGCATCAGTTATAAAGTCTGTAAGGCAGGGGAACATGTCGCAGTTCCCTCGACTGATGCGGCCATGCCAGAGGTCTAGTTTTTGTGTGAAGGCTTGCACTTTTTCTGCAAGGAGCAAAATATGAGTTTCGCGGCCTTGCAAAGACAGGTTGTAAACCCAAACTGCAGGTATGCTTCATCGTACCTGCAAAGCTTTTTTGCAGCTGGTGGTGCGTCGGTTGGCTTGTTGGTCCTCACAAGAAATTTCTCCATTTTAATTTGTTTTCAATAAAGTTTAGCTAAACTATAGGCAATATGTAACTGTGTGTGGTGTATGTTGAGAGACGTATCAGGGGCTAATCAGTCAGGACTTAGGCACGATTTTTTTATTAAACCAAACAAAATAATTATTTTTAAGAAAATTCAGATTTTATTTTAATACTTAACGATTGTAGTGCGTGTGTGTGTGTGTGTGAGAGTGTGTGTGAGAGTCGTTTGGGTAGTTAGCTAAGTAGCTACTGCCTAGCAACAAAATTACTGGCTAGGGCTGAGATATGATCTAATCTTAAAAAAGAATGTTTCTGGGTTTAGTCTTTAAAAAAACTGTTGGGGTTTGTGTAGGAAAGGCCTATGCAAATCGAGATTGATAAGAGACTAGCGAGAGCTGGCACCAGCGAAAGAGACTAGACTAGAGTGAATGGAGAGCTATGTCGTGAGTCAATTTAAATGCAGTAATTTATTTTTGTGTGAGAGTGAGTGAACATTTACACCCCGCTCTGTCAGTCAGGGCGGGAACGGCGGCGGCCATGCGCATGCGCGATTCATTTGCAGCCTGGGCGCAGAGGGGTGTGTGTCTCCTCTCTGCTCTGACTGCAGGCTGGGACTGCTGCGCGAGGTTACTGAGACTGACCGCCTGTGAGTGCCTTTGAACGGGAGTGGGGCTCATGGCAGCACCCGCTGCTCGTTGAGCACAGTAGGCCTAACTGCAGAGTGATTCGTGCTTTCGAGTCTCCAAACACCACAAAAGTCTACAAAAACACCAGTAAAGGTCGCTGGATTTGTCGATTTTGACAAAAAAAAAGTCTCCAGGAGGATGTTTTATTGCTGTTTATTTATTAACAATATAAATGTATTTAAACATGTTTGTGTGTGCGTGGCTGCGTGTGGGTGTGAGCATTTCACAAAAACTAAAAGAAAGCTTTAACTGTAGCCTATATTCTGACTAGTTTATTCGTTTATATATATATACTGTGTATATAACTTCCGTCCGTCATAAAATTAATTTGGGTGGTTCGAATTTCTGAATTTTTCGCATCCGTAGCAAATATTTTGTAACCTGACTCCGCCAGATGGATTTGCTCCGCATATCCATCTGGAAACCTTCCGTTGAAGTAGTTTTGGTAAGGGGCGAAAATACTGGTTAGCTGATTGGCCTATGTTGGTGATAGACGGGCCAAATCAACCAATCAGATCAACGAAGCAAACTCTTGCCGAAACCAGTCGGGAGAAGAGCAAAAACATCTTTTCCTCTGAGAAAAGCCTCCAGAGCAGTGTTTTGCTCTTCTTTCAGTGAAGAAATACTCTGTAATTCCGATAAAACTTGCTCGATAGCCACGCTGATTCTAGTTTCATCCGCTGAAGCCGCAATGTTCTTTAGACTGAACTGTCGCGCTTCTCGTTGCGTCACACCTCAACCCGCCTCAAAGCCAACGCTGATTGGACGTTCGTTTGGTGAACTGCTCCCAAATTTTCTTTAACGGAAAGTATCCAGACTGATCTGCGAGTGAAACCTTGACAGCTCGCGAGATCAGGATGGTCTCACGAGGCTAAATATATTGAGGGGTTTTGACAATATTGAGAGACACCAAATGACGAATATGAATACGAAAACTATTACGACAGTTTCGGACTCAAAATGTGGTGTCATTTAAAACGAATCATTTAAAAGAAACGACTCACTATCGACAGACCAATCAAATTTGTTAACTTTTTTTTTTAAATCAGTCCAAACACATTTACATTTTGATTCATTCAGTTATGTATATACAAAACGATACGTTTTTATGACAGTAGTTTAGTGATTTTTTTTTTTTTTTTGCTAATATTGGGTTTTTTTCCAGTTTTTTTCCCTCCCATCCTTTAGCCTACTCGCGCCCCCCCGGGAGAGTGTCCGTGCCCCCCTGGGGGGGCGCGCCCCACCGGTTGAGAACCACTGCTGTAGTGGATGCTTCAATTATCCTAAATGTAGAATTGTTCTCGATTGAACTTTTTGCTGGTCGCACAAAGTTTACAACGGACGACAATGTTCTCTTAGACTGTAACACAATAATGGCAATAACGTTACTTACAGCTGTCGAAAATACTTTTTGGCTAACGTCTGACTTGAACAACATAAGGTGCCGCTGAACCTGTAGACCTGCAGCGCAGTTGCGCATTCACTTCAGGGATGTTGCATTAGTAGCGCAGCGTTACTTGGATTAGTAGCTAACTGTAATAATATAACTGTTTTGGAAATAGTAATCCATTACATTACTCTTTACTGGGAAAAGTAATATTACAGTATTACTCCCCAACAAGTTACGTGCCACTGAAGCGCGAGAGCGACTGTGGTACACACTGTGCAGGTGTGGAATGGGCAGCTGAACCGAAACTAATATCCTTGTTGATATTTGGAAAGGAAGAAATCTTTACACACATCAGCCTGTAGATGTCCTCAAACAGTTCCATTTCACCCGGCCAGGTACTGTACCCCCCCCCCCCTCCTCCCCTTTTTTTATGACAGATCTTTGTGATTCACGTGGGTCAGTGTTACGTGTGGGTTTTTGTTGTGTCTTGTATATCACGTGGTTCCTTGTTTGTCATGTGACCCTGCCATGTGTCTTGTCTTTTGTTTGTTGTTGCTCAGTGTCCACAGGTGTTCCTCGCCCATGTTTATTAGTCTCCCCAGGTGTTTCTTATTAACCACGCCCCCTTGTTATCTTGTTTAGCTTGTTTGTCTGTGTATTTAAACCCCTGTGTTTTAGTTGTTGGCTGTCGGTTGTTGGTTAATGTTACTACTGTCTTGTTCTGAGTTCCCTGGATTTCCTGTTTGTATTTGTTTAATTAAATGTGCTTGCGATTGGATTCACTCTCCGTTTCATCCTTGCTGCCTCGTAACAGAACAACCGACCAATATGAATCCAGCAGCACATATCTCACCTGATCTTCCCAGCATGAGCCGGGAGTTCGCCGATCAGATTGCGGCCTTGGCTCTGGATAGCTGCGATCTGTTCCAGTATACCTGGGGGTTTGCCCCTCTCGCTGCCTCCTGCTCTCTCGGTGACGAGGCGGTTAAGCTGTGTTCCCGGCTAGGGGCTAAGGAGGTCGATCCGAGGGAGCACCCCGATCTCTCGGGTCTGAACTGGAGAGAGGCACTCGGCCGATGTCTGGAGAGCTTCCTTCCGCGGTACGACCAGGTCATCACCTGATCTCCGCATCCAGCCAGAGACTGTCCAGCCAGAGCTTCACGTCAGCCACGTCCAGCCAGAGCTTCACGTCAGCCAGTCTTCGAGCAAAAGCCAGAGCCCTCGCCGCTGGTCCCGTCCAGCCCAGCGCCCTCTCGCTCTCGGAGACGGAGGAGGAAAAGGACTTCCCGCGTCCCCCAATACCTGGAAGTCCTCCCTGTACTTCCTGTCAGCCCAGAGCCCTCACCGCTGGTCCCGTCCAGCCCAGCGCCCTCTCGCTATCGGAGACGGAGGAGGAAGAGGACTTCCCGCGTCCCGCAATACCTGAAAGTCCTCCCTGTACTTCCTGTCAGCCCAGAGTCCTCGCCACTGGTCCCGGCCGATCCAGAGACCGTTCACGTCACGTCTGCCGAGCCAGAGACCGTTCACGTCACGTCTGCCGAGCCAGAGACCGTTCACGTCACGTCTGCCGAGCCAGAGACCGTTCACGTCACGCCTGCCGAGCCAGAGACCGTTCACGTCACTCCTGCACAGCCGTCTGCACAGCCAGAGACGCTTCACGTCACCTCTGCCGAGCCAGTGTCTACGGACAAGAGGGCCGCCTCCGAGCCAGAGTCTGTTCCCGAGCCCGAGCCAGAGTCTGTTCCCGAGCCCGAGCCAGAGTCTGTTCCCGAGCCCGAGCCAGAGTCTGTTCCCGAGCCCGAGCCAGAGTCTGTTCCCGAGCCAGAGTCTGTTCCCGAGCCGGAGCCGGAGCCCGTTCCCGAGCCGGAGCCGGAGCCCGTTCCCGAGCCCGAGCCGGAGCCCGTTCCCGAGCCCGTTCCCGAGCCCGTTCCCGAGCCCGAGCCCGTTCCCGAGCCCGTTCCCGAGCCCGTTCCCGAGCCCGAGCCCGAGCCCGAGTCTGTTCCCGAGCCCGAGCCAGAGTCTGTTCCCGAGCCAGAGCCTGTTCCCGAGCCCGAGCCAGAGCCTGTTCCCGAGCCCGAGCCTGTTCCCGAGCCCGAGCCAGAGCCCGTTCCCGAGCCAGAGCCCGTTCCCGAGCCAGAGCCCGTTCCCGAGCCAGAGACTGTTCCCGAGCCAGAGCCCGTTCCCGAGCCAGAGCCCGTTCCCGAGCCAGAGTCTGTTCCCGAGCCAGAGTCTGTTCCCGAGCCCGAGCCAGAGTCTGTTCCCGAGCCCGAGCCAGAGTCTGTTCCCGAGCCCGAGCCAGAGTCTGTTCCCGAGCCCGAGCCAGAGTCTGTTCCCGAGCCCGAGCCAGAGTCTGTTCCCGAGCCCGAGCCAGAGTCTGTTCCCGAGCCCGAGCCAGAGTCTGTTCCCGAGCCCGAGCCAGAGTCTGTTCCCGAGCCCGAGCCAGAGTCTGTTCCCGAGCCCGAGCCAGAGTCTGTTCCCGAGCCCGAGCCAGAGTCTGTTCCCGAGCCCGAGCCAGAGTCTGTTCCCGAGCCAGAGTCTGTTCCCGAGCCAGAGTCTGTTCCCGAGCCAGAGTCTGTTCCCGAGCCAGAGTCTGTTCCCGAGCCAGAGTCTGTTCCCGAGCCAGAGTCTGTTCCCGAGCCAGAGTCTGTTCCCGAGCCAGAGTCTGTTCCCGAGCCAGAGTCTGTTCCCGAGCCAGAGTCTGTTCCCGAGCCAGAGTCTGTTCCCGAGCCGGAGTCTGTTCCCGAGCCGGAGTCTGTTCCCGAGCCGGAGTCTGTTCCCGAGCCGGAGTCTGTTCCCGAGCCGGAGTCTGTTCCCGAGCCGGAGTCTGTTCCCGAGCCGGAGTCTGTTCCCGAGCCGGAGTCTGTTCCCGAGCCGGAGTCTGTTCCCGAGCCGGAGTCTGTTCCCGAGCCGGAGTCTGTTCCCGAGCCGGAGTCTGTTCCCGAGCCGGAGTCTGTTCCCGAGCCGGAGTCTGTTCCCGAGCCGGAGTCTGTTCCCGAGCCGGAGTCTGTTCCCGAGCCGGAGTCTGTTCCCGAGCCGGAGTCTGTTCCCGAGCCGGAGTCTGTTCCCGAGCCGGAGTCTGTTCCCGAGCCGGAGTCTGTTCCCGAGCCGGAGTCTGTTCCCGAGCCGGAGTCTGTTCCCGAGCCCGAGCCCGTTCCCGAGCCCGTTCCCGAGCCCGAGCCCGTTCCCGAGCCCGAGCCCGTTCCCGAGCCCGAGCCCGTTCCCGAGCCCGAGCCCGTTCCCGAGCCCGAGCCCGTTCCCGAGCCAGAGCCCGTTCCCGAGCCCGAGCCAGAGCCCGTTCCCGAGCCCGAGCCAGAGCCTGTTCCCGAGCCAGAGCCTGTTCCCGAGCCCGAGCCAGAGCCTGTTCCCGAGCCCGAGCCAGAGCCTGTTCCCGAGCCCGAGCCAGAGCCTGTTCCCGAGCCCGAGCCTGTTCCCGAGCCAGAGCCTGTTCCCGAGCCCGAGCCAGAGCCTGTTCCCGAGCCCGAGCCAGAGCCTGTGCCCGAGCCCGAGCCCGTTCCCGAGCCCGAGCCAGAGCCTGTTCCCGAGCCAGAGCCTGTTCCCGAGCCAGAGCCTGTTCCCGAGCCAGAGCCAGTTCCCGAGCCAGAGCCTGATCCCGAGCCCGAGCCAGAGCCTGTTCCCGAGCCCGAGCCAGAGCCTGTTCCCGAGCCCGAGCCAGAGCCTGTTCCCGAGCCCGAGCCTGTTCCCGAGCCCGAGCCAGAGCCTGTTCCCGAGCCCGAGCCAGAGCCTGTTCCCGAGCCAGAGCCTGTTCCCGAGCCCGAGCCAGAGCCTGTTCCCGAGCCAGAGCCCGTTCCCGAGCCAGAGCCCGTTCCCGAGCCAGAGCCCGTTCCCGAGCCAGAGTCTGTTCCCGAGCCCGAGCCAGAGTCTGTTCCCGAGCCCGAGCCAGAGTCTGTTCCCGAGCCCGAGCCAGAGTCTGTTCCCGAGCCCGAGCCAGAGTCTGTTCCCGAGCCCGAGCCAGAGTCTGTTCCCCAGCCAGAGTCTGTTCCCGAGCCAGAGTCTGTTCCCGAGCCAGAGTCTGTTCCCGAGCCAGAGTCTGTTCCCGAGCCAGAGTCTGTTCCCGAGCCGGAGCCCGTTCCCGAGCCCGAGCCGGAGCCCGTTCCCGAGCCGGAGCCCGTTCCCGAGCCCGTTCCCGAGCCCGTTCCCGAGCCCGAGCCCGTTCCCGAGCCGGAGCCCGTTCCCGAGCCCGTTCCCGAGCCAGAGTCTGTTCCCGAGCCCGAGTCTGTTCCCGAGCCCGAGCCAGAGTCTGTTCCCGAGCCCGAGCCAGAGTCTGTTCCCGAGCCCGAGCCAGAGTCTGTTCCCGAGCCCGAGCCAGAGTCTGTTCCCGAGCCCGAGCCAGAGTCTGTTCCCGAGCCCGAGCCAGAGTCTGTTCCCGAGCCCGAGCCAGAGTCTGTTCCCGAGCCAGAGTCTGTTCCCGAGCCCGAGCCGGAGCCCGTTCCCGAGCCCGAGCCGGAGCCCGTTCCCGAGCCGGAGCCCGTTCCCGAGCCCGTTCCCGAGCCCGTTCCCGTTCCCGAGCCCGAGCCCGTTCCAGAGCCAGAGCCAGAGCCTGTTCCCGAGCCCGAGCCCGTTCCCGAGCCCGAGCCAGAGCCTGTTCCCGAGCCAGAGCCTGTTCCCGAGCCCGAGCCTGTTCCCGAGCCCGAGCCTGTTCCCGTGTTTATGTCTGTCCTTGTGGCCATTACTGTTCTAGTGTCTGTTCTCGAGCCAGTGTGTGTGTTGTCTGTTCCTGAGCCCGAGCCAGTGTGTGTGTTGTCTGTTCCTGAGCCCGAGCCAGTGTGTGTGTTGTCTGTTCCTGAGCCCGAGCCAGTGTGTGTGTTGTCTGTTCCTGAGCCCGAGCCAGTGTGTGTGTTGTCTGTTCCCGAGCCAGTGTGTGTGTTGTCTGTTCCCGAGCCAGTGTGTGTGTTGTCTGTTCCCGAGCCAGTGTGTGTGATGGCTGTTCCCGAGCCAGTGTGTGTGTTGTCTGTTCCCGAGCCGGTGTCTGCTGTTCCCGAGCCGGTGTCTGCTGTTCCCGAGCCGGTGTCGCCACCACCACGTCCTGCAGCACCGTGGCCGACCGAGGGGTCGTCTCCGTCCTGGTCGCCCGAAGGGTCTTCACCACCCTGGCCGCCCGATGGGTCGTCTGCTTCGCCCTTGCCGCCCGATGGGTCGTCTGCTTCGCCCTGGCCGCCCGATGGGTCGTCTGCTTCGCCCTGGCCGACCGATGGGTCGTCTGCTTCGCCCTGGCCGCCCGAAGGGTCGTCTCCGCCCAGGCCGCCCGAGGGGTCGTCTCCGCCCAGGCCGCCCGAGGGGTCGTCTCCGCCCAGGCCGCCCGAGGGGTCGTCTCCGCCCAGGCCGCCCGAGGGGTCGTCTCCGCCCAGGCCGCCCGAGGGGTCGTCTCCGCCCAGGCCGCCCGAGGCCGCCCGTCTTGTTCTGAGTTCCCTGGATTTCCTGTTTGTATTTGTTTAATTAAATGTGCTTGCGATTGGATTCACTCTCCGTTTCATCCTTGCTGCCTCGTAACAGTCAGTTTTTCTGGTCGGAAAATCCTGAATAATCTGAAAAAATCACATCCCTGAACAAAATGTTATGTATTTCCTAACAAAAAGAAATTACAAATGTCAGGGGTAAATGTTACTAGGGCTGGCCTGAATGTAATTTTTTGAGCTTTGACGCTTCGATAGTAAAAGCGAATAATCTAAGCTTATTGAGCAGGTGAAGAGCGAGGCAGAGACCTCTCTGGTCACAAAAGATTTCAATTGTTGTCTTTATTATTAAAAAAAAATATCATAAAAATTTGCTAATACAATTTTTTTTTTACTGACTTCTGACAGAAGTATAAAGTCTTGGGATAGACACTGATGACAAGGAGCTTGCAGGGGAGCCGGGATAAGAGTCACTGACCATGGATAAATCTCTATCTGTTTCTGAACTGGCATTCTTGGCCAAGTAACCTAAATGACAGTATAAAACATAAACATAGCCATAAATATAATTTAAGACATGCACAAATGCGTTGCAGTCATTGTTTTACTTACTTGTGACACGAGCAAGAAGCTTTCTTGCTTCGACTTTCTTCAGGACACCAAGGTCATCTGGTTCTACGAAATTTAAATCCTCTACAGTATTAACACCAAGACTTTCAAGTTCAACCATTAAAGGTTGCAGTCTACAGTCTGGAAGAACTGCTGTTATGAAACTGGTCAGGTCACCCATGACTACAAAGATAAAAACACATCAAACTTCCATACACAGCATTCAGTCTCAGGTATGTGTTTGTCCCGTAAACAAGACTACACGGCCTGCTGGTCGAGTGAGCTGACAGTAACTGAAAACCTAGCATAACATTTGACAGGGCTGGGCAATGTATTCAATATTCTAGGGCTGGGGCGATTCATTTACAAAATAGTTTACGAAAATAAATCGATTCACATAACGTACGCCGATGTGTCGCTCAATCTGGTGTAAGTATGGATTCTCACTAACAACAAGCTGCAGCTATGAGACCAAGCCTCTGACTGTCTAAAATTTGGGAGTATTTTAAACTGAAACTAAACACATGGCGCTGTGTGAGCTCTGTGAACTGGAAATAGCTTCAATGCAGCAAAACTGCTGTGCACGGATACGTGAAGCAGCATGAATACACGAAGCAAAAGCATTCCGGAGCACTTGTGAAGACGACAATGGCAGCACTGCAAATCCTGTTTACTTTTAATCTCCACACAAGCATGTTATATTGTGACAATCTGCACAAGGAATGTGTTTCTGTTACTTGTAGTCCGTTAAAATTGATTTTCTAAATGTATCATCGGCTGCATGTTAAAAGTTATTTCTGCACCGCTGTGTCAACATAACGTTAGACTGTGTGTCATCTAATGTTCGGCCATTTCATATTTTCTGTTTATTTAACGGCCACGTATGAGCAAGAAAAGGCCTGCAACTAACTTATAATAGTCTGTGACTGCTGTTACAGTCTATAAATTGTTTTAGTTATTTTCTTTGCCCCACACTGATGCAGAAATACATTTACAAATACAAGAGACCTGTTTGATATTTATTTTGGATACATTTTTATATTAATCAAGTATTAAAATGAATACACAATTTGCAATGCAAGTAAAAGTAATAAGTAATTAGCAGTAAGTAATTAGTCATTGTGCAGTAAAATGTTGGCTGTCAGTGTTTTATAATGTTTTTGGATTAATATTATTGCTGCATTAATGTGTTGCATTTCACTGCTGTGGATGTTTACGGTTGAGCTCATTTTAATTTCTTAATTTACACTTTTCAGTAGTTTAACATACAGCCATGCATCATATCCTGCAAAATCATCATGTTTGCCCTAATTGAGAAGATACAGTATGTTATATTGAGATATAATAATTTAGTGTGGAATATACCGTTATTTATGAAATTGTATTTATCGCCCAGCCCTATTTGACCGTAAATGAGAGCTCATTAGGAAGGTAGTTTAATGTTAAAGTTTTTACTGGGTGACCTTGGGTGGCAGTGGCTCATGAAGTAAAGCTGTCTTCTGGTAATCTGAAGGATCTTGTTTTGATCTGGCAGCACAGTGGCAGTGATTTTGCACAAAACACTGAACACCTAACTTCTCTTGACGATGAGGTTGGCGCCTTGCATGGTTGCCTCTGCAGTCAGTGTGTGTTTGGGGGAATGTGAGGCATAAGATGTAAAGCACTTTGGATTTAATAGCTATATGCCAACTGAAAATGTAGTCAATTTACCATCAACCTTGAGAAAGGTAGAAAAGATATCATAGGCTATGTTATGTCTAATGACCATTTACTGGCAAACTACAGTGTCAACTAATAAGAGCGGCCACATATTTCAAAAGTTTTTTAGTCATGTAATAAATGTTGGTTTCAAAGTCCTCCTGACCAAAGAACTATAAACCATTCAGACCGCTAAATCTCACAGATGGCTCTATGTCACCAGGCCTCTTTCTGCCTAAGTTAGACAGACCTATTTGGCAAGTACAGAGTATAGTCAAAGCGGTTGCGGGGCCACAAGCTGGCAGAGTAGAGGAGGAAAAGTAGCTAAGATAAAGTCAACATATCTTCCCCCCTAAGGAAAGGGGGGAAGATGCCCCATCTTCAATGACGGACATGCGTTGGAATTTTAAATTCCCTGGGGAGGAAGACGCTGTAATATGTGAGGACTCGCACTGTACGCTATACGTAGAGACAAATTAACTTCAACAAGTAGCAAACAACCAATGCACCCCCAAGCCAACCCTGAATGTGTCTTGTTTTTTATTATCAGGTCGTAAATACAGTTGTTTCCACATACCTTGCTATTTATGGATTACATATTTTTCTTTGACACTTATTAAACTGTCTACCTGTTAAATTGGAAGTAGGTCTATTTATAATAGCCATTTAGAATCAAATCTGTGTTTAGAATACACTTGACCCCAAGAATCCAATTTGAATCCTACAGTGAGATATCCCTCACCTAACTATTAAGCTATCCCAGTCAAAGTCGCTTAAAGGAGCTGTATGTAAGAAATTTATTTCAATTATTCATAAAAAGGCCCTGATGTGTCACTAGACATTAAGAAATCATGTTCACAGGGCCGGCTCTAGCCCTTTGGTTGCCCTAGGCGAGATTAAGTTTTGCCCCCCCCCCCCCCCCCCCCCCCCCCCCCCCCCCCCCTTAAGGATCAACTGTAATAAATTGTACTTACAAATGCTACAAAGAATGTTCATGGATACTTCTGTTCTATCATCCTACATAGTTGCATTGTACAAATACATTTTATCTGACCATGTAACTCGTAGTAGATAAATTACAATTACTACCACCAATACTATTATTAATAATCTATTAGGCTGCTACAGGGCTAAGGGAGTTCATGGGGTATGCCCCCTTAAGAAACTTTTGTGCATTTTTGTTAAATTCATCAATCTAGTGCACTTTGAGAGTTCAAAAATAAAAGTTCCATATTCAGTATGCAAATTGAATTTAGAAAAATTCAAACCTCTTTTTTGGGGTCAGTGTCTTTCTACATTACACTACTACATAATAATAGTTATAATATTAATCCCATGACAGTAATAGCCATATATTGTCAAACAAATGCAATGAAAAATAAAGGAAATTTTCACAAGTTTTGTACATATTTCTATACTTGAAAGTAAGTTATATAGTTGGAAGTAACCCAGCGCCACCAATTAAACAAAACAAAACGAATGGGCCCCCGATGTACGAGTTTTATTGGCCGTTAAGACAAAAAGAAAAAAGTATGAGATGTAAAAAGCAAAGATGTAATGAGATTGTGCACGTCACGTCTCCCAGACTGGGAATCTCCCAGTACCGATGGCCAGTACATGCCTGTGCACAATACTAAGTAAATGTATTTCGTTTGACACCTTAATGGCTGAGATGAGAAGATTTACCTCTATACTGCGTTTTCTTTTTATCTTATTCCTTTCTCCTTTTTCTTCCCAGTGCACCAGAGTTCAGATCGCTTCATTTTCGATCAGCGCGCCAGCTGAGCACTTGCCTAATGTAACGTAACGCAACCTCTCTCCCCCCGCTAGGAAATGATCGACAATAAACATCAATTCAATCTAATAATCAAGTTGACTAGTAATTAAACGTATGACTGAGGGGCGCCTTAGGATGATCATGTTTAATAAAAATGTTTTATTTCGCTTGTCAATCTAATTCTATGATTAATGGGAAGTAGGCCAAGTGCGACATTAGAGGGCGCCCGCACCCCCAACATTTTTGTTGCCCTAGGCAACAGCCTAGTTCGCCTATAGCAATCTCCGGCCCTGCATGTTCATTTCAAATACTTATATCACTGACAACAGTAGTATGGCTAGGATATTGTCATTTAAAAAGTGGACTTGCAGCCCTCAACTGATGTTGATGTTGTCATGTTGTGTTTTGGTCTGATGCGCCACCCTCCACCTATCTACCAATGACGAAGTCAGTGTTTCGGGATCCGGGTTGCCAGCTTTGCTCTAATCTACCCTAACTCTAGTCGGATAAAAATGGATAAAAATGTCTAACGTTACTAAATCAAAAAGACCTCGTTATAATTCAGAAATTCGTCGTGACAAAGTCCGAAATAAAACCAGAATTTGTATTGGAGATGCTTTTGAAAGATGGAGATGGCTGAAAACGAAGAAGAATTTGAACACAGACGCCAACGTTGCTAATTTTCTCCTGGACAGGTAAGATTCATCTATGCTTGGCTAACTTGCACTTGATGTCAATGGACATTTCATATATTCATGACAGTCGAACAAAGTTATGCATGTTCGTGCAAAGTAACGTAACGTTAGCGCCACGCGGATTCTCTGTCTCATGTGCGCTCGCTCAAGATTCCGGGATATTTTAACTCATTTGCGGCATAACTAGTCGATCGCGAGTGGCTCAACAGGTAAATCTATAGATAAACTCATCTTTCAGGCATTTGACCGACCGGGTTGACATTTCAGCGCGAGAAATCGGGGGTGTGGCGTGTGAGCGTGTGAAACCACTCAAATGCGGGTGTTTCACGGCCAATGCGTGAGAGTTGGCAGCTCTGAAATTTAGTTACTCTAACAATATTTTATGATGAACTGAAAACAACCCTGTGATAGCCATGGTGATATTGAATTTGTCCCGCGTTATAATTGCTTTGGCAAATGTTTTGGTTATTTGTTAGCCTACTTATGACAAAAACTTGCTTACCGTACATTAACCCTCTGAGGTCGGCTATCGCGCGGGATGTAATAGTATACCTTCTTAGTATACTGATGACAAATGTCATTTAAACTGTTAATTTCATCAACAATAACCTTAATAAGTTGATGATGGAATAAGGTACTTAGCCTGCAGTTGCATGTAAAACGTGCATAGATTTTTTTTTAGATACACTTCACTCTCATTTCACTGTCATCTGGCATATTGTCAAATCCACTTGCACCATGACCTACATCTATATTACTTTCAACCTCAGCAGAATCCTCAATAGAATCTGACTGTGCAGAATATGTAGGTGTTGCATACAATTCTGTTTCACGCTTATGAACTCTTAACATATGGGAAGTGAATGATGATCTCACTTTAAAAGTTTTCCCACAGTTTGCAATTGGACATTTTATAGTCTCATTTTTAACCAGGTTTGATCTCAGATATGCAAGGACATCATTGAGATTGGTATATTGTTTCTGACAACTTGGTCTCACATTTGAATGAACCTCCCATGTCATTTCTCTGTGAGCCAGAGGTTGCCCTGTGGTAACAGTAAATATGTGCTTTAAAAGCACTGAACTTTAGAAACTGACATTTGCACCCAGCAAAACAACAAGGGTACTGATTATTTGCTTTATGTCTGTGGAGTAATTGATGATCAACATAACCTTTGACAGTTTTCAAAGAGAGGCCACATGATCGACATAAGAAAGGACCGGCCATATTGCAGAATGGTAGTTTTCAATGTGACGCATCTAAACTGCTTTAGAGTTACATTACATTATTTTGTGTGGAAATCCAATATTTCGTCTCATCTAGAGAGCTATGTGTCTTGTCACACCCCTAATTTGAATATTAGTATGAGTATTATGAGTAATATAAGTATTAAAAGTAATACAAATATTGAAATACACTTCAAGATATCTGTATGACGACAGGCTGGGCCTCTCCATCTACATTTATAAGGTCTATAACCTGGAAGTTCCTGCTCTTCAAGCTAGATTGTTATCAGTCTAGTTAATCTGTGCAGTTCTGCCGGACCTGCCATTATCCAAAAGCTCCTGTAGGAAGGAGAGAACCTCAGATATCCCACAATCTTGTGGATTCAAGTTGCGGCCTGAGCACCAGCCTGAGAACACTGACCACTTGGAAGCATAGAGCTGTCTAGTAGAGGGCTTGCGTAATCGAGTTTTAACCCTTTAGGCGCCAGAGTTTTTTTCCTAAAACGTTCGATTTTAACATCTTAATTTCAAAAGGCTACATCTTAAGTGATAAAAGATAGACTTTCTGTAAATGACAGAATGGATCTCTGATCTGCTGTTCACTGATCGATTGCTCCTGTCTGCCTTCCTGCCTGCTGCGAGTTTGTTTGCGTCGAGGCTGTAAACTCTACGCCTCGTATTAGCTTTGTATTTCTTTCTGTTTTGAACCATCATTTACTATCATTTCTAGTTGTTTATATTACTAAATATAGTTTACCCACCATCTCAGATTCCCAGCTAACACACGACGTAACAGTTACGTAATGTATTCGTACTTTTTGGTCACGTCATGACTTTACCAATTTACAACGTAACTACAACGTTGCATGCTCGTAATTTCATTACCATCATATTACCAACCCACAACGTCGTCAGTACGTCTTCCTAAGGTTATAAGATAACCAGTAACGTTCCAGATACGTACTCTATTCGTAATAACTTGGTAATTGAATGACTTACTGGCAACGAAACTGCAACGTCACGGGCACGTTATTTCATTACCATCTTATAACCGTTACGTATATTCGCACTTTTTGGTCACGTCATGACTTTACTAATTGAAGGTCGTCGCATGTTTCATTACCATCAAATTACCAACTGACAACGTCGTCAGTACGGTCTCCTATGGTTACAAGATAACCAAACGTCATTCGTGATGTTTGGTAATTTTCATGACTTGGTACGTAACCACAACGTCATAATATGACAGAATAATTTGACAGTAGCCTACATCTGTTAAATTGATGTTGTGTTTTTGTGTTTCAGAATGATCGCAACCGGAAAAACTATTTTCTATCATGAAATGTATTTCTGTTATGTCTCTCTGTGTGTGTGCACAATATTATAGCTTTAAATTCTGAGCGCAGTAGGCAAGGAATCTCAGGTGACGACTTATTTATTTATTTTTTTTTAGTTGGGTGCACACACCTGTGGCCTACATCACCAAATCTAACTTTATCTTACCTTAATCTCTGTCTTGTTTGCTGAAACATAGCACCATTTTAAAACATATCAGCAACATTCCCAGAACTGGTTATTTTTGGCTAGATTTGATGCAGGAATTCAGCATAAGGGGTAAACGATTTGAGATTAATAAATTGATAAAGCATGCTAAAATGTAACCGTTCACAGCAGCCGAAAACAAACAAAATTTGATGTGCACAAATTTTCTACAGGCCTCCAGAGAAATCAAGTGTTTGCACAATTTAACCCTTTCTATAGTGGTCATTACACTGGGGAGCTATTAAAAAGCATTTTCTTGAATTTTGGAAGGGTTTTGATGGCAAAGTTGCACATAAATCTCTACAGTGGACCCTGGTGGATCATTCTATACATTGCAACCAAGTTGCAAGCCGTTGTGTTTCGATTTTTCCCCCCTCCAAACCAAGATGGCCAATGGTCAGTCATACATGCCAAGTTGCTCCGGAATATCCACCCATTCCTTTTATCCTAGGAGACTCTTGTTGGTAAAAAAATATATATATATATTGCAGCATCAAGCGAAGCAATATCTAATATCAGGCTGTAGAAAATTCTGATGGAAGCACGTCCTTACGTTCTGATATCAAAGATACACAAAGTGCAACTTATATGAAGTTCAATTGCCTTTGCAATATTTCGGATTTATATTTTTTGTATATATTTTATAGTTTTCACATGATTTGATATAATTGTATTGATTAGTTTGTTAAATACACATACTTTATCTGTTTGATTATTGTATTGTTTAATATAGTATCTCTTCAGTTTAAACCATAAATGCATGTTACTAGACAACTGACAAATTGAATCCAGTTAGATTAGACTGGGGAGAAAGATAGGCAGTCAGGTAAAACACTATTTAAGGTTTTTACCATACAAACACATTTTTTTGGGTCAGTCTTTTGCGAAAGACTAAAACAAATGACAATTACTAATAATAGTTGTAATAATACAATTACACAACAGGCGTTACAAGTTTTATTAAAACAGGAACAAATGGAACAACGGAACAAAGCTGTTACAGCATAAAAAAAAATAACTGGGCAAAATAGTTTTAAAGCAGGACCAATAAAAAGGGGTAAAATCTGCAGAGGAGATGAATAGTTCCAGCACACAAGAGTGAGAAAAACATTCAACAGCTCTCTGAGTTCTTCATGAACAATCCGTTCATTGCGTTTGTCACAGGACAAATGAACAAAAGACTTGGAAGGTAAAGTAACTATTTATGTTCGCTGTAAATTATTTTTGACTGCATTATAATGATTTCTTAATTCATAATATAATCAAGATTGCGTAGGTGGATGTGTACGGGAAATTTACCTGTTAAAAGTAGAACATTTAAAGCCACTTAAATGAAGGAAATAACTAAAAAAAAAAAGATTTTCATTTTGATGAACGAGAGTCAGTAAAATGATCCGAACTTCCCATCAGTAAAATCATCAAAAAGAAGATAGCTGTGGATTAAATTAGGATTAGTTATCAGGATTTTACTGTTGACCATTTGAGATGATCCAGGATCGTTAAGTTCTTCAAAGTCAGCAATCTGAGTGATTTACCCAGAGGTACCCCTACGCACCAATGACACACACCGTGCTGAAATGACCAGACGTCAGGAGAATGAGGACATTCCAATGTCTCCCTTTTTGAGCCTCCCATTGGACATGGTGGAGCAGTTTCCGATTGACTACATGCACCAAGCCTGCCTGGGTGTAATGAAAAAATGAGCATATCTCATTTAGAAATTTAGCATATGATATGTATTATTCAGACCATTAATACAAATTTAACAATTCATTCTCCGAATTAAACAGTATAGGGCCTTCAAAATGATGATACCAAAAGAAAATTAAGCATAATTTAAAAATGATTTTGAGATATCTTTAATATTTCTTGAATTACAGGTCTTCAAACTTTGGGGAAACACATGTGCTTTTTCTCATGTTTGACCGGTCACCATTGGCAGAAATGTGCCAGGAGTTATCCGTAGTTGTATACACGGGTTTCCTGTTTACAATCATTACAGGGTGCGTGCATACCAGAGGCAGAAAGCCAGATTGGTGAGCTGGTCCGCTACTGCAACAAACTTAAGTATTGAAGCTTTCCTTATTGTTTGCTGACTCAATAAAACGTGATTTTAGTTGGATCTGTTTGTCGGTCTTTAATTTTGCAGTGTTACTGTGATATATGTATTAATTTGATTTACTTTCAATTCTTAAGATAAATTTCAACACTGCATTTACAAAATTATAAAGCTCCTTTAACAAAACAAATGTGCAAACAAACGTGCAAAACGCGTTAGTCAGCTCTGGGGAAAACGCTCACAATCCCACAAATTATCATACTATGATAAAACCATAAATTTCCACATATTTCATATCATACTACTTATATATACCTCTCTCAACCATTTGCACATTAAGAAAGCCGAATGCTTAAGTAAGTTACTTCTATACTCTTTGATGCTGGCTGCCACGCGTCGATATACTGGCCTCTTCCGGTTCTTCTCTTTCAGCATCAATGCTTATTAGCGACTCGCATATATCGCCATCTATGGGTTGTTGACTATTATGTATTATATGTTATGTATATTTCCCACCCCTTCCAGTTACCCAACACTGACTGCACAACTGATTAATTTTAATTGTTAATTAATTTCGTAAATCTGGCCAATTTCATTAATATATTTATATTATATAATAAAGTATATTTTATATATATATAAACTTAGATTTAACGCAAGGTATCGTTATATAAATGTACATTTAAAAATAAATTATATATAATTTTCTGTCACATTCTGGTACATTCTTCGCGTGCCAAGCCCGCGTCATACCAGCGGGCATATATAAGCAGGGGTACGTGACCATAGTGCGCAGAACCCGATTTTTCTGAGTGGACATCCCATACTACCAGCTTTTCTGAGTGGACATCCCATACTACCAGCTTTTCTGAGTGGACATCCCATACTACCAGCTTTTCTGAGTGGACATCCCATACTACCAGCTTTTCTGAGGTAAGTACTTTTTACTCAACCGATTTAGATACATTACTTTTAAAACATACAAGCCCACTACAAAGGTAAATGACACTTAAAACTTTGAAGAAAGTAAATAATAAAATCTAATTATAGCATATTATATTATAGGCCCAAGTTATACAAGGTAACTTAGCCAGATAAATAACTAAGATAAATAACTGCCGCCTTCACCTAATGAGCATATAAAGATTTTAAATTGTCATACAATTTATTAACTGTCTTTTCCAGTAAATGTACCACTACTTTTCACATAAACAATGGTTTTCCGGGTTTTTTTCCCACCGTCCACTAGTCGCTATAAGTAAATACCGTTAAATGCCGTTAAGTCTGTGTGACGTCATTTGGGATAATAGAGAAAACCCGCTCATATTGAAATGAACTTTTTCGTTTCATCAGTCATGTCTGTGATGTTATCGTTACTTTAAAATAAATAAAATATACAATTATTAATAATATTATCTTTACTTTGTATGGAAAGCGCGTTGTCTCATAGGTTTGGCTGCGAACGCGTGAGCGCTGGTGGTGTACGCGCCAGCGGTCACGCGCTCGCAGCCAAGCCTGTGAAAGCGAGAGACGTGACTTGTAAAGATGAGATCAGGGGCCGTATTCACAAAGAATTTTATTTTACCACTAGGAGTACTCCTAAATCACACTAAAATATTTTAGCAAGGAGTTTTCTCTTAAAAGTTATTCACAACGCCTTTCAGACCTACTCTAGTAAGGAAAAATGACAACTCCTAAACTAAGAGTGATTCTTCGTTGCTATGGATGACGCCAATTCTCATGCACGAGTTTCCTCGCAATGATCACGGTGATTGGTTGTTAGATGACAGGGCCATCATGCGGAACATAACACAGACGCAACAAATCATGGAATTAAGATCTCTTTTAAGGGTTAAGATGCTTTCTGAATTACTTTTTTCTTTATTAGGATTTTTCCTTTAAATTTAAGAGTAAACGCCCACATTTCTAAGAATTTTCTTAGAATTTTGTCACTAGGAGCAACTCTTTGCATTAAGATTCTTTATGAATATGGGCCCTGCTGATCTATAATGAAATCAGCCATCCGTCTGTCTGTCATATTATTAATACCACTACTTTAAATATTTATACATACTGTTTTATTAATAATAATAATTGTAATATTTTATTTCAATCATTATTGTTAACAGTGTTAATAATAATTATTATTGTTAGTATTACTACTAGGCTACTTCTATTAACAATAAACTCAAATAATAATGAGATTATTTGATGCATTACTGCATTCTTCTCATGTATTTTTTGAGGCAATTGATATATTAATAAATCAAGAGCCTTTATTAACTTTTGGAATTTATATCATGAATTATATGGTATACCATATACCAGGCTTTTTTCAGTATATATTGCAGTCTGATTATTGTAAGTGATAAATCTAGCAGTCATCCTTATTTGTCAAAAATCATTGCCGATATTGAATGCATTTTAATTTGTACAGATATATCTCACTCATATTTAGACATGTTTCTACTTTCTGTCCCCTTTCCTTGTGTGTCAACAGCAGCGAACTACACCCCAAAGGCTCTTCTAAGAGCCCTAGCACAGAGCGACTTTGGCTTTGTAAGTATACGTTTTGAATGCCTGTCAGATACCTTCTTAGTATTTAAAAGTTATAAGTCATATGTTGGCCCTGGGACTGATATAGATTTCATGATTTGATTCACAAGATATATGATACCAATATTTACCTAAACCAACCCAATTCACAGTGGATGATCTTTTTTTCTATTCATTAGATTTTACATTATTCTCAAGTTTTTTTCTTGGCATCTTTTATTTCAAGGTAAATAATATTCTTATAAACTCCTGCATTTTTGATTAGTCAATGATGATTAATGAAAACTGAATGTTTTCTGTCTTAGTATTGTAACACATTAAACTATTAATGTCAATTAACAAATTAAACCGTGCCAATAGACTGGTTGAACGTTCCCAAGATCTTCTTCAGTACTTTAATGGTGGATAAAACACTGTTGGTATATATCGTCACTTAACGGAATAACTGTTATTAACATCAAGACCACTATGCATAAATCTTCACAGTCACAGATTTCGAGATAAAAAATAAACTCCAACAGCTGCATTAGGGAAACACTAGCAAGACCTGGTCAAGTCCTGTCATGACAATTTTTTTTAAAACTGAATAGATCAATTGAAATAAAATAAAAAATTGTCATTACTTAATGACAACCTGAAATGAGTCAATGAAAGTGAATGGTGATAATGTCGACACAAACTACTTTAGGAATACTTTCCAATACCAAAATACAATAACTAATAGTCTTTTTTTCCCCGGCCTCTGCAGTCTGATTTTTTCACAACTTTTAATTAAACCAACTGACTGAGGTAAGTAAAACAAACCTTAACAGATTTATTGTGAGGAATACAATTCAGCTTTTGGGAATACATGGAAGTATTATCTTACAATTTTAGACATTATACACAATGAGTGAAGAAAAGAGGAAAAGATCAAGGGAATATCTGAGATCTTGGAGAGCAGCCAAACGTGTTTTTAAAAAAAATAGAAAAAAGTACCACAGAATTCAGAGAACAAGTCTCAGAGTGTCAGACTGACTCTGATGATCCCTCAAGTTCTATGGAGGACCACCTGTCCACTGGAGCATCATTCACATGGGAAGAAAGCGATTGGGTGGATGACTTTGTGGAAGCCATGGACCTTGAGGAAAATGACACAACTGACCAGGAAGACAAATTATCACTTGCAACAGATCTGGCAACCTGGGCATCCCAGTTTCAAGCGAAGAACAATGGTGTTGACCATTTTTTAAAGGTCCTTCAGCAACATGGCCACACAGATCTTCCATCTACTGCCCGTACTCTGCTGAAAACACCTCGGCATGTAGCAACCATCCAAAAATCTGGAATGGAGTATTTACATTATCCCCTACATCAAAAGTTACTGTACTACCTGGAGAAGTACCCTGTTGAAGAGCTGCAAGACCATGACACCATTAATTTGTCTTTCAATGTTGATGGGCTAACATTATTTAAGAGTTCAGCGAAAGTCATGTGGCCTGTCCTCTGTGCGATCCACCTCAATCCCATTGTCGTTTTCCCTACAACATTAGCATGTGGAAACAAAATGCCAAATGATCTGCATTTTTTAGATGATGTTGTAGCAGACCTCAAAGACCTCCTATCTAGTGGCATTCAATGTAAAGGTAAAATACACAGCATTAATGTTCTCTGCATTGTCTGCGATGCTCCAGCAAAAGCTTTAGTCCGTGGCACAAAGCTGTGCTCCGGATATTATGGCTGCGATAAATGTGACCAAAAGGGTGAATGGTTCGACAGAGTCACCTTTCAGGACACTGAAAACCTCACTCTGAGAACAGATGCCTCATTCAGAAGTCAGGTTCAGCCCCAGCATCACAAAGACAGCACAGCACTGGTCCAGCTTTCCAATGATATGATCAAAAGCTTCCCCATTGATTATATGCATCAGTCATGCCTGGGGGTGATGAAAAAGCTGCTGCACAGTTGGACAAGTGGAGCAAGAGGAGTAAGGCTCTCCAACACTCAAAAGCAAGTAGTAAATACTAGGCTTCTTCAACTCAGAGGTGAAATTCCCTCCATCTTCAGTTGCACGCCTCGAAGTCTTGCTGAGGTGGAAGGTAACAGAATTTCGCCAATTCATGCTTTACACAGGCAAGCTGGTGCTGAGAGGAATCCTTGGCAACGACATGTATCAACATTTTCTGACTTTCAGCGTTGCCATGTCCTTGTTAGTGTCACCAACACTTGTCCAGAGGCATTCAGAGTACGCTAGAAACCTGCTGCACTTCTTTGTCTGTAGAGGACGAGAGCTCTATGGTCAGGAGTTTATAGTGTACAACGTCCACTCTATGCTCCACATGACTGATGATGCTTTGCAGTTTCATGGGCTTGACAACTGCAGTGCATTCAAATTCGAATCATACCTGTACACGATGAAGAGGATGGTACGAAGTGGAAAACACCCTTTGAGTCAGATCGCCAAGAGAATAGAGGAAAGGCAGTCATCTCCTCTTAAAAAACCCAAAGAGCGAGAAACAGCTGGTGCCAGGGACAAAGCATTCTTGCTGCATGAGAATGGCTGTGAGATTACTGATGCAATGGAGAAGGATGGAAAAGTCCTTTGCAGGGTTTTTCATAATCCTGTACCACTGTTCATTGAACCATGCCACTCTTTTCTTGTGGGAGTCTACAAGTACGACAAAAAGCAAACATCAATGAGATGGATTCCCAGAAAACAAGTGGAAAAGAGAGCAATCAGAATCAATCATGGAGACACTGTAACATTCATGGCCATCTTGCATCAACAGTGAATTTGTGACTGTCTAATGTGAGACATTTTATATATCGTCACCTTCCTAAAATAATTGCCCAAGTCATTTTTTCAGGTTTCTCAGAAAACACAAAAAACGGAACCTAAGTTCAGAGGCTGAGTAGATTTGTGTTCTTCTTGATGCAACTGCCATCTTGAAAAGCTTGTAAAATTGCCTAAGTCTCATTGTCTTTTGACTTAGGCAAAATAAAACGGCCTAAGTCACACTTTTGACATAGGCCATTATACTACAGGGATAGAATTGCATGATCTGTTCAACTGAGGATGTGGGCAATTTTACCAGAGGTGGCAAGCATCATGAGAAGATGACTTATGCAAAAAAATCATTTTTGTCAAAAAATGACAGGCAATTATTTTAGGAAGGTGACGATATTCTAAATGTACATAAATAAGATAGGAAAAATGTGGAATAAATTAAATATTCAATAAATTAACATTGCTTTTGTTTTCCTTAGCATGTACTGTGTTGTAGAATTTACAGATGAATCATCTGTTGGAATTGTAGCGGAGTGTTGGACCTATAAAGAAGATGGGGTATAACCTTTCACAAGTCCAACCCACATCAATAATATAATCTTGCAAGTTTCAATTTACCCAATAAGGTAAAAGCTAGCTTTTGACTTTCTGTACAAATTTCAGCAACAATATAGTTATTGGCCCCCAGCCAATCAGACAAAAAAAGGACAACTTCCTGATGAGGAAAACTGGATCACAAGAAAAATATGTGTTTTTTCCAGAACTGGTAAAGTTCAATATATGGCTGGATATTTTTAGATTATAACTGAATATATTATGACATTTTGATTTCCTAATTCCATTAACATTTCATTCCTAGGTGATTTTGAGAAGGCAGTAAAACGAAGTAAAAATGCTGAAAACAATTCCTCTGTCAAAAGTGATGATAACTGCTTTAAGAGGCCAACAAAAAAAAACAGCAGATTTGAAGACAGCAGCAATGGTATGAGAACATGACAAGCCCGGAACACATTAATTTCACATTAATTTCAATAAGTAAATGAAGTATTCCTTTTTTAAAGATGAGTGGGGAAGAGATCACTGGACACCTACAACAAAGAGAAAGCGTCAAGGTACATCTTTAATTTCCAAATTAGTTACTAAATTCAGCTCCAACATTTAAGTAATTCACATTTTGAATACCATTTAGATGAACCCTTTCCTCGCCTCAAGATAACTGAAAGGGCAGACAAAGGTATATATTTTTTTTATTTGCTTTTGGAAAATGTGCTTTTAAGTAATATATGATCTGAATATTGACTTGCCTTATGCACACACTGCAAAAAAATTGCCGATGTTAAATTTCATCAACTGAACTTTTTTTTTTTGATGTTTTAACAGCAGAAGCAGCTAAACATCCAATTCCACCCAACCTGCAACAAAGTAATTTTCACTTTTTCCTTTGTACAAATACCATATCAAATAAAGTACACTATTAAAAGGAAATATACGTTAGGGTTGTGCAATAAAAAATTCTCATTTTCTAAAATTTGTTTGTTAATTAGACAGTATTTTAGAGTTGTTGTTTTTTTGTGCTAGTACCTCCCAAAGCTTTCATATTCTGTGCGGTTAGTTTGCAACTGTAGAAACAATGGAAATCAAATGAATTTACAAAAAGTGCTAAAAATTAATGAAATGCATCTAAATGTTTTGCCGGCATGAGAACGCAAATATATTCTTTGGGTAAGTTCAGCTTTTTGAAATACAACCAAACTCACATATGGTTAAAAACAACAATTAGACAACACAAATTGCACACCCCTAACTGTGGGCAAATACTTGTAATCTACCTTAAGTAAATATCTGAAGTCTTCACAGAATCTTCCCACCATCCCACATGACACTTCAGTTCCCCCATCGCATGATTTACCTGAAGGTAGAATTTGATTCATCAATGTAACTTAATATGGGACCTTTAATTTAAGATTAACAACTGTGCATTCATCTTGCCTGCAGATGTTGAAGAGCCTCCCAGATCGTCCTCAATGGCAGCTACAGATACAAATGGTAAATACATTTATAGAAAAATTTGTAAAGAGTTTAGAGCAAACAACAGATTGGTCTATGTATTACAAGATATTTAAACATATGAGACAAGCAAGTTCAATGTAATGCACATTGCACATATAACTTGTTACACACAGATCAAGGGCAATGTTTTCAGCTCATTCAAGTACCTGCTATTGAAAGCCTGCCTACTTGTATAATAGAAAATTGTGATGTTACTGTTGTGTAATCACATAAAAATAAATGAGAGCACACCCTACTTTCATATCTAGAACAATATCTCCATTTAGTGTGACATTTATCAATTAGGAACGTAATAAGAGAACACGACAATTACCTTTTTCAGTGGGGAGACAATCATGGACAAAGGCTTCCAGAGAGGTTCCCATGGCAAAAGATCTAAAAGGTAAGAGATACAACAAGACCACATGTATTTAAATGTGATCAAAAATGATTATACAACTGCATTTATGTAAGGAATAATTGACGACAGGCCGTTGAATTATTAGAAAAACAATGCACACCCGAGGTGGTAATGCGGTCACGAAGCGGAGTGGCCGTTACACCTCGGGTGTGCATTATTTTTCTAATTATTCAACGGCCTGTCGTCAATTATTCCGCTTATACTACAGTTACCACACCTCAAAACATGTTCAGATGATGCATTTCAAGACGTTTGTCAAGTTTTTGTCATTGAAACACTCTTGTATGTAGGACTAATTTCTTACGCATCTCATCCCATGCCTCCGTTGCTAATTCCAAAACGTCATTTTAGAGTTAGTAACGGAGGTTTGAGCCACTGATAGCAGACCAATGATGGGACACACTTACGACTCGCTGAAACATTCGAAGACTGACTGTTTCCATCGACTGTAGCAGGTCTTAAACACCGACTGTGAACACAGACTGAACGCGCTGAACACGCGTTTGGGCATGATCAGTCATAAGAGAGATGTTGCAATAATGAGACAGAAAAGCATGTGCGTCAATATTATTATTTATTTATTAATTCAATTTGTTTAAATTAATTTGTTCATTCTTTTTTTCTATTATTGACAGTAGATAACCTAATAAATGAAACACACAAAGCCCTTTTATATTCAGATCTAAAAATGACAAAAGGGAAAAATAAATAAATAAATAAATGTAGAAATAATTAAATAAATGCAGAAATATAGTGAAAATAAATACATTTTGGTAATGTAAATGGCTATTTCTGTAGTTTTACATTTATTTATTTATTTATGCATTTGTGTATGTATTTCTACATTTATGTATTTATTTATTTCTACATTTATTTATTTCTGTATTTCCACATTTCTACATTTATTTATTTATTTATTTCCACATTTCAACATTTATTTGTTCACGCCTCGCCGTCGTCGTAATACCTGACAATGGACACCTCGTCGGGCATTAACCCTTACTTAAATTGAAATGAATTATTCTGTAAATATTTTACAAGTAAAAGTTACTTTTTTCAATCCTTGAAAAACGAATAAATAAAAGCTCACCTTAATTGCAGAAACACTGCAGGTGCTGCTGCAGAAAGTAGACAGTCTGGCAGCCTCCCAGAAGGAAATGCTACTTCTGTTGCGGAGGAACCAGGGTCGTCAAAGGGAGGAGGATATCTCTGACCTTCCGACAGCTCAGTGCAAGGATGAACTGGAGGACATTGAGAACCACCTTAAAGACCCTGAATTCCGAAAGAAAGTGGTGGGTGCTTAATTCAGAAGACAAAAATACAATGTTAAAATATGCGACCCCATTTACCTTCTCTTTGCAGATTTTATATCAATGCCGAATATCATTTAAAGCAGTGGTTCTCAATCCTGGTCCAGGGGACCCACTGCTCTGCACATTTTATATGTCTCCTTTATCTGACACACCCAGTTCAGTTCATAGAGCTCTTTCCTAACGAGCTGATGATCTGAATCAGGTGGATAAATGAGGGAGACATACAACAGGGTACCCCCAGGATCCTCCAACTTAAATTCAAGGCTTTTAAAGACCTTTTTAATACCATTACAAATGAAATTCAATGCCAACTTCGTACCCATTCCGACAGAAGTATGAGGGGAAAATGTCAAATCTGTATACATTTTAAACCCTAGAAAATAATTATGTACAAGGAGGTTACTTGAATTAAATATATATTGAATTATATATCAGTCATATTTAATACATTCGCAACAGCATTGTAGCGCGCACGTGTGTGTAGGCCAGTGTTAATTTTGGCAGCCATTTTTGATTTAGTCTTAGTCTTCAGACGAAAATGCTTATTGGTCTTAATCACATTTGAGTCATCCTGTTTTTTATAGTTGTAGTTGACGAAAAGTCTTTGCATTTTTTGTCAACTTTTAGTCAAACTGCAGTTACTTTACTTTTGGTAAAAACTAAATAAGACCTTTGTAACGAAATCCAAGACTTTGTATACTAAATTCAAGGCTTTTAAGGCCTTAATTTGAGATGATCAAATTCAAGACTTTTTCAAGGCTTTTAAGACCCGCGGGTACCCTGTGCAAACTGTGCAGGGCTGTGGGTCCCCAGGACCAGGATTGAGAACCACTGATTTATAGGATTAGGTAATTTAGAAGTAAATTTTACATTTACCTCTTTAAAATTTTCATTTAGAAAATGGCTAAATAGGTTTCATATAACGAAACCGGAATAACATTTTTACGGCATAATGAGTACACTATTACTTTTGGTTACCTGCATGCCAAAAAAACAATTCTCTTCCAGACACACCATCTCAGCCTTATTGGTGGGACCAATCCAGGAGATTGTGTAAGGAGGGCCATGCGGGCAGTGGCAACCAACAATGTGTGGAGCCACTACAGTCTGCATGGGAAGCGGAAGAAGCTGCCTCTGTGTGCAAGGTTATCACACGTGAGTCAATGCTCAGTTTATGAACAACAGAGATAAATGTGGTATAAATAACAAATTTGAAACCGAAATAATACGTAACCTTCTGTTTCTTTTCACAGACAAGGTTTAAGACTAAAATAGTTTTGCTAGTCTCAGACTAAAATGCATGTTTGAGCTGAAATGTTTGAGTTTTTGAACTGAAAGCAACTTGCACTGGCATCTCTTAAAATATGCAAGAAAAAAAAACTCTGCTCATGTTTCAGTCATACTTCATATGTTTACAAGACTATTTACCTGTCTGTGTATTACATAATAAACTAAAATAAACTTTATATAGCCTATCATATTTTATAGCTAGTTTACTTTAGTTTTTTTTATTATATATATATATATATATATATATATATATATATATCTATATATATATATATATATATATATATATATATATATATATATATATACACACACACACTATACTTTTACCCAAACTGAATAATTAAAAACAAGTTTAAATGGGTAAACCTTTTTATTTATTTTTTCATGTTCTTTTCTGACAAAAAAGGGGGAAATACGCGCTTGAGTGAGTCTGTGAAACGACATTTTGCACATTAAGACATTTGAATAGCCTACTTTCTGTAAAGATAATTTAATTAGTGAGATTTGTATAGTAAAACAAATTAATACAAGTAATATGATTAATTATTTCGAGTAGCCTATACATCTACAATTGAACGAATGAATAAAAACACTGATAAAGCAAGCATAAACAACGTACAATATGCTACTTACTGTAACGGTTGTTCTGTTTAATTCCAGATGCTGCCATGAAATGTAAAGCTGGTCTTGGGGAGAAGGACATAGAGAGTTTAATTGCAGAGACTCTTAAACATTTGTAACTCTAATGAGAGCTGTCTCAGTACAATGGTGCGGTCTAAATCCTGCTTAGCTTTGTATTTCTTTCTGTTTTGAACCATCATTTACTATCATTTCTAGTTGTTTATATTACTAAATATAGTTTACCCACCATCTCAGATTAACTTTACATCGCTAGCTTACGTTATTGTTAGCACCGCACGCTAGTGTTTACGCGCCACCCGCGCTCATTTATATAGGATTTATTTGTGATAAATGCAAGGAGACAGTCAGGCTGACGGAGAAGATTTCAGAGCTAGAGACACACATCCAAACTTTAATTGAGGATAGTAAGGATAGTACTAGAGCTTTAGATACTATTTTGGATGCGCCTAGCATAGTGAACTCTGTACATGAATCGGTTCCGGCTGATGTAGAGCCCACGCAGCAGGGCAGATGGGTGACCGTGAGAGATCGCTCTAGTCGCGGATTAAAAAACCACTCTTCCGTTCCGATTACCATAACAAATCGATTTGCCCCACTCAGTGAAACACCCACTGAGAATTCTGTTGATTGTGCCCTGGTAATTGGTGATTCGATCACACGGAACGTGAAAATAGAGACACCAGCCACCATAGTCACATGTTTGCCGGGAGCCAGAGCGCCTGACATCAAAGCAAATTTAAAAGTGCTGGCTAATGCTAATCGTAAATTCTCTAAGATCATTATTCATGTCGGCACTAATGATGTTCGACTCCGCCAGTCGGAGATCACCAAAATTAATATTAAAGAGTTGTGTAAACTCGCAAGTACGATGTCAGGCACTGTAATTTGCTCTGGCCCCCTTCCTGTTCGCAGGAGTGATGAGATAGTTAGCAGATTGGCCTCATTCAATGGCTGGTTGTCTAAGTGGTGTCCGTTGAATAATATAGAATTCATAGACAATTGGAAAAGTTTTTGGGGCAAGCCTGACCTGTTGAAAAGAGATGGTGTTCATCCCTCCTGGAGTAAAACACAGCCTGTATTTACTGTCTTCAAGAGAGAATTTGCATTGTACTACAAATCCCTGTGGTTCATGAAGAAGAAAACTTCTTAATTTTATTTGCCTTAAATTAATTGAAGCTGTTTCATAACTGTTTCTTTATCTTCTGTTTTTTTTATTTGTTTATTATTTTAATAAACGCTGAAAGCGCATGCATCGTATTTGGGTTAAGTGGTACAGTAATGACGCATCGCAAATTTGAAATAATACTTTAATAAAATGATAAAGTATTAAAAAAAACTCTAAAGTAATAATGAAAGCAGCAAAAATGAGTAGAGCGCATATCCATAGTTTTAACTATGCCTAATCTAAGGTAAACTTATAAGGAATTACAGAGTATTGTGTAATATCTGTGTAGTATTTTACAAGTTTTTCACATTCTGTTGCACTTCACCATGTAAATTACAAAATTACTGTAAACATTAATGGCACCTTATATATTTCTTATTTTAATCATTCCTCTGTAATAGTTATTTTTTATTTTTGTGCATTATATGGGTTATTTTAAACATTTATGCCAATAGAGTAGTTTGAAGTTAAACTAACTACATACAGTACATTGTCAATCTCTGTATTCCATATGATGCATGCCAACTCAAAAAAACAAACTCATACCAGTCATAACTTTTATTTCAAAACAAGAATAATTGTGTAAAGAGATATGCACACATACAGATAATCACCTACATACATATACGTGCACACGCACACACACGTTCACACACACACGTACACTCACACACACACGTACACTCTCTCACACACACACACGTACACTCACACACACACACACACACACACACACACACACACACACACACACACACACACACACACACACACACACACACACACACACACACACACACACGCCTACAATGCTTTTGGGAAACGCTGCCCTATTTGTGTGATATGGTGAGTAAAGTTACACAATCTTATCTTTACATCACTTCATTTTATCATCACACTAAACGCCACTTCAGAATAAAAAATTGTAAATAAAATTAGAGAAAAAAAAAAGAAGAGTAGCTTGCCTGTTCTCACCATGCAGCGATGAACAGCGGAAATGAAAACATGCTAGAAATCGACGTCATGAGTTCACGGGCGCAGCCCCACCTCGATCGACGTCATCCCTTTGCCACTAACCAATGAGAAGCATTGTGGGGACAGGTGCACCCCCACCCAAATCTGCAGGCTGCAGCCAGGTGCTTCTCGAAGCGGAGGGGAGGGACTTGGGCTCTCTATTGCAAACGTCCAACAGTCTCATTGGCTGAAATTAATCACGTGCTGTCACTCAAATAAATACTGCAGGAATCATAAATAAAAATGTACATCAATTAATAATACAAATGAATGAACTTTATTATATTGTTTGAGATAAGATAACTTTAGTAAATCAATTCTTACGTAATTATATTACAATAAATAGGTGTATAAGCACTAGCCTGCATCATCCAAACACTCAAGCGTCTAAAAAAGGCAATCAAATTTCAAATGAGAATCATTTATAAATCTGTTTGTTTCACTCACTCATTCATACACCGACGGCGGTGTCAGCCATGCAAGGGGCCATCCAGCTCGTCGGGAGCATCTGGGGTTAGGTGTCTTGCTCATGGCCACCTCGACACTTGGTCAGGTGGAACCGGGGATAGAACCACCCGCCTTCCGGTTTGTAGATAACCTACATGAACCACTGAACCACTGCCGCACCTAATGACAAGTGACAGCATACTCTTCTCAGCGCTCTCGTGCTGTGTAATAATGACAGTATACTCTTCTCAGCGCTCTCGTGCTGTGTAATAATGACAGTATACTCTTCTCAGCGCTCTCGTGCTGTGTAATAATGACAGTATACACTTCTCAGCGCTCTCGTGCTGTGTAATAATGACAGTATACTCTTCTCAGCGCTCTCGTGCTGTGTAATAATGACAGTATACTCTTCTCAGCACTCTCGTGCTGTGTAATAATGACAGTATACTCTTCTCAGCGCTCTTGTGCTGTGTAATAATGACAGCATACTCTTCTCAGCGCTCTCGTGCTGTGTAATAATGACAGTATACTCTTCTCAGCGCTCTCGTGCTGTGTAATAATGACAGTATACTCTTCTCAGCGCTCTAGTGCTGTGTAATAATGACAGCATACTCTTCTCAGCGCTCTCGTGCCGTGTAATAATGACAGTATACTCTTCTCAGCGCTCTCAGACTGTGTAATAATGACAGTATACTCTTCTCAGCGCTCTCGTGCTGTGTAATAATGACAGTATACTCTTCTCAGCGCTCTTCTTCTGTGTAATAATGACAGTATACTCTTCTCAGCGCTCTTGTGCTGTGTAATAATGACAGCGTACTCTTCTCAGCGCTCTCGTGCCGTGTAATAATGACAGTATACTCTTCTCAGCGCTCTCAGACTGTGTAATAATGACAGTATACTCTTCTCAGCGCTCTCGTGCTGTGTAATAATGACAGTATACTCTTCTCAGCGCTCTTCTTCTGTGTAATAATGACAGTATACTCTTCTCAGCGCTCTCGTGCTGTGTAATAATGACAGTATACTCTTCTCAGCGCTCTCGTGCCGTGTAATAATGACAGTATACTCTTCTCAGCACTCTCGTGCTGTGTAATAATGACAGTATACTCTTCTCAGCGCTCTCGTGCTGTGTAATAATGATAGTATACTCTTCTCAGCGCTCTCAGACTGTGTAATAATGACAGTATACTCTTCTCAGCGCTCTCGTGCTGTGTAATAATGACAGCATACTCTTCTCAGCGCTCTTGTGCTGTGTAATAATGACAGAATACTCTTCTCAGCGCTCTCGTGCCGTGTAATAATGACAGTATACTCTTCTCAGCGCTCTCAGACTGTGTAATAATGACAGTATACTCTTCTCAGCGCTCTCGTGCTGTGTAATAATGACAGTATACTCTTCTCAGCGCTCTTCTTCTGTGTAATAATGACAGTATACTCTTCTCGGCGCTCTCGTTCTGTGTAATAATGACAGTATACTCTTCTCAGCGTTCTTCTTCTGTGTAATAATGACAGTATACACTTCTCAGCGCTCTCGTGCTGTGTAATAATGACAGTATACTCTTCTCAGCGCCCTCGTGATGTGTAATAATGACAGTACACTCTTCTCAGCGCTCCCGTACTGTGTAATAATGACAGTATACTCTTCTCAGCGCTCTTCTTCTGTGTAATAATGACAGTATACTCTTCTCAGCGCTCTCAGACTGTGTAATAATGACAGTATACTCTTCTCAGCGCTCTCGTGCTGTGTAATAATGACAGCATACTCTTCTCAGCGCTCTTGTGCTGTGTAATAATGACAGCATACTCTTCTCAGCGCCCTCGTGCTGTGTAATAATGACAGTATACTCTTCTCAGCACTCTCGTGCTGTGTAATAATGACAGTATACTCTTCTCAGCGCTCTTCTTCTGTGTAATAATGACAGTATACTCTTCTCAGCGCTCTCGTGCTGTGTAATAATGACAGTATACTCTTCTCAGCGCCCTCGTGCTGTGTAATAATGACAGTACACTCTTCTCAGCGCTCTAGTGCTGTGTAATAATGACAGTATACTCTTCTCGGCGCTCTCGTACTGTGTAATAATGACAGTATACTCTTCTCGGCGCTCTCGTGCTGTGTAATAATGACAGTATACTCTTCTCAGCGCTCTCGTGTGATAATGACATTATACTCTTCTCGGCGCTCTCGTACTGTGTAATAATGACAGTATACTCTTCTCGGCGCTCTCGTACTGTGTAATAATGACAGTATACTCTTCTCGGCGCTCTCGTGTGATAATGACATTATACTCTTCTCGGCGCTCTCGTGTGATAATGACATTATACTCTTCTCGGCGCTCTCGTACTGTGTAATAATGACAGTATACTCTTCCCGGCGCTCTCGTGTAATAATGACAGTATACTCTTCTCAGCGCTCTCGTGCTTTGTAATAACGACAGTATACTCTTCTCAGCGCTCTCGTGTAATAATGACAGTATACTCTTCTCAGCGCTCTCGTGTAATAATGACAGTATACTCTTCTCAGCGCTCTCTTGCTGTGTAATAATGACAGTATACTCTTCTCAGCGCTCTCAGACTGTGTAATAATCAAGTCAAGTCAAGTCAAGTGTATTTATATAGCGCTTTTCACAATATAAATTGCATCAAAGCAGCTTCACAGTATCAATCAAATAACATAACAATGTTTGTTTCTTAGTGGAAAAAACATCCACGTTTGGTAAGGCTGATCAATGTATTAATGCTTGGTTAATTAATTTGAATATCCCCAACTGAGCAAGCCAAAGGCAACAGTGGCAAGGAACCGAAAAACTCCATCAAGTGACCTACTGGTGTCCTAAAACTCCATCAGGTGACCTAATGGAGAGAAAAAAACCTTGGGAGAACCCAGGCTCAGTCCGGGGCCAGTTCTCCTCTGGCGTTTATGAACTAGAGGCCGGATTTACAGTAACTGTAATTTGATAAAGAATTTTGTTTTATTTTATCACTTCGGGGTGGGTACGCGAACTGGAATCACAACGTTTTATCTGTAGAGTGGGAAAGGGATCCTATCATAGGGAGAGGCTAGTTGGCACTTCAGCACTGCGTTGTCATCGGGTTCAGGCAAAGCTCCTAGTCAGATCTGGATACGGCCTGGATCCGGTAGGCTGCGGGAAAACCTCGGGATAAACAAAGATACTAAAATTAGCGTAGATGCCATTCTTCTTATGATGATGTAACGAGTACATCAGGATTTAAGGGAAGTGTTCCCAGTTCCGGCTGACCTAATCTATGCAGCCTAACATTGATTTATAGAAGTCTATAATATATTATGTGTATGCTAGGTCAAAGAGATGTGTTTTTAGTCTAGCTTTGAACTGACAGAGTGTGTCTGCTTCCCGGACAATGGTAGGAAGACTGCTCCAAAGTTTTGGTGCTAAATAGGAAAAGGATCTACCGCCAGCAGTCGTTTTTGATATTCTAGGTATTATCAACTGGCCCGAATTTTGAGATCGCAGTAGACGTGAAGGACTATAATGCGTTAAGAGCTCGCTCAAGTACTGCGGAGCTAAACCATTTAGTGCTTAGTAAGTAATCAACAATATTTTTTAATTTATACGATGTTTAATAGGCAGCCAATGCAGTGTTGACAGAACTGGGCTAATATGGTCATATTTCCTGGTTCTAGTAAGAACTCGACCTGCAGCGTTTTGGACCAGCTGTAGTTTATGTATTAAGCGTGCAGGGCAACCACCCAGAAGAGCATTACAATAATCTAGTCTTGATGTCATGAAAGCATGAACTAATTGTTCCGCATTTGTTAATGAGAGCATATATCGTAATTTAGATATATTTTTAAGATGGAAAAATGCGGTTTTACAGATACTAGACACGTGACTTTCAAATGAAAGATTGCTATCAAAGAGCACACCCAGGTTCCTAACCGACGACGAAGACTTAACAGAGCAGCCATCAAGTGTTAGACAGTATTCTAGGTTATTACGTGTGGAAGTTTTTTGTCCAATAATTAGAATCTCTGTTTTTTCAGAGTTTAGTAGTAGGAAATTACTAGTCATCCAATTTTTTATATCAGCTATGCATTCCGTTAATTTTGTGAATTGGTAAGTTTCGTTAGGTTTTGAAGAAATATACAGCTGAGTATCATCGGCATAACAGTTAAAGCTAATTCCATGTTTCCCAATGATATCTCCTAATGGTAGCATGTACAGAGTGAAGAGCAGTGGTCCTAGTACTGAGCCTTGTGGTACGCCATACTGAACTTGTGATCGATAAGACATCTCTTCATTTACTGCTACAAACTGATAACTGTCAGATAAGTATGATTTAAACCATGCTAGTGCAATTCCACTAATGCCAACATAGTTTTCTAGTCTATTTAAAAGAATGTTGTGGTCAATTGTGTCAAATGCAGCACTAAGATCAAGTAACACTAATAGAGAGATACAACCACGATCGGATGATAAAAGTAAATCATTTGTAACTCTAATGAGAGCTGTCTCAGTACAATGGTGCGGTCTAAATCCTGCTTAGCTTTGTATTTCTTTCTGTTTTAAACCATCATTTACTATCATTTCTAGTTGTTTATATTACTAAATACAGTTTACCCACCATCTCAGATTAACCTTACATCGCTAGCTTCCGTTATTGTTAGCACAGCACGCTAGTGTTCCCTATCAAGGCTACGGAACTCGACATTACGGATGTCGTATATGGGAACTCCTCTCATCCTTCACTTCCGCTGAAATCTTATAGGCTAACGCCAGCATAGCTGGCCAATTGACGCAAATATGCAAATACTGAACTTCGTAGCAGTATAAAGCAAGTGCAGCGTCAATTCCCTTTAGAATCTCTCTCTTCACGCTTAAATCGTGTGCTAGAAAGCTGATACTACAACTTGAATTACTTCGCCGTCGTTGAAGTTGCGCCGAGATACTTGCACTGTCTCCTGCATCCGATGGCAACTAACTGCAACTTGTGCGTGGGCCACATCTTGCCCCCCGACACGCACCTGTTCTGCGTCGCGTGTTTGGGGCTGGCCCATGCCGAGTCAGCCCTCACGGACGGAGGGTCCTGCGACCACTGCGCGGACATGTCTCTTCGAGCTCTCAAAGCCAGGAGGGATGAGGCTCGCGCAGCAGCGGGGATTGGGCCCACCGCCGCCACTGAGCCGCTGGTAGCCCCCCCCAACCGCGGAGTCGAGGTTCGTCCCCCGGTGAGCTTTCCCGACCCCACCTTTCAGCCCCCTCGCGAGGTCGCTGACTTCGTTTCCTTCGGGGCGAGTGAGGAAGACGACTCCATGTCTCTGTCTGCCTCCGAGAACGACTGGGGTGCGGAGCAGGCCGCATCACGGACGGCCGCGGAGCAAGAGACCCCGGCGGACCTGCAGGACGAGCTTTTCCGCATCCTCTCGAAAGCCGTCGAGGAACTGGACCTGTCGTGGAAGGCTCCCGACGAACCTTCAAAGAGCAAACTGGATACGTGGTTCCTCCAATCGAGCCGCCGTCAGGCCGCTTCGAAAAGAGGAACACCGTTTTTTCCTGACGTGCATGAGCACGTGGTGAAGTCGTGGGTGGCCCCGCAATCGGCGCGCACCCTCACTTCCACCCAAGCCATGTTTGCCCCCGTGGACGAGGCGGGGGACCACGGCTACCTCCGCATCCCCCCCGTCGAGGAGACCGTCGCCGCGCACCTCTGCCCGTCGGCTCCCGCCCTGGGCTCGGACCGCAGCCTGCCGTCCCGAGCCTGTAGATTTACGGCCCACCAAGCTAACAAGGCCTATGGTGCCGCGGGGGAGGCGGTTTCTGCGTTGCATGCCATGGCCGTTCTCCAAGTGCTGCAGGCTAAGCAACTCAAGTCTCTGGATGATGCCTAGTGTGCAGCTTGCTCGAAAAGAAGGCTATAGAACCAGTTCCCCCGAAAGAGTGGGAGGACGGATTCTACAGCCGCTACTTCGTTGTACCGAAGAAAGGAGGGGGTCTCCGCCCCATTCTGGATCTGAGACCGGTCAACAGAGCGCTTCACAAGCGCGCCTTCAGGATGACTACTCTGAAGCAAATCCTGGCGCAAATTCGCCCCGGGGATTGGTTCGCTTCAGTGGATTTAAAGGACGCTTACTTTCATATCCAGATAGTAAAGCGTCACAGGCGATTCCTGAGGTTTGCGTTCGAAAATTCGGTGTACCAATATACGGTGCTCCCGTTTGGACTAGCCCTAGCCCCCCGAACATTTTCGAAATGCGTGGACGCGGCACTTTCACCCCTCAGATCGAGCGGGATGCGCGTCTTGAACTATCTGGACGACTGGCTGGTTCTCGCGCAGTCGAGAGAAACGCTGGTCAGCCATGTGGAAGCCCTCCTTCGACACCTGGGGAGGCTCGGTTTGAGGGTGAACGTCCAGAAAAGTGTGCTCACACCGAGCCAGACTACAACATTCCTGGGAGTGTGCTTGGATTCAGTGAGAATGAGAGCGCGCCTTTCCCCCGAGCGAGCGGAGACTCTGAGCTCCTCTCTCGGTCTCTTCAAACCTGGCAGACTCGTCCCGCTGAAAGAGTTTCAAAGGCTACTGGGACGGATGGCAGCGGCTTCTTCGGTGTGTCACCTGGGGCTGCTGCATATGAGACCGCTGCAACACTGGCTGAAAGCGCGCGTCCGCCCGAGCGAGTGGTTTTCTGGCCACAAGCGCATTATGATCACCCGCGGATGCGCCCGCGCCCTGGACCCGTGGAGGAATCCAGATCTCTTCAGCTCAGGCGTCCCTATGGGCATAGTGACGCGGCGCGTGGAGGTCCTGACGGACGCTTCGTCCACCGGATGGGGAGCCGTCTGCTTGGGAAAGCCCGCCTCGGGTCGGTGGTTAGGGAAGCAGATGGAGTGGCACATAAATCGTTTGGAACTAGAAGCGGTCTCTCTAGCTCTAAAGCCTTCCGGTCTCAGCTGAAGCATCAACATGTGTTGATTCGGACCGACAACACTTCTGTGGTCTCGTACATAAATCGCCAAGGCGGGGTACATTCCAGAGCCCTTTTCAGGCAGGCGGAATCCCTTCTGCTGTGGGCGGACCGATTTTTCCTCTCGCTGAGAGCGGCGCACATCCCCGGCGTTCTGAATCGCGGGGCGGATATGCTCTCGAGAAGCGGGATTCCCCAAGCGGAGTGGAGGCTTCACCCCGGGACGGTTCAGCTGATATGGAATCGTTTCGGCAGAGCGGAGGTCGACCTCTTTGCGACGAGCGAGAATGCGCATTGTCAGATGTTCTTCTCGCTGTCTCGTTCCCCCCGGGAGGTAAACGCGCTGACCGCGCGATGGCCGAAAGTCCGCCTCTATGCTTTTCCTCCGGTGAAAATTTTGCCCATGGTGTTGTGCAAAATCAGGGAGGAGAAGGCGGCGGTCACTCTGGTAGCCCCGAACTGGCCGAATCAGCCCTGGTTCGCGGATCTGGTAGAGTTACTGGCAGGACAGCCATGGGAGATTCCGCTCAGGAAGGACCTTCTGTCTCAGGCGAGCGGAACGATCTGGCATCCCAACCCCGGGCTGTGGAACCTCCATGTGTGGCCGCTGCAGGGTCGCTGAGCGGGCGGGACACGCTGCACGCGCGTGTTTTGAATACCATCGCGGAGGCGCGAGCTCCGTCCACCAGGCGCCTGTATGCTTTGAAGTGGGGTGTGTTCTCGAAATGGTGTCAGAATGTCGGTATAGACCCAGCGAACTGCTCTGTGTCGGTTATTCTACGCTTCCTTCAGTACAGGATGGACGAAGGGAGCCTACCATCCACTCTGAAGGTATATGTGGCCGCTATTGCCGCGTTTCACCCCCCTGTTGACGGGCAGTCTATCGGTAGACATGCGTCGGTGACACGGTTCCTCAAGGGAGCTAGGAGATTATGCCCTGCACGGCCGCCTTCGGTGCCGCCGTGGGATTTAACGTTGGTCTTGGACGCTTTGTCGCGACCGCCTTTCGAGCCCTTAGCTTCGATTGCCATTAAGGAGCTATCGGTTAAGACGGCACTGCTTCTCGCTCTCGCCTCGGCGAAGCGAGTTGGGGATTTACAGGCTTTCTCGGTAAGTGAAGATTGTATTCGCTTTGGACCGGGAAACTGCAATGTAATTCTCAGGCCGAGGCCGGGTTACGTTCCTAAGTCGCTCAATACCCCGTTCAGAGCGCAGATTGTTTCTCTGCCTGCCCTGTCCACGGAGCCATCAACCTCTCAGGATTCGGTTGCTCAGAGTACTATTTGCCCAGTCAGAGCGCTCAGGGAATACATTTCTCGCTCGGCAGCTTTTCGACAATCGGACCAGCTGTTTGTGTGCTTTGGTGGGTGCAACAAGGGACGGGGTGTCTCTAAACAGAGGCTTGCTCACTGGATTGTGGACGCTGTTGTTTTGGCTTATGATTGCCTAGGGCAGGAATGCCCCCTTAATGTCAAGGCCCATTCGACTAGAGCGATTGCCTCCTCGTGGGCTTGGACTAAGGGTATGTCTATTCAGGATTTATGTCTTGCGGCTGGCTGGTCTTCTCAGAACACGTTTGCCAGGTTTTACAAGTTGGATTTGCCCTCCGTAGCGTCTCGAGTGCTTTCGGTGAGTTGATTGCACACACAGCACTGGATAGAGCTGCTCTGCGCTTTGCTTATGAGTTGTTCTGTGTGCTATTTGTGTATTTGTACTGTTGTCACCGCTATGCGTTGACCTTCTCTTACTGTGGTTATTGCCCTGTTTTCTCGACAGTGCAAACTTCCCCCTATTTATACTGCTCGGGATATGCAAATTCTGGCAGTGTTTGTGAGCTTGTGATTGGTCCCCTCGGGCCAATCAGAGGTTAGAGGTTCGCTATTGGTCAATCTCGGCCTATCAGACGCTTGCATACTGGGGAGGGGCGGTTTTGGTATTGGGTCTGTTGTCAGTGGTTGTTTGCTGCCACGGCGGGATTCTATACAGTTCCCATATACGACATCCGTAATGTCGAGTTCCGTAGCCTTGATAGGGAACGTCTCCGGTTACTTTCGTAACCTCGGTTCCCTGAAAGGCAAGGAACGAGACATTACGCTCGCCGCCGTGTTCGCTATTGATTTAGCGTTTTTTGTTCGATTCTAAAGGGAATTGACGCTGCACTTGCTTTATACTGCTACGAAGTTCAGTATTTGCATATTTGCGTCAATTGGCCAGCTCTGCTGGCGTTAGCCTATAAGATTTCAGCGGAAGTGAAGGATGAGAGGAGTTCCCATATACGACATCCGTAATGTCTCGTTCCTTGCCTTTCAGGGAACCGAGGTTACGAAAGTAACCGGAGACGTTTACGCGCCACCCGCGCTCATTTATTTATTATTTATTTTCTCTCGCGCGACCGCGCCTTTGAGTTCATAAAAGCCCGGGTAGGTAAGAATCAGTCAACACAAACGGTGAGTAATGTCTTGTCCTGTTATTGTCACCTGTTTCACGTCATATGTTTAGTATAGCCTTCTCCGATGGCAATATAGGATTTATTTGTGATAAATGCAAGGAGACAGTCAGGCTGACGGAGAAGATTTCAGAGCTAGAGACACGCATCCAAACTTTAATTGAGGATAGTAAGGATAGTACTAGAGCTTTAGATACTATGTTGGATGCGCCTAGCATAGTGAACTCTGTACATGATTCGGTTCCGGTGTTGTGCCGAATTCCGACTCCCTGCCAGAATCTGACTCCCCCTCGCGTGCACGCGCAATGACGTCAAAACACTAATCGCCGAATTTCGACTCCATTCCCCTCGCGTGCACGCGCAATGACGTCAAAACACTAATCGCCGAATTCCGACTCCCTGCCAGAATCTGACTCCCCCTCGCGTGCACGTCAATGACGACGTCTATTTTTCGTCTGTTTGTGTTAAAGTTTGGTGTCTTTTATTTTTTTACAGGTTTTTATTAATAAATATAATTGTCAGTGTTTTCCAGAAAGCGTTTTAAAAACCGATCACTGGCATACAGGATATTACGTACTTATCAAGAAATGTTAATATTTAACATTTATTCTCATTGTGCACTGTTTACAACTACAGACAGTCCAATAATACCATGTGCAATAAAAGTTCTACTATATTCTGCACATAGATTATTCTTAGCTATACTCTGTCAGTACATTTTATGTAAATCAAACCCCAGAATTATTTTCGTGTCCAAAGCACAGGTGTAAGCAAATTATATAAATCATACTTCATTTTTCAGGTTTGCAAAGTCAAAGACACATGAAACTTATGTTGGTTACACCTCTTACTATGGATGGTAAAATAATTTATGTTTTACATTTGATATTGTATTGTGATAGGCACTTTCAGTTAATTTTGGCTGATATTTGCCAGTATAACTGGGTGGCTAGTCATCCGAAGTGGACATAACACTTGTCCCTGTCGACATTTACCTACAACTTTAAATGTATTTTGAGGGTGCACACCTTCTGTTTTCAGGATGATTAACTGCATTTCGGTGATACAAAAAAAACTTGAACATTTTTTGAACACTTGAAAATACATTTATTTAATACAAGCTGGACACAAGTAATTGGCAACTTCCATCGACGTTTTTGCGCAGTCACAGTGGTACCACAGAGGGCACACATCACAGCCAATCTTAACATAGGGACAAAGTGAATATTAGCATGCACCACAGATATCTTTTAACCTCCATAAAGAACAAATAAATGGTGTACTTAAAGACTACTCTTTTCAACAACAAAAATAATAAAATAAAAAGTACAGTTAGCGTACCCACCCAGTCAGTGCCATTGTCAGGACTTTCTTCCTCCCCACAGAGAAAGCACAAATCTTTTAGATCATCTATGACAGGGGAGAAGAGCACATATAAGACACAAGGCCAAACCTCACAATTACTTTAAACAGGCTCCTGAATAGACTACTTTAAACAGACAGTCTGAATATTTAGATTTTTTGGCTAGAAGATAGTAGCCTATTCCACACTTACCCGTGTTTTGTAGGAGGCAAGTAGCTATGGCCAATCTGATAGAATTCACATTGGTTTTTCTGGTTGAAAACAGAACTGGCTTTTTGTCCAGTATACATTCAGCAAACTAAAAATAAACAATTAGAACAATTTCATTGTAATAAAGGCAAACAGCTGTGTTGATATCAAAGATTGCTGCCAATACACTGACATCAATAAAGAAAAAACACTGTAAATCTTACTGTGTTACTGTCAGTGAGTGGTGAGGTCAGCATATTATATGGAGTTTGAACTGATTTTTATGCTATTCATTTGGGACTACTGTCTTTCTAATCAGTACTCTTAGCCAATTCCATAATTCTTACTTTTAGGACAAAGGCCCCACAGGAACTGCTGTCCTTTTGGTGTGGATGTGGCAGCGTGTCACATGCCCACGTGGACACATGTATGCCTTTTTGATTCATGAATGACCTGTAATCAATAAAATAAAAGCCTCAGAAAGCACTTTTTTTTTTATTCAACATTCATTGATAAGTCCTATGATGGGGCAAATTGTTTAAACGGTCTAATTACCTTGTCACTTCTTGGCATCTTTTGAGGTCACATTGTCAATAATCATATAAATAATTAGAAATAATAAATAAAGACACATTAATTTAGGTGCAGAAGTAGTCCAGTGGAAATGCTCAGTTTCAATAAGGTGTAGTATAATTGCGTGTGTTAATGTAATACATTGGAGGGGGAGTATGGTTTTGGCGGGTGCTGCTTAAATCTACATAAAAGACTTGTGCTTTTCTGCAGAGGATCCTCCATGGACAAAGGTGTCATCAGAATGAGTTTCATGTGTTTTCTCTTGCAAAGCTGAAATTGGAGGGGGACTTTAAATTCAGCAGGTGCTGTGTTAAAAAATTATAGTGATTTTATGTGTCACTGCATAAATACATATAGTTATCATTTATAATTTCACTTCCTATTTATATTCATTTGTTCATTATTAATTCACACACACACACACACACAAACACACACACACACACACACACACACACCAAATGCAGACAGGAATTGCAGGTGTGTAAACTATAGATGAACAGTAAAGGATTTTGTTTGTTACTTTTTTTTATTAAATGCCAATCAAATTACAAATAATAAACATGACAATAGTCTAACACATATACAAATGTAGTCAGCAACAGATAGTAAAATAACATATACAATATAAAATAATAATAGCCTACAAGTAAAAGAAAGAAAAAAATGATATAAACAGAAAAAGGAACAGGTATGAGATCATCATAAAAAATACCAAAGCTTCAAATAGGGACCTAGTGCGTTTTGTTTGATTATTGAATCCAAGTAGGCCTAGTAACTCAATACAATTTGTCATATCTAACCGAAATAACAAGAAGTAGGCTTTTCCTTTAGCCTATTTTTGTTTATGGTATTTCCCTAAACAAACATTATCAATAAAGGCCACATTTGGTGTCTTTTTCCCCCGGCCTCTCTCCGCGTCTAGTTTAGTGATGTCATTGGCGTGCACACGAGGGGAGTCAGATTCTGTCAGGAAAAAACACCCGCAATGTTGGAAACTCCACAATGTATTATTTTTGTAATGGAGAGGAACGTTCCTGTATACTGTGCAATTGTTGAATTAAAAAAAAAAAAAGATTTTGGCAGGGAGTCGAAATTCGGCAACTAGTGTGTTGACGTCATTGCGCGTGCACGCGAGGGGGAGTCAAATTCTGGCAGGGAGTCGAAATTCGGCACAACACCGGCTGAAGTAGAGCCCATGCAGCAGGGCAGATGGGTGACCGTGAGAGATCGCTCTAGTCGCGGATTAAAAAACCACTCTTCCGTTCCGATTACCATAACAAATCGATTTGCCCCACTCAGTGAAACACCCACTGAGAATTCTGTTGATTGTGCCCTGGTAATTGGTGATTCGATCACACGGAACGTGAAAATAGAGACACCAGCCACCATAGTCACATGTTTGCTGGGAGCCAGAGCGCCTGACATCAAAGCAAATTTAAAAGTGCTGGCTAATGCTAATCGTAAATTCTCTAAGATCATTATTCATATCGGCACTAATGATGTTCGACTCCGCCAGTCGGAGATCACCAAAATTAATATTAAAGAGTTGTGTAAACTCGCAAATACGATGTCAGGCACTGTAATTTGCTCTGGCCCCCTTCCTGTTCGCAGGAGTGATGAGATAGTTAGCAGATTGGCCTCACTCAATGGTTGGTTGTTTAAGTGGTGTCCGTTGAATAATATAGAATTCATAGACAATTGGAAAAGTTTTTGGGGCAAGCCTGACCTGTTCAAAAGAGATGGTGTTCATCCCTCCTGGGATGGTGCTGCTGTTCTCTCTAGTAATATGGCACATAGTCTTAGAGCTAAAACATGACAATCTGGGGCTCAGGTCAGGAAGCAGACAGACTGGCTAAACCGACCGTGTGCTTGCGGCCTCGCGTCACCAAGGTCAGGTAAATCCCATCACATAGAGCCTCTTTCACCTAGATATCATCATATAGAGACTGTGTCTGTTCCCCGAATTTGGAAATCCAAAAAACGTCAGGTAAAAAATTTAATTGATGTTCAACAAATAAAAAACAGATATAATACAGATGAACAAATGATAAAGCTTGGGTTGCTGAATATTCGATCCCTTACTTCAAAATCGCTCATAGTTAATGATATGATTTCAGATTATAATCTAGATGTGCTGTGTTTGACAGAAACCTGGCTAAAACCAAACGATTACATTACTTTAAATGAGTCAACCCCACAAGATTACTGTTATAAACATGAACCTCGTCTAAAACGCAAAGGGGGAGGTGTCGCTATAATTTATAGTAATATTTTCAAAACCACTAAGAAATCTATTTTTAAATATACTTCTTTTGAAGTGTTGGTGCTTAATGTAAAAATATATAGTGTAAACGATAAATCACGTTTGAGATTTCTGCTGGCTACTGTATACAGGCCACCAGGGCACCATAAAGATTTTATCAAAGAATTTGCGGACTTTCTATCAGAATTAGTATTGGCTAACGATAAAGTACTAATTGTTGGTGATTTTAATATACATGTAGATAATGAAAAAGATGCATTGGGATTGGCACTTAAAGACATTGTAAACTCAATTGGAGTTAGACAACACGTGTCAGGACCCACTCATTGTCGTAATCATACTCTAGATCTAATATTATCACATGGAATAGATGTTGATGCCGTTGAAATTCTGCAGCAGAGCGATGACATCTCAGACCATTATCTAGTCTCATGTAAATTACATTTAGCCAAGGCTGCAAAGCCGACTCCGTGTTATAAATATGTTAGACCTATAACTTCTGCCACTAAAGATTGCTTTATCAATAATCTTCCTAATCAGTTTCATCATCTCAGCATCCAGGATAGCTTAGAAGAACTTCTTAGAAGAATTGCAACCGAAACTTTTAACTCTCTCTTTTCCAGCACTTTAGACGCAGTTGCTCCGTTGCGCTTAAAGAAGATTAAAGAAAATAGTCCAACGCCGTGGCACAACGAGCACACTCAGGCCCTTAAGAGAGCAGCCAGAAAAATGGAGCGCAACTGGAAGAAAACAAAACTAGAGGTATTTCGGATTTCATGGAAAGAGAGCTCGATTGCTTACAGAGAGGCTTTAAAAGCTGCTAGATCTGCTTATTTTTCAACCCTATTAGAAGAAAATAAACATAATCCTAGGTATTTATTTGAAACAGTGGCTTAACTAACGAAAAAGAAAGCTTCAAGCACAGAAGTTTCCAAGCAACACAGCAGTAATGACTTTATTAACTTCTTCACTTATAAGATTGATAATATCAGGGACAAAATTATAACTATGCAACCGTCTACTACAGTATCGCATCAGGGAGTGCATTGTAGTCTCCCTGAGGAAAAATTTTATTCATTTGTTGCTATAGGAGAGGAAGAATTCTGCAAACTCGTTAATTCATCTAAATCGACAACTTGTATGTTAGACCCTATACCGACTAAGCTATTGAAAGAGATGCTTCCAGAGATCATAGATCCTCTTCTTAATATCATTAATTCGTCTTTGTCTCAACCGCAACTTGATCCTTCAGAATTAGTCAATTACAGGCCGATCTCAAATCTGCCTTTTCTGTCAAAGATATTAGAAAAAGCAGTATCCTCACAACTGTGTTCCTTTCTTGAAAGAAATGATATCTGCGAGGATTTTCAGTCAGGATTTAGACCGCACCATAGTACTGAGACAGCTCTCATTAGAGTTACAAATGATTTACTTTTATCATCCGATCGTGGTTGTATCTCTCTATTAGTGTTACTTGATCTTAGTGCTGCATTTGACACAATTGACCACAACATTCTTTTAAATAGACTAGAAAACTATGTTGGCATTAGTGAAATTGCACTAGCATGGTTTAAATCATACTTATCTGACCGTTATCAGTTTGTAGCAGTAAATGAAGAGATGTCTTATCGATCACAAGTTCAGTATGGCGTACCACAAGGCTCAGTACTAGGACCGCTGCTGTTCACTCTGTACATACTACCATTAGGACATATCATTAGGAAACATGGAATTAGCTTTCATTGTTATGCCGATGATACTCAGCTGTATATTTCTTCAAAACCTAACGAAACTTACCAATTCACAAAATTAACGGAATGCATAGCTGATTTAAAAAATTGGATGACTAGTAATTTCCTACTACTAAACTCTGAAAAAACAGAGATTCTAATTATTGGACAAAAAACTTCCACAAGTAATAACCTAGAATACTGTCTAACACTTGATGGCTGCTCTGTTAAGTCTTCGTCGTCGGTTAGGAACCTGGGTGTGCTTTTTGATAGCAATCTTTCATTTGAAAGTCATGTGTCTAGTATCTGTAAAACCGCATTTTTCCATCTTAAAAATATATCTAAATCACGACATATGCTCTCATTAACAAATGCGGAACAATTAGTTCATGCTTTCATGACATGAACACTAGATTATTGTAATGCTCTACTGGGTGGTTGCCCTGCACGCTTAATAAATAAACTACAGCTGGTCCAAAACGCTGCAGCTCGAGTTCTTACTAGAACCGGGAAATATGACCATATTAGCCCGGTTCTGTCAACACTGCATTGGCTGCCTATTAAACATCGTATAAATTTTAAAATATTGTTGATTACTTACAAAGCACTAAATGGTTTAGCTCCGCAGTACTTGAGCGAGCTCTTAACGCATTATAGTCCTTCACGTCTATTGCGATCTCAAAATTCGGGCCAGTTGATAATAATAGAATATCAAAATCGACTTCGGGCGGTAGATCCTTTTCCTATTTAGTACCAAAACTTTGGAACAGTCTTCCTACCATTGTCCGGGAAGCAGACACACTCTGTCAGTTCAAAGCTAGACTAAAAACACATCTCTTTGACCTAGCATACACATAATATATTATAGACTTCTATAATTCAATGTTAGGCTGCATAGATTAGGTCAGCCGGAACTGGGAACACTTCCCTTAAATCCTGATGTACTCGTTACATCATCATAAGAAGAATGGCATCTACGCTAATTTTAGTGTCTTTGTTTACCCCGAGGTTTTCCTGCAGCCTACCGGATCCAGGCCGTATCCAGATCTGACTAGGAGCTTTGCCTGGACCCGATGACAACGCAGTGCTGAAGTGCCAACTAGCCTCTCCCTATGGAGGATCCCTTTCCCACTCTACAGATAAAACGTTGTGATTCCGGTTCGCGTACCCACCCCGAAGTGATAAAATAAAACAAAATTTTGTATCAAATTACAGTTACTGTAAATCCGGCCTCTAGTTCATAAACGCCAGAGGAGAACTGGCCCCCGACTGAGCCTGGGTTCTCCCAAGGTTTTTTTTCTCCAGTAGGTCACCTGATGGAGTTTTAGGACACCAGTAGGTCACTTGATGGAGTTTTTCGGTTCCTTGCCACTGTTGCCTTTGGCTTGCTCAGTTGGGGATATTCAAAATAATTAACCAAGCATTAATACCATTGATCAGCCCTACCAAACGTGGATGTTTTTTCACTAAGAAACAAACATTGTTATGTTATTTGATTGTTATTGTGAAGCTGCTTTGATGCAATTTATATTGTGAAAAGCGCTATATAAATACACTTGACTTGACTTGACTTAAATTAGAGAAATATTAAGGATGACCCAAAGTTTATGTAGGGGATTACATTTTCCCATCTAATTTGCATATTATGACATCATATGGTGGTGGCCATCTTGGATTATAGAATTTTCATGAAAAGTCACATGTTTAAATGATAAGATGCAGCACTTCTTTCCCCCCCAAAAGTCCCTCACCCTCTGTATGCTATATTGCACAATACTTAATGTTCAGGTAAATAGTAAGTAGTAAACAAACTGTGTAAAACATTACTAATAAATGGTAGAAACAAACCGAATGCATGTAGCGGTTGGCCTTTTGCTGTAGAGATTTTCCATTTACTACATACAGTAGGCACTCTGATTCCATGTATGGGGCACATATATATTATTCATTTGACACACAAACACAAGTAGACAAGACCTGTTTAGTTCAAAAGCTCACTCGCAGCCAGATCTGCCTCGCGCATGCGCCGAGTGTGCACAGCTCAGACTACTGTCATTGTCATTGCGACTCCCCACCCTGCCTCCACGTTGCCTCCTAACTGTCCTATGAATACTTCGACCTTGTCTAACATACCTAAGTCTCCACCACAATACTGTTGCCGCGATTGCGGAGAGGCACACGGTCAGAAAACAAAGCTGGCTAGCACGGTAAAAATCTCCTGCCTCGTTCCCTACAACACTAACACGCCTGCGAACTTCACTATGAACACTCCGACCCCGGGAAACATTGTTCCCACCACTGACATTGGGCAAAGGACCATCTACATTGGGCAAAGGATTCACCGAGCACAGAGCAAGAGCTCTCCCTGATACGTTTGAATATCTGTGGTCACAACGCGATCGGGGGAAAAGTATAAAGAGGGCGTGGTTGTGGTTGTAATCATTTTGAACGATCGCTTCATGAGAGCTTTGTTCAAAAGCCTGAGATCTAGAATGGGTCTGAGACCACCATCTTTTTTGGTACCAGGAAGTAACGGCTGTAGAAACCCGACTCGCTCTGAGCTAGAGGGATGGTTTCTATGGCTTTTTTTCAAACACAGTTTCGTTATTTACGGTATACAGCAGGCATGAGCTAACTTACATGATTTGTCCTCAATATCCATCTTTCATTTAGTTGTTTGCAACCAGCAAAACAATGAGGGTACTGACTATTTGCTTCATGTGTATAACGCTAACGTTAATGTAGTTTCTGTACTGACGCATTTGGCAGTAACTTAAGTTAGTTGCAGTCTCTCTGAAACTTTTAGTCAATGTTAACTTCAACAGTTAATGTTACATTGTATTACTTGTATTACTGTAACGTTATGAGTAAGGACAATGTACAGTACAGAGTCAAATTCCTCCTATGTTTAACGTTACCCATACCTGGCCAATAAAGCTGATTCTGACCTATGTTGGCTGTTAACTATACCTCAATTAACTAGCTACCAAAAGTTAGCTTGAGGAACAAACGATGTAGCTAGCTAATTTAAGACAGGGTGTTTCATTACTCACATTTTAAATAGCTCTTGGTAAGCTGCACCCAAGCACACAATTTGTCATACGCTAACATTTGTTAATATCATATTCTCACCACTCCTGGACACGGAAAACGATGTGGCACTTTGCTCCATGCTGCTGAAATGGCGGGCGGTGGCTGGCTGCGGACACTTCCATTTTCGACCGCAGCAATAAAAAAAAGAAGCACGCAGATCACAAATGATAAAAGTGGAAAAAACAACAACACATCAACAAATGAGCACATGAAAACTTTGATTGAACTGGACGAAATGAGCACATGTATTGGTAGAACTGGGTGTTTTTAATTGCAAACATCGATTTATTTTCAACATAAAAAACTCCCTTTAGCGCAGTTTCCTAGGTGAGGCCGTGTTAAAGTTATATTTGTATCCACTATGAACTCTAGCTGATCATTACAGCAATAATCACCATCAATGATGACAAGTGCATTTTAATTTACCCTACCTGTCAATAAATTAATATATATATATAAAAAAAAAATTTTGACCAAAGATTTTTTTATTTTTATAAATGAAAATCCTTTCATCTTTTCACCTAAAAATTGGTGCAAAGAAAACATTTATTTGATGTTTTTAGTTCTGTTTTAGTCTAAAAGTGTACATGCCCAAGTCTGTGTGTCATGATTCTGCCATCTAGTCCTTGTCTTTCTTTCTTTAAGATCATGACAGACTCATGTTTTGTGTACAAGCACATGGCCTTTTGTCTGGGCCATCTGCTTGTGTTGTCTCGTTACGTAACCCCACCCCCTTGTTATCCTCATCTTGTCATTATTGTCTAGTGAGCTTCACCTGTTCTTTTCATTAGTGTCTCCCTATATCATCCCCTTGTGTTTGCTGTCCTGTGTCGGTTCATTGTGATTCTTACCTGCGTGTTACCTTACCTGTACCATTCCTTGTGAGTATCCTGTTGAGTGTATTGTATAGAGAAAGTTTTGGTCCCGTTTGTTTATCGTCAAGTCTTAGTCAAAGTGTAGTTTCTCCTTGTCCTGTCTATGTTTTGCTCCCTCGTGGGTTTTGTTTTCCCTTGTTTTGTCCTACAATAAAATGTGTGTGTTAAGCATCCTGTCTGTACTTGGTTTCATCTCTGTAATTCGTAACAGAATGAACCGACCATTAAAGAACCCAGCAGACAGAATGTCCTCCCAGCGACAATCGGAGTTCCGTGAACAGTGCTGGTTGTCGGCTTCCACAGACAGAAAGAGGGTCAGCCTTCCAGTCCCGTCCCAGGGTGAGTGGATCCTGAGAAATTATGCCCAACTCCGGGATCGTTTCTCCCGGGAGGAGCCGCAGGCTTCTTCCTCAAGGTCTCCACCTTCTGCTTGGCTGCCAGTGATTCCAGAGGGTCGTATGTTAGCCATTGTGATGCTTGAGGACCAGGCTTGTTCCACCACGACTCCTGAGACACCATCCGTATCCTTCAGCCTTCACAGGAAACGAGGTAGACGGATCTCGTGGGAGTCTGCTTCGGAGTCCTCAGCGACGGAGTCAACCCTGCCTGAGACTAGCCTTCCACTACCAGTCACGGATCCTGCTGTGCTTCCCCAACCGGTCACCAGTCCGGCTATGGCCTCTGCTCCGTGGCCAAGGAGAAAGCGGAGGAAGAAGGGAACTTTCTGTCCTACGTCTGTTTCCTCCTGAGTCCGCGATGGCTTCTCAACCTTCCGCTACAACAGAGGGCTGTTCCTGAACCAGCTGCAGAGAGCGCTGATCCCAAGTCAGCTGCTGGTAGCCCGGTTACAGAGTCAGCTGCTGTGAGAGCTGCGGCCGATCAAGCTGCAGAAGCAGTCCTGCAATCAGTTTCAGCTCGTAAGAGGATGCCTGTTGTCGTTGCTGCTGAGACTCTAGCTGACTATCTTACTAGTCTTGTAAAGATCCTTGATGTGCCTGTCAAACCTGTCATGTCTTCTAGTCCCGAGCCCACCAGCTGAGACCGCTGTTCCAGAGTCAGTGGCAGTTACCGAATCGTAGATGAGGAGCGTAGGTTCTGGGTCTGCTTCGGGCAGCACTGGTTCTGAAGCTGCTTCTGAGAGCCCAGTTCTTGTTCCCGCTCCACAGCCGCCCGCTACACCCCCTGTCTTGTGCCCTATTCCTTTACCTGCTGTTCCCCTGGTCAGGATTCCTGTTTCGCCGCCTTCTGTGTCCTCTGTCGGTATCTGTTGCTGCACCCACTTCTGCAGTCCCCCCGTGTGTTGCCCCGGTCACCATTAAGACCTGGACTGTTTCCCCCAAGACCTCTCATGTCTCCCCGTCCAAGCCTGTCTGGATTCCTTGCCCCCAGCCCTCATCCTGTGGACCTAAGACCCACAGCACTCCAATCCACCCTGGATCACCCCCCCCATGAACTCTGTTTCCTCTTCTGCCTCTTCCATGTTTTTTATTTTTGATATGTCATCCCAACTCTGTCATTGTTTTTTCATGTATGCCTTTATTATTATTTGTTTTGTTGGTTTGTGTCGATGTCCCGGCCTGTCATGTCTTGTGTTTGGGGGGGTTTTTTTTCCCCTTGAGGAGCGTCTGGAAGCCGCTTCTTAAGGGAGGGGTTCTGTCATGATTCTGCCATCTAGTCCTTGTCTGTCTTGGGGCAGGACCATGACAGACTCATGTTTTGTGTACAAGCACATGGCCTTTTGTCTGGGCCATGTGCTTGTGTTGTCTCGTTACGTAACCCCACCCCCCTTGTTATCCTCGCCTTGTCATTATTGTCTAGTAAGCTTTACCTGTTCTTGTCATTAATGTCTCCCTATATCATCCCTTTGTGTTTGCTGTCCTGTGTCGGTTCTTTGTGATTCTTACCTGTATCATTCCTTGTGAGTATCCTGTCGAGTGTATTGTATAGAGTTCTGATCCCGTTTCTACTATTTATCAAGTCTTAGTCAAAGTTTAGTCTCTCCTAGTCCTATGTTTTTGTTTTCCTTTTTTTCCTACAATAAAGTGTGTGTTAAGCATCCTGTCTGCGCTTGGGTTCATCTCTGTAATTCATAAAACTGTGATAAACTCATCAGTTTATGATTGTACAACATCCCACTATATGATCATCATGTTTTGGTCAGAGGAATGATTTGGCAAAAGTACAATGCAGCCAGTTCACATCATACATAGGCCCACTCCCCTAACATAGCCTAAATACAGAATGACAATACCAGTACACAGAGGGCATTTAGAACACAGAGAGAGCCAGACAGCCTGAATAGAAACCCAATCGAATGGAACGCACCTTCAGAATTGAGAAGTAAGATCAGATGTAGACACACACTGAGTGCAGGACTTGATGAAAAGCTGCCAGTGTCGTCTTTTGCAGTTTGGCTGTTGTCAGCATCGCCTCCTCCAGTGCAGTGCATGATGGGAATGCAGGAGGAGCTTGTGATGTGCTCTGACACTCATCCAGCATCTGAGCCACGGCTCTGGGTTTCACACATTCAACCTCATCTTTGATGGAGTGTGTCTTAAAACGAGGATCAACAAGGGATGCTACTCTGTGTGTTCAGAAGGTCATCAGTGGCAGCATGCTCATATTTCTCATTCAGAGAGCTGATGACAGTAGCCTTGATGGTCTCGGTGAGCTGTAAGTCTTCAGCTTCTGGAGTCTCATTGTTTCATAAACTTGAAGTCCCTGAAAATGTCGATTTAAGTTGCAAAGCTCTACTTGGTTTAACTATTGAAATAACTAAAGTGCCTTACACGAAAATATCATTCCTTGTGGCCACAGGAAGGCTATTGTCGCTGTTTAAAGGCCGGTGCATGATAATTAAATTTGAATCCCATGAAAATGTACCCTGATAATTGATATGATTTTGCTGACCTATATTAATAATTGCTACCAGCAATCGTGTTAATTATTCATATACAGTGAGGTTTAGGCTATTCCCTATTTGGGAGTAAAGTAAATAATATTTATTAATATTATAATTTCCCTATGTTCGCTTGATCTGTTATGCATTCCTATTGTATCAACAACTTTTCATAAAATACCAAGGAAAGAAAGAGTTAAAAAAAAAAAAGAAATAAAAGGAATTTTTTTTTTGCCCATTTTGGTCCTTCCTTCCCTGAGGAGGTCTGCACATGCCACTCTCTCTCTCTTTCTCACACACACTCACAAACACAAAAGAATAAATCTGGCAAAATTATATTTTTTAAAAAGCCTTTTATTGCTCTGAAATGCATATTTCAACACTGATTCCAGTTATGGCCGAACACTTGTTTATAAAGTGATTTTATCTGGAGATATTTTCCTCACTCCTGCTCATTTGCGTAAAAGGCTGAACACTTATAATGTTCAGTTAAAGGACAGATGAATGAAAATCGAGTGTTTTTGGTCATTTGAAGCAGACTCTTCTAGTGTTTAATCTGTCCATCTGTGTGTGCAACTCCATCATCCTCCATCAGCGCCACATACTCCTTCTGATGATCATAAAGACGCAGAAAGACGGCGTACTTCCTTCTGTAAAAGCTTCACACACAGAGACCAATACTCTTTCATTACTCATACAGGAGACATGAATCCTGATCTATGACTATTAAATCTCTGCTACTCGTGTTTTAATGCTTTATTACGAGAAACATAATTCAACGGCACCTTTCTAGAGCAGGGTTTGGTCTGACGACATGCCCGATTCTGCTCATCTTCATCATTGCTTCCTGAGAAAAGAGACAGTGTTCCTCAGTGTGTGTGTGTGTGTGTGTGAGAGTGAGAGTGAGAGTGAGTGTGTGTTGTACCTGTATGGAGCCACAGTCAGATGAAGCACAGGCTCCGATCATAGCGGTTCCCAGCAGAACGGCCTCTGGCTCAGCCGACAGGACCACCGGCAGCCCTGAAACACACACACACACACACACACACACACACACACACACACACACACACACACACACACACACACACACACACAGGTCCCTCAGGTGTGTGAGACGCTGCAGGATCTTCATCATTAAATGTGTTTTGATGATTTGAGTGGATGTATGGAGTCAGTTCTGCTCATGATCTCACAGCTCTAGAGATTCACATTAAATCATCTTGAACATTTCCTGAGGTCGGAACAGAGGTGTGTGTGTGTGTCTGTGTATCTCTTCATAAAAGACAAGCACTTACTTGTGCATTAAATTACAGCCGTCACATTTACGTGAGCTTAGAAACCATGTACAATATACTGTATGTGTTGATTTTGTTGCATGTGGTCATGAATTGTTTTGTGGAAATCTTTAAGGTTTTAACAGGAGGTTTCGTGACCCTTGACCTACATCATCCACTAACTAACCACAAACAAACAAACACAAAGCTTACAGTAGGCTCGTTCGACTTGAATCGGCGCTGCACAGACCGATCGGTTTATGACATCAAAGTACCGCGAGAGCAATTCAAAAGCATAAGGAGCCGTCTGCTCTCTATTCGCTCTCGCGGTACTTTAATGTTATTCAATGTGCAGCGCCAGTTCAAGTCGAACAAGCCTGGAATAATGTTAGTCGTGTGACGATGTCACAGCCGTGTGACGTCAGTGTATAAAGTCATGTGACGCACAGATGAAGCGCACTGACCCGTGGTGTTAGTCATGTCATGTCACATGCCTGAGTGTGTGTGTGTGTGTGTGTGTGTGTGTGTGAGAGAGAGAGAGAGAGAGAGAGAGAGTGAACACTGACCCGTGGTGTTGGTCATGTCAGATACCCGAGTGTGTGTGTGTGTGTGAGAGAGTGAGCACTGACCCGTGGCGTCTGTCATGTTATGTCAGATACATGTGTGTGTGTGTGTGTGTGTGTGCACTGACCCGTGGTGTTGGTCATGTCACGACATGTCAGGTACATGAGAGTGTGTGTGTGTGTGAGCACTGACCCGTGGTGTCGGTCATGTCATGTCAGATACATGAGTGTGTGTGTGTGTGTGTGAGAGCACCGACCCGTGGTGTCAGGCAAGTCATGTCAGATACATGAGTGTGTGTGTGTGTGTGTGTGTGTGTGAGCACCGACCCGTGGTGTCAGGCAAGTCATGTCAGATACATGAGTGTGTGTGTGTTTGTGTGTGTGTGTGTTTGTGTGTGTGTGAGCACTGACCCGTGGTGTCGGTCATGTCAGATAAATGTGTGTGTGTGTGTGTGTGTGTGTGTGTGAGAGAGAGTGAGCGAGCACTGACCCGTGGTGTTGGCGTGTGTCTGTACGAACAGCGCATTCTTGCTCAGCCCCCCACACAGGAAGAGGGTTGTGATGTCATATCCTGCCTCTCTCATGGCATCTAGGATGTGTCTGGTGCCGAGCTTCATACAACAGAGACACACAATCACATTAACACTGTAATACTGAACAGTTAGTGTGTGTGTGTGTGTGTGTGTCTTTCAGCGATGGCCTTAAGAGTTGCTAGATACAGCAGAGCTAAATCATCAAGCGACTGTGATAAAGTGTGTGTGTGTGTGTGTATGTATATATATATATATATGTGTGTGTGTGTGTGTGTCTTACAGCGATGGCCTGAAGAGTTGCTAGATATAGCAGAGCTAAATCATCCAGCGACTGTGATAAAGTGAGTCCCACAACCTGCACAAACCAGCAGTGACATCATCAAACAACTCTCCACCACTGCAAATATTAGTTATACAAGTTAAAACTAACTTATGTCTTTTCTTAAAATCTTTCTTTCTAGAACGTAAAGAAAAAAGTACTTTCTAGTGCCATTAACATTATTTTCATGACATTAAGCAAATGTCCCTCTTAAATCCACATTCTGTCCTCTGAAATACAGGAAAAAAGCCTACAAATATAATTTAAATAAGATGTATTTACTATAAATGTTCATTTGGAGCTTAATATTCTCGTTCTAGCAACACTCTAGCAACACCCTAGAAACCACCCACAACATCCGAGCAACTGCATGGTGCCAAATTTTGCCGCAGGTAGCACCACTCACATATTCTGCAGAAAATGTACGTCTAATTATCAAGTTTTAATAATAAATCTAAATTAAATCAAAATATTTTTTTTAATAAAAATATAAAAATAAAAAATTAAAGGCAGTACAATGAAAACTGGAACATAATGAATAAATCCTAAAATGTAACTAAAATTCTAAATCTTATGTTTTATATTATATTATATATTTTCATCAGCACTGTAACAAGCACAGCATTCCTCACCGATCCCCGTGACGTCTGGTCGGCCAGAGGAGAGCGGTTGCCGTGGAAATCAGGCCAGATGTGCAGGCCGGCCGTCAGCTGCTCCAGCTGTGCTGCGTCTTCAGACATGTGCTCCAGATGGAGGTTCAGGCAGGAGTAAACGTGTTTCCCACTACAGAGAAAAGCCCAGCGATCAGACTGAGTGAGATCAGAGAGACGCATCAGAGCGACTGACGCTCACCTCTTCTCCGCCTGCTCTTTCAGCTGCCTGGAAGCAGCGTGTCCGTTCACCACATGGTCCACCTGAAAGCACATGACATCGCTCAGATTAAGATATTCATATATTTCCACGTAAATTAATCTGTATATATAGCGTATAATGTGTTTATTGTAACGTTTGTCACAATGTCCTGTAGTACAGTGATGACTGTCTGGAACGAGCAACCAAACTACCAACCAACCAATAAACCGAACAACAAGAAAAAAACAACAACCAACCAATCAGACCAATCAACCAATTTAAAATATCAATCAAATAACCAAGAAAACAACCAACCTAACGACCAACAAAACCAAGGAAACAACCAACCAAGAAACTAGGGCTGGACGATATGGCCAAATTTTATATCACGATATATTTCTTAACTTTGGTCGATACGATAGAATTCCGATATCGATATGAACAATATAAAAGCCTCAGAAAAAATGCCAAGAACGCCCACAACAGATGACTGTACCTACAATCTTCTGAAAAATGAATTGGCCAAGTCTATGAAACCTGCTGGAGTCTTTTGGTACTGCACCATAACAAACTACATGAACCAATGAAATAACCCATCATAACAATAATATTCTCTTCTCAATACCTGCTACAAGAATTTGGAAGCATATGGGTAGCAAAATTCAATTTGAAATGTAATATGCAAAATGACAATGCAATATGTAAAATGACAATGCATATCTGTTTTTAAATTCACATTTGCCATTACATTTGTGCAACGTTTGGTGCAAAATTAAAATTCAATTATATATTTTACATTTGCCATTTCATACACTAGTTTTAATATGTAAATTTAATACATATTTTAACGCTTTATAAGTTGCAAAAATAAAATTTATTACAGATATGATTAGGTATGTTTAACATGTTTAAGCAAAAACTATAGCAAAATGATAATTTAAAATGTTATTTTTCTTAATTGCATTTACACTCACAGTTAAGACACTTGCGATTGCATTGTCATTAATTGTCCCGCAATGAATGTAGCAAAATTCAATGTGCAAACTGAAAATGCATTCCGAGCCGATCACGCCCCCTCCCGCCCTATCAATCACTATGTATAGTTTCGGTTTCTTAGATATTAAAATCGTATGTATTGGTCATTCTGAGGTCACTCAGCATCCCCACCTGCTCCAAATTCACGCAAAAAAGTCTCGTTTGTGCCGGTTAAAGTTTTGTTTGTGCTGCTTCTATCGGGTGGAACCGCTTCAGATGGTGGTACAGATTTGATGTGTTCCCGCTGCTAGTCAGAACCACTCTCCGGCACATTTTGTAGCTCTGAAACCTGAAGTTTTGAGATCTCAGATAGCCAAAACACCACTGAATTTATACCACTGAATTAGTCTTTCCTCTCTTATCAACAATTTCGTCTGCTTTCTCCTCACTTGTGGAAGCTCGTTCAGTCACATTTGTATTGCGGTAAGGGGCGCTCATTTTGTAGCTAAAACTTGCCGCATTGGAGATCAGCCTACTACTGCTGAGCACTGGCTGCGTGTCTGTGGTGTACGTCATCACGAAAGTAGCCAATTGTGTTCTGCTCTTTCTGACGGCTGTGCGCCTAACGTCAGTCAGTGACAAATGCTATTATGTATATTGAAATATCGAAAATATGTTTAAAAATCATATCACCGTTATCGGAAAAAAAGATTGCGATATATATTGATATTGAATTATTGTCCAGCCTTACAAGAAACCAACCAATAAACAAAACAACCAAGTAAACCACCAAACAAGTAAAAAACCGACCAATCAACCAACAAACCAATCAATCAAACAACCAACTGTCATGATTAGCCATGCACTCCCTGGGTGATCATGGACTGGACTCCCTGCACTGATTACACACACACCTGCATCTCATTCACACACACTCACTCACACACACACACACACACACATAAACCACTTCCACTCACCACACCAGTGCGAAGTCTTGTCTTTCCTGTCTGTCACTTCTGAGCGTTTCTTCCTGTAGGTTATTGTTACCTTGACCTTGGACTGTGTGTCCCGTTTCTGCTTGTTCTCTACCTGCCCCGACTTGGATTGCTTACTGGACCTTGCTCCTCGCCGCCTGCCCGACCATTGCCTGTTATCTGGTTTGTCTCTGCCTTGTCTACGTGGCCCTGTTACTTTAGAGCACTACATTAGCCGCGTTTCCACTGCCGGGCCAGGGCCGGGCCAGGGCTAACAGCGAGCCAAGCCGGGCCAATGTCCACGGGCCTCAAACACCGGGCTTGGGTTTCCACTGCCGGGCCACTAGCCCCGCTGCGCTGCCCTAAACCCTGCCCTTAACACGCCTTCCTGGATCGAACGTCATACAACCGCACCCATTTCAGCAGGGATTATGAAGTTCATTCAGGCAAGACACAACGATCGAAATGGAGAGGACCGAAGCGTCTGTTTGTTTGTTTTTGTTGGTGTTTGCTTGGTGGAAGATGAGCGTTGTTCGGGGAAGACTAAGCTTAGCAAGTTCAGCAACGATGTACTTGATAACATCCTCATTTCTGCACACGCCGTGTTGACGTTGTACTCTTTCTTCTGCCCAAATGCTCAGAAGAGCTTTGGTATCTTCAACAGACCAGTACAGGCGATTCTACATGTTGTGCAGCGATCATTTTGCGCGATATAAAAAAGTGAAATGTGCATCTTGCCGCAGACCATATCTTTCCCTAACACCGATAAACTCCGCCTTTTACCTTGACCACGCCTCTAGCCCGAGCTGGCCTGCTTTGGCCCAAGGTATTCGACGGGGCAGAAATCCTGGCCGTTGGCCCCGAGTAAGCCCCGATCAAGCCCCGGAAGTGGCCGTGGAAACGCGACTGGCCCTGGCACGCACTAGTGCGGCTCGAGGAAGAGCTCTGTGAACCCACAGTGTCCCCTCCTGCCGAGACTGAGTCCCTTCAGGTCTTCTCTACTGAGCCTGAAAATCTTCACGTCACGCCAGCAAATTGGTCTGCCACCGGATCGGTCTATGGGCGTTCAGGGCTGATATACAGCTTGGCAGATCCTCCGCTAAGGTCCGCACGATCTGCAAGGATCACAGTCCAGCCAGAGTCTCATCCCGCCGAGACCGTCCTGCCTGAGTCTTGTCCCGCCGAGACCGCCCTACCAGAGTCTCGTCCCGCCGAGACCGTCCAGCCAGAGCTGTCCAGCCGAGACCGTACAGCCAGAGTCTCGTCTCTTCACGTCACGCCCGTTTACCCTGATCTTCACGTCACGCCCGTTCAGCCTGATCTTCACGTCAAGTCTGCGCTCCTTGTCAGCCCTGCCGAGCCTGCGCACCACGTCAGTCCTGCCAAGCCTGAGATGCTTCACGTCAGTCCTGCCGAGCCTGCACTTCACGTCACTTCTGCCAAGCCTGCACTTCAGGTCACTTCTGCCAAGCCTGCACTTCACATCAGTCCTGCCAAGCCTGAGCTGCTTCATGTCAGTCCTGCCGAGTCTGCACTTCACGTCACTCCTGCCGAGCCTACGCATTACGTCATGGCCACCGAACCAGAGACTGTACACGTGCCTGCCGCACAAGAGACTGTTCACGTCATGCCTGCCGTACAAGAGACTGTTCGCGTCGTGCCTACCGCACAAGAAACTGTTTGCGTCATGTCTGCCAAGCCAGAGACTGTTAACATCACGTCTGCCGAGCCAGAGACTGTTCATGTCCCGTCTGCCGAGCAAGAGACTGTTCACGTCCCGTCTGCCGAGCAAGAGACTGTTCACGTCCCGTCTGCCGAGCAAGAGACTGTTCACGTCCCGTCTGCCGAGCAAGAGACTGTTCACGTCCCGTCTGCCGAGCAACAGACTGTTCACGTCCCGTCTGCCGAGCAACAGACTGTTCACATCACGTCTGCTGAGCCAGTATCTCCGGACAAGAGGGCCACCGCTGAGCCTGTGTCCTCGGACAAGATGGCCATTCCTGTCTGTTTCCTTTGTTCCTCAGCCGGTGTCTGTTCCTGAGCCGGTGTCTCTTCCGTTTGTTCCTGAGCCGGGGACTGTTCCTGAACTGGTGTCTGTTCCTGAGCCGGGGTCTGTTCCAGCCCATAACCCCATAGTTGGCCCCAAGAAAATGGGGGGGGGGGGGGGGGGCAGTAGGTCTCCCGATGTGACCATGGAAGCCGCACCACCTTGTTACCCTGAACTGCCTGCTCCTCCCTGGTCACCTGCACAGCCTGCTCCGCCCTGGTCGCCTGCATAGCTTGGTCCGCCCACGCTCCACAACCTAGGTCCGCCATTGCAATGCCCTGGTCCTGTTCCCCTGCACGGACCTGGCCCTCCACCCCTCCCCCAAGACAACCTCCGCTTCACAACCCTCCTGAACTTTTGTGTTTTTTTGACCATCTGGAAGCTGCTCTTAAAGGGGGGGCTCTGTCACGATTAGCCACGTACTCCCTGGGTGATCATGGACTACATTTCCCATCATACATCTCCCTGGACTGATTACACCTGCACTGCGCTGATTACACATACACACACCTGCATCTCATTCACACACACACACATATAAACCATTTCCACTCCCCACACCAGTGCGAAGTCTTGACTTTCCTGGCTGTCACTTCTGAGCATTTCTTTCTGTGTAGTGTTACCTTAACCTTAGACTGTGTATCCCGTTTATACTTGTTCTCTGCCCGCCCCGACTTGGATTGCTTACTGGACCTTGCTCCTCGCCGCCTGCCACGACCATCGCCTGTTATCTGGTTTGTCTCTGCCTTGTCTACGTGGCCCTGTTTGCTGTTGTTGATTCCTGCCTGTTTGACTACTCTAACAGGGCTCCAGACTAACTTTTTGCCTTGGTTGCACTGGTGCGCCTAATTTTTTTATTTAGGTGCACCAGCACAAAATTTAGGTGCACCCAAATTTTTCCTCAGCCCACGTCGCCTTTTTATGGCACAATTTCAAGGTCCCCTTTTTATCACAATTATACTGTATATAAAATACAAATCTTAAAAAAAAATAGCTTAAAGTGCTTCACTGAGCTGCCAAACTAAAACATTTTAAGCAAAATAAAACATTTCAAAATAGAAATAGAAATAGAAAGTGCTACTGTTTAAAAGTGCTTCCCTGAACTGATGGCTGAAGTTGCTCCATATCTGGGCTGGTGTCGGAGCATTGACGGGGAGAGTGTTGGGCCTACTTTTCTAAAAGAAAAAACTCTCTGTGTCTATTTCTTTTCGTTGTTCGTCGTCTGTTTTCTAGCAAGAGAGATCTCAGGACTGGGAACATACACGATCTCATGAAAGTGCGTATCTATAACACAAATTTTATTTCTCATGCCATTTACATGCCAAAATATTTTTTGCATGCATATGATACACACTGTAAACGTGCATACGCACGCCATAAAGTGCGTATCATATGCGCGCAATATTTTTTGCTTAAATGGCATGATAAATAAAATTTGTGCTATAGACACACTTTCATGAGATTAATGAGGATCAGTGGGTCCGAAATTTTAGGATGAGAAAGCCAACCTTTTACATGTCGTGTCAACGTTTGTCCACATTCCTCTCCTACGACGACACAACGTTTCGTCATCCGTCCCTTTGCAGATGAGCGTCGGGGTTGCTCTCGTCATTAAACCGCAGAGACGTTGCCTAATGCCTCAGAAAATCCGATCTGCCTGTTTACATGACGCATTGGCACATATCTGATTTATTTCCACATATGAATGAGGCCTGAAACCGATCTCGAAATATCCGAATACATGTGTTTTTTCCTGTTTAGGTTACACGGTCATAGAACACATCCGATCTATCACATGAGCAAAAAAATTGGAATTGGGTCACATTTCACTGACAGTGTAAACGGGTGCTCAGGTCGCAATTTCAATCACACAGCACGGAGCAGTGTAGGCCTACAGGAATATCTGGACCACAGCCAATCAGAGGCAAAGACCGGCCCCATCTCTGTCTCTGAATGGTTTAGACCACGATATGATCCAACCATGAGTGTGAGTTGCGACAAAGGAGAACAAGCGCTACGTTTGTGAAGAGGCAGCGGATGTGAGGACGTTAGGTGCACTGGTGCGACCTAGGAAATATTTTAGTTGGTCAAATTGGTCGCACCCTAGAGCCCTGTCTAATAAAAGCTGCAAATGGATCCCCTTGAGTCTGCTACATCATTACACCAACCACCCACCCACCAATCAACCAACTATTCAACCAAACCAAGAAAATAACCAACCAACCAACTAATCAACCAAACCAAGAAAATAACCACCCAACTAAATCAACCAATAAACTAAACCAACCAATAAAAACAACATCAATCAATCGAATCAACAAAAAAAACAACCAAATAGGGCTGGGCGATATGGCCAAAAAAAGTTATCACGATATTTTTTTATATATCAGTCAATATCGATAATTATCATGATAAATGTCAAATCTTTCATATTTCTTTCAAGTTTAACACACTTATACACATGCAAACACACACACACGCACGCACGCGCACCAGAATACAGTTCTCTTTCCCGCTTGAACCATAACTCTCACAATTATGCCAAAATGTCAGTTTTGTTGAGTATCCTCATAACAAAAGCGCGGTCTTAGACGAGTTAAATAAAGTCTTAAATGAACGTGCAGAGTTAAGAGAGAATGAGGAACGTGTGAGATCCACAGCAGCGGCTGCTCTTAAAGGGACAGCGCCACTAATTCTGTAATCATTTTTATCCAGACATCAATAGCTGTATTAGTATCAGTGATACTGGCCTTCATTCATACAAAAGATGCCATTAAACAAGTATTTAAAATATACTGTCTTTATGTTGTTTTAAGTTTCCACATTAATTTGGATATTAACTGTGAAATGATTACATTACAAAATATATGAAAAAATGTGTGATTAATCAAGTTAATTTTTTTAATCGATTGACAGCTCTAATTTTGACTGTTTGAATTTTATTAAAATGAACCATTGGTCATCCAGCATCATGCATTTAGATCATGAAAACCACAGATAAAACCAGGCAAAGCCTACAGCACCTCACTATCATGGCAAAATGTAACTATGGTTTCTGTGGTATTTGTATGAAAAACAGTAGCTTAAATACATTATTAAATACTGTAATTATATTCCACTAGTCCTTTAATACATTGTCTACATTAATAATTTAATACAATTCAATATGTATATCCCATATTTCATGGTGCAGTTAATATTAGTAGGCTAACGTTACAGTAAATCCATGGTAAATTATGGGAATTTGTAGACGGAAAAGCTTCTGACTGTATCTGTCACGGTGTGGGTTTGTCTTGTCATGTTTAGTGGTTCCCTGTCTGTCTATTAGTCTTCCCAGGTGTTTCCCGTTAACCACGCCCCCTTGTTATCCTGTGTAGATCGTTTTCTGTTATGTAGCAGCTGAAGCAGAGACAAAAGCAGGATCCAAATGCAGCAGTGTTTTAATGAAGACAAGGTAACCAGACTTAGGAACAGGACAGCGTGCATACAGCATTACAACAATACAAGAACTCACAAAGACTAGACTGAAACACAGGGCTTAAATACCGGGGCAAACGATCTACACAGGATAACAAGGGGGCGTGGTTAACGGGAAACATCTGGGAAGACTAATAGACAGACAGGGAACCACTAAACATGACAAGACAAACCCACACCGTGACAGTATCGTTGCGCACAGCGTTTCTCCTGTTTGTCAGCGCTGTCTTAACGGCCTTTAAACTGGTTTAAAACACTGAGACATTTGTGTTCTTCGCTGAACTCAAGCGCTTCTCACTGGATCTCGTGAGCGAGACGATCAGAGTAAACGCGTCTGCTCTAGTGAGCTCGCGCTGCGCTGCCGTTGGGACTTTGAGCCGAGCAGATCAATGGTCCGTGTGGCAAGCGGTTCAAATGAGTTTCTTTCGGCTTTTGGCGCATAAACATTATCGAATATTTATCGAACTCTTGATATCGTTTTATCGAGAAAAAATTATAACGCGATAATTATCGTTATCGTTTTAATCGCCCAGCCCTACAACAACAACAAAAAAAAGTTTTTCAATTTATCAACCAACCAACCCAAGAAAAAAACATCAACCAATCGAATCAATCAACCAATAAACCAAGAAAATAACAAAACAACCAACCAATCAGAATCAACCAACCCAAGAACAACAACAACAACCAATCAACCAAACAAACAATCAACCAAGAAAAAAAACAACCAACCCAAGAAAATAACAAAACAACCAACCAAACAAACAAATCAACCCAAGAAAAAAAACAACCAATCCTCCAAGAACAAAACCACCAATCAACCAATCAAATCAATAAACCAACCAATAAACCAAGAAAACAAACAACAACAACCAAGCAATCCTCCAAGAACAAAACCACCAATCAATCAACCAAACAACCAATCAAATCAAATCAATGAACCAACAACCAACCAATCAACCAAAAAAAAAAACAACCAACCAACCAACCAACAGACCAAGAAAATAACAAAACAACCAACCAATTAAAATCAACTAACCAACCCAAGAAAAAACCCAAATCAACCAACCCAAGACAAAAACAACCAACTAAACCAAGAAAGCAACCAACCAATAAACCAAACAAACATGAAACAACCAACCAATCAAAATCAACTAACCAACCCAAGAAAACAACCAATCAACCAAACAACCAATCCTCCAAGAGCAAAACAACCACACAACCAATCCTCCAAGAACAAAACAGCCAATCCTCCAAGAACAAAACAACCAATCTTCCAAGAACAAAACAAACAATCAATCAATCAACCAAACAAACCAAATCAAATCAATCAACCAATAAACCAAGAAAAAACAACCAACCAAATCAATCAACCAACCAACCAACCAACCAACCAACCCAAGAAAAAAACCAACCAAATCAATCAATCAATCAACCAAGAAAAAACAACAACCAAATCAATCAATCAATCAAAAAACCAACCAAGTTACCAATCAAATCAACCAATCAACCAATTACCGTAATCAACCAAGACATCATGGCTCTGTTTGAAACCCAAATAAACTGTCTTTCTGTCTACATTCTCAAGCAGCATCTTAACACAAAGCATGAAACACAACCTCATAAATGACTGAAGCTCTGAGCATCAAACAAACAAAGATCGCACAGGAGACTCGACTCACAAAAGAGTCGAACAAGGATAATAACACAGTGAATGCACAACTATTCATAGTTTTCACTAGGGTTGGGTATCGTTTTTTGGTGCCAAATCAATACTTTTAAAATGGTACCGCTGCCTAAACGAGAAAAAAAAAAGAGAGCCTCAAAACGATGGTGAATGACATTAAAGAACGGCTTTTTTATTGAAAAAAATAAATAAAAAGTTCTTAAAATGTATCAATATATACATTTTTTAAAGTATACTGAAATATGTAAAGTGTACTACAAAATAAATTCACAATAAAACCCAAGCCACCGAACCCAACTACAATAATTTCACACTAAATAGCAGTTAGAGTACTAATAACAGCAAAGTAGTCTGTATTCTTGGTGTGCTACAAACCAGCTTTACATTTCAGCAATTCTTTTGCAGAAATATTTTTTTAAAAATTGCCTTCTCTGGCCAAATACGACACCTCTCCAGACTCATTGCATTTCCTGCACAAGGTGAGCATTATTTTAGAGCTATTTTATTTTTTGTTTTATTATTTTCACCTTAAATGCCGTGACACGAAACCTCTCGTGGAAGAATAATGCCGTCATGTTTAGAACTGTGACAATGTGCGCTCATCAGGATCAACTGAATGCTGAATTTTCATTGATGTATGTGAGTCCGGCTCTATTGTTGCAGTAAACTTGCACAACGTTCTTGAATGAATGATTTATTAGATGTACGTAGGTCTGTTATTGTAGGGACATCAACTTTACATTTTCACACTAAACATGACGCGGAGCAAAATGTGATTGGTTGCGTGACATGTCAGTCAGTCCTTGGCTGATATTTTTTATTCTCAAATACATGTAAGTGAATGAGTTTTGTCTTTTAAGAAACCTTTATAATGATAATGATTCATGTTAGTTGATCTAACGCATAATCTTCGCCATGTTAGTACGCACCGCAGTTCAGAGAACTGTATCTGTCAGATTAAGGCCTACAACGCGTCGATTCATCCACTTCTGCAAAAATAAATGTTAGTGGCCAGTGAAGTGTGAGAAGAGTAGAGTAAATTTATAGTTACCTACACAATATGCACCTAAACACGTCTTCAATTTATAATTGAAAGGATTGTTGTTTCTGCTTCCATGGACATCGCTATGTATTTTACAAACAATAAATGTATTGTATTACTAGTAAGTAGCCTGTATTTAAATGTCTGAAACCTAAAATAAACCTTATGTGGTTGAAAACACTGAATAATGGTGATATACAGCACTGAGTGCGTCTGTCTCTGGCTCAGCGCCAGCCAACACACGAACGCAGATTTGAATTTAGCAGTTGATGATCTCGCGATCTGAACTTTCTAATCACCCCGGCGTGAACGATCGTACGCGTTAAAGGGTTAACTAGCGATCACGTGCGGTGATGATGCTTCTTACGTCTGTTTCGGAGAACCAGAGGGAAGTATTTTAACCAACAGTTGAGGCATAAGTGGCACCGAGATGAGGCACCGAAATCTGCATTTTGATTCGAGTACATACCGGTTACTTATGATAAGGTAACCGAGCGGTACCGTACAGAACAGTACGGTACACAATTATTTCCGTTTCCACTGTCAAAAGCCATACCACTTTTTCTTACCACTAGCACAGTGGTACGGTACCTTAAGGGTGGAGCTAGACTCACTGCAGAACGTTGATTGGTTGACAGAGAATAGTCACTTGCGCATGCTAGAAGGGGAATGACATAAGCACCATTTTTTAATATACAGTTATAGTGTCACAAAATGTCGTTTTAAGAGTTTTTCAGGCAAGAATAGTTTAAAGCTTAAATCTGTGGTTTATTTATAAAGATTTATGAAAATTGGATCCAGGTTGAGAGATCCATTCCAGACGATCAAGGGGTGCTCGGTGCTTATGTACCCCGTCTGGAACAGCCTTTCCTCGGCTAATCGTTTTGAGGTTTGCCGCTGAAGTCTCTGTCGTGGTTAAATATGGGATTTAATTCGTCTTGTGTAGACCTAACGGGCGATCTTTGGTCTCGTGAATCTATAATTTGTTCCCTGGCCAACGGTTTTGGCTGAGGGCTAAGTAAAGTTTCATAACTTTATATATTAAGGCTATTTAACTCTACCGTTGTAACGTTAGACAAGAGCGCTGACTTTTGACTGAATTGTTTGCCTTATTTCTTATTGTATAGCTTCTTGTACCTTTTACTTATACTTTTATAAGTATAATGGCTATTATTGATAAAACTGAAGTTTAATGAGCTGCTGAGGGGTGGCAGTGGCTCATGTAGGTTGTCTACAAACCGGAAGGCGGTTGGTTCCATCCCCGGTTCCACCTGACCAAGTGTCGAGGTGTCCATGAGAAAGACACCTAACCCCAGCTGCTCCCGACGAGCTGGATGGTGCCTTGCATAGCTGACTCTGTCATTTTTTATTTTATTACAGTGAAGATGAGCACTGTAATGTTGTTTACTGCAACATTTGTTGTTTAGTACAAATGCACACATTGCCTGGACCATATTCATATTTTTAATATTTAAAAAATTTAAACGAAAAGAGGTAGGGTTGTGTTTTATATTTCGTTTTGTAATAAATAGGCTAAAGTTATGCATGCAGTGAATATAACCAATACACGTTGCCTGAACCCCATTTGTATGGCTATGATGTTTAAGATTTCTTTAAATAAAAACAAAAAGGAGGCAGAGTGGTGTTTTATTACATATTTTGTTTTATTGTTGCCTAAAATGTTCATACAGAGACAACCGGAGTGGCAGAGCGAGCTGAGTGAAGCTTTCAAGAACGCGCTGTTTCATTTGCCGAATTGCCGGACTCAGGAGTCTTTTTCCTGAGGCGGACTTAGCAAGTCCGAACTTTGCGTACTTTACTTGGTATTGAGAAACGGCAAATGTCGGCGTTTGTCTTCTTGTGACAAACAGCCACGTCGAGAAACAAATACAAGATCTGCTGTATATCATCCATTGTTGTAAACTATGTCGCTTTCTTCTTCTCGCGAAAATGATGTTGATCGCTTCTTTCCGGCATAGGCTACACCTTGTCTATCAATTAAGGGTACTGTTGGCGGTGGAAATGCAAGCTGGATCAGGGTTTACCATCCCGAATCGTACTGTACTGTACACAACCCTAGTTTTCACTATGAAAATCTTCACACCATTATAGGAACAACCACCTTGAGGGCAAGGCTTTCCTAAGTACTAATGTAGCAAAACAGAGATATTAAAAGATCACATTCAATACACACCTTATTGATGATGCATACTGTGTACAGGCGAGCAGATGAAATGTTCCTCAAGTTTTTTCCCATAGAAAACGTTTCGATTACTAACATAACCTCGATTCCCTGAGATAACGAGAACGAGTATTGTCTTTGCTAGATGCAATGGGGGAAAACTCCTTTTTGTCTGATTTGTTGAAGCCTTTTATTCAATAATGCAGTGCTACTGCACAGCCATAATAGTAAGGAGATGCACGCACGCTCATGCACAAGTCTATGGCGAAGTGGCGCGTCTGCACGAGCCAATCAGAATGCGTCCCGCGGAACCGAGCGCAGAGCCCGCCAAAGAGGACGGGGCATCTGCCTATAAAGCAGCTCATTTCGACATAGGATTTCAGGTTAATTAGACTAAAATGATGAAGTCGTGTGCATCATAGCACAGCCGTCTACGCAACACTCGTTGCCGTTATGTAAGGGAACTGAGGTTTCGTTAGTAAACAAGACGTTCCCTTTCGAAACGTTTACTTGCATTGCGTCTTTGCTAGACGCTATGGGAAACCAGTCTAATCACGCCGTGACATTTTCTACAGCTCTAGCCTGGGACGCTTGGACAAGGGCCCAGACGACAGTAGGGTTAAGAGGGCAATATAGCACCGGATCAAAAGGGGCTCGGACAGTAGTCGGAGCCACCTGTGAGGTAATGGTGGGTTGAGCTCTTTCAGAGGCCAATACCCGCTAAATAGAGAGGATTTGTGCATACAGCGCAGGTACCTTCAAGTTGCCGCCGCACAGATGTCGCCGATACACACACCATTGGACCACGCCCAGGAAGAGGCCATGCCTCTGGTGGAGTGTGGTCTGGAGGCCTGTCGAGGCGTAGGCTAAAGCGATGGCGCCCACTATCCACAATCTTTGCTTCGTGACTGGAAGCCCTTTATTGCGACCACCGAAGCAAACAAAGAGCTGTCTAAACTGGGCGGAGCGCTTTATATACACTCTTAAGGCCCTCACAGGGACTAAGTGAAGTTGTCGCTAGTCTTCCCAACAGGCAAGTGCAGAGAGCGAAATAACTTGTGCTCTGAACGGGGTCGAGAGCACTTTTGGCACGTAGCCGTGCCTTGCTTGTCCGATGCTAAGAGTGTGGTCTTGACCAAAAGTGCCCTTAATTCGTCCGACTGTAGCGGCTCAAACGGGGGGCCCCTTGGGGGCCCTGAGGACTGTAACAGGACTGATAGGTCTCAGGAAGGTGTTGTGAGGGGGCGAGCCAGGTTGAGCTTCATTTCCCACTTCTGGAAGCGAACAATCAAATTGCTTCTGCCCAACGTCTGGCCAGCCACAGGATCATGGAACTTTGTTATGGCCGCCACATAGACTGAGCATGGAGGGGGTACGACACGTGTTCAGCAGCACTTGTAGGAAGGAAAATACCAGGCGGTATTAGTAGGGTCTTGGCTCCATGCTGAGCTGACGAGGGGACTGCTGGTGCTCCGACAGGAACGATTCGTCCAGGCGGCTGCGCGTGGGCTCCTCAGGGGTAGCCCAGTCGTGACTGAAATCTTCGAAGGCTTTAGAAAGAACGCAAATAACTCACCATCCCAGTCCGGCTCTGGTGGCGCGCTGATCTCTAGCAGGGTACCCCCAGGATCCTCCAACTTAAATTCGAGGCTTTTTAAGACCTTTTTAATACCATTTCAAATGAAATTCAATGCCAACTTCGTACCCATTCCGACAGAAGTATGAGGGGAAAATGTCAAATCTGTATACATTTTAAACCCTAGAAAATAATTATGTACAAGGAGGTTACTTGAATTAAATATATATTGAATTATATATCAGTCATTTTTAATACATACGCAACAGCATTATAGCGCGCACGTGTGTGTAGGCCAGTGTTAATTTTGGCAGCCATTTTTGATTTAGTCTTAGTCTTCAGACGAAAATGCTTATTGGTCTTAATCACATTTGAGTCATCCTGTTTTTTATAGTTGTAGTTGACGAAAAGTCTTTGCATTTTTTGTCAACTTTTAGTCAAACTGCAGTTACTTTACTTTTGGTAAAAACTAAATAAGACCTTTGTAACGAAATCCAAGACTTTGTATACTAAATTCAAGGCTTTTAAGGCCTTAATTTGAGATGATCAAATTCAAGACTTTTTCAAGGCTTTTAAGACCCGCGGGTACCCTGTCTAGACGGCAAGGGGCGGGGTCATCCACTGAGCCTGACCAATTCTCTGTGTCAGAAGCCACCAATGACAATTCTTCAGATCCGCCGAACAAGACAAAGTCGCTCGCTTCACACGAGGGGCACTGGTCTGTGCGGGTAAACAGCACCGGTGAGATCTTTCTATGAGGAGAAAATGAAGAACGCAGGATCTGAGGCGTGAGCTCATTTACATCCAATCGCTCAGCCCAGAGATGAGAGAGACATGCTCCCGCATGCTCCCTCCCGTGAGAGCAGGTCGTCTCGGTGAGCGCGGCTTCTGCTTGGGTTTTCCCCAGACAGGCAACGCAGTCACTGTGAAGGTTGGCGGGATGCCGAGGGGCACTGCATGTACCACACTTGTGGTCTGACATTTGCAACAATGTCACGAATTTGCTCTTTAAAAATAAAAAAGCTCTTTTGAAACATCGCCGGATGAACGCAGGGGAGACGGTGAGAACAGCTGCAGCACACTGAGTCAGCTGGCTGGGGAGCGCGCTGAACGATCAGGCTCTTGGTCGCTGTAGAGTGCTTCACTCATTTCCACTGCAGGACTCTGTTCCAATGGCAAGAAGGCTTGGAGAGAATAAATGAAGGGCAGTTGATCATCACTGAAGTAGAAAAATATCTGAAATCCTATGGCGAAATGAGCTGCTGTATAGGCCTCTTTGGCGGGCTCTGAACAGTTCGGTGGGACGCCCCCCCAATTGGCTCGCGCAGACATGCCAGTTGGCCATAAGTTTGTGTAGTTCCCACTTGCCTAGCCAATAGCATGCGTGCATCTCCACACTATTATGGCTGTGCAGTAGCACTGCGTTACTGAATAAAAGGCTTCAATAAATAATTTAAGTTTTCAAAACGAACTTTTCCCCCATAGCGTCTAGCAAAGACGCAATACGAGTAAACGTTTCGGAAGGAAATCAATATTAAGAAAATGCTTAAACATTTAGCATTGCGTTAACATTCTGTGCTCATCTGCATCATCAAAAAGCTGTATACTGAATTTGATCTTTTAATGTCACTGTTTTAGTATGTTAAGGAGCTTGAAGTGTTTTTCACATTAATGTCCCGCTGTTTGTAGTGATAAACCCCCTGGGGTCGGCTATCGCGATTGTCTCGCTTTTTTTTCTTATCAGTGCAAAAGAGACTCAAATAACTCTGTTGATTTTTGTCATACAGGCAAGTGTTATACATCATTCAAAACTGTTAAATGTCTTCTTTTATTTGTGTACACTAATAATAAAAACAAAATGTTGTGTTTTTTGTAAAATAAAGAAAATAAACATGATGCGCGTTCTGTTGTCTCTCTCAATGTGAAGTTCATTCTAAAACACGACCGAAAATTATCTGTAACTCAGCGATAATAATTGCCACCCACAAGTGAGAGTTGTGTCTTTACAAAGCTTGAAGTCTCCATTTTTAAATGATGTAAATCATATCAAAAACAAATATTCTCTGTTTAAGTAATCCGTATGAAAGCAACGACATGTACAGTTTCTTGTACATGTACATTTATGCTAATATGACCACACCCACACGTGAAAGAGCTGTTCACATGCAAATGATCCATGTGAAGGAACGCAGAGCTGTAAACGCCCTCATCTCCTCTAAACAAAGAATCAGCGACTTCAGTATTGCTACTGCTCTGCTTTTCATCATGTTTGGAAGACTGTGTTTGTGCTGTGCTGTTTACCTAGGATTTACCTCAGAAGAATTAGAAGAACACGATTTGATTATGAGAATGATTTTTAAGGTAAGAATAGTACTCATATACTCATAATAGTAAGCATGTTATTGTTGCATTACTTTACAATGTAGCTACTAGTTAAACTAGTGACAGACTAAAATGTTATGAAATGAGATGTACGACAAGAATGTTACGTTCGATAATTAAACACAGCACGATATAAAAGTAGGCTAGTATGAGTGTTTATTCTAATATGGTGAATATTATAATTTTTAGACCAATATTTACTGTTAAATACTGTGTTTGTGGATATCTGCTCACACATAGATATGTACACTCACCTAAATGATTATTAGGAACATCATACTAATACTGTTTGACCCCCTTTCGCCTTCAGAACTGCCTTATTTCTACGTGGCATTGACTCAACAAGGTGCTGAAAGCATTCTTTAGAAATGTTGGCCCATACTGATATTATAGCATCTTGCAGTTGATGGAGATTTGTGGGATGCACATTCAGGGCACGAAGCTCCCGTTCCACCACATCCCAAAGATGATCTATTGGGTTGAGATCTGGTGACTGTGGAGGCCATTTTAGTACAGTGAACTCGTCATGTTCAAGAAACCAATTTGAAATTATTCGAGCTTTGTGACATGGTGCATTATCCTGCTGGAAGTAGCCATCAGAGGATGGGTACATGGTGGCCATAAAGGGATGGACATGGTCAGAAACAATGCTCAGGTAGGCCGTGGCATTTAAACGATGCCCAATTGGCACTAAGGGGCCTAAAGTGTGCCAAGAAAACATCCCCCACACCATTACACCACCACCACCAGCCTGCACAGTGGTAACAAGGCATGATGGATCCATGTTCTCATTCTGTTTACGCCAAATTCTGACTCTACCATCTGAATGTCTCAACAGAAATCGAGACTCATCAGACCAGGCAATATTCTTCCAGTCTTCAAATGTCCAATTTTGGTGAGCTCTTGCAAATTGTAGCCTCTTTTTCCTATTTGTAGTGGAGATGAGTGGTACCCGGTGGGGTCTTCTGCTGTTGTAGCCCATCCGCCTCAAGGTTGTGCGTGTTGTGGCTTCACAAATGCTTTGCTGCATACCTCGGTTGTAATGAGTGGTTATTTCAGTCAAAGTTGCTCTTCTATCAGCTTGAATCAGTCGGCCCATTCTCCTCTGACCTCTAGCATCAACAAGGCATTTTCTCCCACAGGACTGCCGCATACTGGATGTTTTTCCCTTTTCACACCATTCTTTGTAAACCCTAGAAATGGTTGTACGTGAAAATCCCAGTAACTGAGCAGATTGTGAAATACTCAGACCGGCCTGTCTGACACCAACAACCATGCCACGCTCAAAATTGCTTAAATCACCTTTCTTTCCCATTCTGACATTCTTGACCAGGACCACACCCCTAAATGCATTGAAGCAACTGCCATGTGATTGGTTGATTAGATAATTACATTAATAAAAAATTGAACAGGTGTTCCAAATAATCCTTTAGGTGAGTGTATAATGTATAATGTAACAATAATGTTTCATAGTTTGGAGAGGCTCGATCGCTTCAGTAAACGTTTTCTGCACGTGCTGAGTTTGAGTCAGTTGCGCTAGGCGTTTGAAACACAAAACACGCTAAACATTAGGCTTCATGTTTTTACTGCAATCTCATTTCATAACGAATGGAAACGTTTAAAGTAACATATGATAATCCATATATTTTTCTCTAGTGTAGTATTACTGAAGTGTTCCTTTTTAACAATTTATAGGCTGCCTGCTATTTATGCAGCCTTACACATATACGGCACAACAAGGCACAACAAACTTGGTGTTCATATATATGTATTTTGTAAATTTCATAATTTTAACCAGAAAAATCTAACATGTATTCCCAATATCGTGCAGCCCTATAGTAAGTCTTGATATCAGCATGTTCACAGGTTGTTTTTTTTAAGTTTTTTTTTTTTTTTACAGGGACCAGACGCCACTGGATGAGTCCTGTTGACTTCGACATTCACATGAGTCTCTGTACATAATAATGTAGCCGCATAATAATGTAGAATTCATAAACAATTGGAAAAGTTTTGGGGCAAACCTGACCTGTTGAAAAGAGATGGTATTCATCCCTCCTGGGATGGTGCTGCTCTTCTCTCTAGTAATATGGCACATAGTCTAATAGCTCAAACATGACAATCTGCGGCCCAGGTAAGGAAGCAGACAGACTGGCTAAACCGACCGTCTGCTAGCGGCCTCGCGTCACCAAGGTCAGATAAATTCCATCAAATAGAGCCTCTTTCACCTAGATATCATCTGTAAGGTATCTGGACTGTGTCAGGATGACTCACTCAATTCTGCATGTGAAAATGCTTTTAACCCCTTTTGACCATATCTACAACTCAGAACTCAAAATCTAAATTACCAGCATGGTGCCAACATGTCTGGGATTAGATTGCTTTCTGACACCATTTACGACCCGGCGATCCTCCCCAGAGCCGCTTGTGAATTCCTTCGCTAGTCATTTTGCGAGCTTCAAAAGAATTCCAATCCCCCCTCTCAGCAAGGGAGATAACGGAACTTTCTCCCGAAGATGCCAGACACACATATACACGGCCTTTTACATTAAACTCAGAATATGAGCCCTTACCAACTGTATACGATATATTCCTGTGTGTTTGCATGCGCCCATATCAGTATTAGGGGATCTATGTATTATGATTTTACCATAGCATTAAACGAACTATAAGTGCTTGTAATTATGCATTAAGATGTCTCTTGGTATTCATATCCTGTGTACATGTCTTTCTTGGTACCGTTATAAACCTCTCGGTTTGCCCGAGCTAAATACATGTATTAGGTTACGATAAAATGTATTTTGCTATGTGGTACTATTTTTGGAGTGATTCTGACCAAATTCTGACGTGGTCATAAACCATGCAAATTAGGCTATCAGAAGAAACAAAGAGATTCTCTCCCGTGCAAAGTTTCCAAGTGTTATTGGCATAGACAGTAAAAGAAATGGACACAGCGACCCCATTGATCTCAACTGAGAAAACTGAAGCCCATTAAAAGCTGATCGGCAGGCGTACTGCGCAGGCTCAAACTGAGCCTGCTACGTGAGCAACCTGTATGTCTTCTAGTAGCAGTGCCGAATGAAATCTGAATAATAAATCTGAGACAGAGAGCATGAGTATTAGCTGTCCATGAGCTAGCAGCAGGAGCAACTTTAAGACTCTCTATGGGCTTCTCCCTTGACTTAATGCCTCCACATCCCCCCGATTACCTGCAAGCTTCTCTTATCTATACCGTCTATACGGTTATTTCTCGACTGTGCGACAGAGAGTCAAGTGGTTATGACGCAATCGTTAGTCTATTTTTACAAAAACAGCTTCTAAGGGGCCATAACGTAAGATACAAGGTAATGGAGCCTTTTATACCGGCGGATGGATTACCTTGGTTATTAGTCATTCACCCAGAGGAGGCGTGAGCTAAGATTTCCTTAAAGCAAGGTGACAGATTCATCTGGGTTCTAGTCTCTAGTGATGCGCGGGTCGGCTTTTTTTCCAACCCGCTTTTATGAAATTATTTGGCCCGCCCCAGCCGCCCCGCACCACTGTATCTATTTTTACAATACCATACCCGCGAGCATTAAATAGACACATAGGCATTGTAAGTTAATGTAAAAGAAAACAGCCTTTATTTCAGCCTGAAAGTGCTTGTAAACTGGCAACAACAGACGAAAATGAATAAATCAGGTCAAAAATAATAAAATAATTATAATAATTAATAAAATAAAAATAAAATGATAAACATTTTTAAACATTTACAATGAAATCCATCTCCAGATACTATGTCGAAGGGCCGCAGATCTCGACAGCACAATTCAAAACAAGCGTGCTGGTACTTTACTTTTAAGGAAAGCAGTAATATTTTGAGACGTTCCACTGTCATCCTTTTTTTTGGACCCTCCACAAATATGTCTGGACAAGCTGGAAGTGCACTTTTGTGGCTCTCGTGTTTATATATTTTTTTCACAGGAGTTGCACTTAACATAGCCGATACAGCTGTTGTCTTCTGCTGCAACTATTTGTGAGAACTGGTCCCAAACATTTGATTTAGCAGCCTGACCTTTTTTTCTTTTAGTTACGTAAACTCCCGACTTGAATTTCTCCCGCACCTCGTCTTGCATCTTCTCTTGTATTTCTCCGTTTTTGTTGTCTGGCTGGCGGCGGGAGCTGCTTGGCGTGTTGCTTTCGTGACATGTTAATGACCCGCCCCAACCCGCCCTGCAAATAAAGTGACAATTTCTTTCCCCGCCCCAACCCGACCCACGGGTTACCCGCGGGGTCTGCGGGTTATGAGACGACCCGCGCATCACTACTAGTCTCCTCTCGTCCTTCTTCATTCTAGTTCCAGCTTCACTCCTTTCATTTCTATTCTAGTTTCTTCTTTTGTTTGTTTTCAGTTTAGTTAACTTTGTTAATTTCTACTTGCGAGTGAAATGAATTCAGCCTGAATTAGCTGGCGAACTTTGCTTTCAATGGACATTTGAACCAGCGACAAAAGCGCGCTCCGGACGCACCGACAGACCACGTGACGCTCCGACAGGACGCCACACGCACACGCTTTTAACTCAGCACCACAACAGAGCTATTGCAAGTATCGTATTTCATATCGAGATCCAAAAGCTGTTACGGTTGTTTGCCCACCCGTTTAGGGTGATTGTGATTTCTTGTTGTCTCTCAAAGGTTAACTGTCCAGGTAATCTGCCATTCTGTGATCTTTCCGTGATATCTCTGCTTTTTCTATAACTCTCTTCTCATTTTCTTTCATTGTGAGTTGCTTTATTGTGCTGTATTATTGTGTTGTATATACATTTTATTCCATGTAATTGTAGTCACCGGTATACGTAGTTTCCTTTATTAAATACATTATATTCTTTGATTGACTCTGTCTCGCTCACATTGCAAGTCTCTTTAATGTTCGATCAAAGCTACAAGCTTTACAATTGCTGATACTTTAAGTATTTTCTATAGAACAGGGAAGCTATTTTTCATGGCCAGAGAAATAGTCTTCTTTGAGAGTCTAAGGAATTTCCCTTGAGGATTGATAACGGTCAGTTTTGCTGGACAAAGCAGATTATTCGATAATAAATTAATCCCATTAAGGGTTGTCCTGACAATCTATTTTAGACAATTTACATAATCACCATGAATTATAATGAAATATTAATGATTATTGATAGTAAAATTGATCTATTTTTGACTACCTGTATGGAGAACTGATTATAAGTCGTTGTATTCAGTTGTCCATACAGATCATCGTCAACTTATTCCCTTTACGGGGAATTTAATCTCTATACGCGATCCCTGATCATATTCATGATTCGTTATTAAAATTATATTCCCCTTATTATTATAACCCTGGATACGCTACACATCATATAGAGACTGTGTCTGTTCCCCGAACTTGATAAAGCTTGGGTTGCTGAATATTCGATCCCTTACTTCAAAATCGCTCATAGTTAATGATATGATTTCAGATTATAATCTAGATGTGCTGTGTTTGACAGAAACCTGGCTAAAACCAAATGATTACATTACTTTAAATGAGTCAACCCCACAAGATTACTGTTATAAACATAAACCTCGTCTAAAACGCAAAGGGGGAGGAGTTGCTGTAATTTATAGTGATATTTTCAAAATGACTAAGAAATCTAGTTTAAAATATACTTCTTCGTGTTGGCTGCAAAGCCGACTCCGTGTTATAAATATGTTGGACCTATAACTTCTGCCACTAAAGATTGCTTTATCAATAATCTTCCTAATCAGTTTCATCATCTCAGCATCCCGGATAGCTTAGAAGAAGTTAATATTGCAACAGAAACTTTTAACTCTCTCTTTTCCAGCACTTTAGACGCAGTTGCTCCATTGTGCTTAAAGAAGATTAAAGATAATAGTCCAACGCCGTGGTACAACGAGCACACTCAGGCCCTTAAGAGAGCAGCGCACACTCAGGCCCTTAAGAGAGCAGCCAGAAAAATGGAGCGCAACAGGAAGAAAACAAAAGTTTGACCAAACCGGATTCATTAAAGCCCGTCATTCATCTGCTAATACCAGACGGATGTTCAATATTATTCTGATTATTCATTTGAATCAGAAAAAAAACACCTTCACTATTAATATCTCTTGATGCCGAGAAGGCGTTTGATCGTCTAGAATGGGATTTTCTGTTCTTAGTATTAGATAAAATTCAAATTAGGTTATAACTTCATTCAACGGATTCAAGCAATATATAATACTCCAAATGCAACTGTTTGCACTAACAATGTGGAATCTCCCCTAATGTACTTAGGAAGAGGTACCAGACAAGGTTGCCCTCTCTCTCCATTATTATTTGTTATTGCTTTAGAACCATTTGCTGAGTTGATTAGAAATAATCCTATGATAAAGGGAGTGACCACTGGCACGCAATATCATAAAATTTCACTTTATGCAGACGATACTTTATAATTCGTCACTGAACCTATGTTAACCTTGCGCCATGTTCTGGCAGATATTCAAATATTTTCTACGATTTCAAGGTATAAGGTTAACTTACAAAAATCAATTGCTTGTCCTCTTAATATTTCAAATGAAGAAAATGTTAAGAAAGAATGCCCCATTTCCTGGTCTGTATATGGTTTTAAATATCTTGGAATACAAGTGACACCTGTTTTGGATAAACTATTTAAGGACAATTATAACCCTTTACTGGAGGATTGTAAAAAGAAACTTCAGACCTGGTCTGTCCTCCCACTATCTCTTATTGGGAAAATTAATGTTATTAAAATGAGTATACTCCCTAAGTTTATTTACGCTTTTAATATGTTACCATGTTATAGCTATAGGTATAAGCTAATTAATAGATGTTTAACAAAGTTGATATGGAACAACAAAATTAAGTTGTCCACTTTAACAAAATCAGGTCTAAAAGGACTTCCAAACTTTCAGTGGTCTTACTGGGCCTGCCAAATTAGAAATATCATAGGTTGGAAGCTGGAAAATAGTTCCCTGTGGGTAACTTTGGAATCATTAGCATGCTATCCATTGGAGATTACATCAACACTTTATGTTAATAACTTGCAGTTTCTGATAAGTGTAGAGGGGCTGCCCCCCGAACAAGCCTGTAATGAAGCAGCAGACACTAGGGGATCCATTTGCAGCATTTATAGAGTAGTCAAACAGGCAGGGATCAACAACACCAAACAGGGCAACGGAGACAAGGCAGAGATAAACCAGATAACGATCAGAAACGGGGTACACAGTCCAAGGTCAAGGCAATAAATAATCCACAGTAATAAACGCTCAGAATGACAGCCAGGAAAGTCAAGACTTCGCACTGGTGTGGTGCGTGGAAGTGTTTTATATGTGTGTGTGTGAATGAGGTGCAGGTGTGTGTAATCAGCGCCGTGCAGGTGTATGGTGTCTGGTGTAATCAGTCCAGGGATGTGCATGATGGGAAATGTAGTCCGTGATAACCCAGGGAGTGAGTGGCTAATCATGACAAAGCCACACTGAAAGCTTGGCAGGATTGTAATATGTATTTGAGCACAAAAGGTCATATAAGTAAAAACTCTCCTATTGCATTTAACCCTGATTTTTTTAGTACTTTCCCAAACTGATTTTTGAAACTGGTCACTTCATGGGCTTCATATGTTTGATGAAGACTAAGTCTGTTAAATCGTTTACTGCAATTTGTGTTAAATATCAAATTTACGGTAGCGTATTGCATTCACTGTTTTTCTGAATTAACGAGTTAATTATCTCGGAATTATGAGATATTTTTTTTATGAAAAAAAAGTTTTTGCTCTGTTTTTCCGAATTAACGAGTTAATATCTCAGAATTATGAGATACATTTTTCTTGGAAAAACTTTTTTTTCACTGTTTTTATGAATTAATGAGTTACTCATAATTCTGAGATAATTAACTCTTTAATTCAGAAAAACAGAGTCGATTTTTTTTACCTCAAGTGAATGCAATACGCTTCTGTACAAATTCCTAGAACAGATTTTTTTTAAATATCTGCAGGTTTGTCACATTATTACATCTCTACATAAAAAGGGACAACTTAAATTTTTCCAACTCTGTATGATATAATCTATTATTTCTGCTACTTCAAGGGGGAAGATTTCTCATTTGTATAAAATTCTTTTAGAAAGCTCCCAGAATTCTTTTTCTTCTTTGAGAACAAATTGGGAATTAGAGCTTAAAAGGAAGTTCAGCAAAAAAGAATGGTTAATTCTGTCTATCAAATTGACCTTACCCTTGAGTGTGAACATTAAAGTTAAAGAAACTAATTATAAATTTCTGTATAAATACTATATAACTCCAGTGAAGCTTAATAAATTCAATGATACAAACTCTCCAATGTGTAGGAAATCTGGAATTGAATTAGGAACATTCATGCATTTATTTTGTTGTATTTTAAAGCTATTTTTTCTTTTTGGGAGAAGATTCATAAAGTAATTCAAGATATGTGTAACTGTACTTTTGAGCTATGCCCTATGTTATATTTATTGACTTATGATATTGAAAATAAGTTTCCATTTACAAAAAAGTGTGTTTACAATGTTTTCTTATTTTGCTAAAAAGTGCATACTTAATGCATGGATTTCCCAGTCAGGACCCACACTAGGTCAATGGCTGGATCAGATATAATAGATTTGTTGCCCATTGAAGAAATTACAGTAAACAGCATTCAAGACTGCAAGAGTTCCAAACCACATGGGCCTTAATATTAAATTATATAGAGACTATACAATTATCAACTCAAATGGAATAATGGATAACCCACAGACTTTGTAGATTCTTTTTAATTAAAAATTTTTTTTTGTGTCTTGTCGATATACTTAGCGGTATTCTTCTTGGTGTTTTCTGTGATTGTGTTGTGTGTGTAATGTGGTAAATTGCGAAAAAAAAATCTTATTTCATGGAAAGAGAGCTCGATTGCTTACAGAGAGGCTTTAAAAGCTGCTAGATCTGCTTATTTTTCAACCCTATTAGAAGAAAATAAACATAATCCTAGGTATTTATTTGCAACAGTGGCTTAATTAACGAAAAAGAAAGCTTCAAGCACAGAAGTTTCCAAGCAATACAGCAGTAATGACTTTATGAACTTCTTCACTTATAAGATTGATAATATCAGGGACAAAATTATAACTATGCAACCGTCTACTACAGTATCGCATCAGGGAGTGCATTGTAGTCTCCCTGGGGAAAAATTTTATTCATTTGTTGCTATAGGAGAGGAAGAATTCTGCAAACTCGTTAATTCATCTAAATCGACAACTTGTATGACCCAGAATAAAGCCCAGAATATGAAAGCAACGCGTTTAATTAAAGGTTAATTTTCCTCCCATTGAAAACCGTTATTATAAAGAAAACGCTTTATGTGACTTTCTATAGGAGGAACACGTTGCGTTCATATTCTGGGTTCATCTGCTCATCTGCACATAGTATGGTTTCTTAATAAGATATGTACTAAATACATTAAGCCACGTAAAAAGTGCCCTTTAAGTGTTTTAAAAGCTTTTTTCACGTTAAGCGTTTTAGAATGCCCCGAGGAAAACAAATTTGTTAACGTTGGGCTGCAGAAATGCGATCATGGTTTTCCTGATGCTAAATTCAGCCTTGGAGAATATCCTTTCTAATGGTGTGCATCCACACTTTAGATTTTCTTATCCCTGACGTTTTTAAAGATTTAAATCCCTGCCGCCAAAACGCTCCTCTCTCGGTCACGAATCGAAAGTGAAACTTAAATCTGTCACGTGGTGTTTGGATTTATTCACGCATGTTAAAAATATTCATTAAAAGCTTCTTCCTTTTTTACAGCATTATCATAATAGGCTCCTATATTAACATATTGACAGAAAACCAGTAGTTCTATGTGAAATCAGACACTGAGCACCCTCATATAGCCTCTGCGAAGATTCGACCATGAGATTGGCAGTCGAATCAGGCTCGTCCTATCGAATCTTCGTCTATTCGGGCCACCCCCAGTGTTTACTAATGTGCTTTTTTGTCATTTGTAGTGTATCTTTGGATTATGTTGTGTTGTAAAATAAATCCAAACAATCTAAAAGCCATTATTTTTTAAATCTCTCCTCATTTTTTGTGTAAGGCTCCTCATAATGATAGTACCTGATAGCACCTTATAGGGCCACTAGGGGAGGGTCTGTCTTTCTCAGGTGTCAAACACATCAATATTCATGATGTATACTCGCATAAAGCTTTCTCACACAAAACATGTCTTACAAATTTTAAATCATTATATTGTCTTATCAGAATGAGTAGTCAGGATGATTTTCACATAGTTTTGAAGCAAATATTCTAGGCCACGTGATACAATTTTCAAAAGTCTTGTGAAGAAATAATCAGTATGGGTTTCATGACCTTATTTCAGTGACAATTTTGTATTTATTTTTTCACAAACCACGCATAAACTTCATTATCTCAAAACTACAAACTTTTACATACATGCTGCAGACATTGTATTCAGCACAAACTCTGCTACAATAATGTGTAATCAGACTTTAGCCATGAAAATGTCACAAGTAACAGAAATAAGCACAAATGTCAGAGCATGTCAGAACACCTCCAGGACCCAGAAAACACCTCAGACCCCAGAGGGATTGTTTTGCAATTATGCTTTCAGTATTGAATGAAATCTGAATTTATTTTGTCCAGTCCATTCTGGGATTTCCGTCCATATTAAAGATACAAGTGATTGACTCACCAGTCGTCCCGTGGCGCTCTGACCTCCCTCATTAAGCCAGAGTCCCGGCAGCATGGCGGACAGATACGGGCCCCAGACCCCAGGGACGAACAGCGGCTGTGTGCTCACCTGAGAGAAACAAACACACGCTGACATCAACACTCACACTCTCTGAACACACACGAACAGGAACTGAAGCTCACAGCCATGTGACATGAGGACGTCCCACATATGACAGCCATACGGGACGTGACCGGTTGCTCTTCACAGGGCAGCTGGTGTCCCCTCACATCGGCCCCGATGACCCCTACAACAAGACAATGAAATTACAGAAAATGTAACTGAAACTATAACGCATAACTACTGCATAAATTTAAACTCACAGATCTCATGATACTTAACCAGCTGATTAATCACAGTACAGTAACACTTTAAAAAAAAATTAGTATTGCAATATGCAAATGAGTCACTATCTAATTAAATATGCACTCATATGCATATATTTCCTGCCCAGAAACCTGAACACTGGATAAAGCCAGATTCATCATTTTTGTTTGATTTTGTTGACATATTTACTGTATTTTTTTCTTCTATCACTCTATAAATCAGAAAACACTGTCAACAGACAGAAACAAATACATTTTCACCATGTTTTTAGCAGTGGTATAAATGTAAAAATGTTGCATAAATGTGGTGAATGATATATGAACAAACTTTCATATATAGATTTCATATAAACTGTAAAATGTTGGCGTCTGTGAAGCTGCTGAAGTGGATGGAGATTTAAGACTCAAACTCACTGCCTTTAAAGATTGCAATCTACAGACACTAATAGATAAAGTGTAATAAAATAAACACTTGTTTTCTTTCCCCTAGTTTGAAAGAAGACATGCTATGGAAATAATTAGAGCATCAACCAGTGGATGAAAAACCCTGGTTTTGCCTGTAAAAATAGTTTGCAATAGTTTACATGCTTCACATGTTTATTTATTGTCATATATCATCTGAAGGTTTAGATTGAGCAGGTCAGGACAGCTAACCCTAACCCATGTTATTGTAAAGAGTTACCATTTCATATAAATCCAAAGAGTCATGCTTAAAGATGGCCATATTTTAAATATCTCCAAAGGCCAGAGCATTAAAAGTACATAAATGTAGAACTATATTACACATGTATAGTCTCTCACTTTATTTGCTTTATTTTAGAACACATGAGGATTATCTAATCAAAATAACAGTAGTGTTAAAAATATAAAGACCTGATCTATTTAGGAGTGAAACAGGTTGTCGAAGGTCAAAGCTCAAACAGAAGTGGAGTAACACCGTATTTAACAGAGTGTAAATGCGCTAATTATGGCCTCGTGTTCTATGACCTTGTAAACAGGAAAAAAAACGCATGCATTCGGATATTTCGAGTTCGGTTACAGGCCTTGTTCATATGTGGAAATAGATCACTGCGACTGTCATGTAAACAGGCAGATCGGATTTTCTGAGGCACCAGGCTACGTCTCCGCGGTTTAATGACGAGAGAAACCCCGATGCGCATCTGCAAAGGAATGTGGACACACGTTGACATAACATATCAAAGGTTGGCTAGCTTATCCTAAAATTTCAGACCCAATGCTTCTTGTTAAAGCCCACCACGATCTCATGAAAGTGCGTATCTATTGCACAAATTTTATTTCTCGTGCCATTTACGCCAAAAATAGGTTTTGCGTGCATATATGATACATATTTTTCACGTGCATATGATAGAAATGAATGAGGCATTTATATAGTTGTAGTGAGGTTCAGTATGGTTGAAGGAAGAAGAAGACGAGGTCGGCGAAACTGGGACTCGCACTTTTATTAAAACAGCAATCAATAGATACGGTGCGCTCGTGCGCGGCCGCCGTGTCACACTACACGGCAAAACAAACAAACAGTCACGGTCTCAATTTTTGTGCAGGCTTCTCAGGCTTGTGCGAGTCCCAGGTCTCTCTCTCTTCTCCCTCTCAGCCGGCAGCTTATATGCGGTCTCCACGCCAATTACTGCAATCAGACACAGGTGTTCGTCATCTGCACTTGACCCACTTACTCACCGCGCGACTCGCTGACTCCTCTCCCGCTACAGACTTCGCGGAACCACGCCCCCCTCGCCACATACCCCCCCCCCCCCCCTCCTGGAGAGGAAGTCAGCCACAACCATCTGTGCACCCGGCCTGTGGATCACCTGGAACTTAAAAGGCTGTAAAGCTAGATACCAACGGGTGATCCGCGCGTTGGTATCCTTCATGCGGTGGAGCCACTGCAGGGGAGCGTGGTCCGAACAGAGAGTGAACTCCCGCCCCAGGAGGTAGTAGCGGAGGGTGAGAACAGCCCATCTGATGGCCAAACACTCTTTCTCAATGGTGCTGTACATCGTCTCTCTCTTAGAGAGCTTACGACTGATGTACAGCACCGGCCGCTCTACACCCTCCACCTCCTGGGACAGGACGGCGCCCAGCCCCCTGTCCGATGCATCCGTCTGTAGGATAAAGGGGAGAGAGAAATCAGGAGCATGCAAAAGCGGCCCGCCACATAGAGCAGCCTTTATCTGGGTAAAGGCCCGCTGACACTGCTCCGTCCACTGAACCGTATCTGGCGCTTCCTTTTTAGTTAGATCAGTCAGCGGGCTAGCGAGGTCCGAATAATTAGGCACAAACCTTCTATAATATCCCGCTAGCCCCAGGAACTGTCTAACCTCCTTTTTGGTCTTGGGTCTCGGACAGGTCGCAACTGCTGCCGTCTTATCAATTTGGGGACGCACCTGTCCGTGACCCAAGTGGAAACCCAGATATCTTACCTCCACACGCCCAATTGCAAACTTCTTCGGGTTGGCCGTGAGCCCCGCCCTTCTCAGCGTCCTCAGGACAGCCCGCAAATGCTGCATATGACGCTGCCAATCGGTACTATAGATGATAATATCATCCAAGTAGGCAGCGGCATATGCAGCATGCGGCAGGAGAATCTTGTCCATCAGACACTGAAAGGTCGCTGGAGCCCCGAACAACCCGAAAGGAAGGGTGACAAATTGGTGTAATCCAAACGGCGTTGTGAAAGCTGTCTTTTCTTTGGACATTGGAGACAAGGGGATCTGCCAATAACCCTTCGTTAAGTCCAATGTCGAATAAAAACGAGCAGTACCCAGCCGATCAAGCAATTCGTCAACCCTCGGCATTGGATAAGCATCAAACTTAGACACCGCGTTCACCTTCCTATAGTATACACAGAAGCGGACCAAGCCGTCAGGTTTAGGAACCAAAACTATCGGGCTCGCCCAGTAACTTCTCGACTCTTCTATTACCCCCATATCCAGCATAGCCTCTAATTCACTCTGAACCACCTTTTTCTTATGTTCAGGCAAACGATACGGGCGGCAGCGTACCACCACCCCGGGTTCGGTCTCAACGTGGTGCTGAATGAGGTTCGTCCGGCCGGGCAGGGGAGAAAACACATCCGCAAAATCAGCTTGTATATTTTTAACGTCAGTGAGTTGGGAGGGCGAGAGGTGATCTCCACCAAGAGCCAGCGCGAGAGATTGTGATTTTGAACTCGCCTCAGGCCCGAGATCCTCCTCTCCGCTCACCACCGTCGCCAACATCACTGACTCTGCCTCAACCCACTTTTTGAGGAGGTTGAGGTGGTAAACTTGATGTGCTCCACCCCTGTCTGTACGGGCTACCTCATAGTTGAGATCATTAACTCGCCGTGTGACCTCAAAGGGCCCTTGCCACTTTGCGAGTAATTTCGAGCTGGTAGTAGGGAGTAATACAAGTACCTTATCTCCCGGTGCAAATTGACGGAGTCTAGCCCCCCTGTTGTATAGCTGACTCTGTCTGCCCTGGGCCTGTAACAAATTCTCCATTGATAGCCGCCCCAAAGTGTGGAGCTTTGTTCTCAGGTCCAGGACATACTGAATTTCGTTCTTAGCAGCGGACGGCCCGTCCTCCCAAGTCTCTCTAAGAACGTCAAGCACCCCGCGGGGCTGCCGTCCGTAGAGGAGCTCGAAGGGGGAAAACCCCGTGGAGGCTTGTGGGACCTCGCGTACAGCGAACAAGAGGGGTTCTAGCCATTTATCCCAATTTTTGGCGTCCTCGTGAACGAACTTACGAATCATGGACTTCAAAGTGCGATTAAATCGTTCCACTAAACCGTCCGTCTGTGGGTGGTAGACGCTAGTGCGAATCGATTTAATGCCCAACAATTCGTAGAGTTCGCGAATCGTTCGTGACATGAACGCCGTGCCCTGATCAGTGAGAATCTCCTTGGGGATTCCCACTCGGGAGATTAACGAGAAGAGCACGCTCGCAACACTTTTAGCCGAAATGTTACGAAGCGGGACTGCTTCTGGGTATCGCGTTGCGTAGTCCACCAGAACCAACGCAAAGCGGTGCCCTCGTGCTGACCGCCCTAATGGCCCGATGAGGTCCATACCAATTCGTTCGAAGGGGAGCTGCATTAGCGGAAGGGGGCACAATGGTGCTTTTGGATTGGCCGGTGGATTCACCAACTGACATTCACGACAAGACGCGCACCACCTGCGCACGTTCTCGTGAATGCCCGGCCAGAAGAACCGGGCCATGAGACGGTTTAGTGTCGCCGCCTGACCTAAATGCCCGGCCATTGGATTACAGTGAGCCGCCTGAAAAAGCATTTTCCGGCGGCTTTTAGGTACCAACAACTGTGTTGTATCTTCCTTTGTCTGGGTGTCTTGGGTCACCCGATACAACTTATCTTTTAACACAGCAAAATAGGGATAAGAGAGCGGTTGGTCTGGGTGGAGCAGCTGGCCGTCGATGGAGCGGACCTGATTGAAGGCGTGTTTGAGCGACTCGTCCTGGGACTGCTCCAGGGGAAAATCATCGCGCTCTGAGAGAACCGTTCTCGCCAGAGCCCTCTGTTCCCCTGCAGCAGGCCCCAGTGGTCCTGGCTCAGCATCCCCCACCTGAACAACGGCCGTCTTTCCCTTATTTTTTTTCTCCAAGAGGCACCCGCTGATAACGACCCCAATAATTCATTAAAGGCAGGCCAATTCGTCCCCAAAATGAGCGGATGCCGGAGGTGCGGGTTAACTGCCACCTCCACACTATGCTTTTGCCCCCTAAATTGAATTACCACCGGCATTATCGGATATTTCACCACCACCCCGTGCACACACCGCACCTTAACCATGCGGCTGTTATCCAATGCCCCCGGTTGTATCAGACTTTGATGAATAGAGGTTTGGTTACAGCCTGAATCCACCAAAGCCTGATAAGTACCCCCCTTGATACTCACTGGTATCTGGTACAGGCCAGTTTGATCGGGGGCCGCCTGCGGCGCGTCGGGAACCCGGATCAGCGTCCCCACCTCCATGACCGGACACCGATCTATAAAGTGCCCCGGGTCCCCGCAGCGCCAGCAGGCCTGCCCAGGCCTCCCCGCCGCTCCAGTGGCAGGAAGCGGGTCAAGGAATTGACGTGGAGAGTGCAGGGCTGCCGGACTCGGAACGGGGTGGTCGGACATGGCGGGCCCCCTGGGTGGGGCCCGGGACGTAGGAACGGCCTCCGCCGGGGTCCCTGTCCTCCATCTTGGCGCCGGCCGGGGCACCAGCCCCCCGCGAGACCTGGGAAGGGGCACAGGTTTGGGGAGAGAGGGGGTAGCGAGAGAGAGAGAGGGAGCGAGAGAGGCTGATGGGAGGGGTTCGCCGACCCCTGAGCACGCCACCATGTGATCTTCCGCCAGGTGGATGGCCTGGTCCAGCGACGTCGGGCGGTGGCACTGGACCCACTGAGCAGTTTTCTTTGGCAGCTTGGTAATGAACTGCTCCAGTACCACCTTGCTGATGACATCCTCGACGTCGCCTCCATCGGCCATCAGCCATCTGCGGCAGGAGTCCCGGAGCTGTTGCGCCAGCACGAAGGGTCGGCCAGACTCCTCCAAGCTCAGGGACCGGAACCGCTGACGATGTTGTTCGGGGGTCCGGCCGACCCGCTGCAAAATGGCGCGCCTCATATCTTCGTAGACCAGGAGGTTCTGGACTGGCAGTTGGTTGGCGGCTATCTGCGACTCCCCAGATAGTAACGGGATGAGCCGCATGGGCCAGTCCGACTGGGGCCATCCCCGGGCCTCGGCAGACCTCTCAAACAGGTCCAGGAACGCCTCCGGATCGTCCTGGGGACCCATTTTATTGAGAGGCAGGGGCGGGGCCGAGGCCGTAGCTGGAACGGGGACGGCCCGAACCTCCCGGTCGAGCCAGCTCCGGTACAGCTCGCGGTCTTCTTGCTGGCCTTGGAGGAGCATCTGGAACCGTTGATCCTGCTCCTCTTTCACGGCCAGCAGGGCGTGATGTTGCTCCCGGTGAAGACCCGCGAGCGTCTGTATAAGCTCCGCAAACGGCGTTCCCGGCGGGGTCTGCATGGCGGCGGCAGTCTTCTTCTTCCCGGGTTTCGGCACCAGTGTAGTGAGGTTCAGTATGGTTGAAGGAAGAAGACGAGGTCGGCGAAATTGGGACTCGCACTTTTATTAAAACAGCAATCAATAGATACGGTGCGCTCGTGCGCGGCCGCCGTGTCACACTACACGGCAAAACAAACAAACAATATAGACAAAACAGTCACAGTCTCAGTTTTTGTGCAGGCTTCTCAGGCTTGTGCGAGTCCCAGGTCTCTCTCTCTTCTCCCTCTCAGCCGGCAGCTTATATGCGGTCTCCACGCCAATTACTGCAATCAGACACAGGTGTTCGTCATCTGCACTTGACCCACTTACTCATCGCGCGACTCGCTGACTCCTCTCCCGCTACAGACTTCGCAGAACCACGCCCCCCTCGCCACAATAGTGCTTTCAAACAATGGTAATTTCAATAATATGCACTCTATGGCGTGTAATACGCACGCACTCCACACCCCTAATCCTACCCAAGGGGTTTACAGTGCGTGTCATGCAAAACTATTTTTGCCGTATAAATGGCGGGAGAAAAAAAAAATTGTGGTGTAAATACGCACTTTCATGAGATCGTGTTGTACGTTCCCACCAGTCCCGAGATCTCTCGCACACAATAACTGAAGCACATGCGCAGCTGCAATGATGGCACTTTTTGACGTCCTCCGCCTCAAAATCATGCTGATGTTTTGCGAACTTCACATATATCGCAGAGCTAGCATATTTCGTGTTCGTCCATCTGTGCAAAAATCTCCTTTAAGCATGCGCAATGTTTCAGATAGTATGGCAAGTGTAAACACATGAATCGGATATGGGTCACAATTGAAAGAACGTGTAAACGGACAGTAAAAAAAAAAAAAATCGGATATAGGCAACCAATCAGAATTGGGCAACAAGACCTGCAGTGTAAACGAGGCCATGACACAGTTTTCTCTTCATTTCAAAGAGCCGTGGATGAGCGAGCGCTGCATTAGCACTCAGCTGGCGTGGCGTATCATACCTAACCCTCCTGCGTGTGCGTCTATGAGTGAAGCGGCCACAGCCGTTCCCGGTCTCAGGCCCAGATCTGCAGCCGCCTCTGCGGTCAGTCCTCGTCCTACAGGAGTCCCAGGACAACACGTCTGCTCACCTGCGCGCACACACACACCCAATCAGTCAACACGACAGGCTGAACACACACAGACACCTGAGCTTTACGCTCTCCCACCGATTTTGCAGTAGCTGTTCTCCGTCAGGTCCTCCAGGCCGATGGCGCTCCAGAAGGTGTCGTCCCAGCCTTCGGACGGAGAATATGTCCACTTACAGACCAGAGTACAGAGAGACCTGCATCAGGAGAGCAAGACACGCTGTGTGGATCACTGCTTGAGCACCTGCCCCTTTGCCCCTTGGTGCCCAAAGAGCCCTTTTGTCAAGGCAAAATTTCCTCTCCTTTTTTGTAATTAAAGGCCCCTTTGTGGATGCCTGCCCAATCTAACTATTAATAAAATAATGTAATATATAAAATAAGTAATGAATAATAATTTAGCATGATGACCTTTCAACTGACAAACTCATCACAAATTGCCTTGCCTTATTAATTTCGTGCGCACTACCAGAGGATATCTTCAACACCCCGGCTGCTGGTGTATCATTTGATGTTTGTTTACTTATTATTGTTATTATTTTACAAGAACGACATGAAGAGATGTTGTTTATATAGCGGTGTGTAGGCTGTAGAAGTAACGTTAGCTTGCTGTTTGAGGGAGAAAAGTGTTACGGGTGTCGAGGGGTCTGCTTTTTTATGTTATTTGACTAAAAACTATTCATACATTGAACTATTATTATTATTATTACAGTATTTATTTTCAAAAATGTAGAGTGCCTTAAAAATAATTATCACATCACTGGTAAGCCTTACCATATTTATATTTAAGGCTTATCTTATTTTTTTCTACCTGTCTTGGTGTGCAGCTCCTCTGAGCATCTCCCTCTTATGTCCCTTTTAGGGCAGTGAGCTGGTGAGCCAGTTCCAAACACTGTCAGCAATCTTTCTTTACATCTTGTCATGGTCACATAATTTATTAATCAGCTAATATATCTCCTATATGTTTGTTTTAATGTCTATAGTCTCAGATCAACTCCAGCAGTAACAACAACAGCAAAGGCAGCAAACTCACTTAAGGACTTTAGTAAGAATTTACCAGAACAGGTATCACATTTTTGTAAAAAAAAAAACCTTGTAAATGTCATGTCTTGTCATGTTATGTCTTGTTCCTGTTCTTTCTCTTTACTCTGTCGCCCTCTTCTGGTCTTAATACGTTACTTTCTCTTTCCTGTCTCTCCTCCTCCAGCTGTTCCTCATCTCCTCTAACTACCTCGTTGACTCTCTTCCCACCTGTTCCCTTTCCCCTCTGATTAGGTCTCTACTTCCCTCTCTGTTCTTGCTTCTTTCTTCGTCAGATTCTCATTTGAGTTTCTCACGCAAGAAGCAAACTACAGTCTTGTTTGTCTCTATCCTGTCGGCATCCGCCTGGCAAACGCTATCTGTTCTTGGCTAATCGTCTTGATATTTGTTTTCTACCCAGTTCATCTGACGCTGCGAGAGATCTGGTTAGCACTGTCTCTCCTCGACCCGCGTCTTCCCCGAGAGACCTGCAGCCTGTCGCCGCTAACCCAGCCATTCCCCACTGCTGCCTAAAGACTCTCTTATCTTATCTAAAGCTATCTGAAGTAGCTTTTTCTTACCACTCAAGAAGAAGATTTTTGTTCTTCATTGTTGCTTCCCTGTGTTTTCATTAAAGACTCTATTTTTGTTAATTCGCTTGAGTTCTCACCTACCTGCACAACAGTAAAGTATTCATTTCTGTATTTTTTCTGTTTGCTTTGTTTTGATTTTCATTGTATGAGTCAAGTCACCTTCATTTATATAGCGCTTTTATAAATATAGATTGTTTTAAAGCAGCTTTATAGTTATGATAGGAAATGAAAGTAACAGATTGTTTTGGCTTCACATCAGCTCTAGAATAAAGTTATTGTCCAGCTAAAATTAGCTTTGATTGATTGACAGAGTGTGTCTGCTTCCCGGACAATGGTAGGAAGACTGTTCCAAAGTTTTGGTGCTAAATAGGAAAAGGATCTACCGCCAGCAGTCGATTTTGATATTCTAGGTATTATCAACTGGCCCGAATTTTGAGATCGCAATAGACGTGAAGGACTATAATGCATTAAGAGTTCGCTCAAGTACTGGTATGCCCATCGTACTTGACGGCAAGCACGGATGGCAGGTTAACGGGCTAGCGAAACGCTATCGTGTTGTGTTAACGATAATGGTTTAGTTAAAAGCTAGCGATGTCAGATTATTGTGATAGGCAATATCTGTTATATGGTGATGAGTAAGTTATATTTACCAATATAAACAACAAGGAATGATAGTAAATAAAGATTCAAAAGAAAGCAAACCACTAAGGTTGCAAGGGAGACACGAGTAATCGATCACAGACCGTTAAATACGTTTAGTATTTTAAAACACATGATGTGTTAAACAAGTTTAGTGTTTTGTTCTTCCCTCATATTTATATACAATATTATATATGTAATATTTAATAAATATAATATTATAAATATTTGGGACACAACTGTATATTTGTTTGTGTTCTTTGTGCAGAAAAGCGAAGTGAACCTCAAGGAACATTAAAATATTTTGTAAAAATCTGCTTTAAAGATTTGACTTGGCTAAAGTGGTTGAAGTGATGGATCTGATTTAAAGAAGTAATTTCATGTATATTACTGTAGTCAATTACATATTTTGAGCTGCATCAGCGGTTTTGTAGAGCTACGGCCCTAAAGGTGTTTTATCACAGAATAATTGTTGTGTATGAAAGAGTTCTGCATCTCACCTACATAAGGACCCTGTAGCTTTCCAGGACAGAAAGTCTGGAAGGTCAAAGAAATGTGCCGCTTCTTTCCAACAGGTTTCCTGCAGATTCTAAGCGCAGAAGAAGAAACAAGCGTCTAAAACACAAGTGTTTATATTCCTCTCGCTCTTACTCAGGATCCCAGCGCTCCTCACCTCTTTGAGCCACAGTAGTTTGGGCGGCTGCATTTCGGGCGACATCACCCCGCCGACCCCCTGAAGCACCCTGTGTTTGGTGTCTGTGATCCGAGCGGCTTGTTCTGCGGCCCGGTGGTCCATCCACATCACCACGTTTCTCTCCCGGACGCCTGCAAGTAACACTGGGTCAGAGCGCCGGCTCACGCTCTCCGGACGAGTGATGAACACGCCTCACCTGTGTGATTGACAGCCACGGGCTGGAAGTGCCGATCCAGAGCCACCAGTGAGCAGGTGGCATCAAACCCGAGCCCTCGAACACACGTCACGTCAATGTCCTGAGTCACTCTCTGAAAATAAACGCAAACAGCCCGTTTGACCAACACAACTCCAACAAAGTCCTAGACAATGATGATTCACAGTTTATGTGCCTTCTGGACAGATAGTCGCCTCACCTTCACGGTCCGGCAGCACTTGCTCCAGATATCAGCTGACGACTGCTCATAATGCTCCGCACGCGGCTCCCAGATGACAACAGGCTCCTCTGCTGTGTGCTTGACCTGACCGTCCGGAGTGACAAGAGCCGCTCGCACACTGGCAGTGCCTACGTCAACCGCCACATAATACCTGCTCATCTCACTGGACACTTGGGAAACACACACACGCAAGAGCACCCTCAGCTGATACTGTAATAATATATTGGATTTGGATCCAAGCATCGGACGGGTGAGCTCTGCCAGTGGCCGGACAGGATTGCAAGGCTTCACTTACCAATTTTATAGTCAAATATTTTTTTAATTCTATTCCAAATATTTGTAGAAGTTATGACGTTATAAAGACTTGGGAAAAGGTGCCATATGTAAGGAATAATTGACGACAGGCCGTTGAATTGTATGACATATTCGTTGTAAGCACGCACTGCTTTGTTTACGGTATGTGTATCTGCAGCCTGTAGCATCGCTTTTTGAATGATGAATAGACGAATGTATCTGACTAGCTGACAGTCGGCAGTAGTTCTCTCGGTGTGTCCAAGTGCAGCTTTTTACCCCGGCGCGAGGCGACAACACAATAGGCTTTAGTCAGCTCTAGTTCGCCGGCGTCGGCTTGGTGTGTTCCAGGCTTTAAACACCAACTGAACGCGCGTTTGGGCATGATCAGTCATAACTTATAAGTATCAAATTACATTCATAACTGGCCTTAGAGTAAGTGTCGATAAAACACTAAGCCCTTTTAACAAGTAGGCCTAGAAATAATTTTTTATTTGTTATATTATCTGGAATAGACTAATTACGAAAACCCGTGCAGCAGGACTATCAATTTATTTATATTCAGTTTAATTCTCTATTTATTAGAGATTGATTGTGAAGTTAGACATCGAAAATTGCAGATCAAGCGCAGATGGGGCTGCATGTTTTTTTTTCTTGTTATGAATTGTATGCTATTTTCCGTTAATCATAGACTGTAAAAATGGTCTTAAAGGGGACGTGTCAAATATGCATGCGTGTCGGTGGTGTGTAAAGGTTATTAAGGGGTTATAAAGGTTATCTGTAATGAACTGTAATGCGGTCAATACCTGCCTGAAACTACTTTAGCCGTGCGTTTCCCTAAAAATAATTGCACACCTTACAACGTTCTCAACCAATCAGAATCAAGCATTCAACAGCCCTGTAGTATAAGTATTTATTAAACAATGATTAAACATTACAATGATGTACAAATTAACCATGTCATTTCCTGTACTCTTTTCTTTATCCTCATAACTGTTGCTTAGAAGTATGAGGTATACACACAGAGAGAGAGACACAAACACACACACACACGGGTTAATATTTGGGTAAATTCCCCTCATTACTGTCGTTATCTCACTCTCATTACTGCAAAAAGATAAAACTGAATACAGCGTGCCATTTCTTTCATGCAGATTATAAAACAGAAGTATCTTATTCGTTCGCAACTGCTGTGTTTGTTTACATCGGAAGAATGACTGTAAGTCTCTAACAGTGAAACCTTAACTCTTACCTGCTTCGCGCGCGTCTGGAGGAACAAACGCGTTTACTCTCGTTCACTTCTGCAGGACTTCAGTCAGCGTTTCAGCGAGCGACTGAAGAGAAAAACATTCACAATGTACTTTGGATTTTCGCTTACGGCGCTCGAGGGCGACCAAAAAGTACAACCGCGCGAGACTCAATAGCATTTGTGCCGGGATCATATGTGATAGTTAGAATAAAACCCTTACAAAAAAAATCCTGAAGGACTGTGCAGGGTTCATGCAGGAATCCTGCAAGACAGAAAACTCCTACAAAACATGCAGGAGTCCTGTTGGAGTCCACATAGCCTGTCCTGTAGGATTGATAACATCCTACACGAATTATAAGAGCCCTGCAAGATTCAGAATGAAGATTGATTGATTGATTAATTAATTGATTAAATAAATAAATAAATAAAACACAAACTTAAGGATATCCAACATTTATTACCTACCTTAGCAATCGCTACCGACTAAGCAGTTAGAGAGCTTTATTCAGTCCATTTTAAATTCTGTTTTTGGCCGCTTATCAAAATGGTCAAACCAAAGATAGCCTATTACCTAAGAAATACTAGTAAATGCGCTAGAAATCCGTGCTCATTCAATGATGTGCATTTATTGCATGGACGAAGAAAGCACGGACACCTGACAGTACTTTTTATTTAACATTAAAAATGAGGCTAGTTTAGGAGGCTAGTTCTCGCCCTAAAGCTTCGGTCAGGAGGCAGGACAGGAGACAGGAATCAGTTTGAACACTTTACTGAACTTTCTTCGGCAGCACAGACATACATTAGACCGCGATGATACCACACTTTCACATTAAAGGTGCAGATTTGAATGTAATAGTTGCCTCTCAGCTTTGATGCTTTGGTGCATCCTGCCACTGTCGCTCTGATCTGCTGTTCACTGATCGATAGTGGTGGGCAGATCGAGGCTTCGTGAAGCAATGAAACAGTTGAACCAAATGGTCCATATTGTTTCGAGGTTTCGAATCAATCCGAAACCCGTCTCCACGGTGACACCTAGTGGTCACTTGCAGGTGTTGATCTGAAACAACCTTGACGAGCCATGAAAATTTGTTGTTTTTTTATTATTGTACTTTTCTAATATGTGAATCTTGTAACCTGTAGGCTCCTCACTGTGCATAATGTTATTTTGGTCCTGCAAAATGAATATTAATAAAATAAATCAAGCTGAACTAACTTTATCAAGTCTAACTTTTTTTTATTTATTTTTTTTACATATTTTTATTCAAAAATATTAACTTTCTCTGCTGTGGCAGGACTTAGCCTACTTCTTTTTTTACAGATAATTTCTCCAGCCTTTGAAAAAAATCCCCTCACAAGGGACACTTGTTGCTGGCATGCAAAGATATTTTTTAGCTAGGACATACAAATGAGGAAAGATTACTGCTGTCTCTTTCCAGTAAGTTAGTGGATCATGAGTTCTGGGCAAATACGCATCGTTGATGTATTTTTTCACTTCCACTGTGGCATCAGCTGTAGCATTGTGTATCATCTGGGTTTGATGGATACGAGTATCAAAAAGTTCCCATAAACTGTCCTGTGTTTCTACTGGTGTTGATGGTGATGTTGATGGTGATGGGTCTGATGTTGACATTTCTGGTTCTGATTAAAAATGAAAACAGCAATTAGTAACAAAATGCTAAACTGACTGCATATATGAAGTATATATTACATGAATCAGAGTACATAACATAACACAGACTGAAACTGCTCGCCAGTTCACATCCAATTCCCTCTGTCTGCCTTTGAAAAGAGAAGATAAAACATACTTTCAGACAAATACATTGAAAAAATACAGCTTCAAATAGTGGACAGCTATTAAAAGTAGCTGTTTTAGTAGCAAATTTAGGTTATGAACGTTTATGCTCAGTGTGCAGAGAAAAATGGAATGTAGAACTACAACAATTACGAAAACCAAAATGATGTCACCACTGGCAGTATATTGGGTACTCATATGTAGATCTATAAAATGTATATTCACACAATATTATATTATACCATATTCACATTGAAGCTATTTTTAACATGATTGGCAGTTGTGATTGGTCCCAAAAGTTTGTAATTATATTTCAATTATATTTCAAACAATGCACACCTTGCTTAGATGGCCCAGCATTGTCAGTAGCAGGCATAGGTACAGGGGGAACACTACCATCCTCTGCACCCTGCAGAATGGCAGGATGAATGCTCCTCAAATGGCGCATCATGGATGATGTATTGTTGCAGTAGGCTAGCTGCCGATCACAATACACACATCTCACTTTATTTGGGGTTTCCAAATGGAAATGCTCCCACACTACAGATGTACGGCATCTCTTCTGTGGAGCCTCCATTTCTATCTATGTATTTATATATGTATCCTATCTTTAATCTATCTATATATGCATCTATCTATCTATTAATCTAGCTGTCTATATATATTTATATCTATGTATCTATTAATGTGTCACTATATGTATACTCTGTCTCTAGCCTATCAGTCAATGTGTTGTGTGAATTTAAATATAAGCCTAAATGTAGAAAACTGTTGACTTTCAATCAGTTTGGGGTTGCCAGTAGGGGACTAGTTCACCACAGATGTCCGGTTAGAGACATGAAGAAGCAGCGGAAAGTTTTCTATTTGTAGCTTTATTTTCTCCACAACAAATCCATAAAGCTTCAATAAAGGCTTAGCCCACAGATGAGTACAGTCAAGTTGCCATGATTTTGGGTGTGTGGCTAAAACAAAGCATATAACATAAAAAATTCAATATCAATATAACAAACAATTCAGCAACAAGATAAATACATACAATGACATGTACCAAAAATGCTTCCATGAAACATAAGTAACGTGAATATGTGAACACAAATCAAATCCCTACTTCTATGTGAAGTATCCTTAAACAAGGAGTAGACAAATAATATCAAACAAACAAATGCATTTCAAACAGTTAACATAGATTGAAATACATAAATCTACTTGTATAATAGGATACGCACACATCAATGGCAAGAAAGCACAGTCTGTTTGCTACACTCACCTCATGCAGAGCTATTAACTAAAATGCTAATCAATGCCACCTGCTGGAGATGGGCGGAGCCTAGTCTTCACGTTGCTTTGGCAATCAGCCAATGTCAGAGCATATTGTCAGAGCAAGTCTCACAGACTCCAATACAAATACAATGGGCCTTTTTAACACTAAATATAACTAAACAAATCGCGCTATAAATGTCACTATATCACCAAAAATCCGCTATCTCAAAATCAAACTCCTCTCACAAAAACCCACGAGGTTGCGTTGATTTCACTTTTATACAGATGTGCGATTGTGTGGTCTGTTCCCGACCGTGTCAATCAAACGCTGATTCGGCGGACCACGCCTGATGAAACACTTCGAGGATTCGTTTGGCCAAAGTCACGTGACATGGGTGCTTTGAATCACGCTTCGAATCAGTGTTTCGAAACATCTGCGCTTCGGGATCTCGCAAAGCTTCGGAACGACTGTTTTGCGTCAGCCATCCCTACTGATCGATTGCTCCTGTCTGCCTTCCTGCCTGCTGTGAGTTTGTTTGCGTCGAGGCTGTAAGCTCTACGCCTCGTATTAGCTTCGTATTTCTTTCTCTTTTGAACCATCATTTACTATCATTTCTAGTTGTTTATATTACTAAATATAGTTTACCCACCATCTCAGATTAACCTTACATCGCTAGCTTCCGTTATTGTTAGCACAGCACGCTAGTGTTTACGCGCCACCCGCGCTCATTTATTTATTATTTATTTTCTCTCGCGCGCCCGCGCCTTTGAGTTAATAAAAGCCCAGGTAAGTAAGAGTCAGTCAACACTAACGGTGAGTAATGTCTTGTCCTGTTATTGTCACCTGTGTCACATGTCATATGTTTAGTATAGCCTTCTCCGATGGCAATATAGGATTTATTTGTGATAAATGCAAGGAGACAGTCAGGCTGACGGAGAAGATTTCAGAGCTAGAGACACACATCCAAACTTTAATTGAGGATAGTAAGGATAGTACTAGAGCTTTAGATACTATTTTGGATGCGCCTAGCATAGTGAACTCTGTACATGATTCGGTTCCGGCTGAAGTAGAGCCCACACAGCAGGGCAGATGGGTGACCGTGAGAGATCGCTCTAGTCGCGGATTAAAAAACCACTCTTCCGTTCCGATTATCGTAACAAATCGATTTGCCCCACTCAGTGAAACACCCACTGAGAATTCTGTTGATTGTGCCCTGGTAGTTGGTGATTCGATCACACGGAACGTGAAAATAGAGACACCAGCCACTATAGTCACATGTTTGCCGGGAGCCAGAGCGCCTGACATCAAAGCAAATTTAAAAGTGCTGGCTAATGCTAATCGTAAATTCTCTAAGATCATTATTCATATCGGCACTAATGATGTTCGACTCCGCCAGTCGGAGATCACCAAAAGTAATATTAAAGAGGTGTGTAAACTCGCAAGTACGATGTCAGGCACTGTAATTTGCTCTGGCCCCCTTCCTGTTCGCAGGAGTGATGAGATAGTTAGCAGATTGGCCTCACTCAATGGTTGGTTGTCTAAGTGGTGTCCGTTGAATAATATAGAATTCATAGACAATTGGAAAAGTTTTTGGGGCAAGCCTGACCTGTTGAAAAGAGATGGTGTTCATCCCTCCTGGGATGGTGCTGCTCTTCTCTCTGGTAATATGGCACATAGTCTTAGAGCTAAAACATGACAATCTGGGGCTCAGGTCAGGAAGCAGACAGACTGGCTAAACCGACCGTGTGCTTGCGGCCTCGCGTCACCAAGGTCAGATAAATCCCATCACATAGAGTCTCTTTCACCTAGATATCATCATATAGAGACTGTGTCTGTTCCCCGAATTTGGAAATCCAAAAAACGTCAGGTAAAAAATTTAATTGATGTTCAACAAATAAAAAACAGATATAGTACAGATGAACAAATGATAAAGCTTGGGTTGCTGAATATTCGATCCCTTACTTCAAAATCGCTCATAGTTAATGATATGATTTCAGATTATAATCTAGATGTGCTGTGTTTGACAGAAACCTGGCTAAAACCAAACGATTACATTACTTTAAATGAGTCAACCCCACAAGATTACTGTTATAAACACGAACCTCGTCTAAAACGCAAAGGGGGAGGAGTTGCTGTAATTTATAGTTATATTTTCAAAACCACTAAGAAATCTATTTTTAAATATACTTCTTTTGAAGTGTTGGTGCTTAATGTAAAAATATATAGTGTAAACGATAAATCACGTTTGAGATTTCTGCTGGCTACTGTATACAGGCCACCAGGGCACCATAAAGATTTTATCAAAGAATTTGCGGACTTTCTATCAGAATTAGTATTGGCTAACGATAAAGTACTAATTGTTGGTGATTTTAATATACATGTAGATAATGAAAAAGATGCATTGGGATTGGCACTTAAAGACATTGTAAACTCAATTGGAGTTCGACAACACGTGTCAGGACCAGTGTTGCCACAGTTACTTTGAAAAAGTAACTTAGTTACTTTACAGATTACTTGATTTAAAAAGTAACTTAGTTACTTTACAGATTACTTGATTTTAAAAGTAACTTAGTTACTTTACACGTTACTTTTTTAGTTACATTCAGCAGCTGCCGAAAACATCCCTTTTTAACAGTAACGTCAACAGTGTATTTCCTGACATTTTAAGTTGAACTTAAAAACTATTTCCTTAAAAAATACATGTTTTTATAAAAAATAAAATATATACAGTCTTTCTTGGCTTCACATTTTTTTATAAAAAATTAAAATAATGACAGTCTTTCTTGAATTAACTTAACATAAATAGGCCTACTTGTTTTTTTAAATAAAAATTTAAATTAAGATAGTCTTTCTTTACTTGACTTAACATAAATACTTGTTTTTCTAAAACAAAACAAAAGACAGTCTTTTTTTGACCTGACTCGCGATCACTAGTGAACGCGCCAGAGAGAAATGCACATTTCATACGGATTACATAAGCAGAGAGCAGTCTGTTTTCTTTCTTTTTGAATTGTTCTGTTTAAAAGTACACATTTCGAGCTTTCTATAGATATATTTCTCAGGTGTGTGAGGCAAGTATAGGCCTACCTTATACGCTGTGTTTCGGGTTCATTTATGACTCATGAGACGAGCTCCAGATCAAGCGCCGGCGCCTCCGTGTAGTGATAATCTATTTTCTGCTATATTTACTTTTTATTTATTAAATCCAGGCAATTGGTTGATGAAACATTTATTAAAATTAAGATACAATCAATACAAAAACGAAATTCACCTTAATGAAAGGCTTTGTGCTTTCTGTTTGATGTCTCTGTGAAAGTTTTAAAGCAGTCTTTCAGTGCCGCTTTCAGAGTGCTCACGTCCGTAACGGGGAACTGTCACGTAACATTGTTTTCCCCTCATAAATGCGTACACGAAAAACAAGACAAAATGAATATTTTATGTTATGTGGAGAGCCAACCCTTCTTCATCGGGTGGGTAGTATTACTTTTTGTACTTTTGCCAAACAAAAGTTAAAGTTTTTTGTGTCACGTCCGTGTATGGATGTGTATTTCCCTCATATTAAATATAAAACGCATGTGTAGACTGATATTTTGTATAATGTCTGGACTCCTTTATTAAGGGAGTATGAAACAGACGCTTCAATATATTAGTAGTAAATGCATTTTCTGAGAATTTACATTTCAAGTTTTTACCTCAGATGTCACGTCCATAACACTGGAATTGCCCAATTTTAAAGAATTTATCCTCAACTAGTTTTGCGGTGTAGGTCTACGTATTTTATAATGTTAACCTCAAATAATACGAATAGTAATTTAAAGATGTGGTAGCATTGGATCTGGACGGGAAGGATAGCTAACTCTGGGAGTTGGAAGGGGTGTGTCGTGATTCTGCTTTCTCACACACATTTCAATTTCATATCACACATCAGCCATCATTTCTACTAAAGAAAATGACAAAAATAGTAACGCACAGTAACTTGGATAAGTAACTTTAATCTGATTACTGGTTTGGAAATAGCAACGCGTTAGATTACTCGTTACTGAAAAAAGTGTTCAGATTAGAGTAACGCGTTACTAAGTACTAAGTAACGCGTTACCGGCATCACTGGTCAGGACCCACCCATTGTCGTAATCATACTCTAGATCTAATATTATCACATGGAATAGATGTTGATGCCGTTGAAATTCTGCAGCAGAGCGATGACATCTCAGACCATTATCTAGTCTCATGTAAATTACATTTAGCCAAGGCTGCAAAGCCGACTCCGTGTTATAAATATGTTAGACCTATAACTTCTCCCACTAAAGATTGCTTTATCAATAATCTTCCTAATCAGTTTCATCATCTCAGCATCCCGGATAGCTTAGAAGAACTTGATATTGCAACAGAAACTTTTAACTCTCTCTTTTCCAGCACTTTAGACGCAGTTGCTCCGTTGCGCTTAAAGAAGATTAAAGAAAATAGTCCAACGCCGTGGTACAACGAGCACACTCAGGCCCTTAAGAGAACAGCCAGAAAAATGGAGCGCAACTGGAAGAAAACAAAACTAGAGGTATTTCGGATTTCATGGAAAGAGAGCTCGATTGCTTACAGAGAGGCTTTAAAAGCTGCTAGATCTGCTTATTTTTCAACCCTATTAGAAGAAAATAAACATAATCCTAGGTATTTATTTGAAACAGTGGCTAAACTAACGAAAAAGAAAGCTTCAAGCACAGAAGTTTCCAAGCAACACAGCAGTAATGACTTTATGAACTTCTTCACTTATAAGATTGATAATATCAGGGACAAAATTATAACTATGCAACCTTCTACTACAGTATCGCATCAGGGAGTGCATTGTAGTCTCCCTGAGGAAAATTTGTATTCATTTGTTGCTATAGGAGAGGAAGAATTCTGCAAACTCGTTAATTCATCTAAATCAACAACTTGTATGTTAGACCCTATACCGACTAAGCTATTGAAAGAGATGCTTCCAGAGATCATAGATCCTCTTCTTAATATCATTAATTCGTCTTTGTCTCTAGGATACGTACCAAAAACCTTTAAGCTGGCTATGATAAAACCGCTTGTTAAAAAAACGCAACTTGATCCTTCAGAATTAGTCAATTACAGGCCGATCTCAAATCTGCCTTTTCTGTCAAAGATATTAGAAAAAGCAGTATCCTCACAACTGTTCCTTTCTTGAAAGAAATGATATCTGCGAGGATTTTCAGTCAGGAGTTAGACCGCACCATAGTACAGAGACAGCTCTCATTAGAGTTACAAATGATTTACTTTTATCATCCAATCGTGGTTGTATCTCTCTATTAGTGTTACTTAAACTTACTGCTGCATTTGACACAATTGACCACAACATTCTTTTAAATAGACTAGAAAACTATGTTGGCCTTAGTGGAATTGCACTAGCATGGTTTAAATCATACTTATCTGACCGTTATCAGTTTGTAGCAGTAAATGAAGAGATGTCTTATCGATCACAAGTTCAGTATGGCGTACCACAAGGCTCAGTACTAGGACCGCTGCTATTCACTCTGTACATGCTACCATTAGGACATATCATTAGGAAACATGGAATTAGCTTTCACTGTTATGCCGATGATATTCAGCTGTATATTTCTTCAAAACCTAACGAAACTTACCAATTCACAAAATTAACGGAATGCATTGCTGATTTAAAAAATTGGATGACTAGTAATTTCCTACTACTAAACTCTGAAAAAAAACAGAGATTCTAATTATTGGACAAAAAACTTCCACACGTAATAACCTAGAATACTGTCTAACACTTGATGGCTGCTCTGTTAAGTCTTCGTCGTCGGTTAGGAACCTGGGTGTGCTCTTTGATAGCAATCTTTCATTTGAAAGTCACGTGTCTAGTATCTGTAAAACCGCATTTTTCCATCTTAAAAATATATCTAAATTACAACATATGCTCTCATTAACAAATGCGGAACAATTAGTTCATGCTTTCATGACATCAAGACTAGATTATTGTAATGCTCTACTGGGTGGTTGCCCTGCACGCTTAATAAATAAACTACAGCTGGTCCAAAATGCTGCAGCTCGAGTTCTTACTAGAACCAGGAAATATGACCATATTAGCCCGGTTCTGTCAACACTGCATTGGCTGCCTATTAAACCTCGTATAAATTTTAAAATATTGTTGATTACTTACAAAGCACTAAATGGTTTAGCTCCGCAGTACTTGAGCGAGCTCTTAACGCATTATAGTCCTTCACGTCAATTGCGATCTCAAAATTCGGGCCAGTTGATAATACCTAGAATATCAAAATCGAGAGCTGACGGTAGATCCTTTTCCTATTTAGCACCAAAACTTTGGAACAGTCTTCCTACCATTGTCCGGGAAGCAGACACACTCTGTCAGTTCAAAGCTAGACTAAAAACAATCTCTTTGGCTTAGCATACACATAACACATTATAGATTTCTATAATTCAATGTTAGGCTGCACAGTTTAGATCAGCCTGAACCGGGAACACTTCCCATAAATCCTGATGTACTTTGTACACCATAAGAAGGATGGCATCTATGCTAATATTAGTCTCTCTGTTTATCCCGAGGTTTACCACAAACCACAGGATCCAGGCCACATCCAGATCTGAGGAAGGACCATCACATGGACACGACGACAACGGATCCCTGAAGTGCCAGCCTCATCAACACTGTGAAGGCCTCATGGACGCCTCAACAAACTCATCTCCACAACGGCATGATGACTCCGACCCCTAACCAGATGAACTGAATAAATATCGTGAAAGTTCTGATCCCATCTGACTTCTGACCTATTATGCTGGCTAAATCATAATCATACACTGTTTGTTCGTTGGCCAAAGGAGAACTGGCCCTGACTAAGCCTGGCTTCTCCCAAGGTTTTTTTCTCCATTCTGTCACCTGATGGAGTTTTAGTTCCTTGCCACTGTCGCGTTTCTTCGCCTTTGTCGCCATTGGCTTTTGTTTTGCTTAGTTGGGGACATTTAATTTTTAATTTAACAATACTATTACTACATTATTTTCCTGTTATCTCTGTAAAATTGCTTTGAAACTATTTGTATTGTAAAAAGCGCTATATAAATAAAGGTGGCTTGACTTGACTGGATGTAGAGATGTTTGTCGAAGAAAATCTGTATTTTTCATTGTATTTAATTTTATTGTATTTTATTAATTGAAATTTCTTAATGCCTGAAGAAGGTCGCAAGACCAAAAGCTTGCTAATAAATTGATCTTGCACAGTGTTTGAGTGTGCGGCTGCTGTATTTGTACAATTTTCCATGATGATTTAATGTAGCAGCACCTCTCTACAAGATGTTTTTGAGGGATGAGCGGTGGTTCTTTTCTATTTTTTCTATCATTCATTGAAATTTCTTAATAGAAAAAGAAAAAAAAACGCCTCTCTTATTGGGCACAACCAAGACAGATCATGGAGTACTCTCCTAATTAGCTCAATTGACCTCTTTAAAATAAGGCAAATAAGGGAAATGTAGAGTATCTGGGAGGTTTGAAGGATGGTTTGAAAACTACTGGCTTAGGCAAAAATCTGCAACCTCCAATTGCTGAGATCAAGCCTCTTGATATGCGTTCAAAACATTCTTTGAAAAATCGTTCTGGATTTTGGCTTTCAGATCAGCTGAAAGGAGATCCTGGGTTCGAATCCCACCAATGCCTATGCTACAGAATGTGGGAGTGCTCACTTAAACCTTTTGCATATGAAAATTTTTGCATACTGAACAGTGTTAGCGCATTGGACTTCTAGGTTGTGGGTTCGAGTCCCACCAGAGTCGTGCATGGACTCTTTTGCGCAAATGTCTTTGTGTTGGACAAGCATATGCTGAAACCTGGGGTCCACAAACTACTTCAGAATCCTACCCTTCACGTTCTGCTTATTTCCTTTATTGGACACACCCAACTTAAATAATAGAGTACTCTACACATTAGCTCAAGTCACCTGTTTTAAACAAGAGAGGCAACAAGAATGGTTTGAAAACCAATGGCTTATGCCAAAGTATTCAACTCCTCTTGTTGGCCACCTACCTAGCTAAAACATGCTTTCCATTTCTCCTGGTTGAATCAGAGTTTAGATGTATTGAAACTGGAGGTTCCAAAAACATTTGAGACACGAGTATTGAGAGTTTCCATCCAAAATTAAATGATTTGAGATATTCTCTTGTCCCTGAACAGAAACCTGCACATCTTTCAGGTTTTGAAAATAATCTTCTAACTTCAAAGGGACCTATTCATGATGTAATCAGCTATCCTCCTGATGTGATACCTCTTTCAGACTGTGTGTACAAAATTATAGAATGAGAGTCAGCACCTGGCGCTGTGGCTTAGTTGGTCAAAGCGCCTGTCTAGTAAACAGGAGATCCTGGGTTCGAATCCCAGCAGTGCCTGATCTGTGGCTTCTAAGATTAGTTGTTCAAACTTTTCAGACATAAAAGTCACTACAGGACAGTCTTTTTGGACTTATCTGTTGCAAATGAAGGCTTTATAAAGGGTGTTGGTTTTTAAGTCCCACCAGAGTCACGAATGGTGTCCCTTTGCTTGGATGTCTTTGCCAAACAGACATTTGCTGAAGCCTGGGGTTTTCCAACTTTTTCAAAAGCCTACGCAGCACATTTTTCTTGTTTTTCTTATTGGGCACAACCAAGACAGATCATGGAGTACTCTCCGAATTAGCTCAATTCACCTCTTTAAAATAAGGCAAATAACGGAAATGTAGAGTATCTGGGAGGTTTGAAGAATGGTTTGAACACTACTGGCTTAGGCCAAAATCTGAAACCCCCAATTGCTGAGATCAAGCCTCTTGATATGTGTTCAAAACAGTCTTTGAAAATCTTTCTGGATTCTGGCTTTCAGATCAGCTGAAAGGAGATCCCGGTTCGAATCCCACCAGTGCCTATGCTACAGAATGCGGGAGTGCCCACTTAAACTTTTTGCACATGAAAATGTTTGCATACTGAACAGTGTTTATCGTCACAAAGTGTGGAAATCGAAGAAGTGATGTAAATGCAATAGTGACTTGAAGCTTGACTTTTTGTGGCTCTGTGGCGCAATGGATAGCGCATTGGACTTCTAGGTTTTGAACGGAGGTATTCAAAGGTTGTGGGTTCGAGTCCCACCAGAGTCGTGCATGGACTCTTTTGCTCAGATGTCTTTGTGTTGGACAAGCATATGCTGAAACCTGGGGTCCACAAACTACTTCAGAATCCTACCCTTTACGTTCTGCTTATTTCCCTTATTGGACACACCCTACTCAAATCATAGAGTACTCTACAAATTAGCTCAAGTCACCTGTTTTAAACCAGAGAGGTAACAAGAATGGTTTGAAAACCAATGGCTTATGCCAAAGTATTCAACTCCTCTTGTTGGCCACCTACCTAGCTAAAACATGCTTTCCATTTCTCCTGGTTGAATCAGAGTTTAGATGTATTGGAACTGGAGGTTCCAAAAACATTTGAGACACGAGTATTGAGAGTTTCCATCCAAAATTAAATGATTTGAGATATTCTCTTGTCCCTGAACAGAAACCTGCACATCTTTCAGGTTTTGAAAATAATCTTCTAACTTCAAAGGGACCTATTCATGATGTAATCAGCTATCATCCTGATGTGATACCTCTTTCAGACTGTGTGTACAAAATTATAGAATGAGAGTGAGCACTTGGCGCTGTGGCTTAGTTGGTCAAAGCGCCTGTCTAGTAAACAGGAGATCCTGGGTTCGAATCCCAGCAGTGCCTGATCTGTGGCTTCTAAGATTAGTTGTTCAAACTTTTCAGACATAAAAGTCACTACAGGACAGTCTTTTTGGACTTATCTGTTGCAAATGAAGGCTTTATAAAGGGTGTTGGTTTTTAAGTCCCACCAGAGTCACGAATGGTGTCCCTTTGCTTGGATGTCTTTGCCAAACAGACATTTGCTGAAGCCTGGGGTTTTCCAACTTTTTCAAAAGCCTACGCAGCACATTTTTCTTGTTTTTCTTATTGGGCACAACCAAGACAGATCATGGAGTACTCTCCGAATTAGCTCAATTCACCTCTTTAAAACAAGGCAAATAACGGAAATTTAGAGTATCTGGGAGGTTTGAAGAATGGTTTGAACACTACTGGCTTAGGCCAAAATCTGAAACCCCCAATTGCTGAGATCAAGCCTCTTGATATGTGTTCAAAACAGTCTTTGAAAATCTTTCTGGATTCTGACTTTCAGATCAGCTGAAAGGAGATCCCGGTTCGAATCCCACCAGTGCCTATGCTACAGAATGCGGGAGTGCCCACTTAAACTTTTTGCATATGAAAATGTTTGCATACTGAACAGTGTTTATCGTCACAAAGTGTGGAAATCGAAGAAGTGATGTAAATGCAATAGTGACTTGAAACTTGACTTTTTGTGGCTCTGTGGCGCAATGGATAGCGCATTGGCTTATGCCAAAGTATTCAACTCCTCTTGTTGGCCACCTACCTAGTTAAAACATGCTTTTCATTTCTCCTGGTTGAATCAGCGTTTAGATGTATTGAAACTGGAGGTTCCAAAAACATTTGAGACACGAGTATTGAGAGTTTCCAACCAAAATTAAATGATTTGAGATATTCTCTTGTCCCTGAACAGAAACCTGCACATCTTTCAGGTTTTGAAAATAATCTTCTAACTTCAAAGGGACCTATTCATGATGTAATCAGCTATCCTCCTGATGTGATACCTCTTTCAGACTGTGTGTACAAAATTATAGAATGAGAGTCAGCACCTGGCGCTGTGGCTTAGTTGGTCAAAGCGCCTGTCTAGTAAACAGGAGATCCTGGGTTTGAATCCCACCAGTGCCTATGCTACAGAATGCGGGAGTGCCCACTTAAACTTTTTGCACATGAAAATGTTTGCATACTGAACAGTGTTTATCGTCACAAAGTGTGGAAATCGAAGAAGTGATGTAAATGCAATAGTGACTTGAAGCTTGACTTTTTGTGGCTCTGTGGCGCAATGGATAGCGCATTGGACTTCTAGGTTTTGAACGGAGGTATTCAAAGGTTGTGGGTTCGAGTCCCACCAGAGTCGTGCATGGACTCTTTTGCTCAGATGTCTTTGTGTTGGACAAGCATATGCTGAAACCTGGGGTCCACAAACTACTTCAGAATCCTACCCTTTACGTTCTGCTTATTTCCCTTATTGGACACACCCAACTCAAATCATAGAGTACTCTACAAATTAGCTCAAGTCACCTGTTTTAAACCAGAGAGGTAACAAGAATGGTTTGAAAACCAATGGCTTATGCCAAAGTATTCAACTCCTCTTGTTGGCCACCTACCTAGCTAAAACATGCTTTCCATTTCTCCTGGTTGAATCAGAGTTTAGATGTATTGGAACTGGAGGTTCCAAAAACATTTGAGACACGAGTATTGAGAGTTTCCATCCAAAATTAAATGATTTGAGATATTCTCTTGTCCCTGAACAGAAACCTGCACATCTTTCAGGTTTTGAAAATAATCTTCTAACTTCAAAGGGACCTATTCATGATGTAATCAGCTATCATCCTGATGTGATACCTCTTTCAGACTGTGTGTACAAAATTATAGAATGAGAGTGAGCACTTGGCGCTGTGGCTTAGTTGGTCAAAGCGCCTGTCTAGTAAACAGGAGATCCTGGGTTCGAATCCCAGCAGTGCCTGATCTGTGGCTTCTAAGATTAGTTGTTCAAACTTTTCAGACATAAAAGTCACTACAGGACAGTCTTTTTGGACTTATCTGTTGCAAATGAAGGCTTTATAAAGGGTGTTGGTTTTTAAGTCCCACCAGAGTCACGAATGGTGTCCCTTTGCTTGGATGTCTTTGCCAAACAGACATTTGCTGAAGCCTGGGGTTTTCCAACTTTTTCAAAAGCCTACGCAGCACATTTTTCTTGTTTTTCTTATTGGGCACAACCAAGACAGATCATGGAGTACTCTCCGAATTAGCTCAATTCACCTCTTTAAAATAAGGCAAATAACGGAAATGTAGAGTATCTGGGAGGTTTGAAGAATGGTTTGAACACTACTGGCTTAGGCCAAAATCTGAAACCCCCAATTGCTGAGATCAAGCCTCTTGATATGTGTTCAAAACAGTCTTTGAAAATCTTTCTGGATTCTGACTTTCAGATCAGCTGAAAGGAGATCCCGGTTCGAATCCCACCAGTGCCTATGCTACAGAATGCGGGAGTGCCCACTTAAACTTTTTGCATATGAAAATGTTTGCATACTGAACAGTGTTTATCGTCACAAAGTGTGGAAATCGAAGAAGTGATGTAAATGCAATAGTGACTTGAAACTTGACTTTTTGTGGCTCTGTGGCGCAATGGATAGCGCATTGGCTTATGCCAAAGTATTCAACTCCTCTTGTTGGCCACCTACCTAGTTAAAACATGCTTTTCATTTCTCCTGGTTGAATCAGCGTTTAGATGTATTGAAACTGGAGGTTCCAAAAACATTTGAGACACGAGTATTGAGAGTTTCCATCCAAAATTAAATGATTTGAGATATTCTCTTGTCCCTGAACAGAAACCTGCACATCTTTCAGGTTTTGAAAATAATCTTCTAACTTCAAAGGGACCTATTCATGATGTAATCAGCTATCCTCCTGATGTGATACCTCTTTCAGACTGTGTGTACAAAATTATAGAATGAGAGTCAGCACCTGGCGCTGTGGCTTAGTTGGTCAAAGCGCCTGTCTAGTAAACAGGAGATCCTGGGTTTGAATCCCACCAGTGCCTATGCTACAGAATGCGGGAGTGCCCACTTAAACTTTTTGCACATGAAAATGTTTGCATACTGAACAGTGTTTATCGTCACAAAGTGTGGAAATCGAAGAAGTGATGTAAATGCAATAGTGACTTGAAGCTTGACTTTTTGTGGCTCTGTGGCGCAATGGATAGCGCATTGGACTTCTAGGTTTTGAACGGAGGTATTCAAAGGTTGTGGGTTCGAGTCCCACCAGAGTCGTGCATGGACTCTTTTGCTCAGATGTCTTTGTGTTGGACAAGCATATGCTGAAACCTGGGGTCCACAAACTACTTCAGAATCCTACCCTTTACGTTCTGCTTAATTCCCTTATTGGACACACCCAACTCAAATCATAGAGTACTCTACAAATTAGCTCAAGTCACCTGTTTTAAACCAGAGAGGTAACAAGAATGGTTTGAAAACCAATGGCTTATGCCAAAGTATTCAACTCCTCTTGTTGGCCACCTACCTAGCTAAAACATGCTTTCCATTTCTCCTGGTTGAATCAGAGTTTAGATGTATTGGAACTGGAGGTTCCAAAAACATTTGAGACACGAGTATTGAGAGTTTCCATCCAAAATTAAATGATTTGAGATATTCTCTTGTCCCTGAACAGAAACCTGCACATCTTTCAGGTTTTGAAAATAATCTTCTAACTTCAAAGGGACCTATTCATGATGTAATCAGCTATCATCCTGATGTGATACCTCTTTCAGACTGTGTGTACAAAATTATAGAATGAGAGTGAGCACTTGGCGCTGTGGCTTAGTTGGTCAAAGCGCCTGTCTAGTAAACAGGAGATCCTGGGTTCGAATCCCAGCAGTGCCTGATCTGTGGCTTCTAAGATTAGTTGTTCAAACTTTTCAGACATAAAAGTCACTACAGGACAGTCTTTTTGGACTTATCTGTTGCAAATGAAGGCTTTATAAAGGGTGTTGGTTTTTAAGTCCCACCAGAGTCACGAATGGTGTCCCTTTGCTTGGATGTCTTTGCCAAACAGACATTTGCTGAAGCCTGGGGTTTTCCAACTTTTTCAAAAGGCTACGCAGCACATTTTTCTTGTTTTTCTTATTGGGCACAACCAAGACAGATCATGGAGTACTCTCCGAATTAGCTCAATTCACCTCTTTAAAATAAGGCAAATAACGGAAATGTAGAGTATCTGGGAGGTTTGAAGAATGGTTTGAACACTACTGGCTTAGGCCAAAATCTGAAACCCCCAGATTGCTGAGATCAAGCCTCTTGATATGTGTTCAAAACAGTCTTTGAAAATCTTTCTGGATTCTGACTTTCAGATCAGCTGAAAGGAGATCCCGGTTCGAATCCCACCAGTGCCTATGCTACAGAATGCGGGAGTGCCCACTTAAACTTTTTGCATATGAAAATGTTTGCATACTGAACAGTGTTTATCGTCACAAAGTGTGGAAATCGAAGAAGTGATGTAAATGCAATAGTGACTTGAAACTTGACTTTTTGTGGCTCTGTGGCGCAATGGATAGCGCATTGGCTTATGCCAAAGTATTCAACTCCTCTTGTTGGCCACCTACCTAGTTAAAACATGCTTTTCATTTCTCCTGGTTGAATCAGCGTTTAGATGTATTGAAACTGGAGGTTCCAAAAACATTTGAGACACGAGTATTGAGAGTTTCCAACCAAAATTAAATGCTTTGAGATATTCTCTTGTCCCTGAACAGAAACCTGCACATCTTTCAGGTTTTGAAAATAATCTTCTAACTTCAAAGGGACCTATTCATGATGTAATCAGCTATCCTCCTGATGTGATACCTCTTTCAGACTGTGTGTACAAAATTATAGAATGAGAGTCAGCACCTGGCGCTGTGGCTTAGTTGGTCAAAGCGCCTGTCTAGTAAACAGGAGATCCTGGGTTTGAATCCCACCAGTGCCTATGCTACAGAATGCGGGAGTGCCCACTTAAACTTTTTGCACATGAAAATGTTTGCATACTGAACAGTGTTTATCGTCACAAAGTGTGGAAATCGAAGAAGTGATGTAAATGCAATAGTGACTTGAAGCTTGACTTTTTGTGGCTCTGTGGCGCAATGGATAGCGCATTGGACTTCTAGGTTTTGAACGGAGGTATTCAAAGGTTGTGGGTTCGAGTCCCACCAGAGTCGTGCATGGACTCTTTTGCTCAGATGTCTTTGTGTTGGACAAGCATATGCTGAAACCTGGGGTCCACAAACTACTTCAGAATCCTACCCTTTACGTTCTGCTTATTTCCCTTATTGGACACACCCAACTCAAATCATAGAGTACTCTACAAATTAGCTCAAGTCACCTGTTTTAAACCAGAGAGGTAACAAGAATGGTTTGAAAACCAATGGCTTATGCCAAAGTATTCAACTCCTCTTGTTGGCCACCTACCTAGCTAAAACATGCTTTCCATTTCTCCTGGTTGAATCAGAGTTTAGATGTATTGGAACTGGAGGTTCCAAAAACATTTGAGACACGAGTATTGAGAGTTTCCATCCAAAATTAAATGATTTGAGATATTCTCTTGTCCCTGAACAGAAACCTGCACATCTTTCAGGTTTTGAAAATAATCTTCTAACTTCAAAGGGACCTATTCATGATGTAATCAGCTATCATCCTGATGTGATACCTCTTTCAGACTGTGTGTACAAAATTATAGAATGAGAGTGAGCACTTGGCGCTGTGGCTTAGTTGGTCAAAGCGCCTGTCTAGTAAACAGGAGATCCTGGGTTCGAATCCCAGCAGTGCCTGATCTGTGGCTTCTAAGATTAGTTGTTCAAACTTTTCAGACATAAAAGTCACTACAGGACAGTCTTTTTGGACTTATCTGTTGCAAATGAAGGCTTTATAAAGGGTGTTGGTTTTTAAGTCCCACCAGAGTCACGAATGGTGTCCCTTTGCTTGGATGTCTTTGCCAAACAGACATTTGCTGAAGCCTGGGGTTTTCCAACTTTTTCAAAAGGCCTACGCAGCACATTTTTCTTGTTTTTCTTATTGGGCACAACCAAGACAGATCATGGAGTACTCTCCGAATTAGCTCAATTCACCTCTTTAAAATAAGGCAAATAACGGAAATGTAGAGTATCTGGGAGGTTTGAAGAATGGTTTGAACACTACTGGCTTAGGCCAAAATCTGAAACCCCCAATTGCTGAGATCAAGCCTCTTGATATGTGTTCAAAACAGTCTTTGAAAATCTTTCTGGATTCTGACTTTCAGATCAGCTGAAAGGAGATCCCGGTTCGAATCCCACCAGTGCCTATGCTACAGAATGCGGGAGTGCCCACTTAAACTTTTTGCATATGAAAATGTTTGCATACTGAACAGTGTTTATCGTCACAAAGTGTGGAAATCGAAGAAGTGATGTAAATGCAATAGTGACTTGAAACTTGACTTTTTGTGGCTCTGTGGCGCAATGGATAGCGCATTGGCTTATGCCAAAGTATTCAACTCCTCTTGTTGGCCACCTACCTAGTTAAAACATGCTTTTCATTTCTCCTGGTTGAATCAGCGTTTAGATGTATTGAAACTGGAGGTTCCAAAAACATTTGAGACACGAGTATTGAGAGTTTCCATCCAAAATTAAATGATTTGAGATATTCTCTTGTCCCTGAACAGAAACCTGCACATCTTTCAGGTTTTGAAAATAATCTTCTAACTTCAAAGGGACCTATTCATGATGTAATCAGCTATCCTCCTGATGTGATACCTCTTTCAGACTGTGTGTACAAAATTATAGAATGAGAGTCAGCACCTGGCGCTGTGGCTTAGTTGGTCAAAGCGCCTGTCTAGTAAACAGGAGATCCTGGGTTTGAATCCCACCAGTGCCTATGCTACAGAATGCGGGAGTGCCCACTTAAACTTTTTGCACATGAAAATGTTTGCATACTGAACAGTGTTTATCGTCACAAAGTGTGGAAATCGAAGAAGTGATGTAAATGCAATAGTGACTTGAAGCTTGACTTTTTGTGGCTCTGTGGCGCAATGGATAGCGCATTGGACTTCTAGGTTTTGAACGGAGGTATTCAAAGGTTGTGGGTTCGAGTCCCACCAGAGTCGTGCATGGACTCTTTTGCTCAGATGTCTTTGTGTTGGACAAGCATATGCTGAAACCTGGGGTCCACAAACTACTTCAGAATCCTACCCTTTACGTTCTGCTTATTTCCCTTATTGGACACACCCAACTCAAATCATAGAGTACTCTACAAATTAGCTCAAGTCACCTGTTTTAAACCAGAGAGGTAACAAGAATGGTTTGAAAACCAATGGCTTATGCCAAAGTATTCAACTCCTCTTGTTGGCCACCTACCTAGCTAAAACATGCTTTCCATTTCTCCTGGTTGAATCAGAGTTTAGATGTATTGGAACTGGAGGTTCCAAAAACATTTGAGACACGAGTATTGAGAGTTTCCATCCAAAATTAAATGATTTGAGATATTCTCTTGTCCCTGAACAGAAACCTGCACATCTTTCAGGTTTTGAAAATAATCTTCTAACTTCAAAGGGACCTATTCATGATGTAATCAGCTATCATCCTGATGTGATACCTCTTTCAGACTGTGTGTACAAAATTATAGAATGAGAGTGAGCACTTGGCGCTGTGGCTTAGTTGGTCAAAGCGCCTGTCTAGTAAACAGGAGATCCTGGGTTCGAATCCCAGCAGTGCCTGATCTGTGGCTTCTAAGATTAGTTGTTCAAACTTTTCAGACATAAAAGTCACTACAGGACAGTCTTTTTGGACTTATCTGTTGCAAATGAAGGCTTTATAAAGGGTGTTGGTTTTTAAGTCCCACCAGAGTCACGAATGGTGTCCCTTTGCTTGGATGTCTTTGCCAAACAGACATTTGCTGAAGCCTGGGGTTTTCCAACTTTTTCAAAAGCCTACGCAGCACATTTTTCTTGTTTTTCTTATTGGGCACAACCAAGACAGATCATGGAGTACTCTCCGAATTAGCTCAATTCACCTCTTTAAAATAAGGCAAATAACGGTGAAGATTCAAAATTTCATCTTTTAATATTATTTTATTATTAAATATTATGTATCTGTATTCATATTCTTTATTAATATTCATAATCAGTTGTATCATCTTATGAAGTTTCAAAAGCATGAGTTTGAATGCATGAGGGAACTATAGATAGCATGGATCCATGGGAGGATCATATGTCAGACAGGGGGAAGCTATATTTTGCTATGGGGTGTGTACAATGTAACATGTTCGACTGATGTAAGTGCATCACAGATGTAAACAACAAGGATAGTTCTTAATATGGAAGTGAATTGTGACATGTTAAACATAACGTGTACGTATGACATACGTTCTAATTTTAAGAAGCTCAGAGCAACATGTTTTGTTACTTTACAAGGAAGCTGTAAGACTCTCTGTGATGTATAAAAGCTCAATCTTACTGTACTACCTCAGAGAAACACGGAAACGCATAGACCTGGCATGAATACAACATCTTGAAGTTTCTCTCCTGACACATAAGAATAAAATCTTTCTTGGCAAGATAACTGGTGTCTGGTCCCGTAAATCAAATAATAACGGGGAAACAAAAGAGGCTTTAATTCCAAGTCTACATTTGGCGTCACGACGAACAGGATTGCATCTTCAGGCATTTGTAAATCATTCAAGGTAAGACTTTTTCTATTCTAAATAATTCTAAGTCTGCCTGATGATTGGACATTGACTGAAACTGCTTAAAAGAACTGTGTTATTTAAAGTACCAGTTGTTTTGCCAATGAATATATGTGTCAGAAAAATAAAAATAATTTAAATAATTAGAATGTGGCTTATTTGAGTTGCTCTGGTCAGTAAACCTCTGAATATTGAATGATGCTGGGGAAGTCTTTTTCATTTTTGAAAAAACTGTAGAAAGTGGATCTTTTTAGGAAAAAGACCATCTTAGTCAAATTTTGGAAATAGCTGTAAGGCGATTTAGCAATTAGCTTGTAAGGTGGTTGGAATATGGCGAGATTGCGATAAAGGGCAGATTTATCTCTAAAATATATCCAATACACAAAGAATCGTTTCAGAAGAAGACGAGGATAGTGTGACAAGCAGTGATTTATAGCGGTTTACAGTGGCGGGTCTGTGCTTGAAGTTAGTACAGTGCAGTATAAAAAAATACAAATAACCCTAAAACGTAAATACGCAGAGGATTGAACCCTTAGAAGAAGGGTATCAATGGAATAGATGCTAGAATTGCATGCATTCTGATTTTGACAATAAAGCTGTTCAGTGTTTGGAGGAAAAGACTGATCTGAGAGCAATTTTGATGTGTGTATATATATATATATATATATATATATATATATATATGTGTATATGTGTGTATGTATATATATATATATATATATATATATATATATATATATATATATATATATATATAAATTAATCTGAATTAAGACAAACAAAAAAGAAAAACAGAAAATATTAGAGTTGTTTTTTTATTTTTTTTGTTTCCCAACCCCTTCTTTGTTCTTGAGAAATTAGAACAGGTGGAGAGTGAGAAAAGCAGAGGGCCTCCCCTGGAATTCACACACACACTCCCTCACAAAAATAGCCCTGCTGTTTGAGCACACAGACACAGAGTGACAAATAATTTGCAATGGCAGAAAGTGGATTTAACAGCAGAACAATATCTGCTTGGTACTTAGAAAGAAAACAGAAAAAGCAAGCTAAGTTTTTGAAAAAAGGACTGGACATTAACACATCTATGGATGTGCAGTTAAGCTGGCTTGAGTCCCAGAAGGACTCTATCAAGTCAAAAGTATTTCCAATCCTCGCCGCACATTGGATTTTGAAACAAGGTGGAATTTGTTGTGGTATCAATGGGTGCCCAGTCCCACTTGTTGAAGCAAGGAAGCCTCAAATTGAAGCATATAACAAATTGAACAAAATTATGTCTATTAAATGTTCAGATGGAGAAAATACAACCAATGATGACTCATTTGATCCAGATTGGACAAATATAATAACTGAAGCTGAAAAGAAATATTCACAAGCACCAGTGAAATCTGCAACAACTGTAACGCCTCCTCCTTACAACCCAATTTATCCAATTTTGCCTGAACAATATACAAATTCATCTAAACCTCTGACACAGCCTCAAGCTTCGAGATCAAATGGAGGTCCAGTTGACAAAATGTATATTGCATCTGTACAAGCAGCTCCGGTAATAACAAGATCTAAAACAGTTCAGCCAAACAGAGACATGCTGCGATGTACACCAGTTCGGAATTATGATTCTGACTGGGGTGATGAGACAAGAGATGACGACATGATCACAATTGACAAGCTCGGTCCTGAATTTTCTTCACCTGTAATTAAAAGGGAAGGATCTGAGATGATGACAGAAGAGAGACCATTCACACCAGGAGAACGTCAAGCCATTCTCACAGCCTTGCCTCCTCTGAAGAGACAAGATCCAAACACAGAGTTTTGGCGAGAATTAGACTCATTGATTGAAGCACATCAAATGACATTAAGAGACATACACACCATTGTGAAAGCTAAAATCCCAAGAGACAGATGGGAACGCTTGCCAGCTTCGATAACAACCGCCCAATGGATAGATTTGTGGGTTGATGGCCAGGGACGACCCCTGGGTCTTTGGCAAGCATTAGATGTGTTCCGAAAAGAAATCCAGGAAATCTTGGGCAGTGGTAAAATTCCTTTCACATTAGTGACATTGATTAAGCAAAAGGATGATGAATCTCCAGATGAATATGCTCTACTTAAGTGGAATGCTTATGAGAGATGGGCTCTCTGTGCCAAGAAACAACCTGACAGAGATGATGTACAGTTCACTGACACACTTGTGGATGGACTTAGCACAAAATACCAACAAGCCTTATCACTTGGAGTCAACCCAGGTGAGACATTTGACCAAATTATGCAATGGGCTGGCCGCTTAGAGATGGCTATGAGATCAAATAAAGAAGAAGGAAACAAGCCATATCGAAGAGGAGTGGCAACAGCTCAATACAACAAGGACACAAAGAATAGGGTGATTTCCTGCAGCAACTGTGGAAAGCGTGGACACTCAAAAATAGATTGTTGGGCTAAAGGAGGTGGAGCAGAAGGTCAAGGTCCATCATTTAGACAGGTCAGTGCAAAAAACCATAATGAAACCCCTCAAGGGAAGACGTGGACTGAAGCACAAGTCCGTCAGCTCATTGAGGGAATTATGCGTCCGCAATAGGAATCAGCGGCCCCCTGTATTAGTAAGAAAAGAGACAATCGCCTTTTCGTCAATGCATTAATAGGGGGCCACCCATGTGACATCCTTGTTGACACAGGCGCAGCCATTTCAATAACAGATCTGAACCTACCTACAACAGAGGAAACTATGGATGTTGAAGGAGTTGGAGGAGGTATCACAAAATTCCGCAAAAGTATTCAAGTTCCACTGCAAATACATGAAGATGAAGTCTTATGGACATCTTTCTGGGTTGGGCCGAATTCACAAGGAAGCCTTATTGGCATGGACATTCTTCCATTGTTAAACATGATCATATTCACTGACAGTCGTAAAATCGCTACAACTGCTGGGATAATACCACACGAAGATCGCACATGTAATCTAAGGTCTGTTGGTACAGCAAAACCAATTATCAGAAACTGGAAGAAAGACGGTGTGTGGGGTCTTCTGTGCAGTTTATAGCCGGATGTTTGGGCTAAACACAAATTGGATTGTGGTAAAGCCAACATTGATCCCATTGTTATTGAGGGACCGATACATGCCCCTCATAAACAATACCCCATCCGACCTGAAGCAAGACGAGCCGTGGAGGAGATAGTGGCAGACTTGGAAGCTGAAGGAATCATCAGACAAACTTCCTCTACCACTAATAGTCCTGTCTGGCCTGTCAAGAAATCTGATAACTCATGGAGACTAACCATTGATTACACAAGACTTAACAGTGTAACACCAAAACCGCATCCTATTGTGGCCAATCCTGCCACCATTCTGAATGACATTCCAGGAAATGCTAAAATTTTTACGGTACTGGATGTACTGTCGGCTTTCTGGTCTATACCTATAGACAAAAGATCTCAAGAGAAATTAGCCTTCACAGTGGGCGCAAAACAGTATGTTTGGAACAGACTCCCACAAGGTCTTAATCTTTCTCCTGTTGTATTTCATAGAGCTTTGGACCAGTTCTTAACGGAGCAAAAAGCTGAAATTGAGAAATCAGGAAGTGTCTGCCTCCAATATGTTGATGACTTGTTAATTGCAAGCCCAGATGAAAACAGCCATGTATTTGCTCTGAATGTTGTCCTACAAGCCCTTAGGAAAGGGGGATTCAAAGTTAACCCCGATAAAGAACAGCTGGCCAAATCCAAGGTTATCTATTTGGGCCAAGAAATATCTGTGGAGGGAAGGAGAATGACAACAGAGCGTGTAGAGGCATTACGACAACTTCCAAAACCTCTAACAGTTACAGGAATGCGGAAGGTGATGGGACTTTTCAACTATTGTCGTCAGTATATACCTGATTTTGCTAGCATCACCAGCCCCCTCATCGACCTGTACAAGGGCGGAAAGCCTGGAGTGGAACATATAAACTGGACACCAGAAGCTGAGGAAGCGTTTACTTCTATGAAAGAAAAACTGACTTCAGCCCCAGCATTGGGACTTCCTGACGGACGGTTGCATTTTCATTTGTGGACCAGGGTAGGAGATGAGACATATTCAGCAGTACACGATATGTTCCTGCTTATTTCCCTTATTGGTACACACCCAACTCAATCATAGAGAGTACTCTACAAATTAGCTCAAGTCACCTGTTTAAACCAGGAGGTAACAGAATGGTTTGAATACCAATGGCTTATGCCAAAAGTTATTCAATCATCTTGTTGGCCACCTACTGGCTAAAAATGCTTTCCTTTTCTCCTGGTTGAATCAGAGTTTGATGTATGGAAACTGGAGGTTCAAAAAAACATTTGTGACACGAGTATTGGAGAGTTTCCATCCAAAATTAAATGATTTGAGATATTCTCTTGTCCCTGAACAGAAACCTGCACATCTTTCAGGTTTTGAAAATAATCTTCTAATTCAAAGGGACCTATTCTGATGTAATAGTATCATCCTGATGAGTACCTCTTTTCAGGGCTGTGTGTACAAAAATTATAGAATGAGAGTGAGCACTGGCGTTGTGGCTTAGTTGGTTCAAAGCGCCTGTCTAGTAAACAGGAGTCTGGGTTCGAATCCCAGCAGTGCTGATCTGTGGATTCTAAGATTAGTTGTTCAACTTTTAGGGGACATAAAAGGTCATACAGGACAGTCTTTTTTGGACTTATCTGTTGCAAGTGAAGGACTTTATAAAGGTTGTTGGTTTTTTTAAGTCCACTGAGTCACGAATGGTTGTCCTTTGCTTGGTTGTCCTTTGAAAATACTGACATTGCTGGGAAGCCTGGGTTTTCCAACTTTTTCAAAAGCTACGCAGCACTTTTTCTTGTTTTTCATATGGGCACAACCAAGAAGATCATGGAGTACCTCTCCGATTAGCTATTTTATTTTAATTAATAATTCAATTCACCTCTTTAAAATAAGGCAAATAACGGAAAATGTAGAGTATCTGGGAGGTTTTGAGATATGCTTTGAACACTATGGCTTAGGCCCAAAATTGAAACCCCCAATTGTGAGATCAAGCTCTTGATATGGGTTCAAACAGTCTTTGAAATTCTTTCTGGATTCTGACTTTAGATCCAGCTGAAAGGGAGGATCCCGGTTCGAATCCCACCAGTGACTATGCTACGAATGCGGGAGTGCCCACTTAAATTTTGCATAAGATATGTTTTGCATACTGAACAGTGTTTATCGTCACAAGTGTGGAAATCGAAGAAGTGATTGTAAATGCAATAGTGACTTGAAACTTGACTTTTTGTGGTCTGTGGCGCATTGGATAGGGCGCATTGGCCTTATGCAAAGTATTAACTCTCTTGTTGGCCACTACCTAGTTAAAAACATGCTTTTCATTTCTCCTGGTTTGAATCAGCGTTTTAGATGTATTGAAACTGGAGGTTCCAAAAACATTTGAGACACGAGTATTGAGAGTTTCCATCCAAAATTAAATGATTTGAGATATTCTCTTGTCCCTGAACAGAAACCTGCACATCTTTCAGGTTTTGAAAATAATCTTCTAACTTCAAAGGGACCTATTCATGATGTAATCAGCTATCCTCCTGATGTGATACCTATTTCAGACTGTGTTTACAAAATTATAGAATAAGAATCAGCAACTGTCGCTGTGGCTTATTTGGTCAAAGCGCCGGTCTAGTAAACAGGAGATCCTGGGTTTGAATCCCACCAGTGCCTATGCTACAGAATGCGGGAGTGCCCACTTAAACTCTTTGCACATGAAAATGTTTGCATACTGAACAGTGTTTATCGTCACAAAGTGTGGAAATCGAAGAAGTGATTTAAATGCAATAGTGACTTGAAGCTTGACTTTTTGTGGCTCTGTGGCGCAATGGATAGCGCATTGGACTTCTAGGTTTTGAACGGAGGTATTCAAAGGTTGTGGGTTCGAGTCCCACCAGAGTCGTGCATGGACTCTTTTGCTCAGATGTCTTTGTGTTGGACAAGCATATGCTGAAACCTGGGGTCCACAAACTACTTCAGAATCCTACCCTTCACGTTCTGCTTATTTCCCTTATTGGACACACCCAACTCAAATCATAGAGTACTCTACAAATTAGCTCAAGTCACCTGTTTTAAACAAGAGAAGTAACAAGAATGGTTTGAAAACCAATGGCTTAAGCCAAAGTATTCAACTCCTCTTGTCGGCCACCTACCTAGCTAAAACATGCTTTCCATTTCTCCTGGTTGAATCAGCGTTTAGATGTATTGAAACTGGAGGTTCCAAAAACATTTGAGACACGAGTATTGAGAGTTTCCATCCAAAATGAAATGATTTGAGATATTCTCTTGTCCCTGAACAGAAACCTGCACATCTTTCAGGTTTTGAAAATAATTTTCTAACTTCAAAGGGACCTATTCATGATGTAATCAGCTATCATCCTGATGTGATACCTCTTTCAGACTGTGTGTACAAAATTATAGAATGCCAGTCAGCACCTGGCGCTGTGGCTTAGTTGGTCAAAACGCCTGTCTTGTAAACAGGAGATCCTGGGTTTGAATCCCAGCAGGACTTATCTGTTGCAAATGAAGGCTTTATAAAGGGTGTTGGTTTTTAAGTCCCACCAGAGTCACGAATGGTGCCCCTTTACTTGGATGTCTTTGCCAAACAGACATTTGCTGAAGCCTGGGGTTTTCCAACTTTTTCAAAAGCCTACGCAGCACATTTTTCTTGTTTTTCTTATTGGGCACAACCAAGACAGATCATGGAGTACTCTCCGAATTAGCTCAATTCACCTCTTTAAAATAAGGCAAATAACGGAAATGTAGAGTATCTGGGAGGTTTGAAGAATGGTTTGAACACTACTGGCTTAGGCCAAAATCTGAAACCCCCAATTGCTGAGATCAAGCCTCTTGATATGTGTTCAAAACAGTCTTTGAAAATCTTTCTGGATTCTGGCTTTCAGATCAGCTGAAAGGAGATCCCGGTTTGAATCCAACCAGTGCCTATGCTACAGAATGCGGGAGTGCCCACTTAAACTTTTTGCATATGAAAATGTTTGCATACTGAACAGTGTTTATCGTCACAAAGTGTGGAAATCGAAGAAGTGATGTAAATGCAATAGTGACTTGAAACTTGACTTTTTGTGGCTCTGTGGCGCAATGGATAGCGCATTGGCCTATGCCAAAGTATTCAACTCCTCTTGCTGGCCACCTACCTAGTTAAAACATGCTTTTCATTTCTCCTGGTTGAATCAGCGTTTAGATGTATTGAAACTGGAGGTTCCAAAAACATTTGAGACACGAGTATTGAGAGTTTCCATCCAAAATTAAATGATTTGAGATATTCTCTTGTCCCTGAACAGAAACCTGCACATCTTTCAGGTTTTGAAAATAATCTTCTAACTTCAAAGGGACCTATTCATGATGTAATCAGCTATCCTCCTGATGTGATACCTCTTTCAGACTGTGTTTACAAAATTATAGAATAAGAATCAGCAACTGGCGCTGAGGCTTAGTTGGTCAAAGCGCCTGTCTAGTAAACAGGAGATCCTGGCTTTGAATCCCACCAGTGCCTATGCTACAGAATGCGGGAGTGCCCACTTAAACTTTTTGCACATGAAAATGTTTGCATACTGAACAGTGTTTATCGTCACAAAGTGTGGAAATCGAAGAAGTGATGTAAATGCAATAGTGACTTGAAGCTTGACTTTTTGTGGCTCTGTGGCGCAATGGATAGCGCATTGGACTTCTAGGTTTTGAACGGAGGCATTCAAAGGTTGTGGGTTCGAGTCGTGCATGGACTCTTTTGCTCAGATGTCTTTGTGTTGGACAAGCATATGCTGAAACCTGGGGTCCACAAACTACTTCAGAATCCTACCCTTCACGTTCTGCTTATTTCCCTTATTGGACACACCCAACTCAAATCATAGAGTACTCTACAAATTAGCTCAAGTCACCTGTTTTAAACAAGAGAAGTAACAAGAATGGTTTGAAAACCAATGGCTTATGCCAAAGTATTCAACTCCTCTTGTTGGCCACCTACCTAGCTAAATAATGCTTTCCATTTCTCCTGGTTGCATCAGCGTTTAGATGTATTGAAACTGGAGGTTCCAAAAACATTTGAGACACGAGTATTGAGAGTTTCCATCCAAAATTAAATGATTTGAGATATTCTCTTGTCCCTGAACAGAAACCTGCACATCTTTCAGGTTTTGAAAATAATCTTCCATCTTCAAAGGCACCTATTCATGATGTAATCAGCTATCCTCCTGATGTGATACCTCTTTCAGACTGTGTGTACAAAATTATAGAATGAGAGTCAGCACCTGGCGCTGTGGCTTAGTTGGTCAAAGCGCCTGTCTAGTAAACAGGAGATCCTGGGTTCGAATCCCAGCAGTGCCTGATCTGTGGCTTCTAAGATTAGTTGTTCAAACTTTTCAGACATAAAAGTCACTACAGGACAGTCTTTTTGGACTTATCTGTTGCAAATGAAGGCTTTATAAAGGGTGTTGGTTTTTAAGTCCCACCAGAGTCACGAATGGTGTCCCTTTGCTTGGATGTCTTTGCCAAACAGACATTTGCTGAAGCCTGGGGTTTTTCAAAAGCCTACGCAGCACATTTTTCTTGTTTTTCTTATTGGGCACAACCAAGACAGATCATGGAGTACTCTCCGAATTAGCTCAATTCACCTCTTTAAAATAAGGCAAATAACGGAAATGTAGAGTATCTGGGAGGTTTGAAGAATGGTTTGAACACTACTGGCTTAGGCCAAAATCTGAAACCCCTGATTGCTGAGATCAAGCCTCTTGATATGTGTTCAAAACAGTCTTTGAAAATCTTTCTGGATTCTGGCTTTCAGATCAGCTGAAAGGAGATCCTGGGTTCGAATCCCACCAGTGCCTATGCTACAGAATGCGGGAATGCCCACTTAAACTTTTTGCATATGAAAATGTTTGCATACTGAACAGTGTTTATCGTCACAAATTGTGGAAATCGAAGAAGTGATGTAAATGCAATAGTGACTTGAAACTTGACTTTTTGTGGCTCTGTGGCGCAATGGATAGCGCATTGGCTTATGCCAAAGTTTTCAACTCCTCTTGTTGGCCACCTACCTAGTTAATACATGCTTTTCATTTCTCCTGGTTGAATCAGCGTTTAGATGTATTGAAACTGGAGGTTCCAAAAACATTTGAGACACGAGTATTGAGAGTTTCCATCCAAAATTAAATGATTTGAGATATTGTTCCAACTCAAGTCATAGAGTACTCTACAAATTAGCTCAAGTCACCTGTTTTAAACCAGAGAGGTAACAAGAATGGTTTGAAAACCAATGGCTTATGCCAAAGTATTCAACTCCTCTTGTTGGCCACCTACCTAGCTAAAACATGCTTTCCATTTCTCCTGGTTGAATCAGCATTTAGATGTATTGAAACTGGAGGTTCCAAAAACATTTGAGACACGAGTATTGAGAGTTTCCATCCAAAATTAAATTATTTGAGATATTCTCTTGTCCCTGAACAGAAACCTGCACATCTTTCAGGTTCTGAAAACAATCTTCCATCTTCAAAGGCAGCTATTCATGATGTAATCAGCTATCCTCCTGATGTGATACCTCTTTCAGACTGTGTGTACAAAATTATAGAATAAGAATCAGCAACTGGCGCTGAGGCTTAGTTGGTCAAAGCGCCTGTCTAGTAAACAGGAGATCCTGGGTTTGAATCCCACCAGTGCCTATGCTACAGAATGCGGGAGTGCCCACTTAAACTTTTTGCACATGAAAATGTTTGCATACTGAACAGTGTTTATCGTCACAAAGTGTGGAAATCGAAGAAGTGATGTAAATGCAATAGTGACTTGAAGCTTGACTTTTTGTGGCTCTGTGGCGCAATGGATAGCGCATTGGACTTCTAGGTTTTGAACGGAGGCATTCAAAGGTTGTGGGTTCGAGTCGTGCATGGACTCTTTTGCTCAGATGTCTTTGTGTTGGACAAGCATATGCTGAAACCTGGGGTCCACAAACTACTTCAGAATCCTACCCTTCACGTTCTGCTTATTTCCCTTATTGGACACACCCAACTCAAATCATAGAGTACTCTACAAATTAGCTCAAGTCACCTGTTTTAAACAAGAGAAGTAACAAGAATGGTTTGAAAACCAATGGCTTATGCCAAAGTATTCAACTCCTCTTGTTGGCCACCTACCTAGCTAAATAATGCTTTCCATTTCTCCTGGTTGCATCAGCGTTTAGATGTATTGAAACTGGAGGTTCCAAAAACATTTGAGACACGAGTATTGTGAGTTTCCATCCAAAATTAAATGATTTGAGATATTCTCTTGTCCCTGAACAGAAACCTGCACATCTTTCAGGTTTTGAAAATAATCTTCCATCTTCAAAGGCACCTATTCATGATGTAATCAGCTATCCTCCTGATGTGATACCTCTTTCAGACTGTGTGTACAAAATTATAGAATGAGAGTCAGCACCTGGCGCTGTGGCTTAGTTGGTCAAAGCGCCTGTCTAGTAAACAGGAGATCCTGGGTTCGAATCCCAGCAGTGCCTGATCTGTGGCTTCTAAGATTAGTTGTTCAAACTTTTCAGACATAAAAGTCACTACAGGACAGTCTTTTTGGACTTATCTGTTGCAAATGAAGGCTTTATAAAGGGTGTTGGTTTTTAAGTCCCACCAGAGTCACGAATGGTGTCCCTTTGCTTGGATGTCTTTGCCAAACAGACATTTGCTGAAGCCTGGGGTTTTTCAAAAGCCTACGCAGCACATTTTTCTTGTTTTTCTTATTGGGCACAACCAAGACAGATCATGGAGTACTCTCCGAATTAGCTCAATTCACCTCTTTAAAATAAGGCAAATAACGGAAATGTAGAGTATCTGGGAGGTTTGAAGAATGGTTTGAACACTACTGGCTTAGGCCAAAATCTGAAACCCCTGATTGCTGAGATCAAGCCTCTTGATATGTGTTCAAAACAGTCTTTGAAAATCTTTCTGGATTCTGGCTTTCAGATCAGCTGAAAGGAGATCCTGGGTTCGAATCCCACCAGTGCCTATGCTACAGAATGCGGGAATGCCCACTTAAACTTTTTGCATATGAAAATGTTTGCATACTGAACAGTGTTTATCGTCACAAATTGTGGAAATCGAAGAAGTGATGTAAATGCAATAGTGACTTGAAACTTGACTTTTTGTGGCTCTGTGGCGCAATGGATAGCGCATTGGCTTATGCCAAAGTTTTCAACTCCTCTTGCTGGCCACCTACCTAGTTAAAACATGCTTTTCATTTCTCCTGGTTGAATCAGCGTTTAGATGTATTGAAACTGGAGGTTCCAAAAACATTTGAGACACGAGTATTGAGAGTTTCCAACCAAAATTAAATGATTTGAGATATTGTTCCAACTCAAGTCATAGAGTACTCTACAAATTAGCTCAAGTCACCTGTTTTAAACCAGAGAGGTAACAAGAATGGTTTGAAAACCAATGGCTTATGCCAAAGTATTCAACTCCTCTTGTTGGCCACCTACCTAGCTAAAACATGCTTTCCATTTCTCCTGGTTGAATCAGCATTTAGATGTATTGAAACTGGAGGTTCCAAAAACATTTGAGACACGAGTATTGAGAGTTTCCATCCAAAATTAAATTATTTGAGATATTCTCTTGTCCCTGAACAGAAACCTGCACATCTTTCAGGTTCTGAAAACAATCTTCCATCTTCAAAGGCAGCTATTCATGATGTAATCAGCTATCCTCCTGATGTGATACCTCTTTCGGACTGTGTGTACAAAATTATAGAATGAGAGTCAGCACCTGGCGCTGTGGCTTAGTTGGTCAAAGCGCCTGTCTAGTAAACAGGAGATCCTGGGTTCGAATCCCAGCAGTGCCTGATCTGTGGCTTCTAAGATTAGTTGTTCAAACTTTTCAGACATAAAAGTCACTACAGGACAGTCTTTTTGGACTTATCTGTTGCAAATGAAGGCTTTATAAAGGGTGTTGGTTTTTAAGTCCCACCAGAGTCACGAATGGTGTCCCTTTGCTTGGATGTCTTTGCCAAACAGACATTTGCTGAAGCCTGGGGTTTTCCAACTTTTTCAAAAGTGTACAATATGATGTTGTGGCGCAATGGATAGCGCATTGGACTTCTAGGTTTTGAACAGAGGTATTCAAAGGTTGTGGGTTCGAGTCCCACTAGAGTCGTGCATGGACTCTTTTGCTCAGATGTCTTTGTGTTGGACAAGCATATGCTGAAACCTGGGGTCCACAAACTACTTCAGAGTCCTACCCTTAATGTTCTGCTTATTTCCCATATTGGACACACCCAACTCAAATCATAGCGTACTCTACAAATTAACTCAAGTCACCTGTTTTAAACCAGAGAGGTAACAAGAATGGTTTGAAAACCAATGGCTTATGCCAAAGTATTCAACTCCTCTTGTTGGCCACCTACCTAGCTAAAACATGCTTTTCATTTCTCCTGGTTGAATCAGAGTTTAGATGTATTGAAACTGGAGGTTCCAAAAACATTTGAGACACGAGTATTGAGAGTTTCCATCCAAAATTAAATGATTTGAGATATTCTCTTGTCCCTGAACAGAAACCTGCACATCTTTCAGGTTTTGAAAATAATCTTCTAACTTCAAAGGGACCTATTCATGATGTAATCAGCTATCCTCCTGATGTGATACCTCTTTCAGACTGTGTGTACAAAATTATAGAATGAGAGTCAGCACCTGGCGCTGTGGCTTAGTTGGTGAAAGCGCCTGATTAGTAAACAGGAGATCCTGTGTTTGAATCCCACCAGTGCCTATGCTACAGAATGCGGGAGTGCCCACTTAAACTTTTTGCACATGAAAATGTTTGCATACTGAACAGTGTTTATCGTCACAAAGTGTGGAAATCGAAGAAGTGATGTAAATGCAATAGTGACTTGAAACTTGACTTTTTGTGGCTCTGTGGCGCAATTGATAGCACTTTGGACTTCTAGGTTTTGAACGGAGGTATTCAAAGGTTGTGGGTTCGAGTCCCACCAGAGTCGTGCATGGACTCTTTTGCTCAGATGTCTTTGTGTTGGACAAGCATGTGCTGAAACCTGGGGTCCACAAACTACTTCAGAATCCTACCCTTTACGTTCTGCTTATTTCCCTCATTGGACACACCCAACTCAAATCATAGAGTACTCTACAAATTAGCTCAAGTCACCTGTTTTAAACAAGAGAAGTAACAAGAATGGTTTGAAAACCAATGGCTTATGCCAAAGTATTCAACTCCTCTTGTTGGCCACCTACCTAGTTAAAACATGCTTTTCATTTGTCCTGGTTGAATCAGCGTTTAGATGTATTGAAACTGGAGGTTCCAAAAACATTTGAGACACAAGTATTGAGAGTTTCCATCCAAAATTAAATGATTTGAGATATTCTCTTGTCCCTGAACAGAAACCTGCACATCTTTCAGGTTTTGAAAATAATCTTCCAACTTCAAAGGGACCTATTCATGATGTAATCAGCTATCCTCCTGATGTGATACCTCTTTCAGACTGTGTGTACAAAATTATAGAATGAGAGTCAGCACCTGGCGTTGTGGCTTAGTTGGTCAAAGCGCCTGTCTAGTAAACAGGAAATCCCGTGTTCGAATCCCAGCAGTGCCTGATCTGTGGCTTCTAAGATCAGTCGTTCAAACTTTTCAGACATAAAAGTCACTACAGGAAAGTCTTTTTGGACTTATCTGTTGCAAATGAAGGCTTTATAAAGGGTGTTGGTTTTTAAATCCCACCAGAGTCACGAATGGTGTCCCTTTGCTTGGATGTCTTTGCCAAACAGACATTTGCTGAAGCCTGGGGTTTTCCAACTTTTTCAAAAGCCTACGCAGCACATTTTCCTTGTTTTTCTTATTGGGCACAACCAAGACAGATCATGGAGTACTCTCCGAATTAGCTCAATTCACCTCTTTAAAATAAGGCAAATAACGGAAATGTAGAGTATCTGGGAGGTTTGAAGAATGGTTTGAGAACTACTGGCTTTGGCCAAAATCTGCAACCTCCATTTGCTGAGATCAAGCCTCTTGATATGTGTTCAAAACAGTCTTTGAAAATCTTTCTAGATTCTGGCTTTCAGATCAGCTGAAAGGAGATCCCTGTTCGAATCCCACCAGTGCCAATGCTACAGAATGCGGGAGTTACCACTTAAACTTTTTGCATATGAAAATGTTTGCATACTGAACAGTGTTTATCGTCACAAAGTGTGGAAATCGAAGAAGTGATGTAAATTGAATAGTGACTTGAAGCTTGACTTAGTGTGGCTCTGTGGTGCAATGGATAGCGCATTGGAGTTCTAGGTTTTGAACGGAGGTATTCAAAGGTTGTGGGTTCGAGTCCCACCAGAGTCGTGCATGGACTCCTTTGCTCAGATGTCTTTGTGTTGGACAAGCATATGCTGAAACCTGGGGTCCACAAACTACTTCAGAATCCTACCATTTACGTTCTGCTTATTTCCCTTATTGGACACACCCAACTCAAATCATAGAGTACTCTACAAATTAGCTCAAGTCACCTGTTTTAAACAAGAGAAGTAACAAGAATGGTTTGAAAACCAATGGCTTATGATGTAAATGCAATAGTGACTTGAAACTTGACTTTTTGTGGCTCTGTGGCGCAATGGATAGCGCATTGGCTTATGCCAAAGTATTCAACTCCTCTTGCTGGCCACCTACCTAGTTAAAACATGCTTTTCATTTCTCCTGGTTGAATCAGCGTTTAGATGTATTGAAACTGGAGGTTCCAAAAACATTTGAGACACGAGTACTGAGAGTTTCCATCCAATATTAAATGATTTGAGATATTCTCTTGTCCCTGAACAGAAACCTGCACATCTTTCAGGTTTTGAAAATAATCTTCTAACTTCAAAGGGACCTATTCATGATGTAATCAGCTATCATCCTGATGTGATACCTCTTTTGATGACCTTTTGCTTGGATGTCTTTGCCAAACAGACATTTGCTGAAGCCTGGGGTTTTCCAACTTTTTCAAAAGCCTACGCAGCACATTTTCCTTGTTTTTCTTATTGGGCACAACCAAGACAGATCATGGAGTACTCTCCGAATTAGCTCAATTCACCTCTTTAAAATAAGGCAAATAACGGAAATGTAGAGTATCTGGGAGGTTTGAAGAATGGTTTGAACACTACTGGCTTAGGCCAAAATCTGAAACCCCCAATTGCTGAGATCAAGCCTCTTGATATGTGTTCAAAACAGTCTTTGAAAATCGTTCTGGATTTTGGCTTTCAGATCAGCTGAAAGGAGATCCTGGGTTCGAATCCCACCAGTGCCTATGCTACAGAATGCGGGAATGCCCACTTAAGCTTTTTGCATATGAAAATGTTTGCATACTGAACAGTGTTTATCGTCACAAAGTGTAGAAATCGAAGAAGTGATGTAAATTCAATAGTGACTTGAAGTTTGACTTTTTGTGGCTCTCTGGCGCTTCATGCCGCCTGTAAACCGTGGTTATTCTTGGTTATGACAGCCAATCACGTTCCCTGCTGCAACCAAGATTCGTACTATTCTTGATTATGACAGCCAATCACGTTCCCGGCTGCAACCAAGATTCGTACGCTTATGGCCAATCGCGGCTCTTATCGCTACCATGATTCAGCCTAGTAACTAACCAAGAATTGACCAATAAACGTCAAGAGTCAACTCCCCCCCAGAGACTTGCGAATTGGGACTGGAGAAGAGGATAACATTCATTGATTAACTTCGGACCAAAATTCGCAAAGTAACTCAGTCTTTTATCAATAAAAGTAAAGTGCCAAATATATAGTTGTTTTATATGAATAACCTGTGTCTCAGACTAGCTAATAATTCAAGTAATTAGTACAAAATATAATTAAAAATGGTATTTATAGATAATACGACCAAGCAGAACAAAGCATATAACGTTACAGTTTACTACAGCTTTACCAGTTGCTACATTAAAATGATTGTTACATACTTAGGCATCACTAATTATAATTCAATTACTGAAATATAGTGTACATTATGCTTCTACTTTTAGTACTTTTACTATATTTTGATGCTAAACTAACTTGTTTTAGCTAACGTTAAGTAGGCTAACATTTTGAATGCATTACATTTAACTGTTACTTGTAATAGAGCAAAAGATTTCAAAGAGGGGAAAGTAGTGGTATAACAATGGTATAATAATGGTATAATAATTATTGAAAAAATGACCTCTTACTCTGTGATCATTCTGAGATTCTGATATGTAAATCAATATTTTTAGCCTGTTAAAAAAATATAGACACACAAAGCATAATATATAATCAACATTACAAGGTGATCATGAGTAAATATAGTAATGTTAATGCACGCCTTGCACGGCTGTATTAACTAATGTGTTACCAAATGTGTTTGTTTCTTTCTTTCTCTATAGTCTTTATATCTTCATTTTTTAATTTTTTTATTTAGATGGAACCTCGCTTCAGGAGACGAGCTGATGGCAACCTGAATCTAACTGATACAATGGAATGTCATGTTGGGACAAGAACGACGGGAAACAAATGCGAGTTAACAGAATGTTTATTTGATGAGAAGTGAAGCAGTACAGGCAGGTGGAACGGTGACACAGGGACTTCGGTGGTCAGGATCCGATGAAGACGTGAAGAGTGAGGTGACGGTGAATCGGCAGACGAAAACCCAGTGATGACGACGAAGATCAGGAACAGGAACACAAGGCAGGACGAGACACCGGAACACCAACACGAACGACATCAAACAACGATCTGACCAGGATGATAGAACAGGGGTGAGTATAAATAGAGTGGTGAGATTGATTACAGCTGGTGAAGTGGATGAGGATCAGCTGAAGCGGATCAGGTGATGTCATACACTCACGCCCACTACACACGTGCATTCAAACCACAACATAAACACGAGACTAAAAGGAACAGAGAATGTATCTACCGTGACATGGAAGCGGCAAAGGTGAAGGAGGCCAACAAAGGAAAGCCGTACACAAGACCCCTGTCCCCTGACATAGTGCTGGACAAGGCCAAGAAAAGATTAAGTCAGCACCACGGAGATCTAGCTAACAGAAAGCACCTGCTGCCACCCAGCACGCTGCCTCCACCCAGCACGCTACCAACACATCCCAGCACGCTGCCTCCACCCAGCACGCTACCACCACCACCCAGCATGCTGCCTCCACACATACTTCCACCGCCTCTCTCCGCTCCCTCTTGTTTAGGAAGTTGCCTAACCAGAAAAGCCTGACCAAGACCATTGAAAGGCTGGTTTCCCCCGTCAAATCCACACCTTGTAAGCAAACATTTATTTGTACAACACTTTTTTGGTGTGTTTAGTATTTATTGATTTGTAGGATTTTAGGATTTATTGTTGTGTAGTCATGTTTATCTGTTCTGTGTTTTGTTTTGTAGCTTTGGCCCAGGCACGTACGCGGCCCTCAGCCACCCTCACTCGCCCGACTGTGTCCATTGAGGCAGCCACAGGGACCTCAGCCACCCTCACTTGCCCGACTGTGTCCATTGAGGCAGCCACAGGGACCTCAGCCACCCTCACTCGCCCGACTGTGTCCATTGAGGCAGCCACAGGGACCTCAGCCACCCTCACTCGCCCGACTGTGTCCATTGAGATAGATGACAGCACACTGCTGGCAGAGGCAACTAAGTTTGAGATGGCACATCTGGCATGTACGTTTATACTTAGTTGAAACATGCAACAAAATATTCAAGTTCCATTCCAGGGATAAAAAAGTTAAGGGAAGTTAATGTGAATTTGCATTTGTTGTATTTTTCCCCAGCACAACGAGTCTGTCTTCCATCTGGATGGATACACACTCTGCTTGAAGTGGATCAGAGGTGGATTTCCAAGGCCCTGTTCAGGTGGACAGCACAGGGCCATCCTGAGCTGATCTTTAGCAGGGTGGACAAACTTTGGTGGTATCCTCCACAGGTTCCACTGAATATCAGTAATTGCCCTCCCTTAGAGAATTACTTTGGCCATCCCCTGCTGCTCTGGATGCCACGAAAACTGTGGCAAGTGAAACTGACCTGTCCACATCCAGACTGTCAGAAAGACCTTCTGACCTCAGCTGGCTTGCATCAAAAGATCAGGCAGGTGTTTGCCTTGGGTAAGATATACTTTGTGGCATCTGAGTACCTGGCCTGCCGAAGATGTAAGAGGAAGGTCATCAGCTGGAGCCATGATATCGTCTCCCAGCTCGACATTGGCCACAGGGTGCAGTTCCCTTGCATTCTTACATCAAAACTTGCATGTGACGTCGAGGTAGTATGTTTGATGCGTCAGCGAGGGCTGGGAAACAGCAGCAGCCAGATCCAGCGCAAGCTGTAGGAACGTCATACTGTGGTGTGGTTGCAAAAGACAGTCCAGTATCTGACAGATTGCAAGGGGATTGCCAGTGCTGTCAAGTCAAGTCAAGTGTTTTTACATAGCGCTTTTCACAATATAAATTGCATCAAAGCAGCTTCACAATATCAATCAAATAACATAACAATGTTTGTTTCTTAGTGAAAAAACATCCACGTTTGGTAGGACTGATCAATGGTATTAATGCTTGGTTAATTATTTTGAATATCCCCAACTGGGCAAGCCAAAGGCAACAGTGGCAAGGAACCGAAAAACTCCATCAAGTGACCTACTGGTGTCCTAAAACTCCATCAGGTGACCTACTGGAGAAAAAAAAAAAAAAAAACCTTGGGAGAACCCAGGCTCAGTCGGGGGCCAGTTCTCCTCTGGCGTTTATGAACTAGAGGCCGGATTTACAGTAACTGTAGTTTGATACAGAATTTTGTTTTATTTTATCACTTCGGGGTGGGTACCCGAACCGGAATCACAACGTTTTATCTGTAGAGTGGGAAAGGGATCCTCCATAGGGAGAGGCTAGTTGGCACTTCAGCACTGCGTTGTCATCGGGTCCAGGCAAAGCTCCTAGTCAGATCTGGATACGGCCTGGATCCGGTAGGCTGCGGGAAAACCTCGGGATAAACAAAGACACTAAAATTAGCGTAGATGCCATTCTTCTTATGATGATGTAACGAGTAGAATTTAGTAGGATTTAAGGGAAGTGTTCCCAGTTCCGGCTGACCTAATCTATGCAGCCTAACATTGAATTATAGAAGTCTATAATATATTATGTGTATGCTAGGTCAAAGAGATGTGTTTTTAGTCTAGCTTTGAACTGACAGAGTGTGTCTGCTTCCCGGACAATGGTAGGAAGACTGTTCCAAAGTTTTGGTGCTAAATAGGAAAAGGATCTACCGCCCACAGTCGATTTTGATATTCTAGGTATTATCAACTAGCCCGAATTTTGAGATCGCAATAGACGTGAAGGACTATAATGAGTTAAGAGCTCGCTCAAGTACTGCGGAGCTAAACCATTTAGTGCTTTGTAAGTAATCAACAATATTTTAAAATTTATACGATGTTTAATAGGCAGCCAATGCAGTGTTGACAGAACCGGGCTAATATGGTCCTATTTCCTGGTTCTAGTAAGAACTCGAGCGGCTGCGTTTTGGACCAGCTGTAGTTTATTTATTAAGAGTGCAGGGCAACCACCCAGTAGAGCATTACAATAATCTAGCCTTGATGTCATGAAAGCATGAACTAATTGTTCCGCATTTGTTAATGAGAGCATATGTCGTAATTTAGATATATTTTTAAGATGGAAAAATGCGGTTTTACAGATACTAGACACGTGACTTTCAAATGAAAGATTGCTATCAAAAAGCACACCCAGGTTCCTAACGGACGACGAAGATTTAACAGAGCAGCCATCAAGTGTTAGACAGTATTCTAGGTTATTACGTGTGGAAGTTTTTTGTCCAATAATTAGAATCTCTGTTTTTTCAGAGTTTAGTAGTAGGAAATTACTAGTCATCCAATTTTTTATATCAGCTATGCATTCCGTTAATTTTGTGAATTGGTAAGTTTCGTTAGGTTTTGAAGAAATATACAGCTGAGTATCATCGGCATAACAATGAAAGCTAATTCCATGTTTCCTAATGATATGTCCTAATGGTAGCATGTACAGAGTGAACAGCAGCGGTCCTAGTACTGAGCCTTGTGGTACGCCATACTGAACTTGTGATTGTTACGTCCTTTGAGTGCGTAGGGGTCAGAGCGTAACATAGTTAAGATTTTAAAGAGCAATAGTCAGGGCCCTGCCACAGCACCACAACAACGAAGTTCTTTTCAACAGTTTTATTCAAAAGTTAACAATAATTTACTTTGAGAGTAAATTGGGAAGGAAACAAAGACTTCAGGAGGGGGGGGCAATGCCAAAATAACAAACCAAAGTTTAGACTGCCTGGGGGAGTCCATTTCTTACTAAATCTCTTAAAGAAAATACAAACAAATAACAGAAATGTACACTCTCTCCCTCCCTGATCACAAACCAGGAGAAAACAGGGGATAGCAAAATAAAAATGGCACCCACCTCCGTACAGTTCCCAGACAGTAAACAAAGCAAATAATCAGATAAACAGCAGCTTAAATGATAAAGCAAAAAAAAAAGAATGGACTTAGACGTCTCACAAATAAGCAACAGTGCGTGGCTCCAGTGATTAACAATAAACAGGAATAAGGCAACAGTTCTATAGGCAAAAACAACAAAAAAGAGGCACAGTGTTGCCCAGGTCCACGACAAGGAACACGACAGTGCTCAAAAACAGGGCCGGGCAGGACACAGACCATGCTCTGGAGAAAGGTTCTCTCTGATTGATAGTTCTGCTGGCATTTATGCTGTGTCCCTACTGGTTGATAAGCAGGTTCAGCTGGAGACGTAATCAGCAACCTGCCAGAATGAAAAAGTGGGAGGAGCCAAAAGAGAGCAGGAGACACCAAAACAACAAAGAAAGCACACCCAGATCACAGTACCACGTACTTCACAAAAATATACGTCCTTGGACGTAACATGATCGATAAGACATCTCTTCATTTACTGCTACAAACTGATAACGGTCAGATAAGTATGATTTAAACCATGCTAGTGCAATTCCACTAATGCCAACATAGTTTTCTAGTCTATTTAAAAGAATGTTGTGGTCAATTGTGTCAAATGCAGCACTAAGATCAAGTAACACTAATAGAGAGATACAACCACGATCGGATGATAAAAGTAAATCATTTGTAACTCTAATGAGAGCTGTCTCAGTACTATGGTGCGGTCTAAATCCTGGCTGAAAATCCTCGCAGATATCATTTCTTTCAAGAAAGGAACACAGTTGTGAGGATACTGCTTTTTCTAATATCTTTGACAGAAAAGGCAGATTTGAGATCGGCCTGTAATTGACTAATTCTGAAGGATCAAGTTGCGGTTTTTTAACAAGCGGTTTTATCATAGCCAGCTTAAAAGTTTTTGGTACGTATCCTAGAGACAAAGACGAATTAATGATATTAAGAAGAGGATCTATGATCTCTGGAAGCATCTCTTTCAACAGCTTAGTCGGTATAGGGTCTAACATACAAGTTGTCGTTTTAGATGAATTGACGAGTTTGCAGAATTCTTCCTCTCCTATAGCAACAAATGAATAAAATTTTTCCTCAGGGAGACTACAATGCACTCCCTGATGCGATACTGTAGTAGACGGTTGCATAGTTATAATTTTGTCCCTGATATTATCAATCTTATAAGTGAAGAAGTTCATAAAGTCATTACTGCTGTGTTGCTTGGAAACTTCTGTGCTTGAAGCTTTCTTTTTCGTTAGTTTAGCCACTGTTTCAAATAAATACCTAGGATTATGTTTATTTTCTTCTAATAGGGTTGAAAAATAAGCAGATCTAGCAGCTTTTAAAGCCTCTCTGTAAGCAATCGAGCTCTCTTTCCATGAAATCCGAAATACCTCTAGTTTTGTTTTCTTCCAGTTGCGCTCCATTTTTCTGGCTGCTCTCTTAAGGGCCTGAGTGTGCTCGTTGTACCACGGCGTTGGACTATTTTCTTTAATCTTCTTTAAGCGCAACGGAGCAACTGCGTCTAAAGTGCTGGAAAAGAGAGAGTTAAAAGTTTCTGTTGCAATATCGAGTTCTTCTAAGCTATCCGGGATGCTGAGATGATGAAACTGATTAGGAAGATTATTGATAAAGCAATCTTTATTGGCAGAAGTTATAGGTCTAACATATTTATAACACGGAGTCGGCTTTGCAGCCTTGGCTAAATGTAATTTACATGAGTCATCGCTCTGCTTCAGAATTTCAACGGCATCAACATCTATTCCATGTGATAATATTAGATCTAGAGTATGATTACGACAATGAGTGGGTCCTGACACTCTGGGTCCTGTTGTCTAACTCCAATTGAGTTTACAATGTCTTTAAGTGCCAATCCCAATGCATCTTTTTCATTATCTACATGTATATTAAAATCACCAACAATTAGTACTTTATCGTTAGCCAATACTAATTCTGATAGAAAGTCCGCAAATTCTTTGATAAAATCTTTATGGTGCCCTGGTGGCCTGTATACAGTAGCCAGCAGAAATCTCAAACGTGATTTATCGTTTACACTATATATTTTTACATTAAGCACCAACACTTCAAAAGAAGTATATTTAAAAATAGATTTCTTAGTGGTTTTGAAAATATTACTATAAATTACAGCAACACCTCCCCCTTTGCGTTTTAGACGAGGTTCATGTTTATAACAGTAATCTTGTGGGGTTGACTCATTTAAAGTAATGTAATCGTTTGGTTTTAGCCAGGTTTCTGTCAAACACAGCACATCTAAATTATAATCTGAAATCATATCATTAACTATGAGCGATTTTGAAGTAAGGGATCGAATATTCAGCAACCCAAGCTTTATCATTTGTTCATCTGTATTATATTTGTTTTTTATTTGTTGAACATCAATTAAATTTTTTACCTGACGTTTTTTGGATTTCCAAATTCGGGGAACAGACACAGTCTCTATATGATGATATCTAGGTGAAAGAGGCTCTATGTGATGGGATTTATCTGACCTTGGTGACGTGAGGCCGCTAGCAGACGGTCGGTTTAGCCAGTCTGTCTGCTTCCTGACCTGAGCCCCAGATTGTCATGTTTTAGCTCTAAGACTATGTGCCATATTACTAGAGAGAAGAGCAGCACCATCCCAGGAGGGATGAACACCATCTCTTTTCAACAGGTCAGGCTAGCCCCAAAAACTTTTCCAATTGTCTATGAATTCTATATTATTCAACGGACACCATTTAGACAACCAGCCATTGAGTGATGACAATCTGCTAACTATCTCATCACTCCTGCGAACAGGAAGGGGGCCAGAGAAAATTACAGTGCCTGACATCGTACTTGCGAGTTTACACACCTCTTTAATATTAATTTTGGTGATCTCTGACTGGCGGAGTCGAACATCATTAGTGCCGACATGAATAATGATCTTAGAGAATTTACGATTAGCATTAGCCAGCACTTTTAAATTTGCTTTGATGTCAGGCGCTCTGGCTCCCGGCAAACATGTGACTATGGTGGCTGGTGTCTCTATTTTCACGTTCCGTGTGATCGAATCACCAATTACCAGGGCACAATCAACAGAATTCTCAGTGGGTGTTTCACTGAGTGGGGCAAATCGATTTGTTATGGTAATCGGAACGGAAGAGTGGTTTTTTAATCCGCGACTAGAGCGATCTCTCACGGTCACCCATCTGCCCTGCTGCGTGGGCTCTACTTCAGCCGGAACCGAATCATGTACAGAGTTCACTATGCTAGGCGCATCCAAAATAGTACCTAAAGCTCTAGTACTATCCTTACTATCCTCAATTAAAGTTTGGATGTGTGTCTCTAGCTCTGAAATCTTCTCCGTCAGCTTGACTGTCTCCTTGCATTTATCACAAATAAATCCTATATTGCCATCGGTGAAGGCTATACTAAACATATGACATGTGACACAGGTGACAATAACAGGACAAGACATTACTCACCGTTCTTGTTGACTGATTCTTACTTACCTGGGCTTTTATGAACTCAAAGGCGCGGGCGCGCGAGAGAAAATAAACAATAAATAAATGAGCGCGGGTGGCGCGTAAACACGCGTGCTGTGCTAACAATAACGGAAGCTAGCGATGTAAGGTTAATCTGAGATGGTGGGTAAACTATATTTAGTAATATAAACAACTAGAAATGATAGTAAATGATGGTTCAAAAAAAGAAAGAAATACAAAGCTAATACGAGGCGTAGAGCTTACAGCCTCGACGCAAACACGCAAACGCAAACAAACTCACAGCAGGCAGGAAGGCAGACAGGAGCAATCGATGAGTGAACAGCAGATCAGAGCAAAGGTAGTCCGAGCAGAGCAACTGAGCAGCTACAGAGCAGCTGTCACTTCGAGACTGATCCTGCCTGTGACATTTGAATCTGCTCCTTCAATGCCTTCTGTCCCTAAGCACCGGTGGCTGATGCAGGTGTACGCCCAGGATGTCCTGCAAAGGCTGGATGAGATCAAGGCCACTATCACATCACAATATGGTCGGATCTTAAATATGGATTCAACAAAAAAAGTGGCCAGAAAACTAGCAGGACGCAGCTATGGCACTGCTACCTGGGCAACCAATGTTGGCACAGCCAGTGAAGGTTTTGGTCTCGGGGCAATGATTGAAGGCCTCATTAAGCGATACAGAGTGGCTGGGGTGGCTCCTCCCGAGATACTGTATGTCGACCGAGACTGCTGTGGCAACACTCTTCTGAGGAGAATGTTTGAAGAGTGGGAGCAAATGATCATCCGTTTAGATGTATGGCACTTCATGCGGAGGTTTGCTGTGGGTTGCACCACTGACTCTCATCAGTTGTATGCCACATTTATGAGTCGCCTCAGCCACTGTATTTTCATGTGGGACCAGGTTGACCTGACGGCCCTGAAGAAGGCAAAGCATGCAGAGCTAGAAGCTAACTGGAAACCTACATCCGAGGCTGATGTGCTGCGCTGTATCAGCCATAACGAGCTAGCCCTACATTGCAGGAGAACCACTCGCGGGACCAAGGAGACCCTGGCGCTGATTGAGAGCCATATTCAGGCCTTTGATGGAGATGCTGGTCGTGACACTATGGGAGTCCCACTAATAAACTCAGCCCGGATGAGAGAGATCTTGAAGTCCCAGCGGAAGCATGTGGCCTGCATCCAGGATCCTGTAGGTGTGCAGCTCTACATGCAGACGGGCACTGTAGTGAAGGGAGGGCACCGTCTGCCAACCTCATGCTGTCAATACTCTTGCAGAGGAGGTTATGGGCAAGAAAATCATCCCTTATGTTGGGCCAAGAAAGTACACTGGTAGATAACTATTTGTTGTTTTTGGTGACATTTTTTTTTTAAGTGTACACATACCATTTAACCTCTAAATTATAATATAATATCCTGGTATATTATCTAATTTTCAATGTTTTAATATTTTAAAGGTGAGCTTATTGGAGTGGAATACCTTTACTAGCAAACTGGTAAAGTTCTGCAGGACTACAAGTTGGCCATTGAAGAGTCCGAGACCACTGAGGTTGGTATAGAAGTGGATGAAGGTTATGCTGAACTTGAGGAGTTTCAGGACATCACTGTCCCCACCTTTGACACAGAACGGACACCTGTTGCCTCTTCAAAAGCATCAGTGTCTGCAGCATCATCTCCAACCCCTCCTGTCACCAGCTCCATTTCATCATTGTCTGTGGTTCCTCCATCACCAGTGACATCTCCTGTCACCAGCTCCATTTCATCATTGTCTGTGGTTCCTCCATCACCAGTGACATCTGTCACCTGCTCCATTTCATCATTGTCTGTGGTCCCTCCGTCTCCTGTCACCAGCCCACTGCACAGTCATTCAAAGCCAGGACTCTTTCCTGGAGCACATCGCTGTGAGTTTACCAAAGTATCTATATCGAGTTATTGTGACAACAATTACCACCACCTCTATGTATATATGTCTTATTGAAAGGCAAAAATACAAATTTAAACTGAATGTTTGCCTTTTTCATGTAGTTCCAGTGGACCAATTATCAGCAGAAACTGGTTTTCTGACATCTGAAGAGAACACTTCACATGATGTAAGGCCCCAGTGTACATTTACGTCTGTAAACAAAATCTTAGTTATGTTTGCTGTGCTTTCATGTGAATATTTGTAGTCATTGCTGCTATCAAAAGTTCCTAAATTATCTTTTATTTTAGGATTCTGTTGGACCTGATAATATTGGGGGTTATGGAGCCGTGCAGGACTTGGCAGTGTTCTTGGTTAGCCTCAGAGACCCGTCTGGCCTTGACTGGAGAAGAGTGCGTCAAGATCATCACCCTATGGCAGACATTAGGGGAGTATGACAAGAGGAAGACCATTTACCCAACACGTCACCAAACCTCCCTAAAACAGGGACGATTCAGAGCCACTAAGAAGATTGTGGCACCAGGTGTGGAGGGCACCAAAAGGTATGTTAAATTTAGCAAACACAGGTTCTTGATTGTCTTAAAAATGTTGTATAAAACTGTGATGAGGGGGGCGTGGTTTCGCGGAGTTTGCAGTGGGGGAGCGAGGGAGGAGCCGAGCGGTAAGTAAGTAGGTCAAGTGCAAAATGACGAACACCTGTGTCTGAGTGCAGTAATTGGCGTGGGGAGACCGCATATAAACCGGCTGGTCCAGAAGAGAGAGAGAGAGAGAAGGACTCTGAACAAACCACGAGCAAGCTACTGCCAAGAAAAAGAATACCTGTTGATTGTTGAAAGGATTTCCGTTTTTTTTACACTGTCCGCGCACGTGGCGCACCTTTACTTTGCTTTTCATTTATTTTAATAAAACTGTTCGAGCCCCGTCACGCCGACCCTTGTCTTCTTTCATCCCCCACAAAGAACCTTCGTTACACTGGTGCCGAAACCCGGGATGGAAGAAGAAGCCGCCGCCAGACAGCCTCCGTCCCCATTTGCGGATGTCATCCACGCGCTCGCGGGTCTACATCAAGAGCAACATCGTGCCCTGCTGGCAGTGAAGGAGGAACAGGAGCGTCGGTTCGAGGCGCTCCTCCGAGCCCAGCAGGAGGACCGCGAGCTGTTCCGGAGCTGGATGGACCGGGAGGGGTGGGCCAGACCATCAACGCCAGCTTCAGCCTCGGCCCAGACCATTCCACTGCACAAGATGGGCCCGCAGGACGACCCGGAAGCTTTCCTCGAGCTTTTCGAGAGGACCGCCGAGGCCTGGAGCTGGCCGCCCGGGGACTGGCCGGTGCGGTTGATCCCGCTGTTGTCCGGAGAGGCACAGATCGCCGCACAGCAGTTGCCAGTCCCGAACCTCCTGGTCTATCAAGACCTCAAGCGCGCCATCCTGCAGCGGGTCGGCCGGACCCCCGAGCAAAGCAGGCAGCGTTTCCGGACCCTGGAGTCCGGTCGGCCCTTCGTCTTCGCGCAACAGCTCCGGGACGCGTGCCGCAAATGGTTGATGGCCCAGGAACGTGACGTCGAGGCAATTATCGACCAGGTGGTACTGGAGCAGTTTGTTGCGCGGTTACCCCGGAGGACCGCGCAGTGGGTCCAGAGCCACCGCCCGACGTCGCTGAACCAGGCCATCCAGTTGGCGGAGGACCAGATGGTGGCGTGCCCAGGGGTCGGCGAACCCCTGCCAGCAGCTTCTCTCTCTCTCTCTTCTCCCTCTCCTTCCCCTTCCTCTGTGCTGTCTCGTCCTGTTCCTCTCCCTAGGTCCCGAGGCGGTTTCCCTCCTGTACCGGCGCCCCGGTGGAGGACCAACGTCGGGACAGAGCCTGCTCCAGCGCCCAGAGCACCGCCTAAGGGACCCGCCTCCGCGTCGGGCTTCTCTTCCACTGGGGTGGCGGGAAGGTCTGGGCCGGCCTGTTGGCGTTGCGGGGACCCGGGACATTTTGTCGACCACTGTCCAGTGATGGAGGTGGGGACGCTGGTAAGGGTCCCTGACACGCCGCAGGCCGCCCCCGATCAGGCTGGGTTGTACCAAATACCAGTGAGTATAAAGGGGGGTACTTTTCAGGCTTTGGTGGATTCAGGCTGTAACCAAACCTCCATCCACCAAAATCTGATTCAACCTGGGGCATTGGATAATAGCCGTATGGTTAAGGTAAGGTGTGTACACGGGGAAGTGGTCGAATATCCCTTAGTGCCGGTCACATTCCAATTTAGGGGCCAAAAGCATAGTGTAGAGGTAGCTGTAAGTCAGCACCTCCGGCACCCGCTAATTTTGGGAACCAATTGGCCGGGGTTTAAAACGTTATTGGGACATTTATGTGCGGGTGTTTCTGGGTTTAGAAGGAAGCGAGGGAAGGGAGCGGTCGCTCAGGTAGGAGAGGCTGTGCCGGGACCATCGGGACCTGCGCCAGAGGATCGGAACGCTGTTGAAAGACAGGATCTTTCGGAGCGTGATGACTTTCCTCTGGAGCAGTCCCGAGATGAAACGCTTAAAAATGCCTTTGATCAGGTCCGCACAATCGACGGACAGCCTCTCCATCCCGACCGACCACTTTCACATCCTTATTTTACAATTATAAAAGATAAGTTGTATCGGGTGACCCAGGACGCCCAGACAAAGCAGGACACAACACAGTTGTTAGTTCCGAAAAGCCGTCGGGAAATGCTTTTCCAGGCGGCTCATTGTAATCCTATGGCTGGACATTTAGGGCAAACGGCAACACTAAATCGTCTAATGACCCGATTTTTTTTGGCCGGGCATTCACGAGAACGTGCGCAAGTGGTGCGCGTCTTGTCGTGAATGTCAGTTGGTAAACCCACTGGCCAACCCAAAAGCACCATTGTGCCCCCTTCCTTTAGTGGAGGTCCCTTTCGAAAGAATTGGCATGGACCTCATCGGGCCATTAGAACGATCCGCACGGGGGCATCGTTTTGCATTAGTCCTGGTGGATTATGCAACACGATACCCAGAAGCAGTGCCGCTTCGCAACATTTCAGCCAAGAGTGTAGCGAGCGCACTGTTTCAGTTAATCTCCCGGGTGGGAATCCCAAAGGAGATTCTCACCGACCAAGGCACGGCGTTTATGTCACGTACTATTCGCGAGCTTTACGAATTATTGGGCATTAAATCGGTCCGCACCAGCGTCTATCACCCACAAACAGACGGACTGGTCGAACGCTTTAATCGCACGTTGAAGTCAATGATTCGAAAGTTCGTACAGGAAGACGCCAAAAATTGGGATAAGTGGCTAGAACCCCTCTTGTTCGCTGTACACGAGGTCCCCCAAGCCTCCACGGGGTTTTCCCCCTTCGAGCTTCTTTATGGACGTCAGCCCCGCGGGGTGCTGGACGTACTTAGGGAAACTTGGGAGGACGGACCTTCGAATAGCAAGAGTCAAATTCAATATGTCATGGACCTGAGAACAAAACTCCACACTTTGGGGCGGCTGTCTATAGAGAATTTGTTACAGGCTCAGGACAAACAAAGTCGGCTGTACAACAGGGGGGCTAGACTACGCAATTTCGCACCGGGAGATAAAGTACTTGTGTTACTCCCCACGTCTAGTTCGAAATTACTCGCAAAGTGGCAAGGACCCTTTGAGGTCACACGGCGAATTGGGGACCTCAACTATGAAGTCGTTCGTACGGATAGGGGTGGGGCACATCAGGTTTTACCACCTCAATCTCCTTAAAAAATGGAATGAGGCGGAGTCAGTGATGTTGGCAACGGTAGTGAGTAGGGAGGAGGATCTTGGTCCAGAGGCGAATTCAAAATCTCAATCACTCGCTCTGGCACCTGGTGGAGACCACCTCTCACCGTTCCAACTCACTGATGTACGCAATTTACAAACGGAGTTTGCTGATGTGTTCTCGCCCCTGCCCGGCCGAACCGACCTTATTCAGCACCACGTTGAGACCGAGCCGGGTGTAATAGTGCGCAACCGGCCTTATCGATTACCTGAACATAAAAAGAAAGTAGTTCAGGAAGAATTGAAGGCTATGCTAGACATGGGGGTAATAGAAGAATCCAACAGTGACTGGGCAAGCCCGATAGTTTTGGTACCAAAACCTGACGGCTCCGTCCGGTTCTGTGTGGATTATCGCAAGGTGAATGCTGTGTCGAAGTTCGACGCCTATCCAATGCCTCGGGTTGACGAGTTGCTTGATCGGCTCGGCACCGCTCGATTTTATTCGACGCTGGATTTAACGAAGGGATACTGGCAGATCCCCTTAACTCCAATGTCTAAAGAAAAAACTGCCTTCACAACGCCGTTTGGATTACACCAATTTGTCACTCTTCCTTTCGGCTTGTTCGGGGCTCCGGCAACCTTCCAGCGCCTGATGGACAGAATTCTCCGGCCGCATGCTGCATATGCCGCTGCTTACTTGGATGATATTATCATTTATAGTAATGATTGGCAGCGTCATATGCAGCATTTACGGGCTGTCCTCAGGACGCTGCGAAGGGCCGGGCTCACGGCCAACCCGAAGAAATGTGCGATTGGGCGTGTGGAGGTTAGGTATCTGGGCTTCCACTTGGGTCATGGACAGGTGCGTCCCCAAATTGATAAGACTGCAGCAATTGCTACCTGTCCGAGACCTAAGTCCAAAAAGGAGGTTAGACAGTTCCTGGGGCTAGCGGGATATTATAGAAGGTTTGTGCCTAATTATTCGGACCTTGCTAGCCCGCTGACTGATCTAACTAGAAAGGTGGCACCAGATACCGTCCAGTGGACGGAGCGGTGTCAGCAGGCCTTTACCCAGATTAAGGCTGCTCTGTGTGGCGGGCCGCTCTTACAGGCTCCTAACTTTTCTCTCCCGTTTATTCTCCAGACAGACGCCTCGGACAGGGGGTTGGGTGCTGTCCTGTCCCAGTAGATAGAGGGTGAGGAGCGGCCGGTGCTGTACATTAGCCGTAAGCTCTCTAAGAGAGAGACTAGGTACAGCACCGTTGAGAAAGAATGTCTTGCCATCAGATGGGCTGTCCTCACCCTCCGCTATTATCTCTTGGGACGGGAATTCACCCTCTGTTCGGACCACGCTCCCCTCCAGTGGCTCCACCGCATGAAAGATACCAACGCGCGGATCACCCGTTGGTATCTGGCGTTACAACCCTTTAAATTTCAGGTGGTCCACAGGCCGGGGGCGCAGATGGCTGTAGCTGACTTCCTCTCCAGGAGGAGGGGGGGGGGGGCTGCAGGCCGGATGGCTCCCCGGCCTGAGTCGGGCGGTGGGGGTATGTGATGAGGGGGGCGTGGTTTCGCGGAGTTTGCAGTGGGGGAGCGAGGGAGGAGCCGAGCGGTAAGTAAGTAGGTCAAGTGCAAAATGACGAACACCTGTGTCTGATTGCAGTAATTGGCGTGGGGAGACCGCATATAAACCGGCTGGTCCAGAAGAGAGAGAGAGAGAGAAGGACTGGGGCTCTGAACAAACCACGAGCAAGCTACTGCCAAGAAAAAGAATACCTGTTGATTGTTGAAAGGATTTCCGTTTTTTTTACACTGTCCGCGCACGTGGCGCACCTTTACTTTGCTTTTCATTTATTTTAATAAAACTGTTCGAGCCCCGTCACGCCGACCCTTGTCTTCTTTCATCCCCCACAAAGAACCTTCGTTACAAAAACAAACCACAAAACATAACTATGCACAGATATTAAAAATTACCATCTAGACAACACAAAGCAAAACAGACAGATTAGAAAAGGGGGGAAAAAACAAGAGAAATAACAGAGTAAGGATCACAAATTGAAATGAATATGTATTCTGCTGTTATTTGCAGGTGTTTCGTTGGGGCTCATAGTCCTGCACAGTGGCCAAGCTGCAACCGAGTGGTGGGGGCCATCTTCACAAGGCTCTGTGCCCTCTATCCAAACGTGGTGCGGTGTGATGGAGTGAGGGTGTCCCGCTTCACAATGGTGGTGCGTGCTTACAAGCACATCCGAGAGTGCATCCTTATGGCGGCAATTCAATGCCAATAATAACCGAGCGCACAACTGATGCTGGCGCGCGCGGTAAATGACTTTCGCGTGAGAATAACAGATCTGCACGCGAGGAAACGGGAACTCGCGAGCTCATTCAAACCCTGCCCGCGCGCAGACATCTCCTCTGCACGCAATACAAGCCATCGCGCGCGCATGACATCTCCTCTGCACGCAATACAAGCCCTCGCGCGCGCGCATGACATCTCCTCTGAACGCAATACAAGCCCTCGCGCGCGCATGATCATCCCCCACGCTCTCGCGCTCGATCTGCTCTCGCCTGCTGCTTTTGCTCGCTCGAACACTTTTATTTTTGCCAGTCGAGGGGCGGGGCTTACTGTTTTTATAACCTCTAATGTCATTGGTTAAATCCCTTTTTCCGGAAGTCACTTGTGATTGGACGCCTCTGATTTTCAATCAAGAGTGGCAAAGGCACGACCCAGAGCTGTTAATAACGAACGATCAAGATTCGGCAAGATGGATAACCAAAGAGAGGTATAGTGATTGCCAAATTAAAATTGTATTTTGACTCGTTATGTTTTGTATACTTACCTGTTTGAAAACATTGTAAAGGTGCAGATTAGCTGACCATAGTAAGACACGATTTCTGTTCAGTATTCTATGAAGCCAGTTAACTAACCTTAAATAGCTTGCAGCTAACCACGACAATCATAAACATATTACTATGCTTTATGTATGTAGCAGTTCCGCATCACAATCTGTACAGCGGCGCTTCCGTAACATGAATCCGTACAGTGACCTTTTGAATCAAATGTACAATGAATCACTTCCAGGTCAAATAAAGTTATATATACCTTTGGAAACTGTGTTTTGTCATATTTGATCTTCTTCACTCATTGTCGAAGTCCACGCCCTTTGAAGACGACATTTCAGCGTTAAGTAATAGGACACCCGAGAGACGTTTAAAAATGGCGGTGGGGAGGGATCTCGCGTAGACTCCGGTGAAGGAGGGAAGAGAGTCAGCGAATGAAATGAATGAAGTTTTGGTCATGTGGTCTATAGTATTGAAGTTAATCGTAATGGTTATTGGGTGTTGAACAATTTTAACCTAAAATGTGTGTTATAAGGTTAATAAAACCCCATTTTAAACAGCGGTTTAAAAACTATGTTCACGAGGTCTTAGAAACAATCTGAGGTGACTGGACGCGCCATTTTTCGTAATGAACAATATTTTGCAGATCAGCGATTTAAGGACTTTAAAGTCAACCAAAGAGTAAAATCTGAAGTAAATTGTGTCATAATGAAATGTAACTACTATAAGACACCCTGCACGATGAGGTAGCAGCTAGGGTGTCCATAAACAAAGTTAAAGCTAGCAGCTTAAGCAGAAGAAACTGCACTTTGACGTGCGCTAGAAACAGCTTTTGCTAAACGTTTTTTTACCAACCATAGCAGTAATAAATGTGCTAAGTCCCCCAGGACAAATGTAAACATCTTGTTTTTTCAACCCAGTGATCTCAAATAACTTGAATAATCATGATGGCCCGTTGTACGGTTTCATGTTACGCTCCCAACAATGACTGTACGTAATCTTGTGACGCGTAACATGGTTCCCCACCCAGCGCCACCTCAGCAAATCGCCATTTATGAGCATTTCATAGGCCAAAAATAAACCAATCAAAGCTAAGAAACGAAGATAAGACCCTCCCCCAGTAAATGACATATCAAAAGTTCATTGGTCTAATCCGTTAAGGGTTGCTCTGACGTTTTTACGTGCCCGGAAGCGAGTTTTCGTGTACGGATTGTGATGCGGAACTGCTAGTAGTTGTAAAAAATATATATATATATATATATATATATATATATATATATATATATATATATATATTATGTATCTGAAATATTTGCAAATTTAGTGCATTGATTCTTTATCATAAAGCAAATAAATAGACTAGTAACAAGAAACTTCTTGTTGCCAGTACTTTTTTAATAGATTAACAGTGTAACAGTGGAATAATTACAATACTATTTTAGACTATATATACATGTGGTGTTCTTGATACTTTGTTCTAGTTGGGGCTAATAATGCTTTCTCTATTCATTTACATTAGGCCGAGTTGCAGAATGCTGCCAGGCATGTTGTGTCCCTTTTACGCAGTGCCCTAACTAGTGAGTCAAGCTCACCATCACGGATGGGTAAGTTAATTGTGTTGTGTGGCATTTCATTGAATTAAATATTGCACACCTGTCTGTCTTACATTGGAATGTAATGATTACCATTAGCCATAAAAATATTGCTTTGAGTAGTATAGACACAAAGGCTTCAGTTGAATTTTGTCTACAGTTTTGAATGGTTTCAACAGATGAAGGGCAGGTTCAGAGACAGCAGGTCACAGCAGGCAGGATGATACAGGGTCAGGCAAACCCTGGAAACAGGGTGCAGTCTGCAGTGAGACCACAGCGGACCCTTAGTGTTGTTGCGTCAGGAAATTCAGTGGACCAGAGTATGGCCAGGTTTGGATCTATCAAATAATCCAATTTTATAGTTCACATTATAAGAACTTAAACTCTTAAAATTCTCGTTCTGTCTGACATTTTAAGTAGGTGCTAACAAAGTACTGGTAGACAAATAATAATAATAACATACGTAATTTAAAGACGTTACATTAAGACTTATGACATTATGTTAAAATACCTACAGTAGCAATCCTCAAGTAGCATAAAGCAAACCTTAGACATAAGTCTCAGACATAAGTCTCAAGCATAACTTCCTAAACATTTATAAGTTATAACTGTTCTGTAATGTGCAGTTTAGATGAGCCCTTTGGTATTATGCTTCAAGACTGATTGAATATTACATAATTGACTTATCCGTTTTTTCTCTCAGGGCATTCCCTGGTCTGTTCAAGGGACGAAAAGGCTTTAACCCTACTACTAAAAAAAGGGCTGCTAGATCAACGCCAATCCAGTTTTTTCTTCTAAATAAAAGTGTTGAAAGGACCCCAAAAGCCTCGGATGAGTTGGTACTTCTACACGCTGGATTAGGACGGAGGCCTATTGCCATCCCAGAGGATGCTGACCACTCTGAGGTCTGACACTTAAAGTTTTAGATATAAAGGGACCCTATTTTAAATTACTGGTCATTTACCTAAAACCTGGCATAGTTAAGACATTTCAACAATTTATACATTCAGCTTAATTAGGCTCACTATATATAATTTGTCTCGCTATATATTTAATTTTCTGATTGTTTTTATGTAGCCAGTCTTGATTTAATAAAGCTTGAGGTGTTTAATACCACCAGATATCTAAACTCTTGTTGGAGATGTATGCAAAAATGGACTCATTGGAGGGAGCCTGGATGCTCTATAAAGCTGTTGGTGAGATAACTTGGTTGATATTTGATTAAGTTTTATTGTGACTTAAACTTTACACATCACTAGACTGGATTGTTACTTTGAGTGGCATCTCTGCTAAAAGACAGCTTTAAAAGTTCTCACAAAATTAGTTTGTCTTAGTTTGTTTACCTTGGCTATCAATGTTAGAGTGAAATAGAACATTCATTTCTGAAACATGTACTTGATATAAATATTTGATAATGGCTTCTGATCTTATTCACTCAGGTGGATCAGGTCAGCGAAAGCTGAACATTGTTGCACCGGAAGCTGAAGGTTACAGAGGTTCTTATCTAATTAAAACTGCAGGAGGAAAGGGCTGTCTGTATATCATGCCTCTACAGAATACTCTTGACATCTCCCCTTTACCGTATTCTGCAAAAGAGTTTGAGAAAATGCCAAAAGCTCGATGCACTAAATGTCTCACAGATATCCCTGTTCAGCTGCTGGCTGTGCACGTCCAGAAGTGCGAGACAGACGTGTGGATCGACATCAGTGATTGTGAATCAGTAAAGTCAATTTCATTTTTTAATAATGTTTTCATTTCACTCATAGTAAATAAAATATGAAGTAAAATTTAGAATTGTCAAAATTTTAAATTAGCATTTCATTTGTTGAAGGAGCCTAGAGATTACTCGCTGTCTGATACAGAAGTGCCTTCCATTTCCACAAAAGTGGAGGATGATCATGCCAATGTAGGTTGTTCAGTGTCATGCGTATACCAGTTTAGTTTAGTTTAGTTTAGTTTATTTAGTTTATAACGTGGACAGTCCCTTTTTGAAAGAAAAAGAGCAGCTTTAGCCTCTACGGCTAATTTCCAGCTGTAGTCCCCGGCCAGTTGGCCCTGTTTAACTTCTGAATAATGTATAATTCCCCTTTAATAATTGATTTAACACGATTAACACATCAGACACAAGTCAGATTGACTGTAAGTCTACTACTTTTGTAATTGGTACAGTACAATTATTTTGTTATTAATGCAACCATGTCTGACAACTGTGATTTACATAAAAAGACACTACAGATACAGAAGTGCCATCTACTTCCACAAAAAATGATAGTTTTAGTGGGAATGTAAGGAGTCATTTAAAATTAAAAACTATGAAGTTATTTCTCACATTGAATCATATATTTTACATTTGTTTACATCCACAGTTAGGGGATGAGTTGGATTCTTCTTCTTCGGCAGTGATTGATGCCAAGGTAAGACCACTTCATGCAGGACTATTTAGTGTAGTTTTATAGAAGGAAATGTTATGTAATGAGTATATAAAAGTACATTTTACTTTCAGATTAATTTTCAGGTTATTTGTTGTTAAAGGTAATTCATTTTTACTTGATAATGATAATGTTTTTTATTTTGGTTTTCTGCATTTTGAAGTGTTTCCCTGCATTTGTTTGTAAGGTACCTTGTCCCGTGTGTTCTGCCATGTATTCAGAAGACTTCATTGAAGTGCATGCAAGTACCTGTGGGGAAAGGTTACTATTTTTATTGTGTTTTAATGAAATGATTGCTTTAACCTTCAATCTTTACCGTTAGGTGTTGGTGTGTGTGGTAGTAATTTTTATTCAGCTACATTGTATTCTTACTTTCAGAATTCAAGATGGACCAAACATAGATTTGGACATTACAGAAAAAAGCAAGACAAGCAAAACAGGTGCATTTAAGTATAAGTTATAGTGACTTTTTTACCAGGGCCAAAAACTAAATAATCCATCTGTATGTTTTCTTTTTCTCAAGCCTTACAGAATTAGTCAGCAAACTTAAAGAGGCAATAGACCCTACAACCATTTTCAGCATCTGCGTCACAAAGGAGGACATGTTCAACCGAGGCTTGACACAATGGAAGCGGCAGAAGAAGTCCTCTCCGAAGAATCCCCTCAGAGTACCTTTCACTGGAGAGCCTGGGATAGACAGTGGTGCTCTTATGAAAGAATTCCTGACGGGTATGTTTTGTCTTCCTTAGATGCAGCAGCCAGTGCCATTGCATACATTTATGCAGTTTTACAAAATATAGTCACCATTTTCTTAACTTACTTTTTCCTTTGTTTATTAATACTGATACTTTATTTTTTCCACAGAAATGATGGGCGGGATTGAGGCAAAATTCTTCGAGGGAGGGAATTCTGGGAAAAATCTTAAGTATTCCATTACAGAATTTCAGAATGACAATTTCAGGTATGTTTATTAGTATTCTATAGTAGTTCTTACCGGACACCATGTGTCAAAATGATTGATGACTTCCGGTTGACCTTTGACCTTTTCCGGTCCCGCCCTTTTCCTGGTGTGCATCCGTTATCTATAGATAAGGATTGACCTATTGACCCCACCCATCCAATCGATGTGTTTTGAGAGATTGTGCATCCGGCGTCTATTGTTAAGGGTCAAGCAGTTGACCCCGCCTATCCGATCAATGAAATGTTTTGACCATCTGGCCTCTATTGATAAGGGTTGTGGTGTTGAGCTATCTGATCAATCAACTGTTTTGGCATTCCAGAGGCCATAGTGGTTTCAATGTGATGTGGGTAATGTGAGAGGAAAAAAGTCAGTGTCACAGACGCTCCCCCTACCTCTGCTCTGGCCTCTATTGATAAGGGTTGTGGTGTTGAGCTATCTGATCAATCAACTGTTTTGGCATTCCAGAGGCCATAGTGTTTTGCTGTGTAATGTGAGAGGAAAAAAGTCAGTGTCACAGGCTGTCCCTCACCTCCCCTCTCTATGTGTGTCACAGACGCTCCCCCTACCTCTGCAAGTGTGGCATTCCAGAGGCCATTGTGGTTTCCTGTGTAATGTGAGAGGAAAAAAGTCAGTGTCACAGGCTGTCCCTCTCCATGTGTGTCACTGACGCTCCCCCTACCTCTGCAAGTGTGTCACGGGGGTTCTTGCCTACCCCTCCATGTCTGCTCTGATATCTGAAACAATGTTACATAAACAGGGTCTATCGTTTTAAATATTATTCAAATGAAAGCAGAGTTGAAAAACATACTGGTCTTTTTATAAATGGTTATAAAATAATTTAACTAAGGTTGAAACATACTATTCTTTATAAATGTATGAATGAAATGGCTATAAATAATTTAACTAAGGTTGAAACATACTATTCTTTATAAATGTATAAACGAAATGATTATAAAACAATTTAAGTTGAAAACGTGGTGTTAAAAGAGTATAAATGAAATGGTTATAAAATAATTTAACTGTATGGTTGAAACATGCAGTTAAAAGTTGTAAAACAAAAAAACAGTGTTTCTCACGAATGAGTTTACAATGTCTATAATACTAAACAGTCGTGACTACAGTGTCTATAAAAGTAAAAGCACCGTGTCTCTATCTACGCTTATCAGTGTGTGTGTGTGTGTGTGTGTGTGTGTGTGTGTGTGTGTGTGTGTGTGTGTGTGTGTGTGTGTGTGTGTGTGTGTGTGTGTGTGTGTGTCACGCTGTCAAAGCAGTAAACAATCTATCTCTGATACACACGGATGGATAGGTATTTGTTTAAAAACACAAATGCGGACATTTACCAATCCGTTTGACAGCTTGATTATATTACGTGACTATGGCTGCGATCTGGTTCGGAACGATAGCGATAGCGACATCCTGGATGCGAAGTTATTCCTTATGCAATACCTCCATCTAGTGGCGAAAGAGTACTGTCTTTCGCCACGTGCTACAGGTGTATAAATAATGCTTGGATTCCAGCCAAACGCTAAAAACATTTGTCAACCACGCTAGTCTGCCGACCATCAGCGCCCACCTTCGTCAAGATGCAAAAAAGTAAGTGTTTATATACTGTTTTTATACATTAGGAATAATTTATTACTGGTTTAATCATTGGTCGAGTAGTTGTTGGAGTTATAGAATTGTTTTATCTAAAAAGATTGTTTTAACTATATTATTTTGATCTGATGTTTTTAACTCTATGCTATTGTTAGCTTTTACCAGTTATTTGTATCGGCTATCTGTTATTTTTATCCGCTGTCTGATGTTTTTAACTGCTTTATCTGCCATTACACCCATTATCTGCTATCTGATATTTTTATCCGGCGGTTGATGATGCTGGATGTTAAAATCTCTATCATTGTTACGATATTAATTTTATACATACCATGGCTTTTATTATGAAAAGACTGGGTCTGCCTTAATTTAGGTTGATGTTAGCATGCTACAATGTTTTTCTATGTTCGACAATAAACAGAGACAAATATTTTTTTCTTACCTTAATCGTATCCCATATACTAACGCGACTGTAGACCGATCTCATTTCTGCAGTCTACATAGTTCTGAAGTTAGATTGGTTTGTTTTCGCGTTGTTTTAAAACCTAAAAGCATGTTTTAACACTGTCTGAAAGTTAATGTTGTCGTTGTTAGTGTTTTAAAACTGCCGCCACATAGCATCCCTTAGCCACGGGGATGTGTGTACTTCATCCTGATTTGTGAAATAGGTCCATCTAGCGGTTGTAACTGGTATGACACGTTGATTTGTGAAATAGGTCCATCTTGCGGTTGTAACTGGTATGACATGTTGATTTGTGAAATAGGTACATCTAGTGGTTGTAACTGGTATGACATGTTGATTTGTGAAATAGATCCATCTAGTGGTTGTAACTGGTATGACACGTTGATTTGTGAAATAGGTCCATCTAGTGGTTGTAACTGGTATGACATGTTGATTTGTGAAATAGGTCCATCTAGTGGTTGTAACTGGTATGACACGTTGATTTGTGAAATAGATCCATCTAGTGGTTGTAACTGGTATGACACGTTGATTTGTGAAATAGGTCCATCTAGTAGTTGTAACTGGTATGACATGTTGATTTGTGAAATAGGTCCATCTAGTGGTTGTAACTGGTATGACACGTTGATTTGTGAAATAGGTCCATCTAGTGGTTGTAACTGGTATGACACGTTGATTTGTGAAATAGGTCCATCTAGTGGTTGTAACTGGTATGACATGTTGATTTGTGAAATAGGTCCATCTAGTGGTTGTAACTGGTATGATATGCTGATTTGATTTTAGGATCGATAATCTTTTTTTTTTTTACATAATTATTTTAATTCTTCTCATTTATTTATTTTTTATTTAATTATTATTATTTTTTTTTATTTTTTTTTTTTCTGATTTATTTATTTTTTATTTATTTATTATTATTACTATATATTTTTTATTTGTTATTTTTGTATGTGTGCCTGTGTGTGCGTGTGTGCGTGTGTGCGTGTGTGCGTGTGTGCGTGTGTGCGTGCGTGTGTGCGTGTGTGCGTGTGTGTGTGTGTGTGTGTGTGTGTGTGTGTGTGTGTGTGTGTGTGTGTGTGGGTCTAATTTGTTAAAAGAACACCCATTTAGATTCTAGCGTCAGTTACCCTCTCGAGGCTGAAGGTTGTATATGTGGATTACATTACATGCGTATGTGTTTTATTATTCAGAGTTGATGTGTATAAAATCATCTCACCAATTTGTCTTTCATGCATAAACAGGTTTTATATTTTCCAGGCACAAATACCCCGAACATCGAATTGGGTGTCTTCCAAGCCATTAATGACGCATGTGAGAACTTTTATATTGTATTACAAATTAAAATGAATTATTTTATTTTAACATAATTTTTAATTCGCAGTATTAGATGTCGTGGATCTTACACATGTTGATAATGACGGTGAGAGTGCAGGACCCTGTGATGAGCCTTTGAGAAAAGTCAGAAAGACCGACGGCTCCAGCACGTCCGATACCACACCGCTTGCCGTACCACCCCCCAGTCGTATCACCCCGCATGCCGGTTCTCCTTCCGTCCCTCAGGCCATTCTACCTAACACCCCACCGGCTACTCCACCTGCCATTACCCCTGGTACCTTGGCTATCAACCAGTCTGCTGGTCCATCTACCAGTCGGACATGCAACTTTCATCTCAGTCCTAATACGACAGTGTTTTACGGTAAGACTTACTAAATTATCGCGAGTTTAAAAATCTAAATTGAACAAGACGATTATGATTTTGTTATTTTTCTACACAATAGGTTCGAGCGGTAAGCATAATGATATGACGGATTGGAATAGCGATCAACTGGAAGCATGGTCCTGTGGTTCTTGGGCGAGCGGGCTCGACGACGAGGTATCGGTCATAGAAACTAATCAGACTACAGATGAAAACAACTGCTATCACCAATCGTCGGAAGAAGATCAAGGGCATATCGCTGCTGAATTAGTACCAGCGACTCTGCCGGCTGATGATGAGCATCCTACCCCTCTGATGCATGCGCTTATTGATTCAGTAGAATCATTGAGACAGCAGTTTCGTGATGCACACACCGATACACAAAACCGCTTAGAGACAATCCATGCTGAGCATCGCAACGCACATATTGATACACTTGGTAGAATAGAAACACTGCAAGTTCAGGTTTGTGATGCTCAGATCGAAACACATAGTAGATTATCCTCATTTAGCAGAGATCTTCGCAATTCTCAGCAGGAGATACATGACAGAATCGATACGCAAGATCGATTTATTCGAAATTTGGGTGACGAAATATTTCGTCGTGTCAATAGAAACGAGCAAATGTTCACCGAATTCCATCGCGAACTGATACTATTGATTCATCATCTTCTTCTCATTCTCCTTGAACAGTCGGATGAGTAAGATAGAGCTGTGTTATCAAATCAGGCATTTCATTTATTTCTATTTCATGTATGCTTTTTTTATACTTTTTACATATACTCTGATTTTGTACTATTTCGTGTATGCTTTTTATATTTCATGTTTTGGTCTGAAATCTAAAATGGAGGGTGCTAAAAGCTTTGACGATACAGAACTGTCACCGGACGAAATCGAAATGCTAAGTATACTTCCGAATTCTTTAGAAGACTATTTGGTTAATTTAGAATCTTCGCAACCCGTCGCTAATTTGGATCTTTTCGAATTAGCGGTAAATTCAAATATGAATTTATTCGATCCTGTTGTACAATTCGCCGGTGTTTTAAACAACCAACCATCGCTATCACCAAAGCTCCCTGACGGTGATGATACATTACAACCATCTACATCAGGTAATGTTGATTCTACTACACAGCCTCGATTAAACCGCACCGACATCGATAGATTGATTCGCGACGGTGGGGACATTAACGGATATCATGTTTTACCACGACCTCGTTTCAATGGCGTAACTCTGAGAAGGACTATGAATCTGAGAGAGATTAACTCTACAGATTTAGCCTCTTATCATACTTACTTACACGACATGTTAGCAGGGATTGTTAATTTTGCTAGAGAATTCGACCAGAGTGAGCCCATAATCAATATTACATTGTCAGCTCCCAGTCTCCAAGAACCCGTCAGCGGGATTTTAACTTGCGGTAATAATTATGACATAGATCCGGTTTTTGATCAAATTGAAAAAGTTTTACAGAGCAACAATCGGTTACTATCTGACCAGTCCGTTGAAATCGACGCGTCTGTAGTCTTTAACCGACAAGGTGGGGGTCGACGTAAACTAACAGATCTGGCTGTTGATGAGGTGATTAAAAGAAAAAAGACGAACTTATTCTGCCCCACAAATATTTCGAATAATTTGTGTTTCTCCATCTGTCTCGCCCGTTTTCTTAACCCCCAATTACCCGAGAATGAGTTAGAAAAACTGGCTACCACTATCCAAAACAATGCCGGCTTCTCAATCCAAGATCAAATCGGTCTTGACGACATAGCATCGTTTGAACGAGCACTAGACATTAAAATTGTCGTATTTTACAGATCTAATGCTATGATCGTAGAAACGTTTAAAAATTCTGACGAACCCCACCCAAAAACAGTTTTCTTATACATCCACAAAGATCATTATTACATGATACTGAATTTGGAGGGATTCATGGGTTCTAGATACGTGTGCTCATTCTGCTATAAAAGTTATAGCTGTCGCAGAGACCATCGATGTAAGCATGTCTGCAACATCTGTTTCGACGCCGATTGTTACACGTTCCCTGTAAGAATCATACATTGCCCCGATTGTCTACGTTACTGTAAATCTGCCTATTGCTTCGAAATGCATAAAAAAAAACTCACCTCCTGGTAAGGAACACCCCGCCTGCGATATTATAAAATTTTGCAAACTATGTAACCGACGTTATGACGTTAAACCGGGCGACAAGAAAACCAAACACACATGCGCCTCGGACAGATGTGTGCATTGTCGGGAGCGTCTGACGGGGGATGGTGAGCATCAATGCTTCATACAGCCCCTACCGCCTAAGGAACTGTGTGAGAAATACATATTCTACGATTTTGAAACGCGTTACGAAAACGGTAGACACGAGGCCAATTTTGTTTGCGCCATCACATTCAAAGGGGAGAAATTTACCGCTCACGGTACCGACTGTATCGCTAAGCTAATCAATCGCTTCCGACAACCGCGATATAATGGTTACTGCTTCATAGCGCATTATTCATCCCGATTTGACTCCTTTTTAATTCTTGAGTTTTTCTGCAAAGCCGGGATTGCGTTTCAGGTTATAATGCAAGGCTGCAAATTAATTTTCATGTACGATGAGGCGTATGCCCAGAGATATATCGATAGCTACTCATTTTTCCCAATGGCCCTTGCCAAAATGCCCGCGGCGTTAGACTTAACGACGACTGAAAAAGGTTACTTCCCCCACCTTTTCAACAGGGTGGAAAATGAGAACTATTTTGGGCCATACCCTGACAAAAAGCTCTACAATTACGATAACATGTCGGTCAAAGAAAGACAAAAGTTTTGCGAGTGGTACCAGACGGTTGAGGGTAAGTTCTTTGACTTCAAGAAAGAACTACATGAGTACGGTGTTAACGACGTCGTCTTATTACGTGAAGGATGTATGAAATACAGGGAGTCTTTCATACATTGTACCCAACTCGACCCTTTTTCGTTCACGACGATCGCCGGCTGTTCGATGGGGATCTTCAAAACACATTATCTCACCAGAAACACGCTCGCCCTAACTCATAACAAAGCGTACATCCATCAGAATAAGACTTACTCAAGCGGCGCGATAGAATGGATCGAGTATATAAAAAAGACTCGAAACGTAGACGTACACCACGCCTTAAACCACGGCGAAGTATCGATCGGTAAGTACTTTTTAGACGGATTCTATGAACGCGACGGTATTCGACACGGTCTAGAGTACGCGGGTTGTATTTTCCATGGTCATTGCTGTCGCTTTACACCTCATCAGACGCACCCCTTGTCCGGAGTACCCTACGGGGTTCTCAGGAACCAGTTTGACGATAAGATCGAAATTCTGCGGAACGCGTACGGTTTGCAAATCGAAGTTCTTTGGGAATGCCAATGGACCGATATGAAAAAAACCGACCCGTCCGTGATCGAATTTATGACTGATTATTCCGCGCCAGAGAGAATGAACCCGCGAGACGCTCTGTACGGTGGGAGAACGAACGCCTATAAACTCTATCACAAAGTGACCGGTGATGAGAAAATAAAGTATCTGGACTTCACCAGTCTCTACCCGTATTGTCAGGCGAGGAAAAGCTACCCGATTGAACACCCCCAAATCATTTTCAAAGATTTTGAACCGATTGAAAATTATTACGGCCTTGTCAAAGCGACCGTGTACCCTCCCCGCAAATTACTGCACCCGGTTCTCCCCTACAGATGCCAAGGAAAACTCATGTTTCCCCTTTGTGCCGCGTGTGCTCACGACCAAAACCAGACCACGAGCTGCACCCATACGGACAAGGAAAGAGCGCTCTCCGGTTGTTGGGTCACTATCGAGCTTTTAAAAGCCATCGAGAAGGGTTATGTGGTAGCCAAGATAGACGAGGTTTGGCATTTTCCACAACAGTCTGACACGTTGTTCGCTGAATATGTAAAAACGTTCTTGTGTTTGAAACAGCAAGCGTCGGGCTACCCTTCGAATGTTGTCACGGATGCTGAGAAAGAGACGTACATTCGTAACTATTTTGAAAAAGAGGGGATTCAACTCGACCCTGAAAAGATCAAGTACAATGCCGCCCAGAGGGCAATCACAAAATTAATTCTGAATAGTTTGTGGGGGCGCTTCTCTTTAAGACCGAACTTGCCTCAAACGACTCTGGTGAGCGACCCTGAAGATTTCACTAGAATCGTTTTTGGCAATACCGACACATTGACGTATTTCTCATTCATCGCAGAAGACGTAGCTCTCGTCCAGCATAGACCGTCTAAAGAGGACGTTTGCAAGGCACGCGATGTGAATGTTTTTGTAGGGGCCTTTACTACCGCACACGCCCGACTGGAATTGTACGAATTGATGGATAGACTCGGCGACCGACTGTTATACTCTGACACAGACAGTGTCGTATTCGTGTCTAGGGAAGGGGACTGGGAGCCTCCGTTGGGGGATTATTTAGGGGATCTTACTAGCGAATTAGACGATGATGACCATATAACGGTCTTTTGCTCGAGCGGGCCTAAATCGTATGGTTTTGAAACTGTCAAAGGTAAATCGTGCATGAAGGCTAAGGGGATAACCCTGAATGCTAAAAATTCCCAAGCTATCTGTCTCGAATCCCTGATTGGTCTGGTTGACAGCTATGTGACGTCGCATGATAGATCCAAATACATCCTGGCTCAGACGGAAGACATTGTGAGGAATAAAAAGTCTCTCACACTGCACAACAAATCAGTCGTTAAAAGGTTTAAGGTGGTCTATAATAAACGTAGGCTTCTGTCTGATTTCACCACACTTCCTTATGGCTACTGATCAGATGATGCATAGAGGGGGTCAGGATGTTTCGGATTTCGATTTCAGACTTCAACACCCTTTCAGTTGTGTCGTGAGTGGGCCTTCCAACTCTGGAAAGTCATATTTTGTAAAACTTTTGTTGGAAAAAGGTTTGAATATCATTTCCATGAAAATTGAAAACATTGTTTGGTTGTATGATTGCTGGCAGACTTTGTATGATGATTTACTTCAATTGTACGACATTAAATTTGTGCAAGGAATACCCCAGACTCTGAATGATGATGATTTACTGCCTGTCACCAAAACAAACTTGCTCGTGGTGGATGATTTAATGGAGCAAGCTAGCGGTAACGTCGAACTTCAACGTGTTTTCACCCAATACTGTCACCACCGCAATCTCAGCTCTATCTATATAGTGCAAAATTTATTTGCCCAGGGTAAGTCCAGCCGAACCATAAGCTTAAACGCCAATTATATTATTCTGTTTAAAAATCCACGAGACGTCAATCAAGTGGCGATGCTAGGACGTCAAATGTACCCGGGAAATACAAAATACTTTATGGAGTGTTATCACGATGCTGTCGATCGGGCTTTCGGCTACCTAATGATAGACTATAAAGCGAAAACTCCGGAGCAGTACCGTCTCAGAACAGGATTACTTTCCGACCGTCAAGTGGTTTATATTCCGAAAAAAAGAAGAACGCTATAAATCAGCATGTCTGCCAGACTTTGTAAACATTTGCCTATGTTAAAACTGTTACATAAAGCCAGTCCTAAACAGAGACGTCTTATTTTACAATCGGCGTCCGACGAATTCATTTTAGCGCTGTGCGAAGTGGCTCTTAACATCCTCTACGGTACCATCCCGGTCAATAAGCAACAGTATCGAAAGTTGAAAAAGAGAAAAGCCGAAATCAAATTTATAGTCGATAAAAAAATTGGCATAACTGCTAAGAAACGAGTCTTTAACCAGAAGGGCGGATTCCTGTTGCCACTCCTAAGCGTCGCAGTGCCCTTTATTACAAGTTTAATAGCGAATCGATAGGATGGAGTATGCAGAGAAGATGTATTTAGTTCCGCGCCATCAACTGGATAAGATGAAGAGTGAAACCCCCCGCGAGAACATTCAACGGAGCGTAGAGAACGATTTGGATGACGCCATAAGAGATATTCTACGTCGCACAGACTTGAATCCATACGAAAAAGCCAAACTTTACACCAATACCCTTACCAGGTTTTTGAACATCGTTAAACAAGGCGATCGTGAGAGTAGCGTTTTAACGCTTTCGTTACCTATTACTGATTCCGGTCATAAAGATGAAACCCAGGGGGGTGCTGCTGGTGCTATCGTTGAAGACGGCAGAGCTGTGGGGGAGGATATTGTCGATGAAGTTCTGAAGAATATCCCTTCGAGAAGCATGAAAAACAGCAGATACATATTAGACAAGATGTCTAAAGCTAAAGGTCTAAGCGCATGGAACGAATCGGGCGAGTTTGTGTTCAGGGGCAACACCGTACGAGGGTCACACATGGTAGATTTGTTAAAAAATGTTACGGCCCCTCAAAAGGTTAGGGATGATCGGAGACCTATAGGATGGACAGAGTTTCTACGGGCGTTTGCTGAATTAAACATCCCATTTTCTACAGTGCCGAATCAGCAGGTCAGACACAAAATTAACTCTCTAAAGCGTAAACCCGGCACCCCAAGCCCTCGCCGTGTTAGACCTTATAAAAAAACACAAAGATATACGCCTTACGCGGTTCCAGAGTCCAAAGACATTGTGTTTAAATCGCCGACTCTCAAACGAAAGCGATGGTTGGAATTTTAATGAACATTTCCATTCAATGTATACATTAAATAAAAGACGATAAACAAATATATAATGATTTAAAGCTTTTCATTTATACGTCAAACACGTCTGCACACAGTGAATGCATGATAACATTTTATCATTACAAACATGTGGTCTTAATCTCTTCACAAATAGGGACACCATTTTATCGTTTTTAATAGAATCATCAGTGTATAATTTCATCACATGGTTATAGTCGTAGCCTCTAGCTAGATGATACAGAAAAAACACGCAGTGCTGTCCGCACGTATCCGATGAAAAATCCTGGACACGTCTGCCGGAATGTAACACATCAACATCGTTGGTTGTTAGAAAGTTATTGATGCTGATTGGAAAGCGGGGGCTGTCGGGTGGATTACCGAAGCTGTCGAAAAAACAAGACGGTCCATCCTGGGTTAAATAAACGGCGACCCAATGCTCCCCCGGCAGCTGTGCAGGGTGCGTGTTTATGATGGCCATCGATGGTAAGATCCTCAGCGTTTTTTTGGGAAGTTGATCGCATGGTAGCACCCCGAGAAAATGAATCCTGCACGTGATTTTATCCATGACAGCGGTGAGCTGTAGCGTATTCATCTCAGTAGTAATCGACTAGTACCTGTCTGCGATTAGACAGTTCTATAATCGAGTCAAATACCGAGTAAATTAATAAATTAACGGTATTCGGCAATGGGTGTCTGAATCGTGCTTCGAGTCTGATATTCCCGGACTTGATGAGCGATATGTGCTGACCGCAGTCTTCATCAGGCGTCAGGTTAAATGCGTAAAGTGTGTATCCGTTCAGGAAATCACCCCTGTCTATGGAGAGTGCTTGGTTTTTAAGATGTCTCCCCGTCGTCATCGCCAACTGATAAAATTCGCGTACAGCCGTACCGGCTTCAAAATTAGGTTGTAGAGGCTTTGCGGGGAATTGTTGTCCGTCTACGTAGACGGCTAGGAACTCCAGATCGTAATGTTTGAATGCAAATGGATTTTTTTCGTAGGAACCCGTGAATGCGTCATTGTCGACCATAGCTATGACGATAGATTTTGGTAGGGTTCCTAAAAACAGATTTTCTTGATTTGACACACGCGTCCCCTCAGGTATGGAGAAATTTTTTAGAACCACCCTATCTATGGGATACTTGGCTGTTGTCGAGAGTAACGCCTGGGCATGTCCCAGTCTCACCGGCGGTGCTACAGTGACTTTCTTGACAAATAGGGATGCTGACTCTATTTTTATTTTGTAAGCCACATCATCGCACCTCATCAGACAGAATTCATCTTTTGCTCTAATTAGGCGTATTTTGATGTCTACACCGTTTAACAAAAGTTTTTCTTGAAAGAATATATCGCTATGTATAGGGGCCATCAGTTCCACCACCTTGCTCTCGCTAGTGTACATCGATCTCTTCGTCAGCCCTGCGTTACGCCCAACTGGGTCGTTAGAATCCATATGACCAGAAGTGTCTTTGTAAAACAGTCCGGCGGAGAAAAGAGATTCCAACGAATCTTTACTGTAGTTGATCAGACTCTCTATGATGCATCGATAAGGATAGGTGTTCGAACTCTGCGATATCAGACGATCGCCTAGGGTCACATCGACTTGTGAAAATATTGTAGCGCCGGGATAATTTATTAACGCAACTCTTGCTGGATGTACGATGTCGGTTCCATTAGGTCTTGTGATTTTCAGGCGTAGGTAGAGCATCGTGTTATTTAGATCTACATAATCATCGCCGTTGCCCGCAATAAAAAACTCTAATGGGGCGGTGTCCGATATGGCGGATAAAGGGGCTACTTCTAAATAACTGTTTTTCTCAATAACCGTCTGTGTCAGCGGGACTGTAAATAAGTCCAACTCGGACTTGATGCATTCTCCCGACATACGATGCAGTAGCGCCATGCTAGAATATGGTTTTTACGAATCTCTTGACGGATGATTTTCGACTAACAGACTTCTTACGCTTTCTGCGTATGACTGGTCGCTTCTTTGGTCCACTTGTTGTTTTCTTCTTCTTCTTACCGCATTGACCACGCCTCCTCACACCGGGTGGTTTAGACATCCTCTTACGGGCCATGACCATCAGCCCTGATCCGTCTTGACCATTAGCATTATTGCTATGGGCACGCGTCAATACGTTTGAGACGACGTCGGATACTATATTTTTAGCAGCGGATTTTAGATGGGGTTTCGCGATGATAAATCCTCTTTTTAACAGAGGTATGGCCATCCTGAACAGACCTCTGAAAAGACCACCCAGTCCAGCTCCGTACATAACCGACCCGCCGGAATAGCCTGGCAAACCCCCTCCGGCCTGATTTCGGTAATAGTCCACATAGTCGGCTGTATGGGGCTCTCTAGGGTTATAGTAATAACTCATTTTTAAAGAATAGAATGATTCGCTGGTTTAAAGTGTAGTTTTACGATGACTTTCCCGTAAGAAAATGGTATCTCGCGGTTTTGGTCGTCCTTCAACTCTATGGTAATGCTGGTGATGTGATCCTTGTTTATCGATACGTAATGGGGGGAGTCGTATCTAGCAATGACTGTGTCATTGCTTTTACCGGATATATGTACGCATCTCAAAAGGGGAACGTAAGAATCGCCGACCGATTGATATTGGATGATGTCGGTGTAAACGTACAATGTGTAGAACCCACCGTTGATATCGGATTGATGAGGAGCATACGTAGTGACGCTCCTAGTAAAATCGGCTGCTTCATGGTAGTTTGAACGTCCAAGATTATCGTCCGGTATCATTCCTAAAATAGTAGCGAGTTTACCTTGGAAACTGACTGAAATGTTGGGTCTCGCGACCAGAAACACTTTGTTTTTTAATTCATCGTGATCCAACACTGCCAAGGGTGCGAGAACTTGATTTATCAAACGGATGATTGCGCGAATGTTTGCGTAGTACCCCCCGCTTATTTGTAATTTCCTCGATACAAAAAACCCTGATAAGTCTTTTTTAAAAGGCCCGCTGTCTGTAGGGGAGGCGTTATTCGTAGGTCCTGGGGCTGTGTGTAGGACGAAATAACCGTCTTCATCATTAAAGTTATACCAGCTTCTAGGATATTCGATTTCGGCTAGTCCCACCTCCCATTGTCCTTTCAATTCTATAGCTTTTGCTATCCTGGTTGTGTAGGCGGATATACGATTTCCGGGGTAAACTGTCGAAGATGCATTGCACGGTAGCGTGACGTAGAAACCTTGATCGTCCATGGTAATCCTTCACTCGTATGATCTCATCCGTTACACGCAGGCTTGTTTTAAGGAGATTGTAAGTCCACCAGAGTTTTTTTATCTATATAACTATTGAATTTTGAAGGCCAGCCTACCCATTTCACTAAAACAAGCGTAGATTTTCCCTGTTTTTTCTGACCTAAAATCTTTTCCACCTTAAAAGATTTGTTTTTACTCACAATTATTTTTTGCATCTCTTTTTCATAAAAAACTCCCTCGATGACATCGCCGTCGTAATCTGTGAGTCTGTAGACAGGTGGTTTGCGCGGAATGCGATCGGATACGGTGAAAAATTCTTCCGTGTAGTTCTGCTCATAACCTTTGGCGAATGGGCCTCTCACTTTAGAAATCCTGACAATGTCGCCGACTTTGAAATTAAATGTGGGTCTCTCGGTCTTCTTTATACCCCCGTACAAGTTTTGAAACACTTGACCCTCATTTAGTTTGTTGACGTCCACGGGTCTCATTTTAATACTTCGGTGATAACTGACGTTGTACCCCTGCATAATGTCTTGTAAAACATCTATGTATCGTCGTGAATTTGTAGCCGTTAAAAATCTCCACATTCGACTTTTTAACGTTCTATTAAATCGTTCCACAACGCTGGCTTTCAAACCGCTAGCGGTAGCGAAATGATTAATATCGTGCTTTTTCATTACATCTTGAAATTGTTTGTTAAAAAATTCCTTTCCCTGATCCGTCTGCAATTTCTGTGGCACACGTCCCTCTTCGAGTATAGACTCGAACGCTCTAGTAACCTCTACGCCACTCTTATTCTTCAACACGCGAACCCACGAATATTTACTAAACACATCTATACAGGTCAGCAGATATTTATTATCGTCATTGTCCTGGGCATACGGGACCATGTCGACTAGATCGGCCTGAAACTGCGTATCGACCCCGTACACAACTACTCTATTTCGTTTGTATTTTATAGGGGCTGTTTTGTGTAAAGTGTAAGCATCCTCACCAGACAGCCATTCTGAAACCTTTTTATCGCTTAGATGGACCCCGCTATCTCTTAAGATGGCTTCTTTTAATCGTTTTTTACCCCCTAAAGAACCGGGGTTGGAGGGTGTATAATAAGCCTTTTTCATGAGCTCCGTCATGCTGTCGTTTCGATCGCTGTAAAAGAATAACTCATACATGCAGTTTGAATCAATCTTTTATTAAAAAAAAAGTTACAGGATACACAATTTAAGTAAATGGCAATAATAATATAATACATGATACTAGACATGGCTATTATAATAATAATAATAATAATAATAAAAATCAAATAGAAGGTAAATAGAATAATATTAGTACTACAAAATCTAAGTAAAATTGAATATAACGAGGTTAGTACAAAATGCATATAATAAAATATATAATAATTGGATATAACGACGTTACATGTATAGTCTAAGTATAATGGAGGGTGATAAAAGCAGGATAGTCATAATGATGTCACTGATAGTCGAGCCAGAAAAGAAAATCGCGACAGGCCAACATGTGTTTGTCTAGGATGTAGTCGATATACATTACAACAATTTTGACGATGGTGGTACTGATTTCGTCAATTTTAATACCATCATCGTCATCATCCAGGTCGTATTGTTCTGACCTCAAGGTTAGCATGGTACAGACATCTGCCACATACGTACAAGTACAGAGCATGTCGATGACCGAGAGCTGGGATTGTGATTCACACATCATATCCAAAATCTGTTTTATCATCACATCGGGTTTTTCGATACCATGAATGCATTTGCCCACCAAATCATCCCAGGAATTAGCCAGTCCTCTTATATTCACCATTTGTTTCTTGAAATTCGCTTCGCGTGTAGTGTCCTCAATAAATGGATGACCATCGCGCGATGCATCTGTAATAATCTTATTCACCAGTTTGGTCATCTGTCGGTTGTAATGTCTTTTAAACATGAATTCCATAGTGTTCTTTACGGTGCAGGCAGCTCCCATACCGCTGGCGTCTTGATCAGTCTCCATTCACGATCGCGAGACCTTCCCAGAGATCGACGACGTCGTGAACTACTTCGTCGCAGGGTTTCTCCAGAAGTCCAACTCTGATTTCTTCAAGCTTAACACCAATGAATGGCTCGTCTTTTAATTCGTGCAGAATAGTCCCGACTGTTCCTTGAATCCGTTGAGGGTCAGATTTTAACCCACAGCGTTTTAGCAGGATAGCGATGATGACATGAAAATAGGGTCTAAACAGTTTGGTTGAAAGTTCATCAAAATGCGTGTCCAAGTAGTAGTTAGGAGGGTCAAACAGACAGGAATGCTGCAGCTGGCTGGGTTGATCAATCTCACACCCCTCGCACTCGTTCTTCAGCTTCGTTCCGATGAGATGTTGGAGCAAAACCGCAGTCGCAGCTTTTATGAGTTTGAACCCCAACACATTGAAACATCCGTCTGTGACGTCGAAGGTTTGATTAGCACGTGGCAGGGGTCGGTCGATTTTAGATCTGTCGTACGATTGCTGATCGTTATGGAGCTTGAAAATTTTGAATGTCTCCAAATCCTGGTCTTTGTCGCGCTCGATACAGTTACCCGGACCGATGTCGTTTTGCGTGTTCAATGGTTCAGGGTTGATAATGTTAGCCGGACCCCAATCGTTTTCAATGCACGTTTCAAAGCCTATGCGACGTTTGATAGTTTTAGTCAAACCCCAGTCTTTGTGGTGGTCCGGCGGGTCACAGGCGTTGTCGTTGGGAGGGTCAAGAATGCTGCCGAAAGAAATTCCGCAGCTGCATACATGGTCGGCTTCTGAACCCCTATCTTCACCCATGGTTTATAAATGATGCATAGAGGGTTTGGGTCCCTGAATTTATGGTCGTTGTAGTAAAGGGGTGGAGACGCCGATTTATAAACGACGCTTGGGAGGGTCTCCCCGTCGAGGTTTATGATGGCTGTAGCGAATGGTGGAGGACGGTAGACAGTCTATACCGCTGCGCACGCATCTCTCAGGGTGGAACAACTGTACTTTAATCTTGTTGTATCCGTCATGCATGTCACACCATTTGAACATTTTGTTGATGATTGAAAAAACACCATTCAGCAGATTCAGATCACACCACTTGAACAAAAATTGCATTTCATACAGGTCATGATGATCCTTGGGCAGGACACTTCCTGATCGGGTGTTGGTGAGCTTAGTCTTGTCTTTACAGCTGAATATGTATACAGAATCATTCGGCGGCTTGTTAGTATGGTCGCCTACCACACGGTATTGGACATTCGGGGTCTCCCCGACCCACTCCGCCACATACAAAGGCTCTTCCCCAGCGTCATTCAGATCCTTCCAGACAAATTTGTAAAATAGACCCCAGTCTTTTTCAGGAAATGTCACACATGGATCTTCCCCAGCCTGAAACTCGCCGACGCCGTCAGTGGTGTAGAGCATAACCACGCGTGTTGGTTTGTGAAATTTATACCCGAATACACGATTACTACACATCATAAATTCGGCTTCAGTCCATTCCGAAACTTCATGGAGAAAATTTGTCAAACGAACATGACCATAAGGTTTTCTCGGAGCCATAGTCAGACTTTCCATCATCCTGCTGGTCAGCCCCGTCTCGGGGGGTTGTGGGGAGGCTAAACCGTCCATGCTCATGTAGCTCATGGTTCTGTTGGTTGTAGAACACACTGACCCCATTTATATATAGAGCTGCCCTATGGAATGCCGGTGGTACATGTTCTATAACAACCGCCTCAAACTTTCTACCATAAAAAAAAAAAAAAAAAAAAACGCACAATGCTTATGCAAAAACAGTTGATTGATCAGATAGCTCAACACCACAACCCTTATCAATAGAGGCCAGAGCAGAGGTAGGGGGAGCGTCTGTGACACTGACTTTTTTCCTCTCACATTACCCACATCACATTGAAACCACTATGGCCTCTGGAATGCCAAAACAGTTGATTGATCAGATAGCTCAACACCACAACCCTTATCAATAGAGGCCAGATGGTCAAAACATTTCATTGATCGGATAGGCGGGGTCAACTGCTTGACCCTTAACAATAGACGCCGGATGCACAATCTCTCAAAACACATCGATTGGATGGGTGGGGTCAATAGGTCAATCCTTATCTATAGATAACGGATGCACACCAGGAAAAGGGCGGGACCGGAAAAGGTCAAAGGTCAACCGGAAGTCATCAATCATTTTGACACATGGTGTCCGGTAAGAACTACTTTCTATACTGGAGGGTTTTTTTTATTATGCCTTTTTGCCAATTTATGACCTGCCCTGTTGTACTTTAGGACAGTTGGTGAAATAATGGCTGTGCGCATTGCACAGGATGGCCCTCTACCTAACTTTTTCATGGAGTGGATGTACAATTTCATCTCTTCTGGGGAGATCAATAAAGATCAGCTGTCAAAGGCTGATGTTACAGATACAGACCTGCTAGATCTTATTGCAAAGGTTTTCTAAATCAACTCTACAACCTAAATTATGAATTAATACATTTGTGTATATTTTGGCGATAGTCAAACCAAATAACACATTAAAGTATTGGTTTTATTTCTTTAGATTGAGACCGCAGACCCTACTACAGCCTTGCTTGACCTTTCTGAGGGAATTGTAGCATGTGGGTACACTGGACCTCTAACGTGTGAAAGAAAGGAGGACATTATCAGGTGTAGTATACTGTATGTGATTCTGTGATGTTTTGTACTTCTCTTTCAATCTGGCTCTCTACAACTCTTGAATCCACCCATTAGGGTTACATTTTTGTAACCTTATAATAAGCATAGACCTACTTCCCATGCTTTTTACAGGGTTTCCATGGAACTGTAAAATTGTATTTCATTTGGTGAATTTCAAAAGTGTAATTTCCAGACATGAAAAAGTAACAATTTCTATAATCAATGTAAAAATTTAAATTTGACGGAGATTCAGTAAAAGTATAAACCCAGTTTTTACTTTCATTTAACCCTTGTGGACATTTTTGTCTTTTTCAGTTTTTTTTGTTGATAATTTTGCCTGTGTTAATGCCAACTGCATAAATAAGGGGACAGGTGTGTATTTTTATTGGAAATGACTATTTCACCCCCATTTCCTTTAATTGAAAGCCTTTAAAACTTCCATTTTTAATCCCAGGGCCATTTAACTATAAAATGGTGCAATCTTTCTTAATAGGCTTTCATTTTCTTGGCCAGGCATCTTTTTGGCCATGGCACCATTTTCTCACGTTAGGCTATAAAGCAAATACTGTCTTTATACCTGTTTTCTGCTTCGGCATATTATCGAGCCAATTGGATAAATTATGCAGCTGTAATTGTGTGGCTGGTGTTGGTCAGAGAGTGGTTTGTATGTGTGTGATAAAAAAGAATTGTGTGTGCTTGTAATATTTGAGAGAGAAAAAGTTTTAGAGTTAAACATGTTTCATAAAATATATATTTTATATAAAATATACTTCATAAATCATTTTCATAAACTTAATATAACTTTTCTAACTATAACTTTTTTTTTTTTACTTCAACAATTATCTGCCAGGGGTCTTCTTTAAAATAAGACCAACCTTAAGTCTGTGCTTCCAAGCGTCAAATTTTTATGACCAATTTTTGACACACTATGGACTTATGTGTGACTTTTTTTAATTGATACACTAGGGTTAATGTTCTATACTCAGTCTCTTGTTTGAACCAACAACTTTTATTAATCTTCATGAACACAAGTTTGTTTCTTTGTACACTTACTTTTTTTCTGGATTTACTCTTATATGCAGTGCTGTTGTCCTGCATTCTTCTGTGCGAATCCTACCAATGCTACAGCAGATGTGCAAAGGATTGGAGCTCTATGGCCTCCATGAAATGTTGAAACAAAATCAGCCTTTAGTTCAGCCTTTATTTGTTCCTGGCCATTTTACAAAAGTAAGTGTTGTTACTTGCGTTTTTTTTTTATAACGGCGTTTGAGTTGTGGCTAATAAAAGGTTGTTCTTTGCAGCCTGATGCGGATTTTCTCACGATGGCTCTGTCACCCATTTTAAGTGAGGTGGGTTCAGTAAAGCGGCAGAAGGAATCAAGAATTGTGAACTACTTGCAGGACTTCATTCAAAGCCTTGAAGATGAAGGTAACATTTTTGAATACTCTGAATTATATTTAAATTACATCAGTTTGAGTATGTTGCCCTCAGTCACTATTATTTAAAAAACACAATGTTAGGTATTGTAAATACAAGTAAAGGTGCAGATACAGTTTTGATTTTTGTTTTCTTGCAGAAGAAGGGAGCAGTGGTAACAAGAGCAGAGGAGAGGATGACAACGAACAGGTAGATGAAACGGAGGACTGCACTAAAAGAGACGCAGAACAAGACCAGATCACCGTCAGCAGCTTCATGCAGTGGCTTACTGGTCAGGGACATGTTCCCATTACTTCTGCACAAAGAGAAAAATTTTAAATATACATAGAATTTGATCATGACTGTCAGCTACGATATGGTGAGCACAATTTATGCTACCCTCTTGTAAATGCATGTTCCTGTACTGTGACCTTGCCTACACGGCACCTAGGGACTTACACAGAGTTCCTTGACATTATGAGGCAGGCTGTGAGCAATAGCAGAGAATTTGGTCGTTCATGAGATGGATTCCTAATATAGAGTTTACTCCCTGTACTGTGTTCTCTCTGTTACTGTTATAGTGTAGTACTTTAAAAGGATAGGGATGCAGTAGCTTTTGGATATTTAAATGTAGTTTATTTTTTTATTTAGTTTTGTTTATCATTGACATGTATTGCAAAAAATGCAGCAAAGACTGCTGCAAAATTGTTCCAAGACTCAATTCAGAAATGAAAATGATGTATATCAATATACAGTAAGTGTTCAATGCAAAATAAAGTCGTTATGCAGTACTGTCTTTATGCATGCTTTGTTTATTTTGTGTGTTTTAATTACAACATATTTGTTGAAACAAACTCCCGACAAAGCAAATACAGTTCTTTGACAGGGATATTAGGACCAGTTGAATTCAGCAGGTGTTCGAGAGCTCTCAACCCATCTAAACACAAAGGGGATTCAAATTCAGGAACAACAACTCCGAAATTCACCGGCATCATAAGAAGCTGCTATGTCCCAGTCTAGATCTGGCTCTTCCATGTCCTGAAGGTATAGCAGTTAAATACATCAAAAATCCAGTTAGAGTAATACATAAACAGCAGTGTGGTGACAGACTAACTAAAGCAGGGTCACCATACCTCGTATCTCTCCGATTGGTCAATATTTGTGTGCACCATTCCAATCTGCCACAGTTGCTCTGGACTTCGATTGCCCTCTGAGGAGAGTGGATGATGATTCCAGGCTTCTGAAAAGGTGTCCAAGTCTGCCTGAAGTCTTTTGAGAAAAGTGTAGTGCACACTGATAAGTCAAGCAATCCCTCTGCCTCTAGGGAGTGCAGTGTGTCTGAGTACTTGTTAGTCACCATGGTTCTGACATCACGCCAGAGGCGCTCAATCCTATTAGAAATAAACAATAACAATAAATAATAGTAATTATAGTAATAATAATTAAAACAAATAATAATTAGGTTTAAAAGCAATGCAGTGAAAGGCATTTGAGATCAATTACTAATAAATGTAAAATATTTTGTTACATAGAAGTGACATTGAAAAGCTACCTACAGATTATTAAAGTTACGAAATATTAAGTCTTTTCATTTTAGAAATTTCGAACAGTTGTAGTTTACATTTGATTATGGACACTTTTCCCGGATATGAAACTTCCTCGGTCAGTGCCTCTTCAAGAAAACATGAACCTGGCTATCTGTACATTCTCCACTCCTTGGTCTCCCCTGACCCTGATTTATTTATTTTTTAATATTACAATACATATCCAGACATAAAATTCAAATGCTTTTTCTTTGCTATACTCACCTAGATGGTAAGCCAAATCTTTGGACTGCTTCTGAGAAGAAGTGGTATGCTGTCGATGCCCGGTTGTTACTTGCTGCATTCAAGTACATGACCTGCAAATACAAAATGCAACAATAAGTAAATATAGGTAGGAGAAAATATAACAAACATTGGAAATGAATGTATTACATGGTAATTTTCAATAAACAAGAATGTTTTTTTCATGGAAATCATATTGACTGGAATGATCTTGATACCAGATGACTAGTAACACTATAAATCAAATGCAAACATGGTGAAACCTCTCTCTCTCTCTCTCTCTCTCTCTCTATATATATATATATATATATATATATATATATATATATATATATATACACATACATCTCAACACAGACTATAAACATACCTTCCTGGAATAACCATCCACACCACCAAATATTACAATGTTGTATCTATTTACAAGATAAAAAAGGGGGTTTTAAATGTTCTTAAAATGATATACACACACACACACACACAATATATATATAACTTACCGTATCAATTTGTGATTTGTGTCTATGTGCACAAGAGAAAGGGGTCCTCGAACTGAGTACGTTCTTCGCACCACACATCCCAACCTGGCCAATCTAGAAAGGATTCCAATTGAATCGACGCGGTGCATTGAGGCAGCTATTCTCTGCCATTGCACACGTATTCCTGAAGACAACAACCTCCCTCTGACCATTCTGTAACCAGCAACAGGCATATCATCCTTAATGGCTCTCACAAGGTTATCCAACTCCTCATCAGTGATGCAGCTAAACAACCCTGAGATCAAAAGACCAAAATCGTTCATCCTTCTAAAGATGGTTCTTGTGGAAACGCCCATCATTTTTGCAATATAATGCACAGGAAGGTTTGTCTGCAGCATCTCTGCTAACTCTTCTCCTTCAATTGCAAACCTTGGACGTCCTCTCAGACCAACAGTTGAATCCACCACTGCATGTGGAGCTGTGAAATATGGTGGTTGTCTAACTAGTTCAAACACAGCCTCTAGAGCCTGAATGATTTTGTAGGGTATTTCCGCATGGCGGCACGCAAACTCCATGTAATCCAGGTCAAGTGGAGATCTCAAAAGTGCTCTCTCAAACTTAGAGAGAAGCTCCTCCAAAAGATGCCTTTTCAGAATTTGCTGCAGAATACAGAGGAACAAAATGTGATTAAACCCAGCAACATTAGATATTAAAATATTATATAGTGATCTTAATCATCTAACTTTTTGTAAGCTATAATAACTTAAGAGAAAAATAAAGTAGACAAGTACAGTACACAGCATAAATGATTACACCCCATCTAACCATGACATATCTTTAAAAAAAACTAAAGGTGTCCTAGATGTATAGACAATTTCTGAATTTGTTGGGTTTCAGAGGGGTGTATTCATTCATGCTGTGTACTGTAACTTGAGAAGCCAGAACCCCTTTTACATTTAATAGAAAATATAATTAACCACTCAAAATTGGCATAATAGTAATAAACAGGATGATAGTAAAAAGCTTACACAACAACTCCTGCTTATTGATTGATAAACACATAATTTATTGTTCATCCAAAGCCCTTGTAAGATTTACAACTATTTAATGGACACTTTTTACATTTATGAGGTTCTCAGAACTAATATAATTTTGGTTGGGTAAACGTATTTAGTGGTTATGTAGTGGTGAACTACAGCAAATATAACTTTGCATTCCCATTTTGCTCCATTTTCTTTTAAATATTTTAATGCAAATAACACAAATCATAGTGTTATAAATATAAAATGTAAAAAAGCATAAACATTTTGGTAGATTTACAATGAGAATAACCATGGAAATGTGTCATTAAAGTCTGTAAATATCTCTTAACAACACAAGATTGCAATCACTAGTACCCCTAAGACTAGTGTAGTATCTGGTAAGAATCTATTCTATATTAACAATGCATTAAATCACATTACACATTAATAAACAACAATAAATAAATAAAATAAAAACAAATTAAGTGATAACTCACATGCATCTGCTCCGTTAAGGAAGCCATGTCTTAAGTCAAGTGATTGTGAATTACGGGTCATCTTACAACAGGCGTCCAATCACGAGTGACTTCCGGAAAAAGGGATTTAACCAATGACATTAGAGGTTATAAAAACAGTAAGCCCCGCCCCTCGACTGCCAAAGATAAACGTGTTCGAGTGAGCAAAGGCAGCAGGCGAGAGCAGATCGAGCGCGAGAGCGTGGGGAATGATCATGCGCGCGCGATGGCTTGTATTGCGTGCAGAGGAGATGTCTGCGCGCGCGCAGGGTTTGAATGAGCTCGCGAGTTCCCGTTTCCTCGCGTGCAGATCTGTTATTCTCACGCGAAAGTCATTTACCGCGCGCGCCAGCATCAGTTGTGCGCTCGGTTATTATTGGCATTGATTTGCCGCCATAGTTTACCCATACTTCAGATACTTTTTCGAAACTCTTAACACAGACTAACACCAACAAAACACAATTGGCCAAATGGATGATTTTCTTCTCAAAAACACATTTTGTTAAATATATACTAACTCTTCATTTCAAAATAGAACACATCTTCCTCTACACACTAAATTTCCCAAAACACTGGAAATGTGACTCAAAATGAAATTATTCTGTCAAAGAATAACACTTGTTTTCACTTTACAAGGTACATGCAGTCAATCAAAGTACACCAGGTTTCAAAATAATAGCTATTGTTGACATTACAAAAACTACATAGACTTTTATGTGTCAGTTTTACAGGTATTTGCATGCAAAACATGCAATCCCCCGTTTTTGCACTAAATTTCTTGGTTGGGACTTGTATTGTAATTCAAGACGTTTCTTTCCAAGGTGTCTTGCTAATGACAACATTGCCTGCGATGTTGATGAAATTCTCAGGCCAGATCCAGCTAGGCGAAGAGACAATGTCTAGTTTTTTTTTTTTACAGTAAACTTACAGTACAATACGTAAAGTGACATTTTGTTACAGTATTATGAATCTCCATGTCAACATTTTGGGCGTGTTGATAAATAAATGAGTTTCTTCAATCTGCAACATTGGTCTTGTGTAGTGATTGATGAATTTACATTATATTTGTACTTTGTTGATGGTAGCCTACTCTAATCATAGGGAAGTAGAAGTGCTAAAAGTGTTTTAGGTTTATCACAGCAGTGTAACTCGTGCAAACAGAGTATAGTAATGTGAAACGTGTGTGTTTCATATGGTAACAAAGTGTGGTTTTTAAACAGAAGTGTATAGTTTTTACCAGAGTGTTTAATTATGCAAAGGATCTGTAGTGTTTTGCTAATTGGGTGTGTGGTTGTGCTAATTGTGTTTAGAGTTTTGAAAATGTGACAACTGTAATATAGCTATGGCTGCTTTGACTGGTCTAGAAACAAATCAACAAGAGTCCAACTTCTGCTTTCTTCTCCATTATGAAAAATAAGATGTATTGCTCACGACATGGTCTTCAACAGACTGCAAGAATCAATAATCAGTACAACATATCTCCATAAACAGCTTTCCAACACACATACAAACGAACAGCTACCGTACCAGCGGCATTTTACTAAAGCAATGATACACGAGACAAAGGGGATGATCAATTGCTCTGTGATCTCAGCTCTGTCTTGCTGTTACATCATAGTCATGATCAAACAGTAGTTGAACATACCATCTTTTGTATAATTGCTTAAATGTTTATTAAAATGGGTTGCTTTATGTTTTCCCAGGTACAGCAGGCATTGTAAGTCACAGGAGCAGGAGATATTGAAACAGGGTATCCAAGCCCCTGAAGCACCCATGGCAGGACCTGAGAACCTTCCTGCTGCTATGCAGAAAGGACCGACTCTCTGTTCCGGCAATTTGTCAGAGCCACACGTTTTTATCCTGCCACCAAATACTGCTGGGGAGGCAAAACTCAAAGGGAGGTCGCAACCTCAGGCCATCTTCCAGGCTCCACCATCACATCAAGGACTTCCTGTCCCTATTGCACCAGCACCACCTTTCTCTCTCCCTTTCATTTTACCCCCTGTGCAGCTTCCCTACAGTGCCTGGTACCTCACAGGTGATGTTCTTCAACCTCCCATTACCTTCAGCTATGCCACCATCAGCTCAGACACAGACATCCAGTCAAGCGGTTCCTTACTCCACTCAGCAATATAGAAAGAGAAAACAGAAGAGGGAGAGTGCTGGAACAGTGACAAGAAAGTATGTTAGGAAGACAAACGTCATTCTTTGCAGAAAGTGCAATAAGCAGAGAAAGCCACCAACACATCTTCAGTACTTTGGCAACTGGTACTGCGAAGAGTCTGAGACGCAATCATATGATGAATGGAGGGCTGTGCTGATGGAACGAGGTTATAGGGAAAAAAAGCCAGGAAATGACAACCCTCCAGCTTCTTAAAATTGCTCTTTCAGCATGTTATTTTTATTTATTTGATTAATGTTTGATTATAGAGCAATTCTCCAACAATGACAGCTGTCTTTAAAATGTATAACAACTATGTGTGTGATGCCTTTTGAATCATTTTTAAACATGGTTGGTGTGTGTTTGTTTGTTTTTGTGTGTGTGTATGTGTGTTTGTTTGTTTTTGTGTGTGTGTGTGTGTGTGTGTGTGTGTGTGTGTGTGTGTGTGTGTTGCGCGCGCGCGCGTGCGCGCGTGTGTGTGTGTGTGTGTGTGTGTGTGTGTGTGTATGTGTGTTGCGCGCGCGCGTGTGTGTGTGTGTGTTGCGCGCATGCATGTGTGAGTAGGATGGGGATAATGGGTGTTGTGTTTGTACCTTTATTTGTTTTTTTATACATTTAACTTTTCTTACACTTTATTTGATTACATTTGTTTACAGTTTTTAGAATAGGATGGAAAAGACAGGTATACTGTATCAGGTAATTTAATTCTTATTGGAGTTAAGTAAAATACTTGGCCCAGGGAAAGAAACTACAGTATCCAGAGATTGGTGGTCCATTGTTTTAATGGTCCTGTTAGTAGCTGTCGTCAGGGCAACAAGTGGTTGCCTGGATGAGAACAGTTTATTTGAGTTATTTTGTTACGCTAACTTATGCCTTAAGTTATTTATGTTCCTGATTATCATTAATATAATTCTTACTATTATTATTAATAATAATATATATATTTAATAATAATAATAATAGATGAGAATCATTTTTTTTTAGTTTATTTATGTTTAGCTATGCCTTAAGTTATTTATGTACCGGAATGTGATTATATTAAAAAAAATTAATGGGTTTGGATGTTTCTGTGTTTTTTCTTATTCATCTACTTCCTCTTTCATTATTATTATTGTTTACTGTATTATTGACTACATCAACTACACTAAAATTATATACTAATTTTAATTTCTGGGCAACAGGTGGTTGCCTGGATGAGAAGAGTTTATTTTACTTATTTTATTACGTTAACTTATGCCTTAAGTTATTTATGTACCTGATTATCATTAATATCATTATTACTATTATTATTATAATAATATATATTTTTAATAATAATAATAATAGATGAGAAGCATTTATTTCAGTTTATTTATGTTTAGTTATGCCTTAAGTTATTTATGTACCGGATTATTGTTACTACTATTATTATTAATATTACCAGTTTTAATAATTGTTGTGATTATATTAAAAAATATAATGGGTTTGGACGTTTTTGTGTTTTTCTTCTTCATCTTCGTCCTCTTATCATTATTATTATTGTTGTTTACTGTATTATTATATACAAATGTTAATTTCTACACATGACAGAATTATCTGGACTTAAATGTGTAGTTAAATAACATTTATCCTAATAATTAACAGTAGTCATAAAAAGTTTGGACGACCGGGATTCGATCCTGTGATCTTTGGGTCAATTTCAGGCAACTTGTGATAGCTTTGATAAACGTATGCGCGCCGTCCATGGCGCAATGGATAGCGCATTGGACTTCTAGGTTGTGAACGGAGGTATTCAAAGGTTGGGGGTTCGAGTCCCACCAGAGTCTTGCATGGACTCATTTGCTCAGATGTCTGTGTTGTTATGTAAATATTATTTTTGTACTTTTTGATAATAAAAAAAAAAGAAAAAAAAGGCACACCCAATCTCATCTGATCTTGGAAGCTAAGCAGGGTCGGGCCTGGTTAGTATTTGAATGGGAGACAGCTTGGGAATACCTGGTGCTGTGAGCTTTTTAGTTTACTTCACTAATTTTCTAACCTTTTAATATAGCCCGATTTTTGGCAAAAGATTTCACTTACGGCCATGCCACCTTATTGCCAACTTTACTCAACTAGCACACTTCATGTACTGCAGCAACAGTGCACTTTTAACAAGTTTTGGAGCTGTTTGTTCTACCATGTAAGATTTTTGAGGTTTATATATTACTGAATTTCAGTCAACTAAATGCAATAAATATGCCAATCCCCATGTGTTATTTGGAGAGTGCTTAATAACATTCAAGTGTTTAACTTGGGTAACCACTGCACTGAGAAGTTATCGAAATTTCAAGGTGCAGGTAGGATCATGTAGGACCTTCAGTACCACATACATGGACAGCGCCATGTCACACGAACAGTCGAGTTTTCACTGTAAAACCTAACAATATATTTACTAAATTAAATTGAGTTCACTACACTCAAATAATACTGAAAAACTTGAAGTGGCTTAAATGACTGAAACAGAACTCAAACTGAATGAGTTATAGAACATTTCAGATCCCAGAATGATAATTGAATAATAATTGTAGTTAAGTGATCAATTAAGTGATGATTGGTCATTAGTGATGAACACCTGCCGTTAACAAGCAGAATCACTGAAGGACAGAGGAACACAAGAAATACAAGGTTTAAGGTCAGCATGATGGAGATCAGTGTTTGCTTTAGTTGGGCTCTTGACCCTTGACTTTAGAGTACAAGTATTTCTTTGACTGCTGTAATTGAGTGTTTATCAAACATTTGTTATGGCACAAGTCAAGGAAAAGTATGATAGGGAATGGTGGTCAAGGTTTGATGATGACAATCATCGTTTAAAGACTTGATTCACTGATCTCATTCAGAGTCTAGTCTCTGATTAAAAGGGTAACAAATTATTAGTTTTATTTGGAACTGAGACTACAGTATAAGAACTAGCAATATTATGACTATCAGATAATATGAAGGATTTTACAGAAAATTTAATTCATCACCAAAACTAACACAGATATCATGAATCAGCATATGAATCTCAACAGTGGTGACCATTAAAAAACTATTCATACTGCAAAGCATGCTGGGTACTACCATAATACAAACCTTATCCATGGCTCCCAGCATGCATTGCAGCATGAATAATTTTTTAATGGTCACCATTGTTGAGATTCATATGCTGATTCTTGATGTCTGTGTAAGTCAGCATTATATCATAGAGGTCTTTAAAATATGATTGTAACAACACTGGGCTTACAGCAGAATCACAGTTCTTTTATAATTAATAATACAAGTTATATATCACCTGTTTAATCAGAGATTATTCTCTAGAAAAGATCAGAGAATCAAGACACCAAATGATAATTCATCTTTCCATAAATCATCCTCAAAACACAACCACATGCTCACATTTTCTTTTGGCTTTTGTGCCATAACAAATGTGTTATAATAATACTGAGTTACAGCAGCCAGAGAAAAAACTGGTGTAATAAAGTCAAGGGTCAAGAGCCCAACTAAAGCAAACACTGACCACTATCATGGTGTCCTTAAATGAAAAACAAATCATCTTCATCTAAACCTCTGTTCATTCACAATAACACCCTCTGTAGACGCATGATATAACTCAAACTGGTTAGTCATAAGTGAAGCTGGTAATGCTGTTTGTGAAGTTGTTTAATCCTCCTCTGAGATCTTCAGAGATTTAAAGATATTTTATCTTCAGGGATTTCATCTAATGTTGTGTCTGAAGTCAGTTGTAGTTCTTGTGTTTCTCTTTCCTTCAGTGATCCTGCTTGTTAACAGCAGGTGTTCATCACTAATGCTCAACAATCACTTAATTAATCACTTAATTAATCACTTAATTTCTTGACTGCAATATCTACTTTTAGTGAACTCAACTGAAATAATTTCAGAGTACTCATAACTATTGTTTTTTATGAACTTAAATGAATTGAGGTAATAAGTTTCATCAAATGTAATGAGTTAGCTTAACTCATTGGATTGGACTTTGTGTGTGATATTGTGAGCTAGCCGTAACTGCAAGTGCTCTGAGTTCATTTAAAGTTTGTCATTTCACTGTTTTTACTCAATAAAGTGAAGTTTCAGCTATATACAGCATTAAATGCAGTGTAAAGTTTAATTGTCTATTAAGAAATATTATTGTTTTAGTAAAATCGAATAAAATAAGTTCAGAGTACTCATAACTATTGTTTTTTATAAACTTGAATGAATTGAGGTAATCTGTTTCCTCAAATGAAATGAGTTAGCTTAACTTGTTGGGTTTTACAGTGAAAAAGCAAAGTTGCCAAGCGGGGTAAAGTTAGTTTTAGGTTTGATATTTATTTAAAGCTGCAGTAATTCACCAAAGGGATGTTCCAAAGGTTGTAGAATGTTCCTAGTGACCAGATTGACTTACTACAGGTGAGATTTTGACAATACCACCCTTACTGTATTTACAGTAAACAAATATTTTTTTATGAAAAATTAAAGGTTTTTCTTCTTCCAAATGTTTTAGTACGTTCATAGTGACCAGACTGACTTATTACAGGTGAAATTTTGCCAACACCTTGCTTACTGTAGTGCAGTATGTCACGGTTCATGAATTTGCTGACTCTGATCACTACCGCTGATCAGTGGCTCCAGCTGCATCTGATCAGCGGTGCCAGTTGCATCTGATCAGCGATACCTGTTTATACTCATAGTTTTCGTCTTGTGTTTGTCAGATCATTGTGGATGTTTCCCGGTGTGTTTCTTGTCTCCTGCCTGTATTCAAGTTCGCCGTGTTGCACTTTGGTGGATTCAGTGTTCCAGTTGCCATCACTCTGCCTTCTTCCATGGAGGAAGCATCTTCTAGTTCCTGAGTCTGTCCGGATATCGTGTTGAACATCCTTCATCACTTCACCACCACGGGAGACCGGGTTGTTCAACGGCGTCCCTGCGCTGCCAAGAGAGATTGTTACCAGACACTTGCACAACCTGACCACTCATTACATTTCACTGACTTGTCATTAATCATCCTTTTATTTGCTATTGAATCCACTGTTTTACTTTACGTAACACAGTACACACATATTTTCAGAATCAAATTACAGTCATTTACCAAAAGGGGTTTTCAATGTTCCAAAGTTTGTAGTTCTTTCCTAGTGACCAGACTAACTTACGCCAAGTGAAATTGACAATACCTCCTTTACTGTACGTACAATAATCAAATATGTTTATGATACAATTACTGTAACTCCCCTTAAGTATTTTTTCATGTTCCAAAGGGTGGAGAATGTTCATAGTGACCAGACTGACTTACTACAGGTGAAAATTTGACAATGCCTCCCTTACTGTACATACAGTACACAAAAATGTTTTGGAAAAATTAAAGTAATTCACCTAAAGTCTTTTTTCATGTTCCAAAGGTTGAAGTACTCTCCCAGCGACCAGACTGACTTTTTTGACAATATCTAATAATACTGCATTACATAATAATATAATTCTGTTATTCACTAAAAGGGGGTTTGTTTGTTTGTTTACATTACATACATTAATAGGGGCTACATTATTAATAACAGTAGTGAGTGAATCTGTTTGCATTGGTGCAGCAAATCTGACAGATAATGTACAGCAAGATCATGCATTCAAGATACTGTACAGTGCAGAATTTTATGAACAACATGTCATTGTTGCTTCTTGTACAGTAGGAATGATGGTTCTGATTGCAGAAGCCAATACACAGGTCCGGTATAACTTTGTATGCAAGGTTATCCAAAATGATGATTTGTTGAGAGGATGCTGCAAATTGGCTTTTGGGATCATCTTTTCTGACAATCTGTAGTGTAGTTGTCCTTCACGGTTAATATTTTCACATATTTTAAGTCACATGTGCTGATACAGCCGCCTGATATAGCCACCAGGGAACTTATTATGTCTCCACCACTTACAAACTTTGTCCTTAGATGACATTCACTTTTATGGTCTTTTCTCCCCCCTCCAAATTCAACTTCAAATTAAACCAAAGTGACGTAGAAAGTCATTGTTGATGTGAACACTGTTTTATTTGTATTATCTTTCTGATTGTTCATGGAATACCCCTGGGATTATACATACAAGTTGTAATTAATTCCTAATAAAGTTGTTCTTATATTATCATAAACCCTTTAACTGATTGTTTTGCCAAGTACTTTTAGTTGAAGTAAAACAAATGTGTGTGTTTGAATAAAAACATTTTTTTCAGCACCGTTTTTTCAAATGTTTTCGGTCAGGACTACTTTGGGTAAACAAAAGTATTTAAGCCATAGAACGTTAAAATTACTTAATATTTGTTCATTGCATAATGTAATTGGTTAGCACACATAACTGTTAGTGGTTTGTTACATAATTAATCCTTGTCATGTTTACCAATGTGAACAGTGCCAAAGATGGTACCATACATGCTGCCTTGGACTATCACTTGACAAGCTACCTGGAAAAAATGCCCAATGGTTTTGCTCACTGTGTACCTAGTTAAACAGTGGAACCAAACACCACTTTTAAAATTGTAATGTCTTACATTAAAAATACTTGATAAGTTGGCTGAACGTTGTGTCATTAAATAATATCTGCAGAAACTTCTGCTTTATTGTCCTTGTTGCAGTATGGATTACCACTGTATATCTGTATTTTTCCACCTTAAGTGGTGTAAAAGTTGTTTCTGTTCCAGACATGGTGTCTATATGTGAAGGAACTCAATAAATATATAACATGCAGCACATTTTCATAAAAATTATTCATTTTGAGTTGCTTCTTATTTGAACTATGGACCTTCTGCATCTTGGCAAAAACACAAGTTCCCAATGGTGCAATGAGATGAGTGACAGGCATCTGATCCAGAGATGGTGGGTTCGACTTTATAAAATTGTAAGTATTGTTGTGTCATGTCGATTCCTTGATTATTTAATGTTGTACTAATCTTTCTTCCTCTTGATTAGAAAGAAGTATTTCTCATTCATTCTGTGTTCATTCTCATCTGAACTTCTGTAAATTTTTAGTTAATTTTCACCTGTACTTCTGAACCAGCTGTTTTTTCATGCATGTTCAATTTCTGCTGTTTTTACTCTTCCTGCTGCTTCAAGGGCTTGGCCCCGTATCGCTGCTTGCAGCTTTATTTGCACTCGTTCCTTAAACTGTAACCAAGAATACTAACACACACAGACACAGTTTCTTCAAGATTGGATTTGGCCAGGCTTTAACGATAAACATGAGAGTCTTCTCAAAACATTAAGATAATATGTTCTTTTTCTCAAGGAGAGGACACTTTAAATCTAACTGTAAAGTAAAGACTAACTAAGAAATGGTCTCTCAACTATAGGTTTCAATGATCCCTGAGACCATTGCTATCAGGGTACCCTAGAAAAGCAGATGGATGTAGTGACACCTGTTAAAGAAGTCCACATTTCATCTCTGGAAGCTGGGCTAAATGAGCAAAGCACTGTTACTGCATTCCTGGTATGGCCTCAGATATCAAATACAGACATTTAAAGGATACATGAAATAAAATTTTCGATAATCACACTGGTAATATCTATAACAATGTAAAATCTCATAAGCCTAGAGAAGTCATTCAACTCATTCGATATTTAGAAGGAAAAATATTGATTAATACTTTGATTATAATCACTCATTTGATACACATGGAAGCAGCAGTGGATTCCAAAGTTTTCAGGACTTCATAACAAAAACTTAACAATAAGGGTGTTGCTTATTTATAATGTTGCACACATGATTAAGCTAAAATCTTTAGTTTTTTAATTAATGAAAGAAATGTGTTGTACAAGGAACAGCAGTTCTAATACTTTTACCTGATACATTTATCAAAATTAATTGAGTACAGTGATCACTAGGAACATACTGAATTTGCAGTAATTTTTTCATAACATGTATGTAAGGTACTTACAGTAAGACAGGTATTGTCAATATTTAACCTGTAGTAAGTCAGTCTGATCACTTGGAAAGGACTACAACCTTTGGAATATGAAAAAAATAAACACTATAGGTGAATTACAGTTTATTATATAAACATAATATGTTTATTACACAAACATATTTGATAATTGTACAGTAAGGAAGGCATTGTCAATTTCACCTGTAGTAAGTCAGTCTGGTCAATAGGAACATGCTACTGTTACGAATGAGATCGGAAGCAAGTGCAAGTAACTCAGTTTATGGATAGTTGAAGTAGAATATATAATAGTCCAGGTGAAGCAGGCTAGCGGCACAGGGACTCCGATGGTCAGATGAAACCGGTGCGGGTGATGACGAGGAGTGAAGAATAAACACGACGAATCCAGAAACATCCACAGGAACACAGAAGGAATGAGACTGGAACGTAGAGGGATCAACAACACCGGACACCAACAAACAACGATCTGACAAAGGAGATGAGAAAGTGGTGAGTCTTTATAGGGAGATGGAATGAGTTGCAGCTGGTGGAGAAAATTGATTGTAGCTGATTGCTGGATCATGGTAACGAGTCAGTACGCCCCCACACACACATCCGCACTCACTCAAGAAACAACGAAGGCACATAACAAGGAGGAGACCTAGGATTTACAAACCGTCACAAAGGCGTGAGCGGTCTCACCATTGCTCTGGGATGAAACCCTGAGGACAGACTGACAGTCGCTCCCAGTAAATTACAAAATTTGGACACAAATTGGGGTCCTCTGTCGGAAACCACGTCTGCCGGGAGGCCATGTAACCGAAAGACCTGATTAACGACAACCACCGCTGTCTCCTTGGCTGAGGGTAATTTGGGCAAGGGAATGAAGTGGGCCGCCTTCGAGAACCGGTCCACCACGGTTAAAACTACCGTGTTACCCTGGGAGGGTGGGAGGGCGGTAATAAAATCTAGCGCGATATGGGACCAGGGTCTTGAGGGCATCGGCAGCAGTTGGAGTAACCCGTCTGGGAGTCGATTGGAAGTCTTACCAGTGGCACAAACTGAACAAGCAAAAACAAAACTGTGAACGTCACGAGCCATAAGAGGCCACCAGAATCGTTGCTTGACTAAAAACTTAGTTCGATTGACTCCCGGATGACAAGCCACATTGGAACAATGCCCCCACTGAATAACGCTGGACCATAATCCCTCCGGCACAAACAAACGATTCGGTGGGCATCGAGGCGGAGGCGTTACCCCTTCTAAGGCCGTCTTGACCTTCGATTCGATCTCCTATGTGAGTGTAGAGATGAATAGATTCTCTGGTAAAATGCACTCGGGAGTGGACGGGCGTTCGGAGCGGTCAAAAATGCGCGATAAAGAATCGGGTTTGATGTTCTTGGAACCCGGGCGGTACAAGAGAGTAAAATCAAAACGACCGAAAAAAAAAAGCCCACCGAGCCTGCCTGGAGTTTAATCTTTTAGTCGTGCGAATATATTCCAAATTCTTGTGATCGGTCCAGACAATAAAAGGTACCTCCGAACCTTCCAACCAGTGGCGCCATTCCTCCAATGCTAACTTGACTGCCAACAACTCTCTGTTACCAATGTCATAATTACGTTCGGCTGAGGACAAGCGATGAGAAAAAAACGCGCAAGGGTACATCTTGTCGTCTGAAGGAGAACGCTGGGATAACACTGCACCTAACCCCACCTCTGACGCATCGACCTCTACCACAAACTGACGTGGCGGATCAGGGGTTATCAGGATGGGAGCTGAAACGAAGCAGCTTTTGAGTTTGGTAAACGCCGCCTCAGCTGTGTCTAACCACCTGAACGTCGTTCTGGGAGAGGTCAAGGCAGTCATAGGTGCGGCTAGTTGGCTGAAGTTGCGAATGAAACGCCGGTAGAAATTGGCGAGCCCCAGAAACCTTAGTAGGGCCTTACGGGAATCTGGACTTGGCCAATCCACCACAGCCTTGATCTTCTCAGGATCCATGCGCATTCCCTCAACCGACACGATGTATCCTAGGAAAGGAACAGACTGTGCATGGAAAGCGCATTTCTCCGCCTTGACAAAAAGCCCATTCTCTAGCAGCCTCTGAAGTACTTGTCAGACGTGCAGCACATGTTCCTGGAGAGAAGAGGAAAAAATCAATATGTCATCCAGGTAGACATATATTAACTGATCGATCATGTCTCGCAGCACGTCATTGACAAGTGCCTGGAAGACCGCTGGGGAGTTGGACAGACCGAACGGCATGACCAAGTATTCAAAATGCCCCCTGGGGGTGTTCAAAGCGGTCTTAAATTCATCCCCCTCCCTGATGCGGACCAAATGATAGGCATTACGTAAATCCAATTTAGTGAAGATAGATGCTCCCTGCAACCTCTCGAAGGCTGAAAACATCAATGGCAAAGGATAAGTATTCTTTACCGTGATGCTGTTCAGCCCTCGGTAATCAATGCAAGGTCGCAGAGACCCATCCTTCTTCCCCACAAAAAAGAATCCCGCCCCCGCTGGAGAAGAGGAAGGGCGGATGAACTCAGTTGCTAGAGCATCAGAAATATATTTCTCCATGGCCTCTCTCTCTGGAACCGAGAGTGAATATATCTTGCCCTTAGGTGGAGATGTACCTGGCAATAACTCTATGGCACAGTCATAGGGATGATGAGGGAGAGAAGCAGCTCGAGACTTACTGAACTCCTCCTTCAGGTCCAGGTACTCCGTGGGCACGTTAGATTAAACCACAGTCTCCTCCTGTAACACAGGGACAGAAACAGACGGACAAGCAGACACTAGACAGGAATTATGACATTGAGCACTCCATGCCGACACAGACTTCAACTGCCAGTCCACTTCAGGGTTGTGTTGGGTGAGCCAAGGATGACCAAGAACGATGGGGGCCAGGGGAGTGTCCAGGATGTAAAAGGAGATGGTTTCAGTGTGATTGCCTGACGTGATGAGGGTGATGTTTTCGGGGACTAGTGAAATGGTGGGAAGTTCCTGGCCATTGAGGGCGTGTACAGCAATCTGATGAGTGAGGGACCTGAGGGGAACTTGGTGGTTGCGTGCAAAAGTGTGATCGATGAAGTTACCTTTGGCGCCAGAGTCCAGAAGTGCTCGACAGTCGTGACGATGGGTAGACCATCGGAGTCTAACCGGAAGGAGAGTAGATGTTGATGAGGTCTTCTCGGCGGAGATCCCACCCGATAGTAGCCTCATACTTGCTATCGGGCTGGGCCCTTTTAACGGACAGTTGTAGGCGAAGTGTCCAGTTCCACCACAGTACATGCAGAGGCCCTGGGATCTTCGCCTTTCCATCTCCTCCCGTGAAAGCCGGGCTCGACCCATCTGCATGGGCTCGGGATCGTAGATGGGGCTGACCGCGTACCCGCCTCCAGAACGTTGTCCTTCGAATTCCCCCGAAGAGCGGTAAGCTGGTACTCGCCGTTCCACTCGTGACAGCCTGGCGTCCACTCTTAATGCCAAGGCGATTAAGTCGTTGAGTTTGGAGGGTAGGTCCATGGCGTATATCTCTCTCTGGACGCGATCAGCCATCCCATGCAGGAACGTCCCACTGCGCCTCCTCGTTCCATTGGCTCTCCGCCGCTAGAGTCTGGAACTCGATCGAGAAGTCCGACACGGATCGCTGTCCTTGACGCAAATCGGCCAGCACTCAGCACTCAATTTACAGCTGTTGGACTTGCTGGGTGAGCCTGGACACCTGCGCCACTAAAGCCTGAACAGCACGAGCTGTGTTGTTGAGATTTCTCTCTTGGTTCTCCATACGACATCTATTAACAAAATCCTCCAGGCTCTCTGAGGTGTGACTCGCTGCTTCCATCTTGGGTCAGATTGTTCTGTAACGAATGAGATCGGAAGAAAGTGCAAGTAACTCGGTTTATTGATAGTTGAAGTAGAATAGATGCTTACTCTGAACTCTGAGTCCAGGTGAAGCAGGCTAGCGGCGCAGGGACTCCGATGGTCAGATGAAACAGGTGCGGGTGATGACGAGGAGTGAAGATCAAACACGACGAATCCAGAAACATCCACAGGAACACAACAGGAACACAACAGGAACAAAGAAGGTATGAGACTGGAACGTAGAGGGATCAATAACACCAGACACCAACAAACAACGATCTGACAAAGGAGATTCTTCTTCTTCTTCTTTAAGAATTTTATGGCGGTTGGCAAACCAGCTAAAAGGTGCATTTACCGCCACCAACTGGACAGGAGTGTGAAGCGTCAATAGCGTTAAGCAACTTATAAAAAAAAAAAAAAAAAAATTTTAACTATATCCTATCAACCAATCCTGTTTCCCTTAGATATCTTATTAAAGCACTATACACCCTTTTCTCTTTCTGTGCGTTTTGAAATATGCTATCTAATGTCAACGTATTAATACCTAAGTATTCTAATGTTTCAATTAAATTGCTTCTTTCTCTATTGTATCCTGAACACTGAATCAACACGTTCAACTGTTTCTGACAATCCACATTTATCACAACTCCCCGATTCTCTTTTCCCAATAACAAATAATGAGTAATTAAGTGCTGAATGCCCTATTCGAAGCCTAGATATAATAGAATCTTCCTTTCTACTTCCGTATTTCTTTCTCTCAACCCCAACTTTGTTTTGAATTTTATACAAATGTCTACCTTTTGTCTCCTTATCCCATTTCTCTTGCCAGATCTTATTTAGAGCAGATTTTATTAATACTTTAACTTCAGTTTTACTCAGAGATACATTAATGTCTATTACATTGCGTTTTAAAGATCTCTTTGCCAGCTGATCCACCTCCTCATTACCCTCTACTCCCACATGTGCTGGAACCCAAAGAAATGAAATACTTACTCCTATTCTGTATATTCCGTACATGTTTTGTAACACTTCATACAAAATATCCTGCCTAGAGGCTGACTTTCCACTATTTATACTCATTAAAACTGAATAGGAGTCTGAACAAATCACTACATCCATTGGACGAACTTCTTCCACCCATTGAAGTGCCATTAAAATCCCAATCATTTCTGTTGTATATACCGAAACATAATCTGTAATTCTCTTTTCAATACTATATTTAAAATGGGGAATGTAAACTGCTGCTGCTGTATGTCCAGTGTCTGGGTTCTTAGAGCCATCCGTAAATATCTGGATACTATTGAAATATTCCTGATTTAGATGCTGTTTCACCACTATATTCTTTGTTATGTATATTTCCTTTATTTGCATCTTTTCTTTCAATGTTATATCTACATATGGTTTAGGGAAAAGCCATGGTGGTATAGAAGGTATTACCACTGTGGGACTAATATTTATATTACTTATTTCTATGTTCTGGGCTTCTTTTTCTACATTCCATCCAAAACTTTATATTTCTCCTTTTCCATACTCCCAGCACTTTTCTAGGACCTTTTTCACTGGATGATTCTCTTTATGTCCCTTTATATTACTCCAATATGACATTTTTAATTGTACCCTCCTAACATCCAGAGGCATTTCTGCCATTTCTACCTGCATTGCTGGAATAGGGGATGTTCTGAATGCCCCACAACTTATTCGTAAAGCTTGCGACTGGATAATATTTATTGTTTTTAACCTGGATTCTGATGCTGAGCTATATACTATGCAACCGTAATCTATTACTGGTCTGATTATTGCACAATATATTCTTTTTAATGATTGCCGACTTGCACCCCAATCTACCCCTGCCAGACATCTTAAAACATTTATTCCTTTTTTACATTTATCAATTATTTTCTTTATGTGACTGTCAAATTTCAATTTTGAATCCATCCACAACCCCAAATATCGAATTTCCGATACTTGCTCCAAAGTTTGATCATATAGTTTTAATTTTATTTGTGGGCTACTCTTCTTTTTTGAGAAACAAACAACTTGCGTTTTTCCTACTGACAATTTGAAACCCCATTTGTTTACCCAATCTTCCACTTCCTTTACTGCTCTCTGCATGCTTTTCTCAACAAATTTACCATTCCGTCCTCTTTTCCACATGGCTCCATCGTCTGCATAGAGGGATTTACCTATTCCTTGTCTCACCTGAGAAAATATATCATTAATCATTATATTAAACAAAATGGGGCTACAAACACTACCTTGAGGAGTACCGTTATCTATTGTATATACTTTTGAATAACTTGAACCGATCTTGACCTGTATTGTACGCTTGAAAAGAAAATCCATTATCCAATTATATAACCTTCCTTTAATACCTATTTTATCCAACTTAATTAATAATCCCTCCTTCCACAACATATCGTATGCTTTTTCCACATCAAAAAACACTCCAACCAATACTTCTTTATTTACAAAGGCTTTTCTAATTTCTGATTCTAGACATATGATAGCATCCATTGTATTACGACCCTTTCTAAATCCACTTTGATGTGGGTATAAAAGATTTTTATTTTCTATTATGTAATTTAATCTAGCTATTACCATTCTTTCCATGATTTTACACAAGTTTGATGTTAGTGCAATTGGTCTGTAGTTGACTGCTCTGGAATGATCTTTCCCAGGCTTAGCTATTGGAACAACTACTCCATGTTTCCAGGAAGAAGGGAGTTTTCCTGTCTCCCATATTTTATTGAACAAGTTTAATATTAAATTCAATGATACATCTGATAATTTCTTTATCATCTCATTACATATTTCATCCTTACCTGGAGATGAATTTCTTAAACCTATAAGTACCTGTTTTAGTTCATACAATGTAAAAACTTCCTCCATAGTACTTTCAGAGGGCCTTCTTTGGACCATGATATTAGGATTTTCTCTTATTGTTTGCTCTCCTATCCTTCTCATTTCCTCTGATATATTACAATTACTGTGAATCTTTACAAATGCGTTTGCTAATACCTCTGCTTTTTCACTTTCAATAGTTATACATTTATCTGCATCTATTATTACAGGTATATTCCTATTAAATGTATTCCCTCCCATTTTCCTAATCATACCCCATAATTCTCTTATATCTACACTCTCCCCAATTTCATCACAATATTGTCTCCAGTAATTTCTTTTAGCAGATCTAATTACTTTTCTAACCGCTGCCTGAGATCTCTTATATTTTATTACATCCTGAAATGAATATGTTTTCTTGACATTTTTAAACGCTTTATTTCTAACTGATATTACTTCACTGCATTCCTCTGTCCACCATGGAACACTTTTTCCTTTTTTTACTCCTAAACTTTTCCCAGTTACCTCCTCAGCTGTACTACAAATGATCTCAATAATTGTATTATTTAATTCCTCTGGTTCTTGGTTATCAATTACCATTCCTAACATTTTAGCCTCACTTACTTCCTTAAACTTTTCCCAGTCTGCTGTTTTAAATTTCCACCTGGGGATTTCCTGTTTTATATTTTGTACCACTTCTATACCTACTACACATCTGATGGGGTAATGATCACTCCCTATTGTATTTTGATTAAGCACTTCCCATTTGCATTGTCTTGCCAGACTTTGAGACACTATAGTTAAGTCTATTGCTGACTGATGACCTCTTGCAACATCTATCCTAGTTGCTCTTCCATCATTTAAACACACTAGATCATTATCATCTAAAATATTTTCCACTATTTTTCCATTTTGATCATTAACTTCACTACCCCACATCGTATTATGTGCGTTAAAGTCACCACACCACACTAATTTAAAACTTCCCTCACCACAAGCTTTTTGTCTTAAATCTTCTTTAAGCCTATCACATGGATTATAAAAAATAATTATTCGTATTTTCTGATTTTTTGTACATACCTCCACCACTATCGATTCAACTTCTCCATTAACATCTATCTCCCGAAATTCGATTTCTTGTTTAATTAGAGTTACTACACCACCACTTATTATTTTCCTATCATTACGTAATACTGTATATTAGGGAACGACACATTTTAAATGAGGTTTTAGCCAAGATTCTTGTATGCAAATAATATGAGGTTTTTCTTCATATTCATCAATATATTTTTTAAATTCTTGCCCATTTGATATTAAGCTTCTTGCGTTCCACTGCAATATTATTAGTACCATTATACATCTCCACATGCCGCCTGCGAGTTTGTTATTTGCATTTTTAATTTCTCATTTACCTGTTCAACTGTTAATCCCTCTGCCTGCAAGTACTTTTCTGCTGCTCTAATTATTATTCTTATTCTCTCTGTTCGGCTTTTTGTTTGTGCTGAGCAATTTATTACATCCGCCATAAAGGTGGTTAGGGCCAGTTTGTCTACATTGATAAAGTTAGTAGGTCTAATTATTTCCTCTTGGGTCTGCCTCTGTATTCTTTGTTCATGTTCACTCTGTTGTGCATTCCTTTGTTCTGTTCCTTTGACTCTTTGTATGGCCTCAGCGTAACTGAGTCTTTATAGGGAGATGGAATGAGTTGCAGCTGGTGGCGAGAATTGATTGTAGCTGATTGCTGGATCATGGTAACGAGTCAGTACGCCCCCAAACACACATCCGCACTCACTCAAGACACAACAAAGGCACATAACAAGGAGGAGACCTAGGATTTACAAACCGTGACAGCTACAACCTTTGGATAGTAAAAAATCCCTTTGGTGAATTAATGTAAATTGATTCTAAAAATATTTGTTTACAGTATGTACAGTGAGGCAGGTTTCCTAAACACAATCATTATAATGCACTTTTTATTGTTGCTAAAGGACAATCACTAGCATTAGAACACATAATGTGAGAGATATTTGCTTGTACATTTAGTTAGCTAAAATGTAGTTGTCTGTTTGGACACAATGAAAAATGAAAAAAAATTTCACCTTTTTAGACGGTCCCTATCTTGTTTACCACACTACATTGGACATTCAGTGTACATTCGCAAGTATGCCATTAAAACAATACTTGCCCATTTTGATTGATTGTGGAAAATGTAGTAGTTGACCATCTTTGTTGTCAATATCATGTAGCTGCTAGAATTGAAAAAAGAACTTTATTGCACATATATAATTGAAAAAGTTCTTAAACGTAAATGTGCGAATATAAAACCAACTTTACCCAAGTCAATGTTAGCCCTGAAGTATGTTAACCCTGAAATGAGGCAAACTCTGGGTTTTCCGTGTCAGAATGGGAGGTGTGTCAAACCCGAGAAAGCAGAGTTAGTCAAGCCCCTTTCTGAAAGAGAGGTAACTTATTCTCAGAGTCAGTTACCATGGTAACTTACTCTGTGAACCTAACCTGGTCAGGAGCAGGTTTTCTTATGTAAACCCAGAGTTTTTCTTTTAGTAAATGCATTTTGATTTAATAATCTTTAGATATTTTGGCTGGAAACAGCAAGACAAAAATCCTAAGTAAGAAAAGCATTTTTTTGCAGTGCAGTACATTAATTCATTTTAGTTATGATTATATTATTTATCAATGTCACTGGTAAACTGGGAAAAATTAATTGTCTCCAATTTCAAAACCCTAGGGAAAAATATATATACTTAAATGTATTTTAAATACATTTATTTTATGTCAAGTCAAGTCAAGTGTATTTATATAGCGCTTTTCACAATATAAATTGCATCAAAGCAGCTTCACAATATCAATCAAATAACATAACAGTGTTTGTTTCTTAGTGGAAAAAACATCCACGTTTGGTAGGGCTGATCAATGGTATTAATGCTTGGTTAATTAATTTGAATATCCCCAACTGAGCAAGCCAAAGGCAACAGTGGCAAGGAACCGAAAAACTCCATCAGGTGACCCACTGGTGTCCTAAAACTCCATCAGGTGACCTAGTGTCCTAAAACTCCATCAGGTGACCTACTGGTGTCCTAAAACTCCATCAGGTGACCTACTGGTGTCCTAAATCTCCATCAGGTGACCTACTGGTGTCCTAAAACTCATCAGGTGACCTACTGGTGTCCTAAAACTCCATCAGGTGACCTACTGGTGTCCTAAAACTCCATCAGGTGATCTACTGGTGTCCTAAAACTCCATCAAGTGACCTACTGGTGTCCTAAAACTCCATCAGGTGACCTACTGGTGTCCTAAAACTCCATCAGGTGACCTACTGGTGTCCTAAAACTCCATCAAGTGACCTACTGGTGTCCTAAAACTCCATCAGGTGACCTACTGGTGTCCTAAAACTCCATCAGGTGACCTACTGGTGTCCTAAATCTCCATCAGGTGACCTACTGGTGTCCTAAAACTCCATCAGGTGACCTACTGGTGTCCTAAATCTCCATCAGGTGACCTACTGGTGTCCTAAATCTCCATCAGGTGACCTACTGGTGTCCTAAAACTCCATCAGGTGACCTACTGGTGTCCTAAATCTCCATCAGGTGACCTACTGGTGTCCTAAATCTCCATCAGGTGACCTACTGGTGTCCTAAAACTCCATCAGGTGACCTAATGGTGTCCTAAAACTCCATCAGGTGACCTACTGGTGTCCTAAAACTCATCAGGTGACCTACTGGTGTCCTAAAACTCATCAGGTGACCTACTGGTGTCCTAAAACTCCATCAGGTTACCTACTCTGGCGTTTATGAACTAGAGGCCGGATTTACAGTAACTGTAATTTGATACAGAATTATGTTTTATTTTATCACTTCGGGGTGGGTACGCGAACCGGAATCACAACGTTTTATCTGTAGAGTGGGAAAGGGATCCTCCATAGGGAGAGGCTAGTTGGCACTTCAGCTCTGCGTTGTCATCGGGTCCAGGCAAAGCTCCTAGTCAGATCTGGATACGGCCTGGATCCGGCAGGCTGCGGGAAAACCTCAGGATAAACAAAGACACTAAAATTAGCGTAGATGCCATTCTTATGATGATGATGTAACGAGTACATCAGGATTTAAGGGAAGTGTTCCCAGTTTTATGCTAAGTATACTACAAATAGGCTACATTTAAATATTTTTTTCAAAGCTTTATTTAGTTTTCTAAGATTTACACTTCTTTTTCCTTGAAGAAAGGTCCAAAAAAGAAAAAGAAAAGAAACAATAGCAAAAATAGAAAAGATAATGGAACTCTAGTTATTCCTGGTTGCATACAGATCGCAGCGGGATATTTACATATTTATGTATTTAATTGTCATGATTCTGCCATCATGTTCTTGATTTTCCTATTGTGGCAGGATCATGGCAGAACCATGTTTTGTGTACAAGCGCATGGCCTGTTTGAGCCATGAGCTTGTGTTGTCTCGTTAGATACCCCGCCCCCTTATTATCCTCGTCTTGTTCTTATTACCTAGTCTGTGTCACCTGTTCCCCTCATTAGTTTCTCCCTATTTAATCCCCTTGTGTTTGCTGTCCTGTGTCGGTACATTGTCAACTGATGTGTGTAACTCTTTGTGAGTACTTTGTCTTAATCTCGTGATAAGTATTGTGAGTTTGTGTAGCTGTTTGTTTCTTTTGTTCTAGTCTTCAAGTCCGTATCTAGTTCTAGTTTATTTTCTTGTCTTAGTCTTGTCCTGTCCTTCAGTTCTGTTTTGCCCCCTCTGGGTTATTGGTTTACTGTTTTGTGCCTCAATAAATCCCTGTTGCTGCATATCCTCTGCGTTTGGGTTCTCTCTTTCAACCACATGACATTAATGCCCTGCAATTGTTCTTTTACTAAATTGATAAACTTAAAGTCCGCTAAATTGGAACAACAAATTTTTACTTAATGTACTTAAGTTATCCAGAAATAGTGCTGAAGTTCAACTAAAGATATAATTAAGTATATCTGATTGTGTGCTAAAGTGAAACTTTTGCAAGAATACTTTAGGTACACTTTAAATATGTTGTATTTAAAGACTGCGTTATTATACCGTAATCATAATATCCTTACTATTAATGATATTAAACACATTTTAGCCTTAATATTATAAGAAATGTGCATTGTGCAATAAATAATTAGTTTAATTATAATATTTATATCAGTAATAAGTCTCAAGCGATATGTCAGTATATGATAATGTTGTATAATATCAAGGAAATGCAATTACCTATACTGAATATAATGCATTGCAATGTTACTTATTTTGTTTAGAAGAAATGCCTTATACTGTTTTGGCAGAGATATACAGTAATAGTTATTTATGTGCGTGTCTACTCATGGCTTTTCATAGTCGTGGTGCATGTGCTTAACTCAGAGTCAACCTACTCAGAGTTGATTGAACTAGCTAAATTTAGCTGTTCTGAAACCGAAAACTCAGTTTCCCATTTCAGGGTAAGTCAACTCGGAGTTAACGTTTTAAACAAACAGGCCCCTGTTCTTATGCCTGTGTGTGTGTTAGTAATATATAAAAATAAAATAAAACATGTATACAAACAATGCATGATCAATGCAGTCACTGCTCTACTCCTGCTACGCGCTGCCGCATGCTCTGACTAATCTGTTGACATGGGCGCCGGAAAAAATACGCTCTGCAAACGAGTGCAGTGAGTGTGAAACCGGCGTAAAACAGCTTTCATTCGAGTCCTCCGTCCTCCTTTTCTTTTGCTTGCAGCCTTGCCTCGCATCCTACAGGTGGAGCTGAGACGCGAGGAAAAGAAGCGAGGATGCCCAAATAGGCCAATATTATGAAGCTCGGAGCCAGCAGTCCCGCATTCTCAGAGCCCTCGGTTTTCGAGACAGCGGTCTCGGTTTATTTAAAGTTATCCAAATATATATTTGCGTTCCCTGCTTAACGCATGTGCCAAAAAAACTCGTGTTCTCTGACTAACAAATTACCCAGTTATTTATTGAGCGTGGGTGTAATTGAAAGAAAATTACTGATCATTGAAGGGATACAATTAAAAATATTATGTGATATTATATTGCTACAATTTTTTTTATTCAAATTCCAAATTTTCTTTCAGTTCAACCTAATTAACATTATACCATGATAACATTACAAAACCTGTTTTTTTTTTATTTTGAATGCGAAGCAAAACTCAAATAAGAATAGACAAAACACCAATAATAAACAATTCTGTACTTTATTTAATGATCACCTAAACATCATCTTGCTGTAAACAGGACAAAGCAAAGAAAAAAGGAAGAAATAATTGTGTTATTGACTTTACTATTCGTCTTCAATTGCATTAAAAAACCTCCTCATTTATAAGTCGCTTTGGATAAAAATGTCTGCTAAATTAATAAATGTAAAATGTAATGTGGTGAATTACTTTCTGGTAGGAGAATGTTCCATCTTTTTCATTCTTTTTGCAATCGCTCTGTCAAATTCCTTGACTTTACTAAAATAAAAGATGAAGGCCATTGTCAAAAAATATTGTGTAATAATAAATACTATTTTTTAATTACAGTGAAGATCACTGAAGCATTTATGACATTTCTGGATTTCTGGAAGTGAATTCCCCCTTTGAATTGTTATATCCATCTTTAAAAAAAGAGCGTCAAACTCAAATTAAAATTTTAAGACCACCCACAGAGCCCATATACAGTCACATTTCAGTCGATACAAATTAAAACAAGGAACCCAAACAAAAGGCCAAATGACACATTCTAGCTCACATGTTAATACCATAGACTGGTTAATACATAGTGAAGGCATAGAGAATTTGATTATTAGGCAATTGTATGAGTTGTAAATGGCTGGCAACAACTTCATATCACAGTTAAATTAATATTGATTCATTTTAATACTTACGTTTTATAAGAACTAATTTAAGTAGTCTACATAAATTATATAGAGTAAAATTACTCTGGCATTAATTAATTCAATTTATAGTTTTAGGAGAAACGGTCTGGTAATTAAAAAAAGGTCAAACAGTAAATCTAATTAAATAACTAATTATGACATTCTTTGATATAACACACTTCTTTTTTCCACACACACATTTATTTAATTGGTCTACTTTAACGTCAAACTCATTTTAATACATTTTTACATTGGCTAGTCTACAAAAAGTCCAAGGTTAAAGGCTAACGTTAGCTATCAAAATATTTTCGGGGAAAAAGGCGAAAAAACATACATTATCTTTACAAATATTAAATGGACTATTCATATGTTGGTGTATCGATGAGCTATAAAGTAGTTTGATTAAAAAAGAAATAAAATTGACGATCCGTTCTTCACATGTTTATCCGATCCAATTTGATGGGAGGCGCTGTCTCGCAAAACGAGGGGTCTGAGAATGCGGGACTCTGGGTGCGGGACTGCAGCTGCAGGCTCCGAGCATAGACAGGCTCCGAGTCTGCATACTACTCAAATAAGCACACAAAGCAGTCACGTGGATGTATGTGAAACGAAGCTTCGAACGTCATTGGTCACGTGATTTTGACTGGACGAATCAAGCATCGATACAAAAAATTTTTATGACACACGCCTCGGAGCTATTGTGTCAAGCTGAAATGCTACAAAAGTGTAAATGCAACAAAAACAACAACACATTTAAGTTAATACTACAGCGGAATCAAGCCACAACACAGAAAGAGTGACTGAGATCGCAAACCCGATTCACATTCCGGAGGAGAAGGTGGCGGTAATGCGCAAATAAGCTGGATGACAACCGTCGGAAAACAAGAAGAAGAAGAAGAAGAAGGAAGAAGAAGAAGAAGAAGAAATAACGTCAGTGTCGCATAGCCCGAGAACTACATAACTACAAACAAACTACAACTACAAACAAACAAACTAAGAAAAAAGACGGAGAAACAGATCACGCTTTCACTTCATATATGTAAGTATGCTGCAAAACATTTAATCTCTCACATGATTATATTATAATTATCAGCGTATTAGCCTGCGGTTATGAGTGTGAGTGTGTGTGTGTGTGAGGAGAGAGAGAGTCGGTTTGCTGCATAACCACTGTCTTTCAAATTCAAAGGCTCCCTAAAAAGACAGCATTTTCTCTGTTTCTCTGGCTCCCTACATAGACAGCAGTTTCTCTGTTTCTCTGGCTCCCTACATAGACAGCAGTTTCTCTGTTTCTCTGGCTCCCTATATAGACAGCAGTTTCTCTGGCTCCCTACATAGACAGCATTTGCTCTGTTTCTCTGGCTCCCTATATAGACAGCAGTTTCTCTGGCTCCCTACATAGACAGCATTTTCTCTGTTTCTCTGGCTCCCTACATAGACAGCAGTTTCTCTGTTTCTCTGGCTCCCTATATAGACAGCAGTTTCTCTGTTTCTCTGGCTCCCTACATAGACAGCAGTTTCTCTGTTTCTCTGGCTCCCTATATAGACAGCAGTTTCTCTGGCTCCCTACATAGACAGCATTTTCTCTGTTTCTCTGGCTCCCTACATAGACAGCAGTTTCTCTGTTTCTCTGGCTCCCTATATAGACAGCAGTTTCTCTGTTTCTCTGGCTCCCTACATAGACAGCAGTTTCTCTGGCTCCCTACATAGACAGCATTTTCTCTGTTTCTCTGGCTCCCTATATAGATAGCAGTTTCTCTGGCTCCCTACATAGACGGCAGTTTCTCTGTTTCTCTGGCTCCCTACATAGACAGCAGTTTCTCTGTTTCTCTGGCTCCCTACATAGACAGCAGTTTCTCTGTTTCTCTGGCTCCCTATATAGACAGCAGTTTCTCTGGCTCCCTACATAGACAGCATTTGCTCTGTTTCTCTGGCTCCCTATATAGACAGCAGTTTCTCTGGCTCCCTACATAGACAGCATTTTCTCTGTTTCTCTGGCTCCCTACATAGACAGCAGTTTCTCTGTTTCTCTGGCTCCCTATATAGACAGCAGTTTCTCTGTTTCTCTGGCTCCCTACATAGACAGCAGTTTCTCTGTTTCTCTGGCTCCCTATATAGACAGCAGTTTCTCTGGCTCCCTACATAGACAGCATTTTCTCTGTTTCTCTGGCTCCCTACATAGACAGCAGTTTCTCTGTTTCTCTGGCTCCCTATATAGACAGCAGTTTCTCTGTTTCTCTGGCTCCCTACATAGACAGCAGTTTCTCTGGCTCCCTACATAGACAGCATTTTCTCTGTTTCTCTGGCTCCCTATATAGATAGCAGTTTCTCTGGCTCCCTACATAGA